>JAYEVD010000279.1:0-637458 GCA_036346405.1 Phyllostachys edulis | reverse complement strand
GAGTTTATGAGGACCCACCCACCTACCTTTTCCAGCTCCTCCGAGCCTTTGGATGCGGATGATTGGTCAGCTTCATCGAAAAGAAGCTTGCCATTACCCGGTGATGACCGTGAGAAAGTTCTTTATGCCACACACCACCGGAAGGCACCGCCAGTAATGGTGGGAGAACTATTGCGCCGCCATGAGAACCACGAGAACATCACTTGACTGAATTTTCGTAAGCTTTCCGCTTCTCTCATATCCTCGACGGAAGGTAGAAATGAAGAAGAATGAGTTTTCGGAGTCAAACAAGGAACCTCACCAGGTGAGTGAATACCTCAACAAGTTCACGCAACTCTCTCGTTATGCCCCGTGAGGATGTTGCCACCGATGATGCTCGTCGAAGCGTTTCAAGCGAGGACTCAACCCTAGCTTGAAGGTTCAGTCATTGGCAACGACTATGCCAATTTCCAGCAGCCTAGTCAACAAGGCCATGCTCATAGAAGAGTCACGTCATGAATCGGCGGAATCTCATAAAAGGAAGTCGATGCAAAGATGGTATTCATCAAGGTCATTCGCAGAGGGCCGTAACTAATGCACAATACCCAAATTTTCTGCTTCCTCCTGTCACCTTCAGACCCCAAGAATAAAGACTCGCCTACTACCCTGTGATTCTCAGCCCAACAACAACACCAACAACCGGCACCAAGAAGCAACAACCCTACCGCAGGAATCACCTGTTTCAATTGTCAGCAACTAGGACATTATGCCAGCAATTGCCCTCAGAAGCAAGGTCCATCACCAGTCAGATTCAACCTTGGAGCTACCTCGACCAGACCCCATGCCAGAGCAGACGTGGAGCACCTCAGACTCAAAGAAGACAAGAAGACCCTCGGACTTTCGAAGAGGCCGTGAACCATGTCACAATGGAGGAAGCCCAGATAGCCGGACGTCGTGCTGGGTAAGTTTCTAGTAAATTCAGCACCTGCTACAGTTTTGTTCGATTCTGGAGCTACCAATTCGTTTGTTTCTCGGAGTTTTGTTGCAAAGCATCAGTTAAAGGTTTTGACTCTTAAAAATGCTATGTTGATTCGCACACCGGTTCGGAGTTGAGTACGAACCAAGGCTGCCCTAAGGTTAAAGTAACCATAGAAGGGGTAGAATTCTTAGCCAACCTTATAATTATCAATGCCAAATCCCTAGATGTGATTTTAGGTATGGATTGGCTTTCTGATCACCAAGTAGTTTTGGATTGTGGTGATAGAAGCATCACGTTGGTCAACCCAGATGGAACCAAAGTAAAGTTCGAAGCCTCTACGGAAAAGTACGATGGAGCCTTAGTTTGTAGTGTCAAGATCAGATCTTTGGAAGATGTGCCAGAGTCGAGAATTTCTAGATGTCTTTCCTGGATGAGTTACCCGGAATGCCACGGACAGGACCTAGAGTTTGTCATTAACCTAGTTCCGTGAACTGCACCCATTTCAAGAGACCCTACCGCTTTCTTGGGTTGATGACTTAGTCGAAGTAAGAAGCGATTGAAGAAATGCAAGATAAAGGATTTGTCCGACCAAGTTCTTCGCCTTGGGGAGCCCCAAAGATCTTTGTCCCTAAGAAGGATGGCACCCAACGGATGTGTGTGGATTATCGCGCTCTCAATGAAGTCACCATCAAGAACAAGTACCTCCGCCTGTGATTGATGATTTGTTTGACCGAGTTAAAAGGAGCCGAGTGTTCTCCAAGATAGATTTGAGGTCCGTTACCATCACCAAGATTCGTGAGGAAGATATACCGAAAACAGCTTTCTCAACCTGATATGGACTGTATGAGTATACGGTCATGTCTTTTGGATTAACCAATGCACCGGCCTAATTTATGAACTTGATGAATAAAGTATTCATGGATTATTTAGATAAGTTTGTCATTGTCTTTATTGACGATATCATAGTCTACTCTAAGAGTGAAGAAGAGCATGAAGAGCACCTTCGCTTGGTTTTGAATAAGCTTAGAGATCATCAACTCTATGCTAAATTCGACAAGTGTGAGTTTTGGATGAAGGAAGTTACCTTTCTGGGGCACATCATGTCTGCAGAAGGAGTCGTCGTCAACCCTAGTAAAGTCAAGGATGTGCTTAACTGGGAGTCACCCAAGTCAGTACCTCAGGTCAGAAGTTTCCTTGGAATGGCAGGTTACTACCGTCGGTTTATTGAAGGATTCTCAAGAATAGCAAGACCCCTTACCCAATTGCTAAAGAAGGAAAAGAAATTTGCTTGGACGCCAGAATGTGAACAAAGTTTTCAAGAATTAAAGAAGCGTTTGACCACCACCCTAGTGCTGATTCTACCGGATGTTCGGAAGGATTTTGAGATTTATTGTGATGCATCTCGCCAAGGTCTCGATTGTGTGTTGATGCAAGAAAGGACAGTGGTAGCATATGCTTCACGCCAATTGAAGCCTCATGAAGTCAATTACCCCACTCATGATTTAGAATTGGCTGCCATAGTGCATGCTTTAGAGATATGGCGCCATTACCTCATCGGTAATCGCTGTGAAGTTTACACGGATCATAAGAGTTTGAAGTACATTTTTACCCAAGCGGATCTGAATATGAGACAAAGGAGATGGTTGGAATTGATCAAGGATTACAACATGGGAATTCATTATCACCCAGGCAAAGCAAATGTTGTGGCAGATGCTTTAAGTAGAAAGACCTACTGCAATACTCTGATGATCAAAGAAAGTCAGCCAGCATTGCACGAGGAATTTCAAAAGCTCAAGCTTGAGTTGGTCGAAGAAGGTTACTTAGCTGCCCAAGAAGTGCAACCGACTCTTCAGGATCAGATCAAAAAAGCTCAAGAAGAAGATACAGATATCAAGGAGATCAAGAGAAACATGTAGCAAAGTAAATCCTTAAGATTTTCAGAAGATGAGCAAGGTGTCCTATGGTTCGACAAGCGTATTTGTGTACCGGATCGGAAGGACCAAAATAGTTAATACTCAAGGAAGCTCATGAAACCTTGTACTCCATTCACCCCGGAAGCACTAAGATGTATCAAGATCTCAAGGAATTTTATTGGTGGCCTAGCATGAAGCGTGAAGTTGCTGAGTATATTGCACAGTGTGATGTTTGCCAGCGAGTTAAAGCTGAACATCAGAGACCTGCTGGACTTTTGCAACCTTTAAGCATACCTGCATGGAAATAGGAAGAAATCGGAATGGATTTTATTACCGGTCTGCCAAGAACTAAAGCTGGATATGACTCTATCTGGGTAATTGTCGATCGCCTAACAAAAGTGGCTCACTTCATCCCAGTCAAGACTACCTACTCAGGAGACAGACTTGCAGAATTGTATATGGCCAAGGTAGTGTGTCAGCATGGAGTACCCAAGAAGATCGTGTCGGATCGAGGAACCCAATTCACCTCAAGATTCTGGCAAAGGCTACATAGCGTTTTGGGCACTAATTTGAATTTCAGCACAGCCTACCACCCTCAGACAGATGGTCAGACCGAAAGGGTAAATCAAATCCTAGAAGATATGTTAAGAGCCTGCGCTCTAGAGAACCAGGCTAGTTGGGACCAAATGCTACCTTATGCGGAGTTTTCTTACAACAACAGTCATCAATCAAGTCTATAGATGTCCCCGTTTGAGGCCCTTTACGGAAGAAAGTGCGTAACGCCTTGTATTGACCGAGTCGGCGAAGGGCAAGTGCTTGGACCCGACATCCTAAAGGAGGCCGAAGATCAAGTTAAATCAATCAGAGAAAAGCTGAGAACAACCTGCACTGTGCGTAAGAGTTATGGTGATAACCGTCGCCGAGACTTAGCTTTTGTACCTGGAGATCATGTGTACCTGAAGGTCTCACCACTCAAAGGAATGCGTCGCTTCAAGGTCAGTGGAAAGCTCGCACCAAGATACATTGGACCTTGTCCAGTTCTAGCCAGAAGAGGAGAAGTTGCCTACAAGTTAGAGCTCCCGCCTCAGTTGTCAGATGTGCATGACGTCTTTCATGTGTCTCAGTTGAAGAAGTGCCTACGAGTGCGGAAAGAGCAGATGCCGTTAGAAGCGCTTGACTTGTAAGAAGATCTAACCTACAAGGAGCAACCCATCAAAATCTTGGAAGTGTCTCGAAGGCAGACAAGGAGCAAGATCCTCCGTTTACGCAAAGTTCAATGGAGCAATCACATCAAGAAGAAGCCACCAGGGCGTGAAGAAGATCTCAAGGCCGAAGTTCCCTGCACCTATTCTCTAGTCACCTGAATCTCGGTCGAGATTCCTTTAAGGGTATAGGTTTGTAACATCCCTATTTTCTGGCCTTTTTGAAAATTTTCAAAACTTTAAAAAGGAACCATTTGGTTTTATTAATTTGTCAAAGCTTAAATTGTATTTTAGAATTTCAAAAGCAGTTTAATTTGAATTAACTAAAACTTCAACTAATTAAAGTTGGTTTAGTGAGTTTAGTTGGATTTTAATTTGGTTTTTCCTTTGGCCTTATGTTAAAGATAATTAATTGCCAAAAATTAAAAGCAATAGTGAGGCTGAAAATATTTTTACTAAGTCCTAAATAATTCAAGGGACTTCTGTGAATTTTCCTAGAATTTTTGGACATTTTAAACTATTTTCTAAAAATCCTTTTGTTTTTCCGGTATTTTCTAAAAAGAAAAAGCTTAGGAAATCTCCTCCCTCAGTTGGGCCGAATCTCATCGGCCCATCACTTCTTCACACAAGACCTGCCCAACAAGTTGCTCCTCCTCCCTAAGACCGTCCGATCTCAATCGGACGGCTCGCACTCATCCTCGCCGCGCCCTCTCTCTCTCCCTCTCTCTCGCTGACCACTAGGGCCCGCCTGTCAGCCGCACGCCCCAGGGGTCGTCCCCCTCCGCCACGCCCGACTGGTCGCCTTGTCATGAATCTGCCGCCACAAGCCCTCCTCGTTGCCCTAGCGCCTACCTTGTCGCGCTTCGGCCTTATGCATGGCACCCGCCTCCGCCGCCCCGCATTCCCTCTTTCTGCCTCCTCCATGAATCTCGCCTCCCGCGCCCATGTATTAAAACATGGCAAAACTCTCCGTCCTCCACCTCCGGGGCCCAAATCGCCTATAAAGCGCCGCGATCGGGACCGCCTTCTCCTCCTCTCCATTTCCACTCCTCCTCGCCACATACTCTCGGCGAAATCGAAGATTTTCGGCCGCCTGGCTCCATGACTCCGCCGCGACCATTGCCGAGCACCCTCCGCCGCATGCGTCACCACCTCTGCATCGCCGGTATGGCGCACCCGGCGCGCCTCCTCGTCCCTCGTAGCCTCGCCGGGCCTGTCATGCTTTGAGCCGCCGCCCTGCCCTGCATGCCAGGCGTCTCGTTACCCGCCGCGTCGCATGGCTTGTATCACGGCTCGCCGCATCACCCTCGTCGCGATGGTGTCTCGCGGCCCATTGAGCACCGCCGCTCACCGCAACCCTCGGTCCCAGCGCGTCCCTCGCCCGGCGTGGCGTGGTCGCCATCAGAAGCCGCCTCAAGACCACGCCAACCCTTTGCCGACGTGGTTTGCCGGTTGGCCAAGATCGTGGCTTTTCCGGGTTTTTCTTTAGAAAAACAATTCGGCCGGAAAAGAAAACCTCAGGGCTGACGTCATCTTGTGCATTAAATTGATTTTCCTTTAGGAAAATAATTCCAGAAATCAGGAAAATCCTTTTTCTTCATTTTATGTATTTTCCTACCTTCTTTTGGCCATAACTTTCTCATTCGAGCTCCGATTCGAGTGATTCCAATTTCTAAATTCATCTAAAATCCTTGTCTTCCTATTAGTATTTATTTGGATTTTATTTGGAGTTGTTTTATTTATTTAGCTTTGTTTGCGCGTATAGGATCCAGCGTTTCGGAAGATTTCGCAGACTGACGACCGAAGCACCGCTACTCTTCAACGAAGGCAAGTCATGGACCTTTGATCATGTTGAACCCATCCTTATAAAAGTATATTGTTTTATATAAACATGCATTGCTAATTTTATAATAAATGGTTTCGGGTTTAGTTAATTACCTAATTGCCATATGCCCCCTTGATAAATTGCAATCGACATGTATTCTTGAACGACATAACTCCTTGGACACCTTAGGATGGTTAAATACTAGTTGGACATTATTGTACTACCAACATGGGTACGCTTTATTGCTTAGTCATGCTCTAGTAGACGTTGGTCTCAATCTCATGATTCAATAAATGTTGATTTGCCCTAGCGCACATGGTTTGTGGCTTGTGTAGTAATGACCTGTGTTGCTAACAATGCGAAGTGTGGTCCTGTGTGAGACCACGACATTTGTTGTCACCTTACTAAAATTTGTGGTGCCAGGACTAGGGTGGTCCTCTGGCTGGGTTGAACCCAACATGATGAATTTGACTAAAGGAAATTATGGAACCGTGGCGGAGCCACTTTTGTTAAAAGATGTTGTGCCATGACTAGGGTGGTCATTTGGCCAAGTTGAACGAAAATGATTTATGCTCGGACGAGTGGGTGGTGGAAAAGGTGGGTGCCGTAACACACACTTGGAATGTGGAACCGTCTCGTCTAAGCAACCATCTAAGGACTTAACCTTGAACCATTGATCAGGGCCTCAACCATACAACCACATGTCTAGATTGGGATAGACACTGGTGACTAATTAGCAATGTCTTGGTTCATTCTGTTTGCTTGGGAGCAGCGCAAGAGGGGGCAGATGGAGGCGAAACCTTAGCGAGCAGGCGAGTCAAAAGCAGAACTTTGTAAAAGCCTTGTCACGTGCTCTAGATTGCTTACCTAAGGTAGTGGCGGTGGCATAGATATATCTTTGGACAAACTAGAGAAATTCGTGTCTTGTGGGTCAAGTTGCACAACCTCTGCGAGTGTAAAACTATTGAATAGCCGTGTCCCTGGTTATAGACATGCCCGGTGATTTCACATGAGGGTAGAACTTTTATCAAAAAGGTTGGAATGGTTCGGTCGAATCTTATAGATGGTTGATGGTTGGAAAGTGAATAGGGTGTTCACTAGTTGTTTCAAAGAAAATTGTTTACTTATGTATTAGTCTTTTAAATTGTGCTTTGCAATCTACTTATTGTATTTACTGTCAAATGTTGCTTTTCGCAAATTAGCCATAAAGCTATCCTTGTCAAGCCTTGCATAAATATTACTTGCATACAATTCACTATGACTTGTTGAGTACATTCAAAGTACTCATGGCCTTGCGCCCTCTGTTTAAATCAGCAGAGGAGGGTGAACCAGTGAACTCAGAGTTCTATGATGAAGACTTCTTTGAAGACTATGCGAATTAGGTCGCGTCCTTCACTCGATTGCCAGTGGGCATATTGGGTGACCTCCACCAGTTGTTTTGTTCTCCGCTGCAAGTTTACTCTGTTATCTTTAGCCCTGCGTGGCAACCGTTGTAAGACTTGACCATAAGGTCCCTTTTGCTTAATATTATTAATTTGTCTACTTCATCTTTTGTTTGGTTGTGTGGTTATGATTACACTAATGTTGCAACTGTGTGAGCTATTTACTGATCATGGGACTAGTTCAGAATACACAGAGGGTCCTGGGGTTGTATACCCGGGGTCCCGACATTCTTGTATTGAATATACAAAATACATGCTCCCATAGGAGTTCATCCTTTGTCTTTTGCGTCTATGCTTATGGAGAATATCTAACTGGAGATTGTGTAGTTTGCCATTTCTCGATGCCTTTGCATGGCGTCTGGCTAATTACATCTGTAGGAGAAGCCTACAAAATACCTCCGATTAAGCTGCACTTGTGATCGTCGTCCTGTTATTGTTCTCGTCCATATGCATGTTGGTGTGGATGCATGTGATGAGGTTGCGGATGTGCGGATGTGATACGGGTGGTGGCTTTGTTTCACTGATGCCCAGTCACTATATGCCATTGTTGTGTCGGTTCGCGGATAGGATATGTCGATGAAGAGGACAACTTTTGCCTCATCGGTGCCCAGTCATGTGCATGCTTGCCTTCATCAGACACAGATGTGTGTGTTGCCTTTGCCTCGTCGGTGCCTGACAACAAAGTGTCCAGACTTGTCCATTTGGGACCTGCGATGGGGGTAGTGATCTTGCCTCGTCGGCACTTGGTTATAATTTTGTCTAGCCTTGTCGATCGTAGACGGATGGTAATATAGATGATAAGGTGACCTATTTCCTCGTCAGCACCCAACCATGGTGTCAATTTATGTAAATTATGCGAATTACGTGCCTTGGCCTTGCGGGCGGTGATGTGCATATGATGCAATGGACAATGCCTTCTTTGAAGAGATAATCAATCTTACTCCCAAGCGAGGGGCAAAATTAGTATGAATATGATATTTTCTATATCAGCGAAGGTATTGATTTGTAGGAAGCCGCAATCGATTAAGCCAACTAGGATACCACTACTCTTTATATAGCTTTTTATGTAGCTGACTTTTGTCGCGTTGGAATAATTTGTACCATGCTTGCGTAGATTCCATGATCGGTTGTCATGATTGGAAGAACACGAACTCGACCCCCTTTTTTATCTCAGAGCCAATTCTCACATCAATAGGGAATATGTGCCGACTTTGTGGTCTCATAGCCGCCTCATCGCATGGGAGGACTTGAACCACGATCATTTCGATCTTTTGGTGCATTTGGCACTATTGATGCGCGAATTAGCAAATGTAGCCCCCTCTCCATCGATGGCGGATGATCCTTTTTATAAAACAAAGTATAAATTCGGAGTGCGAGACGAAGAGACGCATCGGGGAGCCGAAGTGGATGGTGACGAAGAGACGCATCAGCGATGAAGAAACTCATTGGTCGGGCTGTAAAGATATTATCACAGACGGTTATAACAAAAAAACCGTCTGTGATATGTGGTAATATCACAGACGGTTATTGTTAAAAACTGTTTGTGATGTTTCACGACAGTTCTTTGTTGAAAACCATCTCGTGATATGTAGAATTATCACGACGGTTGTTAATAAGAACCGTCTGTGATACTTCACGATAAGCATTTCAACATGAACCGTCTCGTGATATTACTCTTCACTGCACGGTTTTAAGCGCAGACGAAGAATACGAGCGGTCTCTAAACCAAAACCGCTCAGGATTGCATATGTAATGAGATAGTTTTGGTCAACCATCTGTGATGAGACGTCCAGTATTAGCCTTTTTGTAGTAGTGGGGGGAGGTGGTCACTGGAGGTCTGGCGGGGAAGACCAAGGCGACGGCGGCGAGGTTGATGCGGGAGCTCGCCGTGGAGAGAGGTGAAACCCGGGGTGGCTTGGTAAAGCTTTGAGATACCCATGTGATGCTCCTAGCTCCGGGAATTGGACTAGGTCTCACCGGACCGGAGTTAGAGAAGAAGTGGTCGCTTTCGGCTGGAGCTGGAGAAGAATCGAATTGCGGTGGTTCCTACGAACGAAGAACCAAATTAGGACAGGGGAAAGATTTCTTGGGGGTCGAAACAGATGGTGACGGGGTTGGCGAAGATAGACACCCTCTGGGACGCTGGCGGTGAAGGAGCGATGTGTCGACTGAAATGGAAGCTCGAGCTTCCTTGGGGTTTTCACTGGGTGAGAATGAGAGGGAGAGAGTGGAATGGCTTGGGGTGGTAAAGGGGAAGCTCATGGTGCTTTCAGCAGGCTATTTATAGGCTGGAGTGAAGAGCTCACAAGGAGGCACTCTGCCGACGCAAGTGACGTACGAGCATGGGTGGGGTTAATGGCTGAGCGACGAGATTTGACCGGGCATTTAAGGGCTAGCCTGGGCATGGTGCAGGGCCAGGCGATGCTGCCGAGAGCTAGGAAAAACCAAGGGCGGTTAGTTGGGCTGGTCTTGAAGTAGCCATGGCTATGCTCGGGCGAAGTGCTAGCTGAGCGCCATGCCAAGATGGACGAAGGAGCCTGGCCATTGGGCCCAGCTAGTTAGTGAGGTGAGGAGGGAGACTGTACCGAGTGACCAGGAGGGATGGTGCGGTGGGAACTCAGCTCGGCCTGAGGAACAGGAAACCTGATGGGTGGGGCCCACCCATCGGTGAGGGGAGAGAAAAATATTTTCCTTTTGGATTTTCTGATTAAGCTAAGAGTTTGAGTGAAATTTTAAATATAGCAGTTCAACTCCAAAATTCTAAAACTTTTAGGTGTGGCTTCTTGCCTAGAGTAGATCTTTGTATAATTTTTCTAGGATTTTTTGTGCATTAAATTTCTCTCTAAAAATCTTTTAAGTTTTGGTTTGCTTTATCCTTTAATATTTGTTTTGAGGAAAAATCCCAAAACATGCTTTAGTTGTTTCCCTCATTTTATATCCAGCCTAATTATGCTGAGCTTGTATTTTAATTGTTATCTTTTATTTCAATTTGTTTTTAATTATCCAATAGGTTTATGCTTTCCATAAAATGAGGTTTAGGTTAAAAACCAACAAGGCCTTGGATAAAAATCCAAATAAATTTAATGACAGGGAAATGTAGCAAAAGTTTTAAAAGATCGCATTTTTATACATTTAAAATACAAACCCTTATTTTGGGATGTTACGTACATACCCTCCTTACAAAGAATTTAGTCCCCGAGATTTAGTAGCCTCAGTAAAGAAGGAGGGGCAAGGCATGTCCAAAGACGCTGTCTCAGAAAACCAAGCGCCAAGTACTAGCAATAACCGAGTAGTATACCATCAGGTACAAGGAAATAACTACAAGCGTGGAGGACGGTGGAGTAGTAGGGCAGCATCGGGGAGTAGCAGGGACCGGCAGCGTCAGGGAGATGGACGCACGAGTGGCATCGAGGAGTAGTAGGGACCGACGGATATGGGAGGAAGGGCGGCATCGACGTTGGCATCGGCATCGAAGTCGAGGAGAAAGGCGCGGCGGTGTCGGGGTCGGGAAGGGAAGCGTCGATGTCGAGATCGGGGAGAAGGGAAGGCGATGGGGAGGAGACAAAGAGTGAGGAGTAAGGGCCAAAACCCTAGCGTGGTCCTACTAATAAATGGATATCATAGACGGTTCCATAATTGAACCGTCTGTGATATGGTCTCATATCATAGACTGTTCAATTTTAAAAACAGTCTGTGATAAGTATTACAGACGGTTCCATAATATAACCGTCTGTGATACATATCACAGACGGTTTATTCCACTAAACCGCTTGTGATAGTTTCTTCTATAGCTAAAAAATATTCTGTTTTTCGGCTAGCCTTGGGAAATGCTAGCCATGCCCTCTAAAAACAAGAAAGTAGATACAATCACAGATGGAATAATTTCTTAATTACTGAATCAATTACAATGGAATAATTTGTTAATTACATGCCGAGTTTCTTAATTACAATAGAACAATTTCCAAATAGGTCTTCACCATGTGGTATCAATCCACTTGGCTATTTTCTTTAAAAAAATAGCGCTTCACGATGATCGACGCTCATATAGCTAGCTTCCTCACTGGGTTCTTCTTCGAGCTTGATGTTGTCTCCGAAAGAAGGCAACTCGTCAAATTGATTGTACTCTTTCTCATCCACGATATTCTCAACTCCGACTATCCTTCTTTTTCTATAAAGAACTACGTGGCAGTTCTTATTTGCTGGGTCTGTTATATAAGAAACTTGAACAACTTGTTTAGCGAGTATGAATGGTTCGTCCTTGTATCTAACACGTTTGAGGTCCACAGTACTGACGCCGTACTTGTCGACCTTTACACCCTGTGGAAGTTTGACCAAATGGCACCGAAATCAGTTATATAACTTAGTGCATGAATCAAATTTCAGTATTAGACTAATATCATCACTGAGCAGTTTAACTGAGCCCACAAAACCCACTTTGCTATTTCTCTCAGTGTATGAATCAAATCAAATACATAATTTGAAGCCAAATCAAGACACACACACACACACACACACACACACACACACACACACACACACACACATATATATATATATATATATATATATATATATATATATATATATATATATAACCAAAGTGAATCAATACTCAAATTAGCCAACAGAACAGTGAATGACTCCTAGAGCATAAGATTCACATAATCAAAGTTTAGCTGAAATGCCTTTTGGCCAACAATAGAGCAATCAAATAACTGATTAATTGCTAATATGTAATTGCACCCAAATAATAAACATCTCAGAACATAGCATTTCCATTTATAATAACATCACCATCACATATGAGAGTATGTCTTACAGCTTCGTTTAAGATTCGGATTGGGTGCTTCTGATAAGACAGATTCGGTTGAAGATCAATATTCTCCAACTGAGTGAGTTCGGTTGGGACTCGAAGACACTTCTTGAGCTGTGATATGTAAAAGACGTTGTGCAAATATGAGAGTTGTGGTGGAAACTCCAATTGGTACGCCACTTCACCTTTCCTTGCAATAATTCGATATGGATCGATATATAGAGCTGCCAGTTTTCCATGGACCTAGAAATGGTCGATGTCTCACAGTGGTGAGACCTTGAGATAAACATAATCATTTACTTCAAAGGTTAGCTCATCACGGCGACGATCGGCATAGCTCTTCTGTCGCGACTACGCTTCTCTTAAGCGTCTTTTTATCGTGTCAACTTTCTTTTGTGCTTCTTGGATGATGGCTGGTCAAAAGATCTGCCTCTCACCAACTTTAGACCAGAATAGGGGTGTTCTCCACTAACTCCCGTAAAGTGCTTCAAAAGGTGACATCTGATGACTGAAATTGAAGCTGTTTTTGTAGGAGAACTCGGCAAATGCCAAACTTTTCTCCCAATCCGTGCCATAGGATAGCACACAAGTTCATAACACATCTTCCAAAATTTGATTTGTCCTTTCGGTTTGACCTCCTTTTTGTGGGTGGAATGTCGTGCTAAAGAATAGCTCGGTTCCTAATAGTTCGTGCAAGCTATCCCAAAATCGCAAGGTAAACTAAGGGCCTCGATGAGAGGTGATGATCCCTGGTACACCATGCAGACAGACGTTGTTATTCATATAGAGCTCTGCATGTTTGGCTCCATTGTAGGTGGTGCGAACTGGAGTAAGTGTGCCACCTTGATAAGGCAATCCATGATAACCCATATGGAATCATGTCCATTCTTGGTCTTTGGTAGTCCAGTTATGAAATCCATGCCGATTTCATCTCATTTCTACTCGTGAATGTTCAGAGGTCGAAGCAATCCTGCTGGTCGCTGATGCTCCGCCTTAACACGTTGACACATGTCACATATGGCAACATGCGTAGCGATGTCCCACTTCATACCGGGCCACCAAAATTGTTTTCGGAGGTCCTAATACATCTTGGTACTCCCAGGGTGGATAGAGAGTGGTGAGTCATGAGCTTCTCTAAGGATTAAATCCTTGATATCGGAACTATTCGGGACATATATCTGTTGTCCATGCATAACCACTCCATTTGAGCTTTCAGTGAACTCTGATTCTCTGCCGTTCTGCAAGTCATGCTTGATGTCGGCAATAATTGGATCTTTGAGCTGAGCAGCTTGAATCTACGATTCGAGAGTAGGTTGCAGTACTAAGGCAGCAACATAACCTTTCTCAACCACTTCTAGGTTGAGTTTTTGGAATTCTTCATGCAGCGCTAGTTGACTTGCTTCAATTAATGTGCTGATGCAGTGGAGTTTCCGCCTAAGGGCATCTGCTACAACATTGTCTTTACTAGGGTGGTAATGATTGCCTATGTCGTAGAGTTTGATTATTTCTAGCCATCTTCGCTGCCTTAGGTTCAGATATGGCTATGTGAAGAAGTACTTCAGACTGTTGTGATCGGAGTAGATCTCACAATCGATTGCCGATGAGGTAATGCCTCCAAATCTTGAGAGCATGAACTACAGCTGCTAATTCCAAGTCATGAGTTTGATAATTAGCTTCATGAGGCTGTAGTTGTCTTTAGGCATAGGCCATTACCTTGCCTTCTTGCATCAACACACAACCGAGGCCGTGGCGGGATGCATCACAATATACAGTGAAGTTTTTCTGTACATCGGGCAGAGTGAGCATTGGGGCTGTTGTGAGTCTTTTCCTCAACTCATGAAAGCTCTCATCACATGTTGCTAACCATTTGAACTTCTCCTTCTTCAGAAGTTGAATCATTGATCTTGCAATCTTGGAGTTCTCGATGAACCAGCGGTAATACCCCGCCAATCCGAGGAAACTTCGGACTTCGGGAACGGAGCGGGGCTGTTTCCAAGCTAGAACATCTTGTACCTTTCTTAGGTCTACGGCCACACCTCCTTTAGATAACACATGGCCTAGGAATCCTACTTCCTTTAGCCAGAATTCACATTTGTTGAACTTGGCGTACAGTTGATGCTCGCGCAGCTTGTCGAGCACCATCCTCAAGTGTTGCTCATGTTCTTGGAGTAGATAAGAATATCGTTGATGCAGACCACCACGAACTGATCCAAATACTCCATAAAAATTTTGTTCATAAGGTTCATGAAATTCGTAGGAGCATTGGTGAGTCTGAATGACATTACTGTATACTCATACAGACCGTAACAGGTGGTAAATGTAGTCTTCGGAATATCCTCTGGTCTGATCTTGAGTTGAAAATATCCAAGTCTCAAGTCGATCTTGGAGAAGACACTTGCACCATTCATCTGATCAAACAAATCATCAATCATCGGAAGAGAATATTTGTTCTTGATGGTGACTTTATTTAGGGAACGATAGTCGACACACATTCACAAACTGTCATCCTTCTTGTTTACGAATAGCACAGGGCATCCCCATGGTGATGATCTAGAACGAATGAATCCTCTGTCCAACTTCTCTTTGAGTTGTCTCTTCAATTCAACCAACTCATCGGGTGCCATTCGATAGGGTCGCTTGGACATATGTGTCGCCCCTAGCATTAAATCGATAACGAACTCCATGTCGCGATCCAGCGGCATTCCCGATAATTCATCTGGAAATACATCGGGATACTCACACACTACAGGCACTTGGCTAAGCTCTCGGATCGATATGGAGTTGAGCATGGGCTGCTGTGATGAAGTGGCATAAGTGGAGGTAAAAACAACCTGTTCCCCATCAGAGTTGACAAGAGAGACAGTTTGTTCTGCACAATCTATTACTCCTTTGTGTTTGGCTAGCCAGTCCATCCCTAGTATTACATCTATCCCCGGTGTATCTATCATGATGAGGTTAGCTTTGAATCCCACCCTATTTATTTAAATTTGAACACCTAGACATCTGAGTTTTGTCCTCATGACGGACCCGGGTGTGGGGACTACCATAATGCTTTTTAGGGATGTAGTTTCTAGTTCTTGATGCATGACAAACTTCTTAGAGATAAAAATGATATGTTTCAGAATTAAATAATGCCAATGTTGGTACGGAGTGAAAGAGAATGATACCGGTCACCACATCTGACTATGCATCCGCCTCTTCTGCGATTGTATGGTTCAGACAGCCGTGTCAGAAGCCTTGGGGTTGTCGGTGGATTCCAATAGGTTGAGGTTGCGTTGCTGGAAATTTCCTCTGTGGGCACATGTTTGCCAAGTGCCCGCATTCGCCGCAGATGTAGTAGGTAACATTTGCTGTCTGGTTCTGAATACCGGATGGCTGCCCTACGTGGTTATATTGTTGAACTGCGACTTGCTGAGGGCGAGGACCTTGAGCTTGAAATCTTAGAGGTGGCGGTGCGTATGACGACGCTTCTTGGTTGCCAAATGCTTGGTCGAGGCGTGCTGCTGCTTGCTGATTTTTGCACAAGCCACTTATGCTTGCGGCTTTCTACAATCGCTTTCGGTGTCTTGTCTTCTACCCGAATAGCCTGATTGATCAAATCCTGGAAGTTGGGGACATCATGAGCAGCAAGTGACCACTTCAACTCATCGTTGAGGCGTTCCCGAAAGAGAGCAATTTTCCTCCCTTCATTTGGTATCTTGGATGTTGTATAGCGGGCGAGATAATTGAATCGGTGGAGAAACTCCATCACTGACTAGTTTTCCTGGCGGAGTTCATAGAATTCCCGCCTCTTGATGTCCATGATGCTTGAGGGAATGTGGGCGTTGCGGAATTCCTCCTTGAAAGCGGCCTAGGTGAGGGTCTGGCCTTCTGGCAGGATGACTTGATAATTCTCCCACCAAGAAGCTGTAGCGCCTTGCAGCTAGTAAGATACATACAACACCTCTCCTCGTCAGTGCACTGGGCAATGACCAATTTGCTCCCGACAGTGTGGAGCCAGTCATCATTGACGGAGACATACATGAGATGGAGTAGCACACGAACATCATATGCATAAATCACACAGTCATTATCAATTAGCTTGCTTACTATAATCTAATGACATGATTATTTCATTCAGGACTTATTCGTGATTGGGCTTGATTATCTTGGAATTGATAGTTGGAACTTTGGTTGATTAAGTATTAGTTCAATTCAGTTTGTTATATTAAATGCTTAGTTTATTGTTTGGGTTCTTATTTAATTGCTTGATAGTAGTTGATTATTATCAATTGTTGACATCCCATGTACTGGCAGTATGGTCTTGGCATTTCTTGAGTGCGTGTATCTCAAGTGTGACTTGCGTGCATCATCCTAAGCGTTTCTCGGGTGTGGGTATCTCGGGCATTTCTCAGGCACGTGTGCCCTGAGCCGTCTTGGTAACATGCTACCAAGACGTGAGCTTTTATTTTTATGTAGTTATTTTGAGTTATTTGTTTATCTTATGACCCAGTGATGGAGTTTTAATCTATGTATGTTTGATGTAATTTATTGTTAGTTAAGGTTCAAATTGATAGCTAGAGTAGTTTATGTCATATTTTGGGCTCAGTGTTGAGACAGGGTATTACATCGTCATCGACCACCTTCATCTTCTACGGCGAGGTTACTTCAGCTAGAAGAATCTAGGGAGAGATATTTAATTACATCGTCATCGATCACCTTCATCTTTTACGGCGAGGTTACTTCAGCTAGAAGAATCCAGGGAGAGATATATAATTTTAGTTTTCTTCATAGTTCTTGTAATATGGTGGCAGGTGCGCCAAACTTTTATACTATTCACCGGTTAATTCCAGATAGCTCTAGGCCCTTATTAGCTACTTGTTAACTCATGGAGCTAGACGCTCCAGAAAGTCTTGATCCACAGTGACTTGGACAGTGCCCGGCCGTGCATGCTCCTTCACATAAATCGCATGGCTGCTGTGCGAGTGTTGACGCACTTGCCCACCACCCACGTATCATTGTCCTTGGCAAAGAGCGAAGCTGCCTCCCCCTTTCGCTTCCTTCCCTTGTATCGCAGTCATTCGAGCTCCCATCATCTGCAAGCAGATCGTTGGAGCACAGCACAGCCAACGTAGATCGAGATGGCCGGACTGTTTGCATGCATGGCCGTCAAATTGGGGCTTGACAAGCTCTCGTCCTTGCTCCCGGCGAGCCTGAAGTCTCCGCCGACGGCTTCCTCCTCGTCCTCGTCGGCGACGCAGGACCTGGAGGACCTGAGGAGAGAGGACCATGCACAGGATCCGCGCAATGCTTCAAGACGCGGAGGAGCACTGGAACATCCGCGAGGAATCCGCCAAGCTGCGGCTCGAGGAGCTCAAGGAGGTGGCGTACGATGCGGAGGACGTGGTCGACGAGTACGAGTATGAGGTGAATCTGTGCAAGCTGGAGGCTCTTGGGCGATCTGCAAGTGTTGAGAGCAGCAACAAAAAACGGAAGCGCCATGAGGTAATTAATTCCACTCCTATAACTAATTTGTTCCGGCAATTTCTATTGATTTCTGCAAGTGTTGTCAATTAATTGATTGTAAGCGAAGCCCATGCTCTTCTCCCGGAGAAGACTCACTCATGTTCTCTCTAGTGTTTCACACACACAAGAAAGAAAGAGATCAAGAATTAACACAGACACACGCAAACAACACTGGCTCTTGGTTGAGGCAATTTTCTCTATATTACTCCTCAACTCCAATTGCGTACTAAGTACATGGCCTTTATACACCACCAGCCACTAAGGCCATAACCCACACACTCACATAATGCATGCCTTGCATGCAGCTACCTGCATGGGCATAACCACTAACAAACGCGCCCTCAGCTGCCTGCACAATTAGAGCTAACGTTTCACCTTAACACTAATGCACCATTAGAGCTAACGTGAAACGTAACACTAAAGCACCATTACAGCACTAAACTCACGCACTCACACACTACTAACGCACGCAGTAACATGTGCTTACTAACTCATCTACTCTGACAAGATTATCTCCAACACTAATTAAGTGGTATTTAGGTTATTGCAAAGTTTATATAACTTCAGAATGTGATTACGTTGATATAATTTTTTTATTTTGAAAATTATGCACTTTGTTTAGAGCATTGGCCTAGGCATTCTAGCTAAACTTCGCATAACTTGTGGTGGACGATTCCTGCAGCACAAAAGTGTACTTGGCACCAAACAGCCCTTAGACAACAGCTGATAAGAAAAATGGGAGTTTATGCGAGGAAGTTTGTGGTTGGGTTAGGCACGTGACTTTGTTTTTTAGTCTCAACGCCGTTGTTTGGCAAGAAAGGTAGGAAATGGTGAGCATGTGATTTGTAGCTAGGAAGAGTATAGTTGTCAATTTCATTCCGGAGGTTATTTCGGTTTGTCTCTTGGTATAGAATGCATCGGTATTAGTCCATTCTGTCGTACCGTTCCGGATTTTAATATAATAATATATATTTATTCATAAATATATATACAATTATATGCACACATAATTTTACTTGGAATCTCACTTCAAATACATAACCATTGAATAAAAATGACACATAGTTCAATGAGTTCGTAAACACAAAGGTAGTACGCAGTTAAATAATACAACACGAGTTCATAACTTCGTGTTGTTTACCATAGTCTATCATAATTTTGTTATGAATATTGTGTGTATATTGAAGAGGCCCAATGAGCAATATATATAGGGTGTACAAAGGTGTATGCCATATACAGATAAGACAATATAAAAGGCAGATAAGGAAATATAAAATAGTCCTTATTCTAACACCTATTCTAACACCCCCCTCAAATGCAAGGCGTATGCAATAGCATTGCATTTGGAAATGGTTGACACTAAAATATAAAAAATCCGAAGTCCAAGCCTTGATAATGTCGTCGTAGCATGCAGCTCTTGGAAAATATGTCGAGTATCAAAAGATCTCCCATCCGAGGTCGTGTAACGGCCCATAAAGCACAATGTGCAGGGGCTGAGAAAGTCGACCGTGGCAACACGATGAAAAAAGATGATGAAAACGACATGAATAGAGAGAGCTGTCAAATCAAGCCAAATAGGAATAGGTGGAAGCATGACAACGCAGATCGAAGTCCAAAATGGCGGAGGCGCTAAAGAAGCGCGGCGGCCTTAGAAGCTTGGGGCAATGACTAAGAAAGCGGCGGCATCATAACGACTTCTACGATCTGCACGTGGCTCAGAAAGAAGAGCGGGAGCGGCGGCTGCTGCCATGCATAAGGCAATTCCTATGCTTCTATGACTGACAATAAATTTGTGGACTCGCATGGCTTAGATGAACTCAAAGATTGAGTGGTACGGACATAGATGGACGCAACGGAAGCAATGACACAAAGGAGCAGCAGATAGCAGATACTAGCAACACCATTTTTTTTATTACTCTCTCGGTTTTGGGTTGTAATCCCTCGGCCCATTAGAAAAGGAGGCACGGGGAGGATTTGGGATTCCTCCCCTGTTCTCCACCATCTGGCGCAGCGCGTGCACGCCGAAAGCTCAGAGGCGTCTGCGCGCAGCGTGCAAGCGTGCCAGGCGTGAGGGCGCTGAGGCAGGCAAGCAGTGGTGTGAGGGCACGGCGCGACGGGTCGTGGGCGGCGACGCGCGTGCAATCGCGTGGCGCGGTCGCGGTCGTCGCTTCCTCGGGTTCCTTCTCCCCTGCGCTGAGCTCGTAACCTAGCTCCGAAGGCGGTGGCGCCACAGTACAGGGCGGCGGCAGTGGTAGTCCAAGAAGACGACCTCGGGTGTGCGCTCGGGCGGGACTTGGGCGTTGCAGAACTTCTCCCGGTAGTGGCGCAAGCATGGCACCGGAGCAGGAGCGGCTCGCATGGAGGGAGGACCTGAGGATGAGGCTGAAGATGCTCCTTCTCCAGCGCCGCCTTCTGCAGATGAGGATCTGCGTGGAGGTAGGAGGCAGTCATGGCGACGAGGAAGAGCGCCTAGAGGAACATGTTGCTGGTAGATGTGAAGCATCGGTGGAGCTGGCAGTTCATGGCGCCGCCTGCCCTCTCGATCTCGACCTTCCCCGGCGTAGGTGCGTGGTCGTTGTAGATCGAGGCGACGTCGGGTGACAGGAGACGCGGCCGTTGCAGATCAAGCGGCGTCGGGCGACTTCCAAGCACGGTGGAGAGTGTCTTCCACGCGCCGGATGGATCTGGCCACCCCCGGGAGCTGAGATTGCTCCACCCGAGGGAAGCAACAGCCGAAACAGATCTGAGGCTAGGTTAGAAGCTAGAGTTTTGGAACGTTTGCTCTGATACCATGTTATGAATATTGTGTGTATATTGAAGAGGCCCAATGGGCAATATATATATGGTGTACAAGGGTGCATGCCATATACAGATAAGGTAATACAAAAGGCAGATAAGGAAATATAAAAGAGTCCTTATTCTAACACCTATTCTAACAAATTTCACTTATCAAAGAAGTAGTATTGGGCTGAGCCTTTCAGCCTGATTCAAAGGAGGGGTCACTTCAATTATGCCTGGTACCGGAATTACGGAATGGGCCGGAATGGACCAGAATGATCAGTATTGAGACTGGTACGGGATTGAGTCTGGTGTGTGCCGTTTTGGTTGACGATATAGCATGTCCCGGCCATTCAGATTGGTACTGAAATGGAATTGATAAGCTTGAGGAAGAGACCCTACATAAGTTGTTATGAAGACCTTAGAAGATCAGTGCTACCGAAAAAGATTTCAGGTTTTTTCCTGGAGCCCACCAGTTTTCGGTAACCGGACGGTTATTGAGCAATTTTATTTTGAAATTGATTTTTCTCATAAATTGTTTCAAAATGTATACGACATCTAACTCAAAACAACTTATAATAACAAATTCAACCGAAATAAATCAAAATTACCCCCAAAACAACATATGGTAACCGGTAGCACTAAAACTACTACCGATACCACCGTGAAAACTGGTAACGGGCAGTAACTGCCAGTTTTTTAAACCATGGTTGAGATCTATTGACTTTCCCTCAAAACAATAATTCCTTTCCAACTCTTATCCCCTCCATTGGTTTGAAATGGTGGAAGTTGGGCCCTCATATTCCTAATCTTCGTCCCACTGAAATCCTAATACATACTTGTTTCTAATCCTCATCCCATTGAAATTCCTATATCCACTCCTTTGCATTCACTATTCCCTCTCACTAAATCCCTCCAAACAAACAGGTCATTAGTACGTGATATATAGGTAATAGACACTAGACATATATATGCACTGGTTCAGATATTACAGGTATATAACAATTTCTCGTTCTTTTAAATTATATGGATCTTGAATACAATATTAATGTGCATCAAGGATTTAAATATCGGCCGATAATCGTTTCTATCGCCCCGTTAACCAATCAAACCGGTTCGAAATTTGTAGAATTCAAATTTGCTTGAATTTTGTTCAGTTAATGAATGAGTGAAGTAATACAAGCCCATCCGAATCTTGCTACCATGCTAACTAGCTTAGTCGATGATTTTTGTTCGAATTTGATTTTTGTTTGAATTTAAAATCTGAAGAATTCAATTTTTTTTTGAAATTTTTGGCCTTACCGGACCCCCCGGTAAAAAAAGTTTCCAATAACAAAAACCCTGGTGTGCATATGCTGATTGCATTTATTACCACAAGAAGCATGGAAAATGGATGCATACTGACTAAGCATTTTTCTTGTGTTGAAAAAGCGAAATGGGACCAGTGCTATTGATACCGGTACAGTAGCAGTTCCAAATGAGTTGGTGGTACGAGCAAGGCAAATTATAAAGAGATATAATGAGATAATTAAAGACTATGGACATCTCGCTTTATCAGAGAACGATGGAGAGAGGCGGTTTACTCCTGACATTAGTAGTTTAAGGGAGGTTGGCTCTGATGTATGCGAGAGGAGCATTCTTGGAAGAGAGCATGACAAGGACATCATTGTGCAAAAATTATTGTCCAGAGAAGATGAGCATATTGGAAATCGAATTTCTGTCCAGGCTATAGTTGGCATGGGAGGATTGGGGAAAACAACACTAGCACAACTAGTGTATAATGACCCGAGGGTGAGCCAGTCATTTGACAAGCTTGCTTGGGTCTGTGTGTCAGAGCAATTTGATGTTAGTGACATAACGAGGAAGATCATTATGTCACTAATGAAGGACAAGTGTAATGTTAAAGAACTGGCTGATCTGAGGAAACTGTTATATGAAATTAAGGAGCTGGCTAATCTTCAGGGGAAACTGTTAGATGAAATTAAGGAGCAGAAGGTTTTACTTGTGTTGGACGATGTATGGAATGAACGAGGAGACAGTTGGGAGAGGCTGTGTACACCACTGTCAAAAACCAGAGTTTGTAAGGTCATAGTAACAACTCGTAATGAGGCAGTTGCAAGGCTGGTGCAAACAATGCCCTTGCACCGCCTAAACTGCCTAAGTTTTGATGAGAGCTGGTTGTTGTTCAAACAAGTTGCTTTTGCTGCTCACCAAGAAAATGACACCCCAGTAAACCTGGTAGAGATCGGCATGAGTATTGTGAAAAAGTGTGAGGGCTTGCCATTGGCAATCAAGACATTAGCAAGCATGTTGCGCTATGAAACTGATGAAATGAGATGGAGGTATGTCTTAGAAAGTCAGCTATGGAACTTGGAGCAATCACAAAATGAGGTTTTACCGGCCTTAAAGTTGAGCTACAAGCACATGCCTGTACACCTGAAAAGATGTTTTGTTGCCCTTTCTCTATTTCCAAAAGACCATTTACTTTCAGAGCATCAGGTGCTTCATTTGTGGACAATTCTTGATTTACTACAATGTGATGGAAGTAACGACGAGGACGAAATTGGACGGCTATACTTCAATGATTTAGTTCAGCGGTCATTTCTTCAAGTGTATTTTAACGACCACACTATGCATGACCTTATTCATGATCTTGCATGCTTTCTTGCTGGGGAAGAGTTCTTTAGACTTGAAGGAGACAAACCAATTGAAATTCCACGGAATGCTCTGTATGTGTCCATACCTGAAGCTGGTACATCTGTTGAAATTTCAAATGCCTGGCATTCTGTCAGGGCCATCATAGTGTTGGGGGAAGAAAATGTCCGTATTATTCAAAATTCAGAAGCATTATTTTTGCACTGTAAGAAGTTGCGGGCCCTTAGCTTAGCATGGAGCAAACTACCGGACAACATGGGTAGCCAGAAACTACTACGCCATTTGGAACTTGATAATTGTTGGGGAGAGCCTACAGCAAGTGGAATTAGTAGCCTAATTAACCTGCATATATTGCCTCCAATAGATATGAGCAGATGTGATTGCCGTTATAACATAAGAAAGCTGAGGAACTTGAACAAGATTAGGAAACTGCGTATAGTACGACGGGGCAGTCTATGTCTTATCGAGGATGCAAATGAAGCTCAGCTACTGAATAAGAAGCACCTCCATTCACTAGAACTGGACTTTTATCATATAGGACAGCCAGAGTATTGTCCACACAGTGTGCAAACTGAACCTGTTACAGTAACTCATGAGCAACTGCTTGATAGCTTGCGACCACATGACGGCCTAAGAGAACTGAGGATAATTGGCTACGAGTCTCAGAAATACCCCAATTGGTTGGGTAATGCTTCCTTTGACAACTTGACCAAAATAGTGTTTGGCAAGAGTAAGTCTCAACACGTTCCAACGCTTGGTGTGTTGCCTTTCCTCAAGTCCCTCAAATTTCACGACATGCATTATGTGCAACGCATTGGCCGGGAGTTTTGCAGCCACGTTACAGGTAGGAAA
Organism: Phyllostachys edulis; assembly: GCA_036346405.1. Classification (NCBI taxonomy): domain Eukaryota; kingdom Viridiplantae; phylum Streptophyta; class Magnoliopsida; order Poales; family Poaceae; genus Phyllostachys; species Phyllostachys edulis. The sequence goes on along the minus strand of JAYEVD010000279.1, from coordinate 613,515 downwards.
GGCTTCCGATCATTGACACGTTTGGAATTTTTTAAGATGTATAAGTGGTCAGAGTGGTCTGGAGTGGATGATGGTGATTTCCCACGCTTGCATACATTGAACCTACGTTTCTGTGAAAAGCTTGCAACGGTTCCTGCGTTTTCCAACCTTCGTGAACTAAGCATTGAGGGTTGTGGTCGTCTCAATGAACTTCCTACCCTCCCGTCACTTTTGAAGCTGGAGCTTCTGGACTGTCCAAACCTGAGTGCAATCGGTTCCCTCCCCTCACTCACCACCTTGAATCTCCGTGGTCGACTGCCACAAGTTGGGACGCTGCACAGGCTGTTGAATTACCACCCGTCATTGGAGTGCGTAACAATTATATGTTACTCCACGGCACGCATCCGTCTTGATCCTCAAGGCCTGCCTTTACTCAGGAAGCTCCAATTAAGCTGTCCTGATCTGCAGTACTGCGACGGGATCGCTGGCCTCACTTGCCTCGAGGAGCTAAAGCTTTGGGGCTGCCCGAAGCTTCCTGTACATAGTCTGCAGCTCCCAAGACAGCTGCAGAATCCGGATATCCGTGACGAAGAAGGTATGTATCTCGTATTGTTTCTACATTTCTAGCAGATAATTATGTTGTTACAAGCCGCAAGGCTGGCCGGTCCAATGTTCTTTCTTACGTTTGCCTGCACTTGCATGTTTCCGCAGTTTCGTATTTTGAGCAATTTGATAGATTGCCTAATTATAACAAAAGTAAGCAGACAGCCCATGGTATGCTAGCATATATTTCGGCCATTTCGCTACCAGACGAAAGAAAATACAAAACGAAATTGAAAACCCTGGGTTACCTACGCGGCGGTCAACGGCAGTACGGCCGGAGTTCAGAGCGTGCCCGACGTCGAGATCAAGGAAAACATTACCGGTAAAAGAATTTCATCGGAGAGTAGCAATAACACCTGTTATTGCCGGTAACGGGAAATTTCAGCGAAATTTCAGACAAAATTTTTGTATTGAAATTTGAATTTTTCAGATGTAAAGATGAAATTTATCTAAATTTTGAATTTAAATTTGAATTTGGATGAAAATAAAATAAATCCAAAATTTTTTACCAAGTATAAAAATTTATCGGTAATGTTGTTACAAGCCGCAAGGCTGGCTGGTCCCACGTTCATGTTTTGCCTGCACTTGCATGTCTAATTCCGCAGCTTGTGATTTTGAGGAATTTGATAGAAGACAGCTATAGAATCCGGATATCTGTGACATACCAGGTATATATCTCGTATTGTTTCTACATTTCTAGCAGATAATTATGTTGTTACAAGCCGCAAGGCTGGCCGGTCCAATGTTCTTTCTTACGTTTGCCTGCACTTGCATGTTTCCGCAGTTTCGTATTTTGAGCAATTTGATAGATTGCCTAATTATAACAAAAGTAAGCAGACAGCCCATGGTATGCTAGCATATATTTCGCCATTTCGCTACCAGACGAAAGAAAATACAAAACGAAATTGAAAACCCTGGGTTACCTACTGCGGCGGTCAGCGGCGATGGCCGGAGTTGAGCGTGCCCGCGTCGAGATCAAGGAAAACATTACGGTAAAAGAATTTTATCGGAGAGTAGTAATAACACCTGTTATTGCGGTAACGGAAATTTCAGCGAAATTTCAGACAAAATTTTGTATTGAAATTTGAATTTTTCAGATGTAAAGATGAAATTTATCTAAATTTTGAATTTAAATTTGAATTTGGATGAAAATAAAATAAATCCAAAATTTTTTACCAAGTATAAAATTTATCGGACCTCACCGATAACACCGATAGCCAGCGGTTACCGGTGAAATTTCGGTGATAGAATATCGAGATAGCCTTTAAGACGAACTCCGCGATGGGTGACACGCTGGACCTAGAGACCAATTTCTTGGATAACTCCGACCTCTTCTTGTTGGACCGTGATAGCGACTAGATGGGGTGAATAAGAGCCTATTTTTTTCACTTATGGAATTCTAGTTCTTTTTCACTACGATAGCTATGTGAAGCTATAAAAATTAAGGTCTAAAAATCACAGCATAAAAAATGAACTGAAAACAAGAAGCTCAACAAACAAACCCCCTCGGCCGATTTGACTGCCATGTAACAGCCGGTCTGGCCGCTAGAGCGGTCTGACATCTTCTCATTCTAACAGAAAATCATCACAATTTTAGATTCACAAACGATATAACTTTTGATCTACAAATCCAAATTACTTGAAATTTCAAACACAACTCAACAAGAAGGTCGAGAACCTATTCCAATCTAAGATTTAGACAATCATAGCTAAGATTATAAGAGTTTCTTGTTTAAGTGCAAAACGGTTCAAAATAGGCTTAAAACAAAATTTTGATCCAAAGACTTGCTCGTGGACTACGAGAACTGAGGATAGCGAACTACGAGTCTCAGAAATACCCCAATTGGTTGGGTAATGCTTCCTTTTACAACTTGACCAAAATAGTGTTTTTCAGGAGTAGGTCTCAACACGTTCCAACGCTTGGTGTGTTGCCTTCCCTCAAGTCCCTCAAATTTCACGACATGCGTTCTGTGCAACGCATTGGCCGGGAGTTTTGCAGCCATGTTCCAGGTATGAAAGGCTTCCGATCATTGACACATTTGGATTTTTTTTTGTGATGCGTGAGTGGTCAGAGTGGTCTGGAGTGGATGATGTGATTTCCCATGCTTACATACTCTGTCGATCCATGCTGCCGTTAAATTGCGATCTCTTCCATAGGCTCCCTTACCTTCCTTGGTTACATTGATCCTATGTTACTGTCAAAATCTTGCAACGGTTCCTGCGTGGCCCACCTTTCGTGAACTACGCATAAAATTATGTGGAGGTCTCAATGAACTTGATACCTTCCCATCACTTTTGAAGCTGGAGCTTTGGTACTGTCCAAACCTGAGTGCAGTTGGTTCCCTCCCCTCACTCACCACCTTGAATCGCCATGGTCGACTGCCACAAGATGAGACGCTGCACAGGCTGTTGAATTACCACCCGTCATTGGAGTGCGTAGCAATTATATGTGAATTCACGGCATGCATCCCTCTTGATCCTCAAGGCCTGCCTTCACTAAGAGCATCTTTAGTGTATTGAACAGATGTCGATTCAAAGTCATGCCACGTAAACATTCTAGGAACAGAGCTTGTTTTTCTCCAATGTATTGAACCGATTCCTACTAATAACTGAGACCCATGTCACATTAAAAAAACCACAAAAATAATAATATCCTCTCTCAACCACTCTCTGCTATGTAGTTGTTTAATGCTCATATGATTTGTTTAATGTTTTGAATCAATTCCTAAGTAGAGTCCGGTTCCATGCATTTTTTTTGTTGGAATCGATCCCTCCAATGTATTCAATCGATTCAATGACTTCTCGCTCCTTACTTGGACCGGCTAAAATATAATATTGGAGATGGTCTAAGGAAGCTCTGATTAAGCTGTCATAATCTGCAGTACTGCGACGGGATCGCTGGCCTCACTTGCCTCAAGGAGCTAAAGCTTTGGGGCTGCCCGAAGCTTCCTGTACATATTCCAAGTATATATCTACAGAATCCGGATATCTGTGATAGACCAGGTATATACCTCGTATTGTTTCTACATTTTTAGCAAATAATTATGTTTTTACAAGCCGTAAGGCTGGCTGGTCCCATGTTCATGTTTTGCTTGCACTTGCATGTTTAATTCCGCAGCTTGGGATTTTGAGGACTTTGATCGAAGATTGCCGGTAACCCGCTGAAGCACTGCAACAGGAGGCTTGTGTGCATGCAAGTTGGCCCAGGGTCAGGGCATGCAAATTCCTGCTCTTTTGTACACATGTTTTTTTGTTTTCTTTTTTGCAACGACCACACGTCATTTTCCTGGAGGTATTTGAGGTATTTTGCAACGATCGGCTGAACAAGCCAGTGACACTACGAGGTATTTGAGGTATCAACATGGTTTATTTATTACGTCATCTGAAATTTTTGAATTGAAAGTTGATTTTTTTATAGGAATTGTAAAAGCAAATAACTTGCATTTCCAAAGTTTGAACTTGCGACCTACTACATTTATAGGTTGCTTCTCACCACTAGGCCAAATGTCAATATGATACCAGTGCAATTTCTTCTTAAATTTTCAAAAAATATTCAGCCAGTTTTAGGGCCTAAATGGGTGGCCGATAATCACCGGTAATTCCTCGACTTCCTTGCGGTTCATTGCAACAAACTACGGATCACACTATGAGCTTCTTGAATTCTTTGGTGTTCACACTTTAGATCGAATACGTTGCCAATGACAAATTTTGTTGGCTGCTATTCATGCAAATCGATGAAATTCATACTCAAGGCACAATGTCAATTTATGCAGATTCTAGATCAAACAATAGGTAGATATCGCGGAGTTCATGTTAGAACAAGAAATCATTAATTTAGAAGGTACCTATCTTGTCTCCTTTTGTCCTCCATGCCTTGTGCTTCAATGAGATGTTTTTTTCCCTTCACAGATAGTTTTTGGCATGCTCCTCTATGTTTTCTTGTTATTTTCCATCTCTTTTTGACATATGTAAGGAGCAAATTTTCTACAGAGACAAACCGATCGACCCAATGGGCTGGGGAAAATATAGTTACGTTCATCTTCTATCACTGACCTATTTTATTCTTTGATTTTTGGAGAACTGCTACGTTCGTGCAAATTTTAAATATTTTACTATCAAAGGATACAATTTAGTTTTTCATAATATCTCTTATATATTTTTTGGGATTGTTTGATTGGATTATTTAGCATTGTCGTAGCAAGAAAGATTAAACAGTAAGAAAAGAAGGGAACCCCAGTGTACACGAAGGTAGCCGAGGGGCCCTCGAAGAGGGGACTGGTTGTCAGGAAACGTATGTATTGATTGCTTAAAAAAATGAACCCCCTTGTTACATGGGGGAGATGGCTATTTATAGCCTACTCTACTAGGTCCATGAGATTACAGTTTTGCCCCTTATCTGCCCCTACTGCAGGGGCTTTTCCTACCCCTATGTGTAGCCTTCAGCTCATGGTGGATCTTCCTGGTCCGGATTCCTACCCCTATGTGTAGCCTTCAGCTCATGGTGGACCTTCCCGAGTGCAGATCCATCGGTGGTGCACTGGTCGATGTGCTTTGTGGTACTCAAGGATCTTGGGATGCCGGGTTGGAGTGCCTTAGACAACCCAGGAGTTGCAGTGCTTTGGCCCCTCTGAAGCACCTTCGGTACCTTTCGGGCCCCTCGGGAGCCTTCAGACCCCTCCGAGGCCTTCAGCCCCTCCAGACCCTTGGGTCCTTGAAGCGCCTTCGCCTTGAGACCCTTCGGGGCATTCGGCCCTCCGGACCCTTGAGGTGCCTTGGGCCCGCCAGGTGTGCCAGACCCTTCGGTGCCTTCGGCCCCTCCGAACCCCTCCGGCGATACCCTAAGGGGTGGGGCACTTGCAGTGTTCACCTGGTCATAAGGGCCGGTGGGCCGTTCCTACGATAAGCCCCTCTCGGTCGAGGTCTTGCTTCGTCATGGCTGAAACCGCGCCTTTTTCCTAGAGGGTATAGGTACACCGTCCCCTTCGGCTTGGCGAAGCTTTTGCCCCACCATTATTGCGCCGCCATCGGGTTTGGGTGGTAGGCATTGACTGTCGTGCCGCTGTTGGTCCTTGTGCCCTACCACTGGGCAGACATCGTTCATTTGCCGGGCTTGCTGCACCTCAATCTTCCTGCTGAGACAAAACTACAAGCGAGAGTATAACAAATTCGAGATGCGTCCTGGTGAGAGTATCGATGACGTCTTTACTCGCTTTAACAAGGTGATCAATCAGATGAGAGCTGTTGACATTGAGTACTCTCAATCTGAGAATGCCACCCACCTTTTGGCTGCAATCAACACCAAGGAGTGGGAGATAAAGGCAACTGCCATAGAGGAGAACGTCGAACTGTCTAATCTCACTTTGGAGCTGCTTTATAGCAAGCTAAAAACTTATGAGATCAAAAGAGGTGGTAATCCTAAAAAGGATAACATGGCTTTGGTGGCTGATCCTCTCAAAGGGACTCTTGATGGTTCTTTTGAGTCTTCTTCTGGTTTTTCTCTTGCGTGTTTATCTGCTATCCAAGAAGAAACTCCATCACTGACTAGTTTTCCTGGCGGAGTTCATAGAATTCCCGCCTCTTGATGTCCATGATGCTTGAGGGAATGTGGGCGTTGCGGAATGCCTCCTTGAAAGCGGCCTAGGTGAGGGTCTGGCCTTCTAGCAGGATGACTTGATAATTCTCCCTGGCGGTACAGTAGCGCCTTGCGCCTAGTAAGATACATACAACACCTTCTCGTCGTCGATTGCCGGCAATGACCAATTTGCTCCCGCGGTGTGGAGCCACACTACTACAAAAAGGCTATCTTGGGCGCCTCATCACGCAGACGGTTGACCAAAACCGTCGGTATTACATTTAATCCTGAGCGGTTTTGGTTTAGAGGCCGTCGTACTCTTAACTAACGCTAAAAACCGCTCGTGAAGAGGCAATATCACGAGCGGTTCATGTTAAAACCGTCATGAAGTATCACGAGCGGTTTCGCTTCAACCGTCTGTGATATTGCAGATGGTTTTGAACAAAACCGTCTGTGATATTAATTAGTATCGCGAGCGGTTCTTAACAATAACCGTCTGTGATAATATCGCTCCGGCGTGAGTTTCTTCATTGCCGTCGTCGTCGTTCGCCGCCATCCGCCGGCTCCCGATCGTCTCTTCATCGCGCCGATCCACTTCGGCTCCCGATCGTCTCTTCGTCTCACGCTCGAATTTATTCCTTGTTTTATAAAAGGATCATCCGCCATCAAGATGGTCATCCCACATACTTATAAAAAAGCAGAAATGGCGCCTCTTCCTTGTCGCCGCAGCGATGGCCTTCTGGCCATTTGTCATTTGAGCACCTCTCTCGGTGTAAGTTGAACCGTCTTTGCGGAAGAACACTGTTTGATCAACGAGTGTCTTCACTCCTCGCCGTGCAAATTTGCGAAGCGGTGGCCGCCACCTTCCGCCGTCTTGACATCCTCCTCCGTCGTGTCTTACGGGTGATCTCCCACTTTCAGCGAGTTTACCACGTCATCGGCGTAGTCCTCCAAAACGACGTTGCCGTCTCCGGAGGCTTCTTGCGTCACTTGGGCGTAAATCGAGGCGGCGGCAAAAGTCGACGGCCGAGACCCTCAAGCAAGGAAGAGATCCTATGGGCTCAATTCTTCTTGGTTCAACGATCGAGGGTCTTGGAGACACTCGAACGACCGCGTCAGCGGGTGGGCGCATTTAGAGCTTCGTTCATTGATGATCGAGAACCGTCCGATGCCGACACCGCCGCTTATGAAGTATTGCGATGGAGATAGCAGCCTACCTTCGCCACTAGAAAAACCTTGTTTAATTATAGGTTTCTGCTTTTTTAATATAAACATGTAATTTCTTCATGTCATGTAAGTGTATATACTTGAGAAAAAACCATTTCACAGATAGTTCCATTATGGAACCATCCGTGATATGGGACATATCACGGACGGTTCCATAATGGAACCGCCTGTGATATGTACCATATCACGGACGGTTCTATTATGGAACCGTTTGTGATATGTCCATATCACGGACGGTTCTATTATGGAACCGTCTGTGATAATTATCATTGACGGTTCCATGATAGAACCGTCTCTGATAAGTCTCTTTATAAGTAGGAGCTAGCCCAGCTTGCCGCTAGGGTTTGCGCTCTAACTCGTCACTCCCCAGCGGCCTTACTCTCGTCCGTTCCCCACACATCGCCGCTTGCGCCGCCAACCAGTTCATTCCAAGGATTACGTCCGGTCCTTGAGTTGGCAAGACTATCAAGTCTGCATGAAATAAAACTCGAAATCTCTAAGGTGAGATTTGGGCGGAGGTATTAGTCCTCATATCTATACCGGGACATGTATTAGCATAGGGTTTACCAAAGGAATTGTAGACAACCCACAATTTCCCACAAATTTGCTAGAAACAAAAGAATGGGAAGCCCCCGAGTCAAATAAAACGGATCTTTGATGCACGAATTGACAGGGAACGTACCGAGAACCACATCAGGTGCATCATGTGCCTCTTTTGCCGTGACATGTGTGACACGGCCCTTGATAACCTTAGCAGCAGGCTTCACACTTGAGGCACTTCCTTGAGCCGATGCTCCTTGTTCAGATCGGACTGATGCAGCAACTTGTTGCTTCTTTGGGCACTTATTAGCGTAGTGCCCAATTTCATTACAAAAGAAACAGGTCACTCCGGCCGAGGAGGTCATGGAAGGTTTCTTTTGAAATTGACTCCCAGAAGAGGTCCTATGATAGCTTGATTTGCTAGTACGTTGCTCTGACCCAGATGCCCTTGAGGAGGTCCGTGAGGACTTGTCTTTGAAGGTGCAGGGGCCGAGAGGTCCTAGACTTAGGAATCCTCTGGATTGAACCTCATGCGATTTTCTTTCTCTTTCGGCCCTCCATCTTTTGGAGTTTATCCTCTTGTCGGATGGCCTTGCTCACAAGCTGCTGGAAGTCAGTGTGTTCCTGGGAAACAAGATGAACTGAAATATTATCATTCAACCCTTCCAAAAAGTGTTCTTGCTTGCTTTCATCAGTAGCAACATCCCCCGGAGCATATCTTGCTAACTGGTTAAATTTATGCATATACTCATTGTGATCTGTTGCCTTGCTTCAAGGTCGAAATTACATCCTCTTTAATGACATCATCTTGGGTGGGAGATGAGCACGATGAAATGCTTTCTTGAACTCATCCCATGTGATGGCACGAGGATCGACATGGGATGATTAAAGTTGTCCCACCACTCGGAGGTGGTCCACCGAGTTGGTGAGAAAAGCAAAGAGTACCCTTTCATGAATGCATACATAGCACCATATCTAATTTCCTACTCACTGCTCTTAACCAGTCATCAGCATCCATGGGCTCAGCACTACTGGAGAAGGTTGGGGGACGTAACCTCATAAATTCAGCAATGGTAGATCTTGGTGGAGGTGGAGCTTGAGCTTGAGGTTGAGCTACTGCTGCAGCTTGCAGAGATTGGGTGTTGGCAACAGACTGTGAGAGTAGGTTTATTAGATGAGCTTGATTGGCCATTATTTGAGTCCAGGTAGGACCCCCAACTGGAGGTGGGGGTGGTTGTGATCTTTGGTTGCCCTTGCCCACCCTCAACTCCTCTATTCTCGGCCTCTCCTCGACTTTGTCGGCTATGATGGCTTGAGTGACCCTTGTCATTTCGAGAGGTGGCCATAATGTCCAAACACCGTGGTCAGGAAAAGAGAAGAGAAGAGGCTAAGGAAACTAGCCCAAACCAAACAATTGACAAAAAGAAAACCAAGGCAAAAGAAATAACAGGAGAACCTTTTGAGGTTTATAATCACCAAACATCATGCTACTCGTGTCTTACCTTTTGAGGGAGGTCCTAAGCACGGACTTAACTCAAGACCTCTAATAAGAAGTTGTAGGAATAAGGGTCCATTTAACTTAATAAATGGGTGTGTAGAAAGAAACAAGGTAAGATGGGATTGAGGTAAGAAAAAAGCAATGAAGGAAGGTAAGGATGAAAAGATGACCCAGGTAAGAAAGAACATTTTATTCTTCTTTTGTCATAAAATAATTTTGAAATTCTATAACCATTTTACTAGGTTACGGCTTACAGTCAAGTGCTCGATACCACTTTTGTGACGACCCAATCCTAGGGTTCCCGAGAGATCCTCCAGACCTCTGGAAAGTCAGCGAGACCTCCCAGGGAGGTCCACAAGGACCTCTCGGGCTGACCACCAAGACACCCAGGGGGTCAGCAAGACCTCCTGGAGGTCGAGAGATCACAACCCGAGAGAGGGTCTTAGAACCAGGGAGCACCCGAGAACCTTTCCATAGCCAAACAAAGGAGAACGAGGAGGTCTGAGAGTGTTCCCAAGACCTCCCACGAGCCTCCGGGAGGTCGTGGAGATCTGAGTCCACCTCGGTACCTTCGCATACCCTCCTCGGTGAGGACATGGAGGTCCAAGCTTACTCCCAAGTACCTGTGAAACCCGAGCAGGTCCCAAGGATCATGGCTAGCCCTTCACAACAAAATACACAATGGTGGTATCCAGAACACACCTTTATTGAAACATAATATTTATGAGAGTTGATTACAAGGTGGCCTTGGGCCAAGCACAAGTACACAAGAAGCGAAAAAAGCAAAAGGGTCCATCAACAAGCCACAGGCGGTGTTGGAGGCATAACCTAGTCGCTTTGATCTCCATCACTACCAAAGTCTTCTCTGGCAAAAATTGTAATGAGCAAGAGTGAGCACTACCATTTGTGCTCGCAAGTTGCACCGTGGATTAACAATATGACATGCATAAGGGATAATCAAGGATGGCATAATATGGTTATTTTGCACAAAGCAAATTTTCTTTTAAGTACCATTATTGAGTTTCAAAGCGGGTCTTTCAATAGATAAAATTCATTTTACCAAAGCAATTTTTCGGTTGGATAGCATTCATCATTATTTGGTGAAGGATACCCTCGACATTAGGCTCCTGCCCAAACCCATGGGACGGCGGTCCCAAAACAGATTTGAAAATCATTTCGAAATTCCCAAAGTCAACAACTAACTTCAAGTGGCCTTTGCCGTACGTCCTTGACCGTGGACACGGCTATTGAATAGATTTAACTCTGCGAGAGGTTGTGCACTTTACCCACACGACATGAGTACTCTAGTTTGTCGGCATTCATCAATACCACCTCTCACTTCCAAAGGTAAGAGATCTAGAGCTCATGACAAGGCCTTTACAATGCATTGCTCCACCACGACCTTTCCTTGCTAAGGTTTCACCCCTATGGATAGCCATCCGTGAAGCCCTCTTGCACCGATGGGAACAATGGGTCATCAAAGACCACTAGCCAACAAGACCTCCCACACCACCAATGGAGCGACATGTAGTGGAGTTTTGCAAATTATTGACCAGTCCCACGCCCCTTGCACCGAGACATGTGGTTGCACGATTTTGGCATCGACCCATTATAGGCCTAGCATTGGTCGCTCAAAGACCGGTCCTCAATGACTAGGCGACTTCCACAAACCCAAGGGTGTCGATCTACCATAAAGGCACGATCCGTGCATAAACTTACCAACCAAGCCAACCAATTAGCCCAAGTCTAAATCCATTTTCATTTTCTTTGCTTCCCAGACAATACTTTCATACCTCCATGACAACCCAATGCCATGGTGAAAACATTTAAAACATTATTTGGTTATGTTGGTAAAGATTTCCCCAAATCAACAGTTTTGGTCTAAGCATAAGCGAGCATATGTTTTTCAAATGGTCTTGACTCATACTCTTGTATTAGCCAAGTTTGACCTAAAAGGTGACAATGTGTTACATGCCAAACCAACAGAGGTCATACAAAGGCTGGGTATAACTATGAAGTTAAAAGCGGTATTGAACTAACTTGATAGAAATAAGCGTGCAATACATTTTAAAAGCTGGACATAATTAATTTGATATACTAGGTGCAATATGATCAAGAATGCAACTTGCCTTGCTCGCTACTTAGAGATTCTTCTTCTTGAGAACTTTGGATTCCCGGAATCTTCACAATCTACATATATATAGAAGGCAAATTCAAAGAAGATTCAAATAGAGATCCAATAAAGATCCAAATAAAGAACGGAGAACTCCAAAGAAATCTCAAAACCCAATTAACGAGAAGAGCATTGTATTTAGATTAGGTTCTTTTGGAGAAGGTCTAGCTTACCAAAGGAAAAAGAGGTCTTTAGAGAAGGTCCCAAGATGTGACCTAGGCGAGAGGCGAGAGGTTCGAGGCGAGATGCTTGCACAAGGTCGAGAGAGGAGGTCCTCACACGAGCACCTCGAGTTTCAAAAGAAGTCCACGAAAGGAGGTCTGTGAAGGACAAGATCACTCGATACCTTGGTGAAAACAAGGGTGGAGCAGATCATCAAAGAACTTACCAAGGATAAGCAAAGAATGGGTGAAAGGGAAGGTCGTGAGAGCGAGCTTTCGGGAAGAGTTCTTGGGCGAGAGCCAAAATGTAACGAGTGTGGAGAAGGAGAAGGGTGATGTGTTAGAGCGTTTGATCTATGTGTAGTCAAAGTGGTGAAGAAAACTAGGTACTTACGTGCCAAGGATAAGTATAGAGGTAAGTCAAAAGTTGGTGATTGTCGAGGCGGTGTCACCACCACCACAGGTGAAAGGTACATTAAAAGACACGTGGTACGCTATGGGAAGGAACAAAGAAAAATATCCATGTACGGCTTAGTGACTCACTTCAAAGTAAATACCACGTATGAGAGCGTATTAGGCGTGACAAGACCTACATTAAATGCCCCGGTACATCGTGGCGGAAGAAATGAAACGTCTAAAGAGTGGCAAGTGGGGCGGTCAAATTAACAACGATCAGGTCAACCATAGGAGGTCTTACCCCATGAGAGGAGGTTCTCGAGGAAGGTCAGAGCACTTAGGAGGTCCTAAGCCCGAGGACGAGGAGGTCTAAAGGTTAAGGAGGTCGAGACAGGGAGGTCTGGCGGTCGAGGATCTCACCAAGGAGGTCTAGCGAGGAGGTCTAAGCGGTTGGATCTCAGAGGAGGTCCAACGACCAAGAGCCAGCGAGGAGGAGGTCCTCAAAGAGAACAGAGCGCAGGGAGGTGCAGGCCTTTGGATTCAAAGTGAGGAGGTCCAAGCCGTCGATTTAGATCAAGGGAGGTCTGAACCTTGGATTCGATCGAAGGGAGGTCCATGAAGGGACATAGCATGGGAGGTCTAGACCCTTGGATTAAAAATGGGAGGAGGTGCGGACCGCTAGATCCAACAAGGGAGATCCATGCGGAGTGGTTCGAGGACATTTCACTCAAGGGAGGTCTTCTTGGTCGAGGCAAAAGCCAAAATGGTTCAAATGATCTTAGGAAAAATCGAAGGCACACAAGAGAGCCATTGGGATGCATAGAGGTCCGAATGAAAGGAGGTGCAGGCATCAAGAGGTGTCGAGACGACAAGAAGTTTAGGCGAAAAGAAGTGCGAGCAGAAAAGAGGTTTGAACCTAAGAGATTCAAACCAACAAAGAGATCCAAATGACCAAGCTCAAAGAAAGGAGGCCCGGTCATACGAGTATCTCTGGTGAGACGAGGTCTAAGCTTTAGAAGAAGTCTAAACCTACAAGACTCGAAAGAGATAGAGTTCTGAGGAATTGTTGAGCTTTCGGCAAGGAGGCACAACAACCCAAATCCTTCAATAGAACCCAAATTTGAATTCTCACTAAAGCAAAAATAGTTTTAATTTATTTTACACATTTTAAAAGTATTTAGAAAATCAAGATGTTACATGCCACAACTACGATGGCCTTGAGCCAGTTCGCCCTTCTAGTGGCCTTGGCCAGGGCTTTGCTTTCCCGTCCTCCTCTATTCTCCTCTAGATCTGTTAGCTTAATGTCTTGTTGAGTTTGATTTTTATGCATGAGCCTTAAGTTGTGTCCTCGATGTTTGTGTGATTTATACAAGGTAAAGGAAATGGATGAGGGTTGTCTTTGGTGGTGGGGTCGCCACCGTGGTTCTTGTTGTACTAAGGTCCTCTCTGTCTCTAACCCCTTGCTCTGTGATGAAAATGGCTAGCTAGTGCTCTGCGATGGATGCCGAGGGCTACTACTTGTGTGGTGGGTTTGGACACCCTTGGTCTTGTTCTCTTCTTGATGAACCGCTCAATGATGTTAATAGTCTTATCTGAAATTGAATTGATAATTAGTTCATATTAATAGTCCCTTGCTCTGTGATGTAATGATGTAAATAGTCTTATGCTAAAATTGAATTGATAATTAGTTCATATTAATAGTCCTCTTCTTTGTGTGATGTAATGATGTCAATAGTCTTATGCTGAAATTGAATTGATAATTAGTTTATATTAATAGTCCCTTGCTCTGTGATGTAATGATGTCAATAGTCTTATGCTGAAATTGAATTGATAATTAGTTCATATTAATAGTCCTCTTTTTGTGTGATGTAATGATGTCAATAGTCTTATGCTGAAATTGAATTGATAATTTGTTCATATTAATAGTCCCCTTGCTCTGTGATGTAATGGTGTCAATAGTCTTATGCTGAAATTGAATTGATAATTAGTTCATATTAATAGTCCCTTGTTCATGCGGTCAAGTTCTCCTACCTCTTGCGTGCAGTCGTCCTATCATTCCATTCATAATCTCTTCTCTATAAAGTCTCCAGCGTTGGTACGCTTGTGCCATTAAAACGGCATCATATATATATTATATATATATTATTAAATGATCTCGACCACTTTTGGAAATTAGTCACTGACATGAGAAGAATGAGGCGGTAGCCACGGGCAACCTCATTGAGCCCTGCAAGTTCAAAGCGATATGGATGCAAAGAGTGTTAGGACATCCAATTACAGGATTGGGCGTCGCTATGTTGAGAAAGTGGCGTTGATCTTAACTTCTCCATTGGGAAGTGGCATCATGTATTAGCAACCAACAATTCTTGAGTATGTAATTGTCTTTAAAAGCCAACAAGAACACCAAGCAACAAGTTGAAATTCTTTTGAAATATGAGAATGGTTGCTTGGTGTTCTTGACGATTGAAACTTAACAATTATATATATATATATATATGATGATTTAATGGTACAAGCATTAACGCTGGGCCTTTATAGAAAAAAGTCATCACCAGCGGTTCCATTGAAAGTATCACGGGCGGTTTGTGGCTGAAACCGTCTGTGATATAACTATCACGAGCGGTTTGTGGATGAAATAAATGCATGATATTACTACTCATGAGCGGTTTGAATCACAAACAAATGCGTGCAGCTATACATCACGAGCGGTTCAAAACGTGCGTGATGACCTCATGTCATCATCGACCCATAAACTCGAGGCGGCTCACGAAACCGTGCATGATGGCGTTTTTGAACCGTCTGTGAAAGCCTTTTACGTAGTAGTGCGGTCATCATTGGCGGAGACATACATGAGATGGAGTAGCACACGAACATCATATGCATAAATCACACAGTCATTATCAATTAGCTTGCTTACTATAATCTAATGACATGATTATTTCATTCAGGACTTATTCGTGATTGGGCTTGATTATCTTGGAATTGATAGTTGGAACTTTGGTTGATTAAGTATTAGTTCAATTCAGTTTGTTATATTAAATGCTTAGTTTATTGTTTGGGTTCTTATTTGCTTGATAGTAGTTGATTATTATCAATTGTTGACATCCATGTACTGGCAGTATGGTCTTGGCATTTCTTGAGTGCGTGTATCTCAAGTGTGACTTGCGTGCATCATCCTAAGCGTTTCTCGGGTGTGGGTATCTCGGGCATTTCTCGAGCACGTGTGCCTGAGCAAATCTTAGTAACATGCTACCAAGGCGTGAGCTTTTATTTTATGTAGTTATTTTGAGTTATTTGTTTATCTTATGACCCAGTGATGGAGTTTTAATCTATGTATGTTTGATGTAATTTATTGTTAGTTAAGGTTCAAATTGATAGCTAGAGTAGTTTATGTCATATTCTAGGCTCAGTGTTGAGCCAGGGTATTACATCGTCATCGACCACCTTCATCTTCTACGGCGAGGTTACTTCAGCTAGACGAATCTAGGGAGAGATATATAATTACATCGTCATCGACCACCTTCATCTTTTACGGCGAGGTTACTTCAGCTAGAAGAATCCAGGGAGAGATATATAATTTTAGTTTTCTTCATAGTTCTTGTAATATGGTGGCAGGTGCGCCAAACTTTTATACTATTCACCGGTTAATTCCAGATAACTCTAGGCCCTTATTAGCTACTTGTTAACTCATGGAGCTAGACGCTCCAGAAAGTCTTGATCCACAGTGACTTGGACAGTGCCCGGCCGTGCATGCTCCTTCACATAAATCGCATGGCTGCTGTGCGAGTGTTGACGCACTTGCCCACCACCCACGTATCATTGTCCTTGGCAAGGAGCGAAGCTGCCTCCCCCTTTCGCTTCCTTCCCTTGTATCGCAGCATTCGAGCTCCCATCATCTGCAAGCAGATCGTTGGAGCACAGCACAGCCAACGTAGATCAAGATGGCCGGACTGTTTGCATGCATGGCCGTCAGATTGGGGCTTGACAAGCTCTCGTCCTTGCTCCCGGCGAGCCTGAAGTCTCCGCCGACGGCTTCCTCCTCGTCCTCGTCGGCGACGCAGGACCTGGAGGACCTGAGGAGTCTAGAGAGGACCATGCGCAGGATCCACGTAATGCTTCAAGACGCGGAGGAGCACTGGAACATCCGCGAGGAATCCGCCAAGCTGCGGCTCGAGGAGCTCAAGGAGGTGGCGTACGATGCGGAGGACGTGGTCGACGAGTACGAGTATGAGGTGAATCTGTGCAAGCTGGAGGCTCTTGGGCGATCTGCAAGTGTTGAGAGCAGCAACAAAAAACGGAAGCGCCATGAGGTAATTAATTCCACTCCTATAACTAATTTGTTCCGGCAATTTCTATTGATTTCTGCAAGTGTTGTCAATTAATTGATTGTAAGCGAAGCCCATGCTCTTCTCCTGGAGAAGACTCACTCATGTTCTCTCTAGTGTTTCACACACACAAGAAAGAAAGAGATCAAGAATTAACACAGACACACGCAAACAACACTGGCTCTTGGTTGAGGCAATTTTCTCTATATTACTCCTCAACTCCAATTGCGTACTAAGTACATGGCCTTTATACACCACCAGCCACTAAGGCCATAACCCACACACTCACATAATGCATGCCTTGCATGCAGCTACCTGCATGGGCATAACCACTAACAAACGCGCCCTCAGCTGCCTGCACAATTAGAGCTAACGTTTCACCTTAACACTAATGCACCATTAGAGCTAACGTGAAACGTAACACTAAAGCACCATTACAGCACTAAACTCACGCACTCACACACTACTAACGCACGCAGTAACATGTGCTTACTAACTCATCTACTCTGACAAGATTATCTCCAACACTAATTAAGTGGTATTTAGGTTATTGCAAAGTTTATATAACTTCAGAATGTGATTACGTTGATATAATTTTTTTATTTTGAAAATTATGCACTTTGTTTAGAGCATTGGCCTAGGCATTCTAGCTAAACTTCGCATAACTTGTGGTGGACGATTCCTGCAGCACAAAAGTGTACTTGGCACCAAACAGCCCCTTAGACAACAGCTGATAAGAAAAATGGGAGTTTATGCGAGGAAGTTTGTGGTTGGGTTAGGCACGTGACTTTGTATTTTTAGTCTCAACGCCGTTGTTTGGCAAGAAAGGTAGGAAATGGTGAGCATGTGATTTGTAGCTAGGAAGAGTATAGTTGTCAATTCCATTCGGAGGTTATTTGGTTTGTCTCTTGGTATGGAATGCATCGGTACTAGTCCATTCATGTCGTCTGCCGTTCGGATTTTAATATAATAATATATATTTATTCATAAATATATATACAATTATATGCACACATAATTTTACTTGGAATCTCACTTCAAATACATAACCATTGAATAAAAATGACACATAGTTCAATGAGTTAAGTAAACACAAAAGGTAGTACTGTGATTAAATAATACAATCTGAGTTCATAACCGTGTTGTTTACCATAGTCTATCATAATTTTGTTATGAATATTGTGTGTATATTGAAGAGGCCCAATGAGCAATATATATAGGGTGTACAAAGGTGCATGCTATATCTGAGATAAGACAATATAAAAAGCGAGATAAGGAAATATAAAATAGTCCTTATTCTAACACCCCCCTCAAATGCAAGGTGTATGCAATAGCATTGCATTTGGAAATGGTTGACACTAAAATATGAAAAATCCGAAGTCCAAGCCTTGATAATGTCGTCGTAGCATGCAGCTCTTGGAAAATATGTCGAGTATCAAAAGATCTCCCATCCGAGGTCGTGTAACAGCCCATAAAGCACAATGTGCAGGGGCTGAGAAAGTCGACCGTGGCAACACGATGAAAAAAGATGATGAAAACGACATGAATAGAGAGGCTGTCAAATCAAGCCAAATAGGAATAGGTGGAAGCATGACAATGCGATCGAAGTCCAAAATGGCGGGCGCTAAAAAAGGCGGCCTTAGAAGCTTAGGGCAATGACTAAGAAAGCGGCATCATAACGACTTCTCGATCTGCACGTGGCTCGAAAAGAAGAAGCGAGGCGGTAATTTCTTTGCCATGCATAAGGCAATTAATATGCTTCTATGGTGACAATAAATTTGTGGACTTGCATGGCTTAGACGAACTCAAAGATTGAGTGAATACGGACATAGATGGGCCATAGCGGAAGCAATGACACAAAGGAAGCGGCGGATAGCGATACTAGCAACACCATTTTTTATTACTCTCTCGGTTTTGGGTTGTAACCCCTCGGCCCATTAGAAAAGGAGGCACTTGGGAGGATTTGGGATTCCTCACTGTTCTCCATCATCTGGCCTGCCGTGCCTGTGAGCTTCAGTGGCCTGAGCGTCAGAGCCCTAAGCAGCGTGAGGCGCTGGCGTCGTGCCGAGGCCGGTGGTGTGAGAACCTGGGCGCCTGGAGTCGTGGGCAGTGGCGCCATGCCTGTGATCATGAGCCTTGAGTCTGATCGTCGCTTCCTCGGGTTCCTTCTCCCTGCTGCCGAGCTTCGTAACCTAGCTCGGCGGTGGCGCCTCGATCGAGGGCGGCGGTGGTAGTCGAAGAAGACGACCTCGGGTGTGCGCTTTCGGGCGGGACTTGGCGGTCTGAGAACTTCTCCGGTAGTGGCGCAAGCATGGCTGCCGGGCGAGGCGGCTCGCATGGAGGGAGGACTGAGGATGAGTGAAGATGCTCCTTCTCCGCGCCTTCTGCAGATGAGGATCTGCGTGGAGGTAGGAGGCGATCATGGCGGCGAGGAAGAGCGCCTAGTGGAACATGTTCTTTGGTAGATGTGAAGCATCGGTGGAAATTTGGCGATTCATGGCGCCGCCGCCTCTCGATCTCGACCTTCCCGGCGTGGGTGCGTGGTCGTTGTAGATCGGCGGCGTCGGGTGACGAGAGGCAGCGGCCGTTGCGAGATCAAGCGGCGTCAGGCGACTTCAAGCCGGTGGAGAGTGTCTTCCACCTTGGGATGGATCTGCCACCCGGAGCCGAGATTGCTCCACGGGAAACAACGAAAAAGCGGATCTGAGGCTAGGTTAGAAGCTAGAGTTTTGGAGCGTTTGCTCGATACCATGTTATGAATATTGTGTGTATATTGAAGAGGCCCAATGGGCAATATATATATGGTGTACAAGGTGCATGCCATATCTGAGATAAGGTAATACAAAAGGCAGATAAGGAAATATAAAAGAGTCCTTATTCTAACACCTATTCTAACAAATTTCACTTATCAAAGAAGTAGTATTGGGTGAGCCTTTCATTTGATTCAAAGGAGGTCACTTCAATTATGCAGTACAGGAATTACGAAATGGGCGGAATGGACCGAATGATCGATATTGAGGCTGATGCAGGATTGAGTCTGGTGTGTGCCGTTTTGGTTGACGATATAGCATGTCCCGGCCATTCAGGTTGGTACTAGAATGGAATTGATAAGCTTGAGGAAGAGACCCTACATAAGTTGTTATGAAGACCTTAGAAGATCAGTGCTACCGAAAAAGATTTCTGGTTTTTTCCTAGAGCCCACCAGTTTTCGGTAACCGGACGGTTATTGAGCAATTTTATTTTGAAATTGATTTTTCTCATAAATTGTTTCAAAATGTATACGACATCTAACTCAAAACAACTTATAATAACAAATTCAACCGAAATAAATCAAAATTACCCCCAAAACAACATATGGTAACCGGTAGCACTAAAACTACTACCGATACCACCGTGAAAACTGGTAACGGGCAGTAACTGCCAGTTTTTTAAACCATGGTTGAGATCTATTGACTTTCCCTCAAAACAATAATTCCTTTCCAACTCTTATCCCTCCATTGGTTTGAAATGGTGGAAGTTGGGCCCTCATATTCTAATCTTCGTCCCACTGAAATCCTAATACATACTTGTTTCTAATCCTCATCCCATTGAAATTCCTATATCCACTCCTTTGCATTCACTATTCCCTCTCACTAAATCCTCCAAACAAACAGGTCATTAGTACGTGATATATAGGTAATAGACACTAGACATATATATGCACTGGTTCAGATATTACAGGTATATAACAATTTCTCGTTCTTTTAAATTATATGGATCTTGAATACAATATTAATGTGCATCAAGGATTTAAATATCGGCCGATAATCGTTTCTATCGCCCCGGTTAACCAATCAAACCGGTTCGAAATTTGTAGAATTCAAATTTGCTTGAATTTTGTTCAGTTAATGAATGAGTGAAGTAATACAAGCCCATCCGAATCTTGCTACCATGCTAACTAGCTTAGTCGATGATTTTTGTTGAATTTGATTTTTGTTTGAATTTAAAATCTGAAGAATTCAATTTTTTGAAATTTTGGCCTTACCGGACCCCCGGTAAAAAGTTTCAATAACAAAAACCCTGGTGTGCATATGCTGATTGCATTTATTACCACAAGAAGCATGGAAAATGGATGCATACTGACTAAGCATTTTCTTGTGTTGAAAAAGCGAAATGGGACCAGTGCTATTGATACCGGTACAGTAGCAGTTCCAAATGAGTTGGTGGTACGAGCAAGGCAAATTATAAAGAGATATAATGAGATAATTAAAGACTATGGACATCTCGCTTTATCAGAGAACGATGGAGAGAGGCGGTTTACTCCTGACATTAGTAGTTTAAGGGAGGTTGGCTCTGATGTATGCGAGAGGAGCATTCTTGGAAGAGAGCATGACAAGGACATCATTGTGCAAAATTATTGTCCAGAGAAGATGAGCATATTGGAAATCGAATTTCTGTCCAGGCTATAGTTGGCATGGGAGGATTGGGGAAAACAACACTAGCACAACTAGTGTATAATGACCCGAGGTGAGCCAGTCATTTGACAAGCTTGCTTGGGTCTGTGTGTCAGAGCAATTTGATGTTAGTGACATAACGAGGAAGATCATTATGTCACTAATGAAGGACAAGTGTAATGTTAAAGAACTGGCTGATCTGAGGAAACTGTTATATGAAATTAAGGAGCTGGCTAATCTTCAGGAAACTGTTAGATGAAATTAAGGAGCAGAAGGTTTTACTTGTGTTGGACGATGTATGGAATGAACGAGGAGACAGTTGGGAGAGGCTGTGTACACCACTGTCAAAACCAGAGTTTGTAAGGTCATAGTAACAACTCGTAATGAGGGCAGTTGCAAGGCTGGTGCAAACAATGCCCTTGCACCGCCTAAACTGCCTAAGTTTTGATGAGAGCTGGTTGTTGTTCAAACAAGTTGCTTTTGCTGCTCACCAAGAAAATGACACCCCAGTAAACCTGGTAGAGATCGGCATGAGTATTGTGAAAAGTGTGAGGGCTTGCCATTGGCAATCAAGACATTAGCAAGCATGTTGCGCTATGAAACTGATGAAATGAGATGGAGGTATGTCTTAGAAAGTCAGCTATGGAACTTGGAGCAATCACAAAATGAGGTTTTACCGGCCTTAAAGTTGAGCTACAAGCACATGCCTGTACACCTGAAAAGATGTTTTGTTGCCCTTTCTCTATTTCCAAAAGACCATTTACTTTCAGAGCATCAGGTGCTTCATTTGTGGACAATTCTTGATTTACTACAATGTGATGGAAGTAACGACGAGGACGAAATTGGACGGCTATACTTCAATGATTTAGTTCAGCGGTCATTTCTTCAAGTGTATTTTAACGACCACACTATGCATGACCTTATTCATGATCTTGCATGCTTTCTTGCTGGGGAAGAGTTCTTTAGACTTGAAGGAGACAAACCAATTGAAATTCCACGGAATGCTCTGTATGTGTCCATACCTGAAGCTGGTACATCTGTTGAAATTTCAAATGCCTGGCATTCTGTCAGGGCCATCATAGTGTTGGGGAAGAAAATGTCCGTATTATTCAAAATTCAGAAGCATTATTTTTGCACTGTAAGTTGCGGGCCCTTAGCTTAGCATGGAGCAAACTACCGGACAACATGGGTAGCCAGAAACTACTACGCCATTTGGAACTTGATAATTGTTGGGGAGAGCCTACAGCAAGTGGAATTAGTAGCCTAATTAACCTGCATATATTGCCTCCAATAGATATGAGCAGATGTGATTGCCGTTATAACATAAGAAAGCTGAGGAACTTGAACAAGATTAGGAAACTGCGTATAGTACGACAGGGCAGTCTATGTCTTATCGAGGATGCAAATGAAGCTCAGCTACTGAATAAGAAGCACCTCCATTCACTAGAACTGGACTTTTATCATATAGGACAGCCAGAGTATTGTCCACACAGTGTGCAAACTGAACCTGTTACAGTAACTCATGAGCAACTGCTTGATAGCTTGCGACCACATGACGGCCTAAGAGAACTGAGGATAATTGGCTACGAGTCTCAGAAATACCCCAATTGGTTGGGTAATGCTTCCTTTGACAACTTGACCAAAATAGTGTTTGGCAAGAGTAAGTCTCAACACGTTCCAACGCTTGGTGTGTTGCCTTTCCTCAAGTCCCTCAAATTTCACGACATGCATTATGTGCAACGCATTGGCCGGGAGTTTTGCAGCCACGTTACAGGTAGGAAAGGCTTCCGATCATTGACACGTTTGGAATTTTTAAGATGTATAAGTGGTCAGAGTGGTCTGGAGTGGATGATGGTGATTTCCACGCTTGCATACATTGAACCTACGTTTCTGTGAAAAGCTTGCAACGGTTCCTGCGTTTTCCAACCTTCGTGAACTAAGCATTGAGGGTTGTGGTCGTCTCAATGAACTTCCTACCCTCCGTCACTTTTGAAGCTGGAGCTTCTGGACTGTCCAAACCTGAGTGCAATCGGTTCCCTCCCTCACTCACCACCTTGAATCTCCGTGGTCGACTGCCACAAGTTGGGACGCTGCACAGGCTGTTGAATTACCACCCGTCATTGGAGTGCGTAACAATTATATGTTACTCCACGGCACGCATCCGTCTTGATCCTCAAGGCCTGCCTTTACTCAGGAAGCTCCAATTAAGCTGTCCTGATCTGCAGTACTGCGACGGGATCGCTGGCCTCACTTGCCTCGAGGAGCTAAAGCTTTGGGGCTGCCCGAAGCTTCCTGTACATAGTCTGCAGCTCCCAAGACAGCTGCAGAATCCGGATATCCGTGACGAAGAAGGTATGTATCTCGTATTGTTTCTACATTTCTAGCAGATAATTATGTTGTTACAAGCCGCAAGGCTGGCCGGTCAATGTTCTTTCTTACGTTTGCCTGCACTTGCATGTTTCCGCAGTTTCGTATTTTGAGCAATTTGATAGATTGCCTAATTATAACAAAAGTAAGCAGACAGCCCATGGTATGCTAGCATATATTTCGGCCATTTAAGCTACCAGGCGAAAGAAAATACAAAACGAAATTGAAAACCCTGGGTTACCTCTGCGGCGGTCAGCGGCAGTCGGCGGAGTTCAGAGCGTGCCCGACGTCGAGATCAAGGAAAACATTACCGGTAAAAGAATTTCATCGAGAGTAGCAATAACACCTGTTATTGCGTGTAGAGAAATTTCAGCGAAATTTCAGACAAAATTTTTGTATTGAAATTTGAATTTTCAGATGTAAAGATGAAATTTATCTAAATTTTGAATTTAAATTTGAATTTGGATGAAAATAAAATAAATCCAAAATTTTTTACCAAGTATAAAAATTTATCGGTAATGTTGTTACAAGCACAAGGCTGGCTGGTCCCACGTTCATGTTTTGCCTGCACTTGCATGTCTAATTCCGCAGCTTGTGATTTTGAGAATTTGATAGAAGACAACTATAGAATCCGGATATCTGTGACATACCAGGTATATATCTCGTATTGTTTCTACATTTCTAGCAGATAATTATGTTGTTACAAGCCGCAAGGCTGGCGGTCCAATGTTCTTTCTTACGTTTGCCTGCACTTGCATGTTTCCATGAGTTTCGTATTTTGAGCAATTTGATAGATTGCCTAATTATAACATAAGAGCTAAGGAACTCAGAGAAATCTATGGAGGCTCCCATCTGTGCTTTAGGGGCGCCATGTTCAAACTTCAGGGAAGCTCGATGGAGCTCTTGCGTCCGTCCACATGCTGCCCAAGGGCACGGAGGATGAGATACCGCTCATCAAGCGTGATCTCGAGAAATAATAGCCATTCTCGAGGTTCACATCTCAAGATTGGGCGACCCATACGTGATGGTAAACTGCTTTGGATGAAGGAGGTCCGTGAACTGTCATATGACGCCGAGGATTTGCATCGACCACTACCGACCGCTGCTGCGATTCCAAAGCAAATATATACGCAAAATTCCTCGCCGTAAATTTACTCACGTAAAACGATCCGCTCCTGAGAGGTGAAGCGGCGCCTATGGATGGCTAACAAGATCGAGAGAATTCAGCGCAGCGTGTGCAAGAGGCGCTTCAACGACACAAAATGTATAACCCTGGTGGCCTCGGCCGTGCTACTCCTCCTCCTCCTACATATGACGTGCCTTTTCGCTCTCCGCATCACATAGTGCATGGGGGAGGCTGCTGATCTTGTTGGTATTGATGCCCCCATGAACAAGCTTGAAGAGTGGCTGATTAAGGATGGAGAACAAGCGCTCAAGGTTGTATCCATTGTTGGAGTTGGAGGCATTGGTAAGACCACACTTGCCAATGAACTGCTGTCTTGTAAGCAGAGATCAATTTGATTGCGGGCTTTTGTGCGGGCATCCCATAAGCACGATATGAGGAGGCTTCTCATTAGCATGCTCTCACAAGTTGACCGCACCATCCCACGACACTTGGAAGGTGCATAATCTAATTGCGATATCGGACACATCTCCAAGATAAGAGGTAACATATTTCTACCGCAATCTGCAACCATTAGTTACATGTTTTAATTAACAAATAAAGAGTACCGCCATGTTATAAATTGTTGTCCACTATATGTTTTGGTCCTTTTGGACATGTAAGGAGCTATAACTTTTTTAGGAGCAGGGGCTGTAACTATGGTCTACTAAAATAATTGTTTTTCTTTGCTAAAAAAATAATTGTTTTTCTTTTCTCTCTGATTGATGAATGAATCATAGCATTTTTCGATTGGAGATTGGAAGGTTTTGAGATCTTGAGGGCAGGTCCTTAGTGTGATTTCATCATATAGCGTGTTGTTGCTTCGTCTTAGTGCATGATTGCTGAAATCTTGATTAGTTAGGTGATATTTTGGGGTGATCGATGATGATTGTAACGATTAGTCTGTAAAGTGTGAAGTTACAACTATAGTTTTCTTATCTATCTATTTTATTATTAAAGCGATAGAAAAAGAAGCCATCACGTTAGCTCTCAATGGCTAGAAATTTTCACGTTAATCGGTGAAAAAGAGAAACATCTACAAATGATTATGGTGGGTCCAGTTATAATGATCTAGATTAAGCGAAAGAGTGCATGTACAACATAGAAATAAGAGTCCATGTCAAGTACAATGCAAAAATAACTGAAATTCAGAATAAAAATAAAATAAAATTAGCAATTCCATTTTGACATGAATTCCTAAGTAAAATCACTAGATAAACATAATTGAGAATAA
The DNA here is from genome assembly GCA_036346405.1 of Phyllostachys edulis. Classification (NCBI taxonomy): domain Eukaryota; kingdom Viridiplantae; phylum Streptophyta; class Magnoliopsida; order Poales; family Poaceae; genus Phyllostachys; species Phyllostachys edulis. Next base: position 587,845 of record JAYEVD010000279.1, on the reverse strand, counting down.
TGTTTTTTAAAAAAATAGTAATTGGATTAGTATACAAATTCCAACAACAATAACATAAATTCAGAATAAAAATATAATAAAATTAGCAAATTGATTTCGATCACATTCCAAAATAAAATCACCAATAATTGTAATTCTTAATATATATTTTTTAAAAATAGCAATTGGATTAGTATCTGAATTCCAACAAAAATAATTAAAAATCGAGATAAAAATAAAATAAAATTTGTAATTTGATTTTCATATGAATTCTAAAGTAAAATACATGAATAAATACAATCTAGAAAAAATATCATCAATTAGATTTCTATCACTGAATTCCTAAGTAAAATCCTAAATAAATATAAGTCGAAATAAAAATTAAACCAAAAATAGCAATTGGATTAGTATACAAATTTCAACAAAAAATAAATTGATTTTGGAATAAAAATAAAATAAAACTAGCATTTTGATTTAATCACTGAATTTAGTAAAATATATAAATAACATAATTTAGCATAAAAATTAACAATGAGATGGGTTTACAGTTCAACAAAAAATAATTAAAATTAGGAAAACAAATAAAAGAAAATTTGTAATTTGATTTCCATCACAATTCAAAGTAAAATCTCTTAATAACTAAAATTTCAAATAAATTAAATACAAGTTATAATGAGGATATAAGTGAATGGTGTGGGATGAGACCACGAAAAGAGTGCAATGGCGTCGATCTATCCTACAAGAAGACATTGATCTACAAGAAAGCGAATAGTTGAGGCAACAACGAAGAAGATGAGGACAATTCCTGTTGCTCACCTTAGCTGTTTGACAAGGACAATGTTGTGCTATTCGTTGGAGCCATTGAAGAGAGGATCGAGTCAAAGGGGCAAGTGCTATGACGACGAATGGTGAGCATCGGCGTTGTTGAAGAAGTCCATGGCCAAAGAAATTCGATAATGGGGAAGACATAGCAGAGAGGAGATGAAGCTTTGGATTAAAAATGAGCTATCGACATATGTGGCCATCGGGTAGCTAGGAGCATGCCATCGTTGGTGAGTGACATGGCATCACCGACGATGGCGAGCAGATTCACCCTAACGTTGGACAACGACTAAGGCAGACATACCAACATCAGTGAAGATGGGAGGTCGTCGCAGTTAGTGAGGAAGCCATATCGTTGAATTGGACAACGTAGAAAAAGAGGAGTGACCGACATAGGAGAAGAAGACATCGGGCATGTTTACCATTGTACATGTGTATATACATGCATGCATCCTCTGAATAGAAGCATGGGCGTACATAAACAAAGGAGCAAAGATCTCGGAGTAGAGATAGCGCATAGCGGTGAGAATAGGCTCGGGGTCATTGGAGAGAGTGCAGGTGTCCGGTGAGATCGGCGATATTTGCATGCATATCGTGTAGATATCTAGCGGTCATCATTAAGCGATAATTGGAGAGAAGTAGAAGATAACCATGTGATAGAGTATTGCATTGAAAATGGTAGCAGCTGAGAGATATCGATCAAGAATTGGGCTTACTCATTGAGGTTGAAACAGAAAAATTATGGCGGGGAGAAGAGATAGAAGACACACGGTTCGGTGGGGCAATCGACGTAAGGGAAGATAAGTTCAAGGTAGGTCGTCCATAGTGCATCTGTGTATATGTGGGCAATGTACTCTAATACTATGTAAACTAATAAGATAATTTTGTTCACACATAATCAATGTATTGCTTGAGATTAACAAAGGTACATGTGCATGCAAACATTTTGGAAAAGAGTTAAGGGTATGCAACTACATGATGTATACGTAATGGAGAGTGATTAACTTATTATACTCATGATTTTCTTCCATGAAAGCTCATACTTCAATTACATTACTCAAGTTGCATTTTCCTTCAAGTTTCTATTGTCATTTTCTAATGTTTATGATATCTTAAAAATCTAAATAGCCACAAGATATGTAAATATATTATGAAGCATCTAAGTTATATCATTTGTCATTACAAACTTTAAAATAAATCTAGCAGCGCAAATCATGGTCACCTACTAGTTCTTTTATATCTTGGAAAACTAATGTTTTTCTTACGCAGTTTTGTAGAAACACTTTATTCTTTCTGCCTTTTCTTTGAAGGAATAGAATCGTCTTACTTCTCATTTATGATTTGATATTTGCTATTAGGTTGACAACTGTGCAAAAATATTTCTCAGGTACTTGATTATAGTTGATGGTGTACAGTCTACATCAACATGGGATGTTATTAATTGTGCTTTGGGATGAAAACCGTTCGATGAATACTACTAACGGCGGAAATTGAGGATGTTGCTCATAAATGTTGTGGTTACGACTCTAAGTATGTCTTTATGATGAAACCACTTGGTAGCGATGATTCAAGAAAATTGTTTGTCAATACGATGTTTGGCCCTAAACATGAATGCCCTCGAACTTCATTGAAGTTTCAAAGCGGTATTATAAGAAAATGCGGTGGTTTGCCACTAGCAAGTGTTACTATTGCCGACCTCTTAGCAAGGCAGATGGGCAAACCGAGCAATGGGATTATGTAAATAAATCCTTAGGTTATGGCTTGACAGCCAGATACTACGTTGGAAGGGATGAAACTAGTGCTCAACCTTAGCTACAACAATCTTCCTCGCCATTTAAAGGAATGCATGCTATATCTTAGTATATATGAACATGACTCGTAATTTGGAAGGATGATTTGGTGAAGCAATGGATAGTGAAGGTTTTATCGTACCTTGAAAGACAAGACAAGGAGGAAATTTACGGAAGCTATTTTGATGAGCTTGTCGGTGGGAGAATGATCCAACTTTGTACATATCAATGATAATGATGAGGTTTTGTCCTGTATAGTGCACCACATGGTACATAATCTTATTACATATAAGTCCATCGAAGAGAATTTTGCCATTGTAATAGATCATTCTCAGACAACTACAAGACTTGCGGACAAGGTTCATCATTGTCTCTTCACTTTGGCAATCTGAGAAGATGCAACACCACCAACAAATATGAGACTATCACAAGTTCGAACACTTGCATTTTTTGGGGTCTTCAAGTGTATGGCTTCCATTGTAGAGTTTCGGCTTCTTCAAGTTCTAATTCTTCATTTTTGGGGTGATGAGGAGAGCATCAGTTTTGATCTCACAAGAATTTCAGAACTTTTCCGACTAAGATATTTGCAGGTCACATGTAATGTCACCTTAGAATTCTGAACCCAAATCACGAGGTCTCTGATGTTGGAGACACTGAAAATAGATGCAAGAGTAAGTGCAATTCCGTCGGACATCGTTCATTTGCGAGCTTCTTGCACCTCAATCTTCTGCTTTGAGACAAAACTACCCAATGGGATTGGCCACATGACATCGCTTCGCACACTAGGATATTTTGATCTCATTTGTAACTCAATAGAGAATGTCTGAGCCTTGGCGGTGACCAATCTCAGGGATCTTCAACTCACTGTTATAACATCTGACTGACAATCTGAAGAACATGCAATGCTTGGGCTCGATTCAGGAAACTTCAGCTGACCTCAAGTCAATAACTCGGTACTGCGGGTTCCTCTAATGTAAATACTCTAGATGTTCTTTGGTGCTACAAGCATGAGCATTTGGTGATGGCTTGAGCGGCGTGTCCTCTCCCGTTCCTTCTTGAGGGCTTGGGTTGTCGCCACGGGTTTGCATCTTCTCCGGCCTCCCAAGTGGATTGGACATCTCATAAGCTATGCATTTTAAAGATTGGGGTTAGGGAACTTGCGAGGACCGTTGTTGATGTTCTCGAGAGGATTACTGCACTCAACTTGATTACGTCATTGTATGTCCACACAAAGCTGCGAAAGGATTGTCTTTGACAAGATAGGATTCTCGGTTCTCAAATACTTCAAGTTCGGTGCGGTGTTGCTTGGCTGAAATTTAGGGTGGTGCAATGCCTAATATCCGGAAGCTCAAGCTAGACTTCAATGCCCACGCGATTGATCGACCTGATACTACTATACACATCGGCATCGAGCACTTGTCGGGCCTTAAAGAAATCTCTGCAAAATTTGGGGTGCCAGTGAAGAACCCGATGGAAGGTCTGCGAGTCGGCATTGAGTGGCGCCATTAGGATGCATCGGGGATGTCTAACGTCAACATACGGTGTGTAGATCGGATGTTTGGTGGCAAGGATGATGAGAGTAGCGGAACACAAGAGGAAGAACACATGGCTCTGCAAAAACAATGCGAGATCATGGAGCAAGACGAAGTGCAGGGGCCGGAGCCCATGTAGCTGGCGTTCTTGGAGTGTGGAGCGGAAACCGCATTGCCCTTCAGGTCCCCGGAGACATCACAGAGCCAGGTTACAATATCTGATTCGATCCAACAGTCTGCTAAAGAGACATAAGAAGAGGTATCAGACTATAACATAATATAATAGAAGAACATTTCTAGCATATTTCTTTTTATCGCAATGATCTCCACATGAGCATAACCATAACCAATGTAGGAAGGCGTGGTCCAAGTGGAGGAGGCGGGTGAGGCCGTGAGGGTGGTGGCTGGGTAGGGCGAGGCCTCCCAGCAGCGGCTTCAGGTGGAGGAAATCGACCAGAAGGACATGTTGGTGCCAAGCACCCAAGGTCGGCGACTCTCGTTCAAACTCACCTCAAGCGCACATTCTTTAGGGCTTATTTAGATAGAGAGATTAGAACCAATCCCTTTGGATTGGAAGATATATTAATTCAAATTCCGAATGAATCCAAAGGAATTGAGTCAGATCACAATGTATCTAGACAAACTCTTATGACGTGCGTGTGCACGAGGGAGGCTGACACGAGCTCTTGTTAAATTTAATTCTCGCAGAAGTTACTTGAGTGCCGCGCACGTATCGCGGTACCTCGCCTGACCAAGCGGGAGATCTTGCGGATGGTGCCTACCATTGTTCTTGACGTCGGTATTGCGGAAACCACACGTGCACTCAGAACACACAGCCGCAGCCTGGGCAGGAATAGAGCTCCGTCTCCTGCATGCCGGTGGGAACCGAAACCAGTTGTGTCACCGCATCCTCCTTCGTGTCCCCAGCGACGTTGGAGAGCCAGGTTACAATATCTGATCCGATTAAGGGGACTACTTAGCATAAGGAAAGGTATCAAGAGTATAGCATAATTGAAGAAGATTTCCAACATATTTCTTTTTATCTTTATGGTCTCCTCATGAGCATAACTATAACCAATATCATCTCAAAATAGGAAGGCGTTGCCCAAATCGAGCACGCGGGTGAGCACTTTGGACGACGGCTTCAGCTGGAGGAAGTACGGCGAGAAGGACACCTTCGGTGCCAAGCACCCAAGGTCGACCAATCGTACCAAACTCACCTCAAGCGCTAAATCGCATGCAAAGCGGCTCGGCGGTGACCACGAGCTCTTGTTAAATTTAATTCTCGCGAGTTACTCACAGTGCACGCACGGCACTCGCAGAAGCGCCACGCCACCAAGCGGGTGCGGCGCCGCGAGACGACGACCAGCTGCTCTTGGCGTCGTGTACCATGGGACCCTACGTCGCGCTCGGTGCCGCTCCCACGATGAGCGGAGTTACCTACTGCGGACGGTCGGTGGTATGCGCCGGAGTTCGGCGTGCCGACGTCGAGATCAAGAAAACATTACCGAAGCAATTTTATCGGATAGCGACAATCTGGGTTATCGCCGGTCGAAAATTCGGCGATATTTTTGTATTGAAATTTGAATTTTTAAGACATAAAGATAAAATTTATCTAAATTTTGAATTTAAATTTGAATTTGGATGAAAATTAAATAAATCCATTTTTTTACCAAGTATAAAATTTATCGAACCCCACGATAACACCGCTAACTTGAAATTTCGCGATAAATTTGAGATAGCCTTTAAGACAAAATCCCTGATGGGTGACACGCTAGACTTAGAGACCAATTTCTTGGATAACTCCGACCTCTTCTTGTAGGACCGTGATAGCGATTAGATGGGATGAAAATGAGCCTTTTTTTTCACTTATGGAATTCTAGTTCTTTTTCACTCCGATAGCTATGTGAAGCTATAAAAATTAAGGTCTAAATATCACAATGAGAAAAAATGAGCGAAAACAAGAAGCTCAACAAACAAACCCCTCGGTAGAGTGCGACTACGATGTAATGGCGATGCAAAATCACTAGAGCGATCTAACATCTTCTCATTCTAACGAGAAAATCATCACAATTTTAGATTCACAAACGACATAACTTTTGATCTACAAATCCAAATCACTTGAAATTTCAGACACAACTCAACAAGAAGGTCGAGAACCTATTCCAATCTAAGATTTAGACAATCATAGCTAAGATTATAAGAGTTTCTTGTTTAAGTGCAAAACGGTTCAAAACCGGCTGAAAACAAAAACTTTATCCAAAGACTTGCTCGTGGATTAAAGATGGTCAAGATAACCTTAGATCAACTTTCACAAGTCCTAGAAAGTTAGATCACAGTAAAAGACCAAAGAAAATCCTCCAGAACACAGTAACCCAAAATCTCAAGAAAAAAAGAGCAAGAACGAGACAAATCATCTTTGCACGAAATTGATTGGATTGATATTGAGAAACTGATGGTTCACAACCACTTCAACATGGAGGACACAAGCTCACTTTTGAGCATTTAATCCCACATTTTTCTCTCTCTCAAACCATGTCCTCCTCTGATATCTCAATTCCCCCTCCAAATCTCTAAATTAGCGTTCCTAGGCTTGGTTGGGTGCAAATCCTGCACCAACTTTTAGATAGTGCAGGTTAGGACTAAGAGAGACAACCTAATGGGCACTCGTTAAGACCACAAACAAACAGGTCTCTCACTCATGCATGCTTCTCAAAGCATATGGCGACCCGACACTCCTGAATCTGTCTATTCATAATCTTGTCCTCCTCATGACCTAAACCACTTTTCCTTTGCACCGTCATGCACCATGGTTTCTCCAAGGTCACCTAACTGGTTTTTTTTTTGTGAAGTGACCAAAATATCCATTCTCGATCCTTCCATCCTTGATCGAGTCCAATATTTTAAAACAATCCCATAGTTAAATAGTAAATGTAGGTTCACCAATAGATTTCCTCATCTTTGTGCAAGTCTCTCATTCGGCTCCCAGGATAGCCTCAACACTTACACGGCTCAAGCCACTTGATGCAACCCGTTGCACCAAACTTCCGTTCTTGTCTATTTTGTGCCTTGCTTGAGACCAACTATTTCTCTTGGCATTCTTGATTGTTCTAGACCTTGATTTCACCAAACCAAGTCCCGATCATACTTGCCGTTGACCGTAGTTGACTCAAAGCTTCCCTGCGCAATAATAAACAAAGAAATTGATTTCGGACACAAGTTTTTGCAACTTGACCCATGTTAGTCAAAACATGCAGCATATGCCTCCCTGTCTTATCCAGTGTCAAATCCCAGGCTATATAAACCTTGATGTTGTAACGTCCTCAAAATTCATAAGTTGGATTAGCTAAGCATATCATGTGTTATGTGTGTAAATTAAGTAATAATGTAAAACTTTGGTTGATGAAATAAAGTTTCTACCGAATTTTCAAATTTTCAACTTGAATTTAAGCTCTAATGTGAATCGAGAAAATTGTGTGATTAAAAGCTGTTGGAAATAATTTATTTAAAAACTAGATTATTTATCATGAATTATTATTATTTTTAACAAATTTGTAGAAGTTATTTTGATCTCACCAAAATTCAAACTATTTCACTAATGCGGTTTTGAAAATAATTTATTTCGACAAATTTTAGTTTGAAAAGTGTTTGAAAATAATTTTCCTAAGTCATATTTGATTCTCAGTATGTTCACAAAAATTTTCAGATTTTTCCAAACTTTTCTTCTAATGTTAATCGACTGGTCAAATGTTTTTGGTTTTTCGGTCAAACTAAATCGAATCTAAACCCAATAGGACTGTAGCCACCGAGTCCGAACACCACTTGACTTGATCGGATCAAACCGCATCCCCCGCACGCACCCGACATCGGCTCACGCCACTTTTCCTTCAGCCACCGACCGGCGGGCCCCCTTTGTCAGCACCATTTCTTCGTCTCCTCTGTCGCTCCGCCGCTCGCTTGCTCGGCGCTGGCTTTCTGCATGCGCGCCACCAAGCCAGCGCTTGCCACCTCTTGACCACGCATCCGTCTCCAAGGCATCACCTGAACATCACTAACAACCGGAGCCCATCCATTCTCTCTCTCACACACTCTATCGCTCTCATCTTTCCCTTCTTCATTTCGACCGATGATGAAGGCAATGGGAGGAGACCACCTCGATCTTGCTTCGAGCACCGCGACTCATTCTTTGAGTTCCTCGTTCGACGCTGCCTCCATTTTTGACGGTCCGGGTCTTCGTGGTCCACGAGAGCTTTGAGAACAACTTCATCGTCCTCGCCTCAGGTAGACCACGGCCCTGTAGCTTATCGGCGTTCTGGTGAGCTATCTTCTATACGACCTTGTCCATTCTGATCGCCTTAACTCACTGAGCCTTAGGGCCAAATTAATTGGCTTTTGGTTCAACGTCGAGGGCGTACAACTTCGTCTTCTTGACAACGATCCAACGCCGCCACTTCAATTCTGACCAAGCAGCGATCCTCCATCACCGTCGTTGTCATGGGTGTTGTGCTTCGGGAGTTGAAGCGATGCCGAGGCGCTCCTTCCCGAGGATCCTCGACCATTGAAGCATCATCTCCGTGTGCACCGCTTCTTCGGCTCTGCCTCCATCCGTCATGAGCCCGACTCCGTCAACCATCGGCCTCCGCGTCGCCGTCATCAGCTTCACGAAGTCGCTACGCACCCGAAGCGACCAACCCCAAGTCCAGAGCTTCATCGCTGCGCCAAATCACCAAAATCGCCGTGCGGCCACACGCGAGATCTCCGGTTCGCCGCCGGTGTTAAGGTGATAATCGAGTCATTAGCACTAATCAAGTTCTTAAGTGTTGTATGACGTGTAGGCCCCCCTATAGTAAACGTTATTAGAAATCTAATAAAAACCCATTTAAACCTTTAAGCCGATGACATGTGGGGCTGAATGGTGGTTAAAGTAAATATGTAGTTTATGTAATGCGGTTTAAGCAATAAAAACATAATCCATAAATGCTTAAACCTAGTTTATGTTTTAGATATTAGAAAACGTACTCTCGAGATTACACCATCGACGTCTGCTCGGTCAACGTTGACTAGGTCAAACCCTAACACCGGGCCCCGCTTGTCAATCTTTGTGGCTAGCTACGGCTGAGTGAGAAAAATATCAAATTCTTTTAGAATTCCGAAACTATTTAAAATTTCACTAAAAATTCAATTAACTTGAAAAATTCATAACTAATTAGGTTTAACTCCAAATTGGATTAAATAAATTTTGTTAGTTTTAATTTTTAATGTACTTTAAATGGACTAGGTTTTAAATATGTTTCTGTTATATAAAAGTTTGATAATTATTTTATTTGTACATTAATGACTTTAACTTTGGTAAAATTCATATGAACTCCAAATAAACTAAAAATTTCACTTAAATTCACCTAAAATCTTAATCTACCTACTGTGTGATTTGTATGCAAAATTTGAATGATTGGTTATTGTTGGTTTTATTTGGTGTTTATTGCAATGTAAATCTTACATTAAGGTTTTTGGCAATCTTGATATATTTCTTGAGATCAATTTGAGTGTAACTTTGAGGTTGAACAAGTGGTACCGACAAAGTGCGAGCACACCCCCTCTTGATCATGTTGCTCCTACTAATTTTAAAAAGTTTTATGTGGATTTTAATCTTGCCATTGCATGCTATGGGTAGAAGTAGTTAAATACCTAATTGTTGCATTGTCCTCCTTGAATGTTGATATCCCTTTTTGTTCGGTTGTTGCCTAGGATATATATCGTATGGGAATTTTTACATTTGTAGGATAGATCATTGCTTAGCCATGCTAGTAGTGGTAGTTGAATCTGGTTGATGGAGCTAGTCCATCGGCCGAGATGAATCGAATCATGTTGAGATATTGAAGAATGTGTTAACTGAATCATGTTGGAATTTGAGGATTTGTTCAGATCTTGGATCTGGTTATTGTGGACATATTGGGCATGGGTTTTATATATTTTAACTTGGATGGGTGTAGGGTGATGATGAAATGTTGTTGTTGTTTGTTGTTATGGAATTGTGTAACCCCGTCTGAGTGATTAAGGACCGGTCTGTGATGTGTTTAACCAAGTCATACGTACAACCACATGCTGGAACTTATGGCGAAGGCTTGGCTAAATAATTTGTTGTGTTCTTTCTACCAAACCACTAATTGTTGTACCTATTGTTGTTGTTCAAGGGTCACCCATGGTTCGATTCTTGACAACTGACCTATCCGGGATGTGTCCTAGGGTCACCCATGGTTCGATTCTGACGATAGCACGCCATGTGGTGTTTCCCATTGTTGTTATTCACGAGGTCATCAAATCGTTCGATTTACAACGATAGCCTGCCATGGAATGTTTCCTCGGGTGGTTTGATAGTTAGGACATAGCATTGTAAAGGCCTCATTATGATATCTCAGTCACACTCCTACAGAAGAGTGCATTGGCTGACATTATGAGACATTCATATCATGTGGATAAAGCTGTACAAACTCTGTAGAGTCATAAATCTATTCGAATAGTCGTGTCCCCGGTCATGGACACCACTTGTGGGAAACCATGCACAGTTAGGATCTGAAATTTGGGTTTAGGAAAATTTGGGAATGCTGTGAACTTGTGATCATGGATCGAGTGTGAAGATTTTTGAAATAATACCTTACTGTTATTGGAATTGTGATCATGGATTTATTATGATGATTATGAGAGGTTACCTTACTGTTTTGAAATATTTAAAATGTTTTACTTACTGCCATTTCAATCTAAATATGTTACTTTGCTGAAAATTATTGCTTTACGCCGAAAATTTGCCTAGAATAGAGGCCTTCCTTTGATACCTTCATGCATCCTTATTGTTTTTGAAAGTCTCGCGAGTACAACTTTGTACTTTAACGGCTTGTCCATTTGTTCAGGTGAGAACAACAGGTGCAACGGCTTTAACTCCAATTGGTTGCTTATGGGTTGTGGGCATGCCAACTTGGTATTCTCCTTTGTATTTTCAAGTTTATCTTCCGCTATGATTGATTTATTTATGATTAGTTTTGGTCAGCCATTTGCCTTGTGAAAAATCAGGTCATAAGGTCCTATTTGTCAAAATTGTAACTTTGCTTCTAATAAATTTTGCAAATTTGACTATGGTTGTGATCCATATTGTTTGGATATGTGCATGTTAGTCACTGATCCTTAGGAACTAACATGAGACGCATATCCAGGAATCTTGGAATTAGATTCATTTCATGTTTAGGATTGTGCCTTCTGTACAATCACTCGACTTGAAATGAATTCGATTTCAGGACCCCACAGATGAGTTCTACTAATATATGGTGGTAGTATAAATTAAGTCTGACAATTGATATGTTAACGGTATAATAGATTTTTTCCTTGTATTTATAATTTTATTCGTGAGTTGACGAGGATCTAATAATCCTCATTTAATTATTTATCTGTAATTCTTATTATAGATAATATTACCATCATCTGGTTCTTGAGTATACCCCTTGACATTTATAAGGGAGAAGCTGGAGGTCGTAAGTTCTTCTACGACCACCCTATAGTCGTAAGTCCTTCTACGACTATCCCATAGTCATAAGTCTTTCTACGACTATCCCCTGATCGTGAGTCATCCTACGATTGGTTTGTGGTCGTCAGCTTTACTACAACCACCACCTGGTCGTAAGTTTTTCTATGATTCGTCTCTAGTCGATATGGCTCACAAACATGTGGACCTAGTCGATCAGGGAATCTTCTGTACCATATCTAAGGATATGAGTAATCAATTACGCTATTATTCTCAGGAATAATGACACGATTTAACTCTCTGTCATGGTGATAACTGCTTAGGGACATGGGAACGTTACTACTCCCATAATAATCTCTAGTAACGGCTCTGTCATCTGAAGCATTAAGGTGCCCTTTGGACTAGAGAAATGGCTGCCCACTCCGAGTACTGTATAAAAGGCATAATCATCGGGAGGAGAAGGAGAGAGGAATCAGGGGCACAAGACGTCTCACTCGAGTCTTTCTCTTGATCTTGTAATCGGCATACTCAATACATACACACAGGAGTAGGGTTATTATTCTCCCCGGAGAAGGCCCGAACCTATACAAAAATCCCCATGTCGCCTCTCTCTGCGTGATTTGAGTCTTGTAGACGCCCCCGAATCAAACAATTTTTACATAAGTTCGATTCTAAAATACTGACAGTTGGCGTCGACCTTGGAGATCTTCGAGTCATCAGCTTTCCTTCGCTTTTTCCCAACTCTAATGCTCCCATGATAGGAGAGTGGAATGAGGAGAACTGGTTCGACTTGAGTGGATTCGTGGATATCGACATGGATACCGGTTTTGACTACAAGCGAGTATTGCATCATCCGATGGTGATGTCACCTTGGGAGATCATTATCGAGGAGACCATACCACCGATGGAGTTGAGGAGGGATCCTTATCCCCCATAATGTTATGTCCGAATGAGGAACCAGCTTCCTCAGAGGACAAGGGTCAATCCGACCACGATCAAGACTGCACCAAGATAGGCTCAGAGCATGGCGAGGGTTCCCCCTTCAAGTGTTCAAGTCCATCTAAGACAGTCCGACCTGGCATAACAAGTCTTGGAGGCAATCATTCCAGAGCTTCATCAGCACTTGGTGGTCATCTCTCGAGTTAGCCCCAAAGGATGGGGTTGAACATGCTTTTCTGCAAGTTCGACCATCCCATCATATCTTGAGGCTCACTGCTGACGAAAACGGATATAAGCAGAATTCCCCTTCTGGAGAGGTTTGCTCCAAGTTGCAGAGCGGTGTCTTCGACTACTCCTCAAGCAAGGAGGCCTCAAAGCGCGTGGAGATCATCAGCAGGAGGTCTTCGTCCTTCCCTCGGTAATGATCACTCTCCTAGAGGCAGGCGAGATGCTCCCCTTGATCACTGCAGTGCGACCCCTCGTGGCAATGGCGAGACACCTCCGGCGATGAAACGAGTCAATACTCGATGGCGTGAAGAAAATTCTCCAAATACTCGCAATCCACTGAGGCAAACTCGAGACTCCGGTATGGATGTTCCTGAGGCAACCCAAGGTCAGCCACTCTCGTACCAAACTCACCTCAAACGCTACGTACGCATGCACGAGGGAGGCAGCTGACACAAGCTCTTGTTAAATTTAATTCTCGTAGAGGTTACTCTGGTGCCGCGCAGACACTCGCATGAGCGCCACGCCACCAGCGAGTCTCGGCCTTGCAGACGATGACCCGCTGCTATTCGACGTCGTGTACCATGGAACCCACACGTGCGCTTAGTGCATGCACTCCCACTATGAGAGCCAGGTTACCTACGCGATGGTCAGCGGCAGTACGGTCGGAGTTCAGAGTGTGCCTGACATCGAGATCAAGGAAAACATTACCAGTAAAAGAATTTTATCGGAGGAGGGTAGCGATAACTCAGGGACTGTGCGCGACCGCCAGCTCCCCCAATGGCTCTCCTCCTCCGTGGCCTATAAGAAGGCCTTTGTGCCGCTTGGAGCTCCCCACACCACCCCCTTGAAGTCCCAGGTAAGATCCACCCCAAAATCGCCACCTTTGCCCTCTTCAGTCGAAGCTCCTCGCCAGCGTCTAGCCGCCTCCAGCGCCGCCTCTACACCGCCACCCTGTCACCGTGATCCCCCAGCCACCAGGAGCACTTCCCCTCAAGCTCCCTTGGTGATTGACCACTTCGGCCGCCGCATTTGCCCGTCTTCCCCGCCTCCGGCCGCCACCGTCATCGCCGCCGATCTCCCTTCTCCAGTCACCTCCCTCCTCGTTTCTTGGCTTGGTGAGTTCCTGGAGCTCCCCTCTTGCCCGTGCTCTCACCCATTTTTGCTAGGGACCGTCAGACTGCCGGTTGGCTTTGAAGCCCGCTGCTGCCGCCGCTTTCTCTCAACCGCGCTATCGCTCCGGCCACTTTTTGGCGCCGCCACTCCTGTCACCACCTTCGCCATGCTACCAACTCTCCGTTTATGTCCTCACGGCGCCCGCCCTCACTCCATCGTGGCCCGAGCCCGGCCAGCCAGCGGCCTGTCTTTGGCACCTGTAGGACAAACACTATTCACTAATCATTAAGCCTTAAGTGTTGTCTTAAAAACCCTAAAAGATGATTAGCATTTAATCGGCCAACTTAAAGCCGTTACTTTCACTGGCCAGTGGGCCCGCTCAAAATAGTGATCACCCCGGTTTTCCCATCCTTCCAATGACAAGTGGGCCTCGCGCCACTGTTTTCGTGCTTTCGATACACGTAAGCCGTTGCCACGGTGCATATGGACCTCCGGTCTATACCTTTGCACATGGGCCAAAACTTGTTCATTCTCCTTCGATTTGATTTCAAATTAAACTTCGGAAGCTCTGTTCTCCTCCGTTATAACTATAAAAATTATGAAATTTATTTATAAAATTTTGTAAATTCAAGATCTTGCTAATGGCATAGGTATTGTTCAATTTGGAGTTCATTTGTTTATTCTTGTGTATTTATTTCCTCTCTTTGCCTATTTGTTTCTTTTTTTTACACGTTAAATGCGAATAGGATTTGAAGACACGGGAGACCTCCAAGTTGATCAAGCCCAAGAATATGAAGTCTCTCTTGCCTATAACCAAGGTGAGTCAATACTTTGATCATATTGATCCTACATTTTATGTAAATTATATTCATTTAAAATACCAAAATTGCATGCTTTAATTCTTTAATCAAATATATGTTAAAGCTTAAGGTAGTTAAATACCCATTTGGTGATTAATTAATTAATATGCCATCCTTGACAAATTGAATCCCTTAATCCTTGTCACCTAGTAACTATATGGTAAATACTAGTTATAGGTACGTATAGCGACATGCTAGTCTTGCTTAAGTATTGGGATATTAAATACCCCAATCATCATCCTTTAAACATGAAATGATTTTGGGCAGTCATTGGTGGTCCATGACTAAGACGAATGAGATAATTTGGTTTTACTCCTCAAAACCCTAATAACTTGCTATTACCACATTTGGGCGGATGGAAGGAATGGTGGGTGCTGACAGAGCACGAGAGAAATTGGTATGTGGAATGAACCTTTGGATGAATTAAAGACTTAATCTTGTCACGACCTCCCATGTAAAACAAGTACAACCACAAGTCGCATAGCGCAACTTGGCTTAGTATATTTATTAAACCCTTGATGTCATCTCGCGGGGGTGGATAATGGGAACGTGCGGGCACGGACTAACGTCTGGCTCGAATGGGACACCGATACAAGGGTGAAGTTGCCTGTCACCGAGGTGTAGTCCAACTACCCCTGTCGCCGAGGTGAACATCCCGCACAACGTATGGGCGTAACCCCATATGGGTGAGATAACGGAAAGGATGAGGTAATTTGAAAGGTTACCATGACGGTCGCTCAACTGCATGACTACAGAATTATGTGGGGTAACGAGTATGACTATCTCTTGTGGAGTCAGATGTACAACCTTTGTAGAGTCTAAAGCTGTTTAAGCAATTTGTGCCCTACGGTCAAAAGGTGACATGGGAACTTAACTTGAGTTAGTTCTATTTCAAAACATTTGTGGGTGGTATGAAAAATGTGGTGGGCTCATCCAGCCCTGAATTTGGATTTTCCCTAAGTCTTCGAACTCAGTGATATTATTGGCGTGGAGGTAGCTCAAATCAAAATAAACATAAAGGTGGAGGTAGCCTCTGCTGTTACAATTATTGCACAATTATTCTCTTTAATAAAATGCAATTTGTTAAAAATGCTAAGTGATAGGAATTTGCAAATATGATAATTGAAAATGTTGTTTTAGCAAATAAAAAAACCCGAGCCATCCTTGTTTAGCCTTGCATATATATTATTGCATTGTGTGTATTGGCTCGCGAGCACAGAAGTTGTGCTCATTCTCGCTCTCCCCAAACCCTTCAGAGAATGTGGATCAAGGAGACTACGCATACTATGAAGACCCAAAAGCTGATGGACAAGGAAACGATGAGGAGTAGCATAGTTCTATAGTCTAGATCTCGCCCTAGTCTAAGTGGACTCGTTGGTACTTGCGTACAACCGATATTATCCAGCTCTTGGTTAACATCCGTCGTACACAGGTTGCCCTAGTCGCTTGCCTGTGGAGAGATGAGCCCCACTCCCCTTTTACTTCCGCTGTAGTTTACGTTGCTTCATGTAATGTAATCAAGTTGGCCTTGTTCCGCCCCTTTTGTAAAACTCGACCTGACGTGGTCTATGTCACTCTGTGTTGTATTATATTTGAATGTTTTAATTCACGCCTTGTATGATTGATTCTGTAATGTGCCTGTGAATGCTATCTCTTGATCGATGAATAACATAGTGATTTCCTGAGGATTTGGATTCTCGGAATCGGGTCAAACGTGGTGATATCGAGCATCTGGTTGTAGAACCCTTAGTTAGGCTGGTCGAACGAAGGACTTGAGTCTTATTTTCAAAAGTTAAGAAAAACTTTGTCAAAATATAGAGTACTTATTGCTTCTGCTCATCACTCCTAGTTCTGTACTTATCTTTATCTTCATTAAGTTTTTACTGATCTTTCTCCTATTTCAAAATTTGTAGATGGCTTCCTCCCTAGCCGAAGGCCCATGGGACCATTGCTCCCATCGAAACCTGAAGGAGGTTTAGAAATCGCCGTTAGTGATCTGATATCTTAGTTACACCCGCCCTCCTCTCTTCAGAGGCCGGATGACGAGGATCATGACTCACGAGTCTTGGGTCATGGAGGTTTACCTCTATGCCAGGACTAGCGAGTTCGTTCCCCACACCTTCAGGGCCGAGGTACCCCATCGCAGCTGCCTCGACGCCATCCAGGATGCAGCCCGCTTCGCCATCACTCGCTTGTGCTGGATGTACGAGGATCTCCTACAGAGGTTGCCTTTTTGCTTCTACCCGTATCTCCTTGACGGAGAGCGTGTCCCGGAGAGCCTTGACGCCCGAGACAACGACCCGCGACCCGCGAGTGCGGCTCACGTGGCGATGATCGCCGCCATCCACTCCACCACAGACGAATCCGGCGACGGATACTTCTCACGGCGGCGACTCCGCTCAAACACCGCCGCCTCAACATGCTCGGGAAGCGTCAGGCCCGCTTTGCTGCGATCCGGGAGAGGCAGCGCCATCGTAGAGTTGGCACGTCTCACAGCCGCCATTGCGATCACCGCCTCAGCTCTAGTTCTAGTTCCTCCTCTAGCCATCGCTTCCAGCGACAGGACGCTTGATCGACCACTCTGACCCCGAGGAGCCCGTGTAATATCCTGACTATCATTAGATAGTACAATAAAATTAGAAAGTAAATTAAAGGAATTAAAAGAGAAAATTCAGAAATTACAAGAAAATTGAGCCTTGGGCCTTCAACCATGGTGACCTAGCCCAAGTGGGCCGGCCATTAAGTGGTCAGGGGGGACGACCCTTCCCCAAAAACCCTAACCGGCCAGCTCCTACTCCAAGCCACCGCCTGCCCCTGCCTCCAAGCACCAGCCGCCTGCCTCCCTTGCGTGCCTCTACACCTCGCCTCCATTTGTTCTCGTGTCGTCGGCCAGTTACATTGTGTGCCCTTACCCTTTGTGTGCTAGCTTTGCTTTTCCTCGCCCGACCCTTGCATGTTACGCCTTTGCTTTTCCTTCTTTGTGAGGCTAGATGATCTGCATAGGCTGCTATGCTAGCTCTTACTGCTTTGCATGCATGCCTACATGCCTATATACATGCACATGCATGCTGCGATAGCTTTTGCATTGCATTCATGTTCTGCCGCATCTCTGCATGCATGTCTGCTTGCCGATGGCGGAACTAGGAATTCAAAAGACCCGGGGTGGACTTATACTTAAAAAAATACCGAGGCACAATGTGGTTCAATAATCAATATAACTAATGATGTCAAATACATTTAAATTGTCAAGATCTAACCGATAGAACCAAACAAACATAGATCTAATTGATACAACCAAGCAAACATAGAATACATTATTAAGAACTCATATAAAGTACTAACAAAGGCTCCTGATGCGTGTGCACATCGATGGATGACACAAGATATCCAAAACACCGGCACTCCAATAGTTACCTACAACATGTAAACACAACAAAATTTCATCTACTACTGCGGTTCTAAAATAAGTATGTATTGATTTCATTTTGTTATAGAATTCCTACAATAAATTTTTGGTCATCTGAAGCAACAAATCTACTAAGCGTAAAAGCGTCTAGCGTCCAAACTCAATTAAATGGGCGAAGTCACAAGGCTGAAAATGGAACTATCAACTATGGAATCAACAATCAAGCAATCAAGCATTATCAATTTGTCATCTACTAAGCATAAGCATTCAAGCAATCAAACATAGGGCATAGCATTAGCATTTGTTATTTGTTGTCGTGCGTCTCAAACCTCCTCGGACCTCGGTCATCACCTCACCTCCGTCAGTGGTGTGGGCACATGGCACGTGTGCACAGGCGGTGTGGCTCGCCACCTCGCCCGGCTCGGTGTGCCCAGCGCCCGCTTTCTTGACTGCAGCGCCGCTGCCCATGTGCCTCATGTGCTTACCTTGCCGGTTGCCCCAGCCTGGCGCCCAGCCCGCTCCTGCTGACTTCTGCCTGCTGCCTGCAGCTCCGACACCGGCCGCTGGCGGTGGCACCTGACCTGCTGTGCTTGCTTGGCAGCCGTAGCTCCGGCGCCTCTCGCCATGACCGACCGCCCGTCGCCGCGTGAGGATGAGGAAGAACCGAAGAAGAGATTGGGGAAGATGCCAAATGTGGATTTGGGGATTAAGGTTTACCTCCTTGCCTCCTTTAGCAGTGTTGGCTTGGGCCTTGGGCGCCGCCTCGCTTCACCGGTTCACCGGCCCAGCAGCGCTGCGCCTCTTGCCTGCTCAAGTCGTCAAGAATGGAGATGGAGGTTTGGCCAGGCGCCGACAGCCACGGCAGCATGAGAGGGGGGCTCGGGAGACCTGGCAGCCACCGGCTTGCCACAGTGGTTCGCCACTATCTGCTGCCCTTGCATGCTTTGTCTTTGCATTCTTTGCACTACAAAAATTTCTTCATGAGCTAGCCCTTGCATGTTCTTAGTTTCCTTGACGAACAGAGATAGAAAAGGAAAAGTGTTGCATGCATGTGGCTGTAGGCTAGCTAGTTCCCACGAGAGAGAGAAAGAGTGGAAAGAAGGTGCTGCATGACCATGACTAGATAATGTGATGCATGTTTTGTATGGACGTGTGTGAGATCTACAGTAGATAGAAAGGAAGGAAGAGCAAGAAAAGAAGAGGAAGGGAGGAAGAGAAGGATATCGTTGGGATCTCATGTTCGTCATCTTGATCTCCAAGGGTGACGATTCTAATACTCCTATTTTGTTTAGCAATTTTTTAGTCGGGAGAAATTCGTTTAGTAGATTGGTTTAGTCTGCTGTTCTGTTGTACTATTTTTATGGGTAGTATAGAGGCTTAATTTGAGAATTTCATCTACTAGAGAGATGTAGAGAATTTCGATAGCTTTTGGTAGAATTTTTTATTCATGTCAATACGATGCATAGATTGTTAGATATGAATTTTGTAGTTCTGCTATCCAGTAGAGTTTGTCGTATGTTGATAGTCTGTAGTAATTAGTAGATTAAAAATAGTAGATGAGTTAGTCTAGGAATTTAGTCAACATGAATGTTGTAGGCAAGTTCTAAAGGTTTCTATAAAGTCTAAGAACATAATTTTTAGATTAGTAGATTAAAAGATATGAATTTTGAAAGTCTGCTGTCCAAAAGATGATAAAACTGTCTTCAGGTAAAGAAACGGGGTAGAACACGGTAGAATCAGAGTTTCATCATAACTAGGAAAATGTAGTTTGTTTTGTGAGGATTCCAGAAAGTCCTAGTAGGTTGAATGTGGAGTTCGGATGAATAAGTTAGAGACGTTTTACTACTGGGACAGCGAGTAGTGCGTTCGGTAGATTTAGGTTAATTCGGTCGATTTGGCGTAAGCATGCGAGATCGATTAGTGTGACGGGTTGGTGTTATGATGATGTGATTTTGATGTTGTTTTTGAGTGTGTGTTATTACTTGCTTGTTCAGGGATTGTGGCCTCATGTGCCGTGCCACAATTTCGTCATCCGGCTTCGAAGGGCTAAGAGGCAAGTACATGGTAAAGTGGTGAACAACGGGTTGTTCGCCATTGTCATTGATATTACTTATCATGCTATTTATTATGCTTTCGTTAAGCTTATTTTTATACATGATATTTATGACATTGAGTAAATGAGATTATGATATGGAGTTAATGAGAATAAGATATTGAGTTAGTGAGATGAATTACGTCGATGAATAATTAAAGATGTTGCATCATTTACATTCATCATGATAGGAGTTACTGAGTCGGTCGATTGAAAGTCATGCAACTATCTGGGTGAGGTCGGTGAGAAAGATACATGACTAGTCAGGAGTGCTCTAGATAAAATCCTACTTGATGGGGACTTCACGGGAGTGAAGGGTAGAGTGGTTCATCGACGGGTGAACACTCCGCTATATCGGTATCAGCTGATGAGATGCATATGAGCATGAGCATGATGGTGCTTTCACATATATGAGTAAATTGTTAAATTGTGCAACTTTACCTATATGGAATATGGCTTGGTTGTTTGAGTATGAGAATGACATTAAATAGATACATGATGATGATAACCTTGGTTATGGTTGATAAACTATTGTTTATAGCTTTATTATGTATTTGCTGAGTCTTGGACTCATTCTTGTTCTATTGTTGTTTTTAGGTGATTGTTGATGATGTTTCACTCGGGAAGGGCTAAGCGCACTTGGAATCACAACCTACACCCAACTATTTGATTCATTCGACATGTGAAACTTTTATTATAGCATGATGATTTATATTTAGGACATGACGGTATTGAATAACCATAGATGATAAGTTAGAGTTGATTAATTATTCAATAGACTTAATCAATTGGTTTGCGTTAATCTTGGTTTATACGTTGCTATGCTCCTAGGAATAAATTATATATGACTGTCATATCATTATGCTTGTGTTATTGTGACCCGTGGACGGGTTTTATCATTGTTTTGCTTTCTGTAATTTATTGTAAAATGATGTTAAAATTGATGGTTGGTGTAGTTAGTGGCATTACGGGCTCGTGTTGGGCGGGTGTTCTGACCCACACGAGATGGCGACTGCATAAGCGTCACGGCGCTGATCCACCGCCCTTCATCGACTTGGGAGAGTCCAGTCATGGGCCTGATCTCGACCATCCGCTCCTGCTCCCACTCGCTAAGCTTCAGCCAGAGCCATTCCCGCTCCCGCTTCTCGGAGTAGTAGTCAGGATAGTCTAGGTTAGCTAGTAGTGCTTGCTAGGCAGTCTTTTGGTTGCAAGCACTTTCTGTTCCTTCTGTAGTAGGCGTTATGTTTGTATCTTGTGTCGTGACTTAGCTTAGCCTATATGCTATGTTTTAGGAGTCATATAACACTTAATCCCCTTAATATAATGCAGTCATTCTAGGCTTTGTATTGTACTTATTCGATCTTC
Source organism: Phyllostachys edulis (assembly GCA_036346405.1). Classification (NCBI taxonomy): domain Eukaryota; kingdom Viridiplantae; phylum Streptophyta; class Magnoliopsida; order Poales; family Poaceae; genus Phyllostachys; species Phyllostachys edulis. The sequence goes on along the minus strand of JAYEVD010000279.1, from coordinate 566,209 downwards.
TTGCTTGGTTTAAAGTTCTTCTGTGTGTGCCTTAGAGGGCTAGTGAACCCTCATATACTCCCTCTAGTTCTAAGCCTTAGCTTCTCTTCAGGATCATGAAGAAGAGTCACCACCCTAGCAGTGGAGCTTCATGCTTGTGGGAAAGAGGTGTGGGCGTGGTGGTGGCGAGGACAAGATCTACCTCCCCAGCACTTGACTCACTGAGCAATGGCACAAGTGATGCTCAATGGAGACTCAAATTCCTCGGGCTTTGCTCAACAATCGTGAGACTAGACCGGTGGTGCAACTCCAAGCTTCTTGACTTCCTCGGGACAAGACCCTCACCTTTCTTTGCGACCAGCGAACCTCTAGAAGCTGAAGGCGGCTCGGAGACAGAGAAAAAATCTTGACTTTCCCATTTGCTTGAATGAAGACAAGGTGGACTTTGCCACCCTGGCTGAAAGAATCATTTGCATGGTGGGAAAACTACCTTCTTTGCGGAGGTAATGTGAGATCTAGTGTCGGATGAAGAAGAAGAAGAAGAAGAAGCACCAGCTGACATCGGGCGTAGCAGCACGAAGCGGTAGCATCTGCAGGCGGAGAACAACCAGCCCACGCCGCCAGACATTGCGGAAGAAATTGCTGAAGCACCACTAGATGAAGATGAACTAGCATGGCAATCAATTCCTTGGGCAAAATTCAAAGCCACCTTCAGAACCAACTTTATACCAGCTGGTACGATGAGGATGAAGAAAAATGAGTTCAGAGCTCTCAAGCAGGGCCATATGTCAGTTAATGAATACTTAACCAAGTTTAACCAGCTCGCCCGCTACACTCCCCATGACGTAGCAGATGAAGAGGAAAAGATTGATCGCTTCATGGAAGGAATGCATGAAGATATGCGAGTCCAGCTTATTCTCCACGACTTTTCCAGCTTCCACCACATGGTCAACAAAGCCCTAGTGCTAGAGAATGAGAAAAAGACTGTAGAAGTCAGTCAAAAAGACTGTAGAAGTCAGTCACAAAAGGAAGATGTCATTCCAGAGGCCACACGGCAACTTTCCCCAGAAGTCAACCTTCTAGGGAAGCTCATCCTTCGGATCGTCTGCAACAATGCCACAGAAAAGCTCAGCTCCAGCCCCACCAAGACCCCAAGGGAGTGGTTTTTGCACTCTCATACCTAGACATCTGCGGCTGACCAACCTCCACTACTTCAAGCTGTAGAGAAAAGGACACTTACATGCAGGTGCCCCAGCGTCGGTCGCTGCCGCAAGGTTCAACCGAGGCGCTCCAACTCAAGGCCAGGCCTCACATCAAAGCAAGAGTTAGCAGACTTCGCAAGCTTCAAGGTCTACCCTGACACCAAGCCGCGGTCATGTGAATCATGTCACCGCCGAAGAGGCCTAGGATGCCACAGGAGTGCTAATGGGTATGTTCCCTGTTAATTTAGTACCAACACAAGTTTTGTTTGATTCTGGAGCTTTGCACTCTTTTGTTTCAAGAAAGTTTGTTGAAAGGCTTAAGTTGCTGACCTATAAGTTATCAAAACCCGTGGTACTTAGTTCACCCGGGGGACCCCTCTATGCTATCTCAGTCCCAGAGTAGAGATTGCTTTGGAAGATTCTGGATTCATAGCAAACCTTCTTGTGTTAGAATCCCAAACTTTGGATATCATCATAGGGATGGATTGGTTGGCCAAGTATCAAGGATTATTAGATTGTGCCAACAAAAAAGTGGTGCTCACCAAGAACCCAAAGACCACAATAAAGGTTAGTGTGGATCGTTCCTCTCCTTTTGATTGAGCAATCCCCCACCTTGGAGAGTTGTCCCTAGAGACAACGCATGTAGTCCAATGTTACCACGATGTCTTTCCGGAAGAATTGCCAGGCATGCCACCAGACAGAGATGTTGAGTTTGTAATCAACTTGAAGCTAGGGATAGCCTCAATTGCCAAGAGACCATACAGAATGGCCGTTGACGAACTTGAAGAGCTCAAGACACAAATTGAAGACTTGCAAGAAAAAGAATTCATTATTCCTAGTTCTTCTCACTGGGTTTCGCTAGTTCTCTTTGTGAAGAAAAAGGATGGCACCACCAGATTGTGTGTGGATTACAGAGCACTTAATGATGTGACCATCAAGAACAAGTATCCTTTGCCTAGCATTGATGACCTGTTCGATCAGTAATCATTAGCAGTAGTTTTCTCCAAGATAGATCTAAGGTCAGGATATCGTCAACTCAAGATCGGGAATGAGGATATTCCTAAAACATCTTTTACCACCCAGTATGGCCTGTACGAGTTCACAGTCATGTTGTTTGGCTTGACTAATGCGCCAGCCTAATTCATAAACCTCATGAACAAAGTATTTATGGAGTACTTAGACAAGTTTGTAGTCGTGTTCATAGACGACATCTTGATCTATTCAAAGACCAATGAAGAGCATCTTGAACATCGCATTTGGTCCTAGAAAAAGCTTCTGAAACACGAGCTTTATGCCAAATCTGATAAATGTGAATTTTGGCTTCAAGAAATCAGTTTCCTCGACACATTGTATCTGCTGAAGGAATCGCTATTGATCCATCCAAAGTAGAAGTTGTAATGGAATGGGCGACCTACATCGATATGAGTCGTAGTTTTCTCAGTTTGGCCGGATACTACAGACACTTCATTGAAGGATTCTCTAAGCTTTCCAAACCGATGACCCATCTACTTAAAAAGGAAAAGAAGTATGAATGGACAGAGACTTGTGAGAAGAGTTTCCAAGAGTTAAAGAAGAAGTTAACTTCTGCACCAGTGTTGATTCTACTAGACATTCATCAGGACTTTGAAGTCTATTGTGATGCTTCGCGGTAAGGTCTTGGTTGCGTACTCATGCAAGGAGGAAAAGTTGTAGCTTACGCATCTAGACAACTCCGCCCTCACTAAGACAACTACCAAACTCATGATTTAGAGTTAGCAGCAGTAGTGCATGCCCTCAAAATTTGGTGGCATTACTTGATTGGAAATCATTATGATATCTACATAGACCATAAGAGTCTCAAGTATATTTTGACTCAATCAGATCTCAACCTCCGACAAAGAAGATGGTTAGAGCTAATAAAGGATTATAATTTGGATGTCCATTATCATCCCAGAAAGGATAATGTAGTTACTGATGAATTGAGCTGTAAGTCCTACTGCAATAATGTTATGATTCAAGAGCATCAACCAGAGCTCTACAAGGAATTTGAGGCACTCAACCTTTGTTTAATAGAACGAGGTACTATAGATGCTATGGAAGCATATCCAACTCTAGAAGAGTAGATCAAGACCGCTTAAGAAGGACATCCTGGAGTCCAGAGATTCAAGCATCTCATGGCAAAAGGAAAAGCCCCCAATATGATCGAAGATCAACAAGGAATCCTATGGTATGGGAACGTCTCTTTGTTTCCCACCAGACGGAACTCAAGGATTTAATAATAAAGGAAGCTCACAGCTCAGCATATACCCTGCACCCAGGCAGCACCAAGATGTATCAAGAAATAAAGATTTTGTATTGGTGGCCATGAATGGAAAGAGACATCACCGAGTATGTAGCTTGTTATGATGTATGTCAGCGAATCAAAGCTGAACATCAGAGACCAGCAGGATTGCTCCAACCACTACAGATCCCTCAGTGGAAATGGAAAGAAATTGGAATGGATTTCATTACCGGTCTACCTCGAACCAAGTCCAGATGTGACTCAGTATGGGTTATAGTTGATAGATTGACTAAAGTCACCCATTTTATCCCTGTGAAGACAACCTACAAGGGAGACAAGTTAGCCGAGTTGTATATGGCTCGTATTGTGTGTTTACATGGAGTACCCAAGAGGATAATCTCAGATCGAGGTTCTCAATTCACCTCACATTTCTGGGCTAGTTTGCATGATGCCCTTGGAACACACCTTGCTTTCGATCTGACATATCATCATAAGCGATGGCGAACGAGAAAAACAAATCAGATTCTAGAAGACATGCTTGAGCACGTGCTTTGGAATTTCTGGTAGGTGGTAAAAATGTCTATCATATGCCTAGTTGCATACAACAATAGTTTTCGATCAAGTCACGAAAATGTCCCGTTTGAAGCGCTCTCTGAAGAAAATCTGAGAACTCCTCTACATTGGTGAGAATCGGTGAAGGATATATCTTGGGACTAGATACTCTCAAGCAAAATTTGAGCAGAAAGTTCGTTGATTCTGAATCGCCTTCAAGCATCTTAGTTAAGACAAAAGAGTTATGCCGACAACCATCGTAGAGAATTAACCTTTGAAGTGGGAGATGCTATACATCTCAAGGTATCGCCGCTTTGTGGAACTCGAAGGTTTCAAGTGAAAGGCAAGCTCGTACCAAGATATATAGGCTCGTTCTCAATCACCGCCAAGCGTGGAGAAGTCGCCTATCAGCTGGAGTTACCTGAAAGTTTGTCAGATATCCACAACGTGTTTCACGTCTCATAGCTCAATAAATGTCTCAGAGTACCTGAAGAGCAGATGCCACCACTCAGCAAAAGAAGCCACCTGGGAGCGTGAAGATCAACTGAAGCAAGACTACCCGTCCCTGTTCTTGGAGCAGCTTGAATCTCGGGGTCGAGATTCCGTTTAAGGTGGGTAGGATTTGTAACGTCCCGTTTTCGGATGAGTAAATAGTGTTTACTATTTCAGTTTTCGTTTTCACTCGTATTTGAAATTAGCAATTATTTTCAAAAATATTCTTGCTTCTTTAAGCTCGGGTTTGTGTTTCAAATATCCTTGAATCCTGAAATTCAAATTCAGGTTTGAATTTATCCCTTTTCGAATTTTGGCCCTCTTTCTCCATTTTACCCTTTCTCTTTTGGGCCCAACCCTAATTTCCTTCTTGGGCTCAGGCCACTCTTCTTTTGGGCCGGCCCGTTTTTCCTTCTCTTTCTCCCGGCCCATTTTCTTGGCTTTGGCCCACCAGCCCTTTTTCCTTCAGCCCGGCCTTCTTCCTTTTTCTTGGCCTGGCTTCTCCTTTCACTCAGTCTTCTCCATCCTCTGGTCAAGCCGCAGTCGAGCGCTCTTCTCTCTCCCTCGTGTTCTCTCTGCCGCGCACGAGCCCCTGGTGACGCCCACAAGCTCCTCTCGCCCTCTGCGGCTCCGCGTCTTGCCTGCCGCCCCCTCTCCGACATCCGTGACTTCGGAGCCTCGCCCTCGTCTTGTCTTCTCAGTGCACCCGCACCACGCACGCCACCGCCGTCCTCGCGCCTAGTCCTAGCCGGGCGCCTGCATCATCCAAGCTTCGCCCACGTCATCAGCCTCGTCACCACGGCCCCCAAGTCATTGCCCCCTCCCTACTGCGCTCACCTACTTACGCCTATCGCCTCAGCCTGTGAGCTTGACCTGACAACTGCTTACGCCAGGGACGCAGCGTGACCACCAGCTCCCCCAACGACTCTCCCCCTCCTCCCGTGGCCTATAAGAAGGCCCCTGTGCCCCCTAGAGCTCCCCACGCCACCCCCTTGAAGTCCCGGGTAAGATCCACCCCAAAATCACCACCTTTCCCCTCTTCGGCCGAAGCTCCTCGTCAATGTCTAGCCGCCTCTATGCCGCCACCCTATCACCGTGAGCCCCCGGCCACTAGGAGCACTTCCCCTCAAGCTCCCTTGGTGATTGACCACTCCGGCCGCCGCATTTGCCCGTCTTCCCCGCCTCCGGCCGCCACCGTCATCGCTGCCGATCTCCCTCCTCCAGTCACCTCCCTCCCCATTTCTTGGCTTGGTGAGTTCCTGGAGCTCCCCTCTTGTCTGTGCTCTCACCCATTTTACTTGAGGGACCGTGGTAGGCTTGGCTCCATCGCCGCCCATTGCTTTCTCTCAACCGCGCCACCGCTCCAGCCACTTTCCGGCGCCGCCACCCCCGTCACCACCTTCGTCGTGCTACCAGCTCTCTATTTTTGTCCTTCCCTGGAGCCACCAAGCCTGCTCCGCCCGTGTGCCCATCGCTGATGCCTGCCCACAGTGGCGGCGAGCCTAACCTAGCCGCCTTGCGCCGATGCTAGTACCTTGGACAAAACCTTTGTTTACTAATCATTAAGCCTTAAGTGTTGTCTTCAAAACCTAAAGATGATTAGCATTTAGCAAGACGGCTTAAAGCCATTACTTTCAGCGACCCGGTGGGCAGCTCAAACGGTGATCACCGGTTTTCCCTCCTTCCAATGACAAGTGGGCCCGCGCCCTTTGTTTTCGTGCACCGATGCACAGTGCATATGGACCTCCGGTCTATGCCTTTGTGCACATGAACCAGCTGCTTTATTCATTCTCCTTCGATTTAATTTCAAATAAAACTTGGAGCTCTATTCTCCTCGTTATAACTCCAAAAATTATTAAATTTATTTCTAAAATTTTGTAAATTCAAGATCTTGCTAATGGCATAGGTCTTGTACAATTTGGAGTTCATTTGTTTATTCTTGTGTATTTATTTCCTCTCTTTGGCTGTTTTTGCCTTTTTTTTCGTTACGTTTGTCCGAATAGGATTTGAAGACGCGGGAGACCTCCAAGTTGATCAAGCCCAAGAATATCAAGACTCTCTTGCCTATAACCAAGGCGAGTCAATACTTTGATCACATTGATCCTACATTTTATGTAAATTATATTCATTTGAATTACCAAAATTGCATGCTTTAATTGTTTAATCAAATATATGTTAAAACTTAAGGTAGTTAAATACTCATTTGGTGATTAATTAATTAATATGTCATCCTTGACAAATTGAATCCTTTAATCCTTGTCACCCTAGTAACTATATGGTAAATACTAGTTATACGTTGTACTTAAGCGACATGCTAGTCTTGCTAATGTACCGGGGTATTAAATACCCCAATCATCATCCTTTAAACATGAAATGATTTTGGGTAGCCATTGGTGGTCCATGACAGAGATGAATGAGATAATTTGGTTTTACTCCTCAAAACCCTAATAACTTGCTATTACCACATCTGGGCGGATGGAAGGAATGGTGGGTGCTGATAGAGCACGAGAGAAATTGGTATGTGGAATGAACCGTCCGGATGAATTAAGGACTTAATCTTGTCACGACCACCTATGTAAATATGATAATTGAAAATGTTGTTTTAGCAAATAAAAGAACCCGAGCCATCCTTGTTTAGTCTTGCATATATATTATTGTATTGTGTGTATTGGCTCGCGAGCACGAAAGTTGTGCTCATTCTCGCTCTCCCCAAACCCTTTAAAAAGTGTGGATCAAGGATACTTCGCATACTATGAAGACCCAGAAGCTGATGGACAAGGAAACGATGAGGAGTAGCATAGTTCTATAGTCTAGGTCTCACCCCAATCTAAGTGGACTCGTTGGTACTTACGTACAACCGATATTATCCAGCTCTTGGTTAATATCCGTCGTACACAGGTTGCCCCAGTCGCTTGCCTGTGAAGAGATGAGCCCTACTCCCCTTTTGCTTCCGCTGTTCTTTACGTTGTTTCATGTAATGTAATCAAGTTGGCCTTGTTCGGCCCCTTTTGTAAAACACGACCCGACGTGGTCTATGTCACTCTGTGTTGTATTATATTTGAATGTTTTAATTCACGCCTTGTATGATTGATTCAGCAATGTGCCTGTGAGTGCTATCTACTGATCCAGAAAATAGCACATTATTTTCATAGAGGATTTAGATTCTCGAATTCCGGATCCGACACCAGCCTCCTTTGTGGATCCGCCGCGTTTGTTGTGTTTAATACTGTGTTGGAGGTGGAGGCGCAACTCTATACCATGTGCCGCAGGGACTCTAAGCTGTATTGAGCATCTGTGCTTGAAGATAGTAACACTACCGTTAAAAAAAAGAGTACATCCCGAGGTTTCTACCATGGCTCGGGAATTTGGATCATGCAAGCAAACTAATTCAAGTGCACGCTCCATCTCCCCCAACAACAATTCCTAGAGCACGCCAATGATCTGATTTACAAACTAGTGCACTAGTAATCTTTTCCTTTTCGCCAAGTGCAAGTTAACTAACTGTATAGTCAATATTGAGTTACATGCACCAATTAATTCACCCAAAAATTTAAATTGATGAGGAAAGACGAGCAATTCACTCATACTTCGACAGTCAATGGTGTTTGTGAATACAATTTGTGCTAGGCTAGCTGGAGGGAGTTGAGATTGTTTGTATAGGCTACAAAATACTAGTCACAATTTACTTTAGATACATAACAGCCCACGGTCCAATCGTAAACTCACAATTTCTTCTCCTGTAAAGAAGAAAAAAAAAATCACAATTTCTCAAAAGAATCTACGGATACGGTCATCAGTTTTGGGATTGTCCCTCCCGAGTTGAGGTAAGTGCGGAGTGTGACGAACTTAAATCAACCACGCATTTGCTTGCCATTCAGTGAGTGACAATTCAGGATTGTTAGCGCATTAGTACAGTGGTACTGGTAACCAGTCAGTGTATGTAGATGCACAGACCGACCGAGTGTTGATAGATCGAGATCCAGTCCAAAGAAAAGAAAGCAGCCAACGGAAATAGAAAACTATCTATCTATCTTGTAGTACTTCATCTATGGTGAATCTTGCTAAGAAGAGGCGGCTTCGGCGTCGGCGTCGGCGTCGGCGAGGTTGTTGGGGGCAGGGTCGTCGTCGCAGTCGCCGAACTTGTGCTTGAAGGTGTCCTGGCGCTGCAACCACATCATGTGCCACTGCCATGCCATGGGATGGGACTCTCTTCGATTGGAATCGGAACAAGAAGAGTTGGAATGGACGAGCAGATTGGATCATGCTTGGGCTTGCTACGATATACTTGGAGCGCGGCTGCCCAGGCGACGAGGAAGGAGGCGACCCAGAACCTCTTCTCCTTCGCCAGCTTGGACAGCTCCACCCTCGCCGCCATGACGATTTCCTTGCCTCCCTCCAAAGCTTGCCTTGGCTTGCGCTGTGGCAGCTCCTGTCGCTCCAGTGAGTCTAGGGTTTGTTGCTGCTTCAAATGGATTGGGCCGAGGAGGAAGAAGCTAGATAGATGGGCCACCCGGCCGGCACGTGTCAGATCTGGGCTTCACTCGACATGTATGTATGCGCAGCGGTATGCATGGTTAACGGCCGTTGCCAGCAAGCTACCAGAGTTGTAGGGCGATGCGCGAATGATCCAGATCGCCATGACGCTGGACACCTTCCTGCCAGTGCCAGCGGAGCTCTCTGGCCGGAATGGCGGAATCCATGATATATGGCGGCTCCCGATGAAATCAAGTGCTAGGGTGGGGTGGTAGCAGCTAAATCTGAATTAGGACGTTGCCTCGTATGCATGGAGAGTGCAAATTCAGTCATCGTGTTATGATGTAAAGAACATGTGTTTCATCGAACTGAAACATGCGCCGGTTGCTACAATTTCAATCTGGGACAGATTATGCATTGATTAATTTATTCCTAATTGATGGTTACTGTTGCCATTTGCCAGCCGCCACCAACAGTCTCATGGTCATGGCTGGCTAGGCTCGTATCGTAGCCCAGCTACAGGCCAGGATAGAGAGGGGCATCTACATGTCATGGACCCTGTGACATTCCGTTTTGCCGTTTTGTAAATAGTAGTTGAAGTTGTTCTCTTGAGTTCAAAATCCTAATTCAATTTATTGGTGTAATTTCAAAATCTCTAGCTTCGACCTTGTTCAAAAATCCCTCAAAACCAAAATCTCAACTTTGAACCTCAATTCAAATTTTCAATCTCAGTTTTCTTTCCTAGTGGGCTTGGCTCATTTCTCCCCAGCCCTTCCTTGGCCCAGCCGCCCCATTCTTCCTTCTCTGCTTTGCCGAGCACTTTGGGGCGTGCTCCGTCTGCGGATCAGTTCGCCAAACCGCGCCCGCGCCTTGCCCCACTGCGGCTCCCACACTCGCGCCAAAGCACCCATACCGCACCCCACGCCCTGCGCTCCCACCTTCCACGCACGCGTGCCCTGGCCTCGCCTACTCGCTCTCATCCCGTTCCGTCCTGGCTCTGCTCCCTTGCATGCCAGCCGTGTCACCAGCGTCGCCGTGGCCTTCTTGCACCCGTCGTTCCACCACCTGCCTCATCCCCTCAAGTCGTCATTGCTCCGTCCGTGTCGATTACGCGTAAGCGCGCCCATCCGCGCACCGCCACTCCCGCTTGATCCACGCGGGTGCCGCCACCTCGAGAACGCGCGCCGTGCCTCCAGCGGCTCCTTCGCCTCCTCCGGCTATAAAGGCTCCCCGCTGCGCCCTTGCCCTCCTTCCCCTTCCCTTCTCTCACGGTGAGTCTTCCCAAAAAAAAAGCGCCCATTGCCGTAGCCGCCGCACCCTCATTGTCGGCGCCACCACAGTGCACCTTGGTAGCGCCACCACCATCACCGTCGTCCCAAGAGTGAGGATGCCTTCCCCCACCTCCTCTTCCTCCCCTTTGTAACATTCGATTTTCTAAATCCTTTTTAAATGTGTAAAATAAATTAAAGCTATTTTATTTTAATGAGAATTACAAGTTTGGTTCGGTTGGAGAGGTTTGAATTCTTGAGACCTCCTTTTGGTGTGCCCGTGAGCCTCCCTTAGTATATCTTCTTTGGGTGTGTAGGTTTAGACCTCCTCTGTGGTCTAGACCTCCCGATGGCATGTGAGGTTAAGCCTCCGTGAGGCTTAAACCTTCTCACAGCTTGGGCGTATTCCTCGTCGGGCTTGTTCTTTTGAAAGTGGTCACTTGGACCTCTTTGTTGGTTTAGATCTTTTAGAGTTCAGACCTCTTTTACATTGAGACATTTCTTAAGTCTAAACCTCTTCTTTGCAGGCGCCTCTCTATGCCCAGACCTCCTTTCATTAGGACATCCGTGTGTTCAGTGAGCTTCTTGTTCACTGCGGACCTCCACAATTCATGTAAATCCTTGGATATCCTTTCTTGGCGAAAGGACCTCCCTTGTCTTTGGATCTAGCGGTCCGGACCTCCTCCCATTTTAATCCAAGGGTCTAGACCTCCCATGCGTATGTCCCTTGGCGGACCTCCCTTACGCATTAAATCCGGCCAGTTCGGACTGCCCTTGCTTTGAATCCAAGGGCTTGGACCTCCCCTGTCTGGACCTCCTAAGCCTTTAGACCTCCTGTCTTTGGGCTTAAGACCTCCTAAACCACTCGGACCTCCTGAGAACCTCCTCTGCTGAGGTAAGACCTCCCTATGGTTGACCCAGGTTTTTGCTAATTTGGCCAAGCCCCACTTGCCACCTTAGGCGTTCTCATTTCTTCCGCCACGTATGTACAGGGCATTTAATGTAGGTCTTGTCACGTCTAATACATTCTCATCGTGGTATTTACTTTGAAGTGAGTCACTAAGCCGTACATGGATATTTTTCTTTGTTCCTTCCATAGCGACTTATGTGTCTTTTAATGTACCTTTCACCGGGGTGGTGGTGACACACCTACGATAATCCCAACTTTTGACTTACCTCTATACTTATCCTTGCACGTAAGTGTCTAGTTTTTATCACCTATTGTTGACTATTAGCGATCCGAAACCGGTCATTTTGCCTACTTCACGTTCACCATTGCGGCTCGGGTCGATGGCCTTCGAGGCGTTCATGTAGTTCACGACCTCTTTTCCATCCGTTGCTTTTCCTTGTCCTGGTAAGTCCTCTACTAGTTTGCCTCCTTCTTTGTATTGATCATGGTATTGAATTGGTCGTGTCCCTCACAGGACCTTCTTTTGTGGACTTAGTGGCTTTTTGTACAAGGACCCCCCTCCTTGGTTTTTTCTAGGGCGCCTTGCGAGACCTCCTTGTTCTATCACTCATATCACTTCCTTAGGGTCTTTTGTTACAAGACCACCCTCATCTGGTGAGCCTAGACCTCCTCTCTAAGAACCCAATCTGGAGTTGAAACCTCCTCTGTTGAATATGTATTGGTTGTTCTTTTGAGATTCTTATAGTCTTCTTATTGTTCTTAATTGGATCTTTATTTGAATCTTCTTTGAACTTGCCTTATATACATATATATGTGTGTGTGTAGATTGTGAAGGTTCCCAAGAGTCTGAGGATTACGAGAGGAAGAATCTCAAAGTAGTGAGCAAGGCAAGTTGCATTCTTGATCATATTGCACCCATTATATCAAATTAATTATGTCGGTTTAAAATGTCTTTGCATGCTTATTTTTATCAAGTTAGTTCAATACCAGTTTTAACTTTGTAGTTATAACCATTTCCTTTGTATGACCTCGATTGATTTTGTATTGAACACATTGTCACCATTAGGTCAAACTTGGCCAATCTGATAGTATGAGCCAAGATCATTTGAAAACATATGCTTAGTGGTGCTCGGACCAAAATTTTGTTTTGGGGAAATCTTTACCAACACAACCAAGAACTGCTTTGAATGTTTTATCATGACATAGGGATGTCATGAAGGTATAAAAACGATCTTTGGGAAAGCAAAAAAAATAAAATGAATTGGACTAGGGCAAAATGGTTAGCTCGGTTGGTGCAAGTTTATGCAGGATCGTGCCTTTATAGTAGATCGATGCCCTTGGGTTTGTGAAAGTTGCCCTAGTCATGTGAGGACGGTCTTTGACGACCAATTCCATGCCTATAATGGGCTATGCCACAATCGTGCAACCACATGTCTCGAATGGGGTGTGGGACTGGTGAATAATTTGCAAAACTCCACTACATCTTTGCTCCATTGGTGGTGTGGGAGGTCTTGTTGGCTAGAGGTCTTTGATGACCCATTGTTCCCAGGTGCAAGAGGGCTTCCCAGGATGGCTATCCATAGGGGTGAAACCTTAGCAAGGAAAGGCTGTGGTGGAGCAATGCATTGTAAAGGCCTTGTCATGAGCTCTAGATCTCTTACCTTTGGAAGTGAGAGGTGGTATTGGCGAATCTTGGGACAAACTACGATACTCATGTCGTGTGGGTAAAGTGCACAACCTCTGCATAGTTAAATCTATTGAATAGCCGTGTCCACGGTCAAGGCGTCTTGGCAAAGGCCACTTGAAGTTAGTTGTTGACTTTGGGAATTTAAAATGATTTTCAAATCTGTTTTGGGATTGCCGTCCCATGGGTTTAGGCGAGGAGCCTAATGTCGGGAGGTATCCTTCACCAAATAATGATGAATGCTATCAAGCTGAAAAATTGCTTTGGTAAAATGAATTTTATCTATTGAAAGACACCTTTGAAACTCAATAATGGTACTTAAAAGAAAATTTGCTTTGTGCAAAATAACCATATTATGCCATCCTTAATTATCCATTATGCATGTCATATTGTTAATCACGGGTGCAACTTGCGAAACACGATGGTAGTGCTCACTCTTGCTCATTACAATTTTGCGGAGAAGACTTTGGTAGTGATGGAGATCAAAGACTAGGTTATGCCTCGGTCATTTTGTGTGGCGTGTTGATGGACTCTTGTGCTTTCTTTTGATCCTTTTGTCTTTATGTACTTGTGTTGGGCCCAAGGCCATCTGTAATCAACTCTGTTAAATATTATGTTTCAATAAAGGTGTGTTGGATGTCACCACCATTGTGTCTCTGTTGTGAAGAGTGGCCATGATCCTTGGGGTGGCTCGGGTTTCCTGAGGAACTTGGGAGTAGCTTGGACCTCCATGTCCTCACCGAGGAGGGTATCACGAAGATGCTTGAGGTGGACTCGGATCTCCACGACCTCCCACGGAGGCTCGTGGGAGGTCTTGGGAACACTCTCGAGACCTCCTCGTTCTCCTCTGTTTGGTTGTGGAAAGGTTCTCGGGTGCTCCTGGTTCTAAGACCCTCTCTCGGGTTGTGATCTCCTGGACCTCCGGGAGGTCTTCTGCACCTCTGGCGGGTCTTGGTGGTCGGCCCGAGAGGTCCTTGTGGACCTCTGGGAGGTCTCTTTGGACTTCGAGAGGTCTGGAGGATCTCTCGGGAACCCTAGGATTGGAGTCGTCACACAAGCGCCTAGGCGCCACCACCACGAGCCTTCCCGTGCCGCCCCGGGCACACGTCGCCGGCCCGCTCCGGAGCTCCCCCGCCTCCTCGGGCAGTACGGTGAGCTTCCTCTCCCCTCCCTCATGCCTATGCTCGCCTCCTCTTCCCTCCCTCCCCTCCGTGCCCGTCGCCCCTTTCTCCTCTCGAGTCGGCCGCTCTCGCCGCCTCGCCTGCTGCCGTGGTGCCCGCCGCCGTGGCCTTGCCCTCCTCGGCCTCCTCCTCTCCCAGCGTCTCATTTCACGGACCCGCTTCTGCACGGCTAAAGGCTGCCCCGTCGCCTCCCCAGCTTCCTTGCTCGGTGAGCCCTCCTCTCTTCTCCCAGTGTGCTCACTCTTTATCCTTCCCTTTCTCTCAAGACATGTGGGCCCTTTCCCTTGGAAGTAAATGTAGGCGATAAACTCTATCTAGTTCATCTTGCTATCTAAAGATCATGCAAAAAAAATATTTGTTGACTTTCAAATATTAACCCTTTGTAAATAATGATTAGTTAACTAATAAAATTAATTTATTTAATCTTCCACTAATGTGTAAAAACTATGAGATGCAAGAACTACCTTGAATAATTAACTTGCAAATCCTATCAAATGTTCTATGGTCCAAATAATAACCATCACATCTTTATCCCCCGATCTAAAGTTATCAATGTTAATTAAAATAATCGATGTAAAGTAAGCTCGACAAAAATATATAGTATTATCTTCATACCCCAAAAATCATGAAGACCTTTAAAATGGTGAGTTAATAATTAAGGAAAAAGAATAATTTAAATCTTAAGTCCCTAATCTTTATTTGAAACATAACTTTGATATATGGATATATACAACCTTGTGTAAGCGGCAAATAAATTAAAAGTAAAGTAATTAACCGTTTTGCCTTTACCATATAATTTAAAGGAAAAAGTCCAGTTTACTTCCTCGAACTATCAGAAAAGTCTGGTTTCCCCTCTAAACTACAAAACCGGTTATTTAACCCCCCCCCCAAACTTATCAAATTCGGTCATTTAACCCCTCGGACCGGTTTGGATGGGCGGTTTTACTGACGTGGCCGTATTTAGAGTGGTTTTGCTGATGTGTCATACTAAATGGATACGTGGCGCTCCTGATCATCTCTCACATCACCTTTTCTTCTCCATCTCTCTCTATTCCAATCCCCAATCCCCCATCTCTCTCTCTCTCTCTCTCTCTCTCTCTCTCTCTCTGCCGGTACTTTCATTTGTACTCGTGGTGGTCCTCTGATTCAACGGGAGGCGGGGCGCCAAGTCGGGACCGCGACACAGCGTCGAGGCATGTCTTGTAGCGTCTTGTGGCCTTCAGGCCCACGTTGAGGCAGACCTTGCCTCCCGGGGCGGCTACGAGGTGCTCTGCGACCCGCCAAGGCCGTCGCCGCCAGCGCTGCGAACTCTCTCGCGCTCGCTGCCGCCTCCACCATCCCTTTGCGCGCTCCCCTCGGCGGTGGGGCGGTGCCCGCTCTCTCGAGACTTGGGTGGAGCCTCCGGGCGAATCCCACCGGCGAACCTCTTCATGGTGGTGGTGGGCGTCGCGGCGAAGCGGCGACATGAAAAGCCAATGCCGAGGCGACCACCGGCGATAGCGGCGGCGAGCTCTGGTGTGCTCCCGCGTGCGGTCTTTGGTGGAGAGATCTGGCGGCCACGAGTTCGGTGGTGCTCCGTTTGCGGTGCGACCAACCATCGCTCCGCGCATGCGGGCCCTTGATTGGAAGTCGTGCACAAAGCGCGATGTGTGCCCATGGACCGTTGGCTCCTCGGCGGCGAGCCCTTCCTCCTCCTCCTCGGCTCCTACGGCCGCTACGTCCTCCTCATCGATGTCGAGGCCACCACGGGGCCCTCCCACGGCGTCTCCACCGTGCAGCACGGCCGCGCTCACCACCCGCGCCACCGGGAATCTTTGTGGCGAGCCATCCATAACACCACGTGATGAACCGGTGTTATGGCAATTCTTGTCGCCAGGCTACCTCATTGGCCGGCATTCATGGCGGCGGTGATGGTGAAATCCATGTGGGTTGGAATGGGGAAAGGGAGGTAGGCATCAACGGAGTGGGGATGCGGCGTTGGCAGCTGGAGGCCGAAGGGGGAGGAGTCGAGCCAAAGATAGGAGGGCGACCACCGGACCTCGCCGGCGAGGGGCGGCAGGGCCAAAGCTCCGGAGGCGGCGGCGAAAGGAAGGTGAGGAGATTTGAGGAAATAGGGAGAGGAAGGACCAGCAAGAAGATGTTGATGTGGATACCATGTGAATGCTGACTTGGAAAATCACTGCCACATCAGCAAAACCGCCCATCCAAACCGGCCTAAGGGGTTAAATGACCGGATTTGACAAGTTTGGGGGGTTAAATAACCGGTTTTGTAGTTCAGGGGGGAAACCAAACTTTTCTAATAGTTCGAGGGAGTAAACTGGACTTTTCTAATTTAAAATGCAATTTAATTTGAAGTCATGCCAAAAATATAATCTTGCCCAAATCTCAATCATCCTACCTTTATATCTGGATTTAAATCACCAATGGTATTTAAGAAATAATTAATGTATCAACAATTCAAGGCACAACCTTAAAAAGGGAACTCTGGTAAAATATGGACCCCAAGTTTAAATCGACAAAGTAAAATTATATTCTTCGCATGTTGAACTCACACCCTAATCTCTAATGTTTAACGCTCTTCAAATAATGCTCAATGTTCTTTTAGACTCATATCCATATAAGTCTAACCCAACTCATGTGGCTTCCTTAATAATTATCCAAAAATTGAAGAAGCTCTTGAATGTAAAAGATCAACCTATGACTTTCCTCAATCGGCGATACCTTGCCATCTTCCAAAAACTGAAGTGGAATGTTCCTGTAAATGTTCCTTCGACTTTTGATCCTTCCTTGTTTTCCTTCCTGGCAAAGTTTCTCCGTCGTTTTCCCTTTCGCTCAAATAATCGTTTGACCTTGTCAAAAATCCCCGATTTCGCTACACCTTCCCTCATAATCTTGATCATCACAAAACTTAATTAAGCTCATTGAATTTAATTGGTCTTTTGAAGTTCTTTGGATTTATTTGGTTTTTAATCGATTATCGTGTAATTAGAAGTTGGAGTCTCGAAGAAACAACGACTCAAGCGGGATCAAGATTTGGATAAAGACGCGGACCAAGAATTCAAGACCACCGACTGAGAAGGCTTTAAGTAAGATCAAGGCTGCGGTAAATTAACCCAGGCGAGTCGATACTTTGATCATTTTGAGCCTACATTTTATGCAAATTATATTCCTTTAAATTACCAAAATTGCATGCTTTAATTCTTTAATCAAATGTATATTAAATCTTAAGGTAGTTAAATACCCATTTGATGATTAATTAATTATTATACCATCCTTTAGCAATTGAATCCATTATTCCATGTCACCCTAGTACTTATGTGGTAATTACTAGTATAGGTTGTACTTAAACGACATGCTAGTCCTGCTTAAGTACTAGGGCATTAAAATGCCCTAATCATTATATCTTCAAACATGAAATGGTTTTGGGCAGTCATTGTAGGTCCATGACTGAAGTAAATGAGATAATTTGGTTTTACTCCTCAAAACCCTAATAACTTGCTATTACCACATCTGGGCGGATGGTATGGTGGTGGGTGCCATCGGAGCACGAGAGTGGTTGGTATGTGGTATGAATCGCCCAGATGGCTTAAGGACTTAATCTTGTCATGACCTCCCATTGTAAAACATGTGCAACCGCAAGTCTGCAAAGTGCAACTTGGCTTAGTAAATTTATTAGACCTTGGAAATCATCTCACTGGTGGCAGA
This sequence comes from Phyllostachys edulis, assembly GCA_036346405.1. Lineage (NCBI taxonomy): Eukaryota > Viridiplantae > Streptophyta > Magnoliopsida > Poales > Poaceae > Phyllostachys > Phyllostachys edulis. The sequence goes on along the minus strand of JAYEVD010000279.1, from coordinate 548,503 downwards.
GTAAGGTCGTGCAAGCGTTGGTTTTGGTTGAGCTTGAATGGGACACTAAGGGAGGGTTAAGTTGCCAGCTACGCTAGTCATGGTGCTGAACATCCCGCATAACTTATGGGACCCACCGCAAGTGGGAGATGCCTATATGGGTGAGATGGTGGAAGGGGTGAAGCAATTTGAAAGGTTACTATGATGATCTCTCAACTACATGACTAAGGAATCATGTAGGGCAATGAGTATGATTATCTCTTGTGGGTAAAGTGTACAACCTCTGCGAGTCTAAACTATTTAAACAACCATACCTACAGGTCAATGGCGGACATGGGAACTTACGAGTTAGTTCTATTTCAAAAACTTTGTGGGGGAATGGAAATAAGGTCGGGCTCACCTAGCCCTGAGATTGGATTTTTCCTGGGTCGTCGAACTCAGTGGTGTTAATATGTGGGGGATAGCCCCAATCAAAAGTAAGCATAAGGTGGAGGGAACCTCTGCTGATATAATTATTGCACAATTACTCTCTTTAATAAAATGCAATTTGGTTAAACTGCTAAGTGATAGGAATTTGTAATTATGATAATTGAAAACATTGCTTTAGCAAATAAAAGAACCCGAGCCATCCTTGTTAAGCCTTGCATGTATTACTACTTCATCTTGTGTGTTAGCCCTTGAGTACGGAAGTTGTGCTCATTCTCGCTCTTTCCCCCAAACCCTCAGAAGCCGTGGATGAAGGACGTTACGCGTACTATGAGGACCCAGACATAGATGGTCAAGAAGATGGAGGAGTTTAGATAGTCTTAGTCGTCTAGGTCTCGTCTTAGTCAGCTAACTCATTTGGTACTTATGTGCATCCAATATTATCCAAGTCTTTGGTTAGTATCGGACGCCTTTACAGGCTACCCATCCTTGCACGAGGAGATGTGTGCTTGCACCTTTTGTTTCATTGCCGCTACCTTTTGTAATGTAATCATTTGGCCTGTTTGGCCCTTATTGTAAAACTTTGCCCGATGTGACCTATGTAAACTCTGATGTTGTTTAACCAATGAATGGTATAGTTTACGTCATGTATGAAATGATCCAGTGATGTATCTGTGAGTGCTATCTACTGATCTAGGGAATAGCACAGTGTTTTCATAGAGAATTCGGGATTAGGAAATCTGGGTCCGACGGACCCAAACCGCACCTCGATCTGCTCATCTGTGTATGCGGACTATGGCCAGAGAAGAGAAGCAAATCAGAGAAAGGAGGGGCGATATTCTGGACGACACCCGAGAGCAGTGATTTTGTTTGGCACAGCAGCACATGCGTAATTTAGGTGCTTGTTTGGAACGGCTGTGACTTTCCTGAAAATCGGTTTTCGGCTGGGCTGCAGGGCTGAACGGTTACAGGGCTAAACGGGTGGGCTGAAAAGAAATGGTGTTTGACTATCTGATTTTTAGGTAGGCTAGCTGAAGAGAATTGGTGTTTGACTGTCTAGCTTTTAGGTAGGCTAGCTGCAGCATCCAAGATGAGAAATATCTTAAATACCCCTGAGGACAGTAATGGCTTGTTTGATACCGTTTAGCGCAATTAACAACGTTTAACGATAACTAACGACAATTGGCGGTATTTAACGACAATTAGACAATTAAACCACAAACAATTAAATCTCTGGCCAGGGGGAAAATTCATAACTTGTACATACACTTCCATTCAAATAAAAGTGTCACACATACGTTTGCAACCTAGAAAGGAATAGGAACAATAAACATGCACCCTTCGTCTACACAGATCAAACCATGAAATGAAATGGAATTCTACACAAGATCGATAGACCTCTAGGGTACTCTGAAACTGTTACCCAAAGATGTATAAGCTGTAGTTGTCGGAAATGGAAAATACTGCTTAATCAAAGGAATCGGGCGGTGGCGCTTCTCCTTCCAAGTCAAAGCCTTCGTTTTCATCGAGCATGTTCATTAGCATGGATACCTGCTCATGAAGCTTGCGTTTCTTGCCGACCAACCATCCCTTAGGATATGATGCAGGCTCCAAGTCTGGTGGTGGGAGCAACATTTCAGCAGAGGTGCGCCACTTGCCGTTGATCGGCTCAAGAGGCTCAAACAGCGCCTTTCGCTTCTCGGATAAGTTAGCTTTCGGGTCTGGCTGAACATCATCAGCCGTAGTTGTCGTTGAAGTTGCATCGTCGATCTTCATGGCTTCTCCTTGATCCTGATGATCATTCACTTCTTCGGTGGTGGCATCTTTGTTAAGTTCTTGTTGCAAGCTCTGGCCATTGGCTTGAACATACATATTGTTAGTTGTTAGTCAAACTCAGCAGTCCGTGCACTTCTCCAGCTAAAATCCAATGCACACAAGACCATTAGCACAACAATATGGTCAGATGGAAGTTCTTTCACTGTGATTACTGATAAGTTAGCAAGATTGGGTTCGACTATCATGGAATATACCCTAGAGAAACCTATTATAGCATAAATCAGCTCAAACATTTCATTTAGGAAGAGATCAATGGCTCTTTACCACCCTTTCAATGTATTGCAACATGCATATACCATCCTTGACAAAGAAGCAAAGAAGGGAAGGAAACAGCGACTATAAAGAACAAAAGACAAACTACTCCCTGCAAGATCTATCGATGAACTAGTCTCATAAGTACTGGACAGGAGAGGGATACATTGTTTTTTATCCGTCCCGGAGTTGCTCTAAGAGCAAACTGATTTACTTTGACCTAAGCTAATTGGTCAACATCACATGCTCGAAATAATAAATTGGTTGACCTGATAAGCATTATGCATAGTTGTTTGTGGCCTTGCACAAAAGAGAAGAAAATTAAGAGGCACATAAGCAACCACAGAGTAGTAAGCACACTGAAATCTCATTCCATAACAGCAAGTTACTGAAAGGAATATGATTTCTTGGTGCAAGCATATTCGCGAGGCCTCTACTAGCTACAGCACCGACAGGTGCAGTTTCAGAATTTTAGGCAAATCTTCCTTGCAAACAAAATCACAAGACCTTGTGACGCTAGCAACTTTGAGTAAACAAAAAAAACCCTAAAAATATATAGGTGTTCCTATAACAAAGGCTAACACTTGTACAGACTGATTCAGTCTTAACTCTTAATTGCAAACTCCGGTACAATGCAAATTGCTATGTAAGATGGGGAAGAAACAACACAAATCCATCTTGTAACATCTGTGAAAACAAATTGCTAGGTAAGACGAAGTAATCTGTTAAAATGAATTGCTAGGCCAGTCACAAAGTATAATAGAGACGCAACATATGTAAAAACAAAGGCATTGTACCAGTGAAATCTGAGTAATTATTCCACAATGTGCTAAAACAAATTTCCAGCACCCTGATATCTTAACATCTAGAAGGGTTCCAGCACGAAGAAATTACACTTCTGCACACTATTCCACAAAAAACAATGCACCAACAACATAATACGAGGCAATGGGAAACAAATCAAACATGCAGCGCATCAACATTTGTTTTTCACCTGCACGCCGCGGGAGGAGGGAGGTGGAGGAGGGCGGCCACGGGCGGAGGAGGAGGGAGCGGCGCGGGAGCCAAGCGAGATCCAAATCCGGATCGGGCGACACCAGCTCGGGAGGAGGAGGGGGGGGAACGGGGCAGGGCGGCGCCGCTCGAGGGAGGGGAGCACGGGATAGAGGAGGGAGGAGGCGTGGAAGGATCGGGGTTTTTACTCGACGGAAAAAGCGGGCAATAACTCGTGAACTTGAGGAGCAAAATTGGAAGGGGGTCGTGGGAAGCCGCGGGAAGCTACCCTTCGGCTCTCCGGCTTTCAGTTTTCTTCCATTATACGCGGCTTCCGGCTTCGAAAAAAGCCGCGAAGAAAAGCCGGCTCCCACACACCCCTTTAGATTGTTGTTGGGCTTCGTTCGAAAAATGAGACCAGGCTTAGTTTAGGTTAAACTAAAGGGATCAGGTAAAGCGAAAAAGACTATACTGCCCCTTAAAAATAATGGTTAGATTTAATTTAATTTCGTGTTACACGTGCAACGTGCCGTAGGATTATGCATGGCCGGCCTAGCTCCAACGCGCGCTAGTGGTGCACGCAAGTCCAACGAACGTCTGACACGACAAACAGTAGTAATCTATTTGTCCACACCTCACCAACTCCGCATTACTACTAGTACTGCTGCTGGAGCCTGGAATTTGGAAGCGCGTTCAGACACCTAAGTCCACGCATACATACACTTTGGACTTTGGAGTCTATCGGCTAAGCTGTAGTACTTCCCAGGGGCGGAGCCAGAAAATTTTTGAAACCTGGACAAGCCGGTTGCCACCACTGTGCTGCTCCCGTCGGCCGCCGCTCGTGCTGCTGCTCCCGCCGGCCGCCCCTCGCTCTCGCTCGGTCTGCTCCCGCCGGCCGCACCGCCACACGAAGAGGAGCAGCATCTGAAAGAGGAGGCTGAGCAGCACCGCCACACGGATCTCCCAGTTGCTGTCCTGCTGCGGCACTGCGACTATCAGACTGTCAGGATAAGGAGCTAGCTAGTGGTCATAAAATGGCAACAGTTTATATCCTTTACAGCTTTGCTTCAGCTGGCAACTGTACAACATCTATAAATTGATGATTAGCAAGTCATGAGGGCTACAGCCTACAGATAGTACTCCTACCAAACAAGAAAGAAAACATGTACTGTAGATGTACAATTAGTGGTAACATGTCACAAGAAAGCCAGAACAAGCTAGCAATACTCTAGCCGAAACCTGGTATTCCAAACAACTTACTTCAACCAATTAAGAAAATGGAGGTATCATTCGCCTGTACAAAGCACTCTCAAGTAAGCTAAAACCAATTACCCTCACTTGCTTCATTGATTAAGCACTCGTTGGACACTGGAGAATGTGAACTCAGTAGGCTCCATCCCTCGCCTCTGCACCGCTGAATACAGACTTAACGCTTCTCTTACAACTTCCTTACAAACCGCGGCCTCGTCGCGACAGAATCCCATCGTGAACGGTGAACTTGACCCCAGCGCTCACAAGGCACGAAGGTCTCCAAAGAGCAGGCGGCGGGCGGGGAGGCCCCTCTGAGGCGGCAGTAGGCGGCGAGGAGGGAGTTGCGGAGGAAGAGGGAGGAGGAGGGATGGGCGCGGGCGATGTCGCCATGCACAGCGGCGGCGTGGGGAGCGTGGCGCAGGAGCGGAGGAGGTGGAGGTAGAAGGCGTCCAGGGAGGGAAACGGCGGCGGCATCTCGCCGTCGGGCGAAGGCTGGGCAAGTGCCCGGTCTGGAGGCCCCTTGGCTCCGCCCCTGGTACTTCCCTAATTTCGAGCTTCCTTACACAGTAGTTACAGTATCTGGCTCCCTCCCACGCATATCATATCATATGCATGCCTGGTTGCTACTACTGTACCGGTACTAGTTAATTCAGCAACCGCCAAGGAGTACAAGACAGATGAGATGATGAGCACTAAAGAAATAAGAGGATGAAAAAAGGGACAGAATATTGGAATGAATGAATACTTGTAGCTGGCTAGGCTTGAACATGAGACAGTCTGTCACAGGCCCTCCATCTCCTCAGTTTAAGGCTTACATGCACGTACTGGCACTGCAGTAGAGGTGCCGATCGAGGCTGCTCCGTGACCGTTGATCTGGGCTTCCTTGCAGCAGGGATGCACCTGGCGCGGCGGACGCCATCAACCTCCCCCTCCACCTTACCATCCATCGCTCTATTCGCTCCCCTGCAATGCAATGCATCATAGCATGCCATACATCACCAACGGCCGAGTCGATCGAGTTGATATTTACCAACTACTCCATATGGAGAGGTGCAACCCGAAGCCATGCAAATCTATATATATATACCATACCATTTTCCTATATATATAAATGTATCCAATTTTTCCACCCATGGTAATAAAGAGGGACTAGGATGCATTCAACGGGTGCAGCAAGTAATAAGAAACAGCGAATAGCCGGCCTACTGCATACAGAAGAATCTTAGAAAGCAGATTTCAGCTATGGCTCAGCTTTTCACCCAGACCATGGGTACATTGGAGTCGGACGACGACGGATCAACACACATGCAAGTGAACAAAACAAACCGCCCAGAATTTCCTCAGGCGTCGATCGAATTCGAAATCGAATGGATGCGCAAGGCCGCGTACAAAATAATCTTTAATATTTCTGGGGTTTCAAATCGGCATCAGCTAGCTGCTGCCCCGGCAGACGTAATTCCTTTTCCATGCGAAAAACAGAGCAACGCCAGTCACAGCTGCGCATTCGCAGGCAGAGGCAGAGGCAGAGGCAGAGACAGAGGCAGAGGCAGAGGCAGCTCAGGCAGGCATAGCGACGAATCACAGTGTTGGGCGGCAGCGCACAGCAATTCATGTGCATACTGCTGCTGCCTGCTTCAGTTCAGCATCCTATAGCCTATTGCCTATCGTATAGTACAGTGGGTAGCAGCGAGCAAGCAGCCTTTGGGTTCGCCAAGCCTACGCGACTATCGCAGCAATCCATCTCGAGGACTGACTGGGCACTAGCTAGCGTGTATATACGAGCTGAGCTGAGCTGAGCTGACGAGAGGCAGGCATAACAGCGAATTGCACATGGCAACTGCTGTGCACGCTAGCTGCATGTTGTGGTGCAGCCAGGCATATTGGCTGTCCATAGGTTAGTATTGATCTTCTTGATGAATGCTGTGGGCTGTGGGCTCTTCTGAAGTGAAATCATACAGAAAATGATATAGAAATTTTATATAGGTCCAGATTTTCTTCTGAGAGAATAATAATTTTACTCATGTGTTTGTTGTATCAATTGAGTTTATAACAAGAAGAAATCAATAAAGCTAGGGCTTAATCCTCTTGTCTCTCACTTCTCGTTTGTCTCTGTTCCTTTGTCCGCCGACTTTACTCCTTATATAGCGTATGAAGTGGTGACAGTTGTTTACATCAAGAGGCACATTGTCGTTTGATGCTGTCGATGATCTAGTATCAATCTTATGTATGAAAATATTTGAGGGATCTCCTAGAAATATAACCACACAGAGAATGATACAGAGATTTTAGACAGGCTCATACCTTCTCCGAAGAGAATAACAACCCTACTCTTGTGTTCTTGTATTAACTATCTAGATTACAAAGAAGAAGCAAAATTATGCGTAATGTCTTTTCCTCTTGATCCTCCCCCCGCCCCTTTGTCTCTGACTTAAGCCTTTATATAGTGCATATAGTGGCAGCAGTTTCTCTAGGCGAAGAGGCATCTCGTCGTTTGGTGTACCACGCATGTTGATGGTAGTTACTATGAGTTATGATACCACCACGTTACTTGGCAGCTACCATTAGAGAAAGGGACGTGACGCCGTTATTCTGGAGAATAACTGCGTATGCTAACTGCTCTATGTCTTAAACACAACGCATAAGATTTTTTGATTGATTAGGCCCACATGTCTGTAGGCTTCATCGATTGCAGGATGGTCGTAGTTGACCCAGTCGTAGAGAGACTTACGACCACAAAGTGGTCATAGAAAGACTTACGACCAAAATATGGTCGTAGAAAGACTTACGACTATGAGGTGGTCATAGAAAGCCTTACGACCATCCAACTTAGTTTCTCCCTTATTAATATAAGGGGTATGCTTAAGAGCAACATACAGGTATCATTATCTATAATGAGAATCACGGATAAATAAATAATTTAGGATTATTATATCGTCGCGGGATGCAATGCGCATATTTAAGGGTAGTTATTGTCGAGACGCATCCCCCTACGTTGCCTTGCGGTTATGTCAGAGACAGATGTTTAATACATGCAATTATCTTAGGAACAACGACACATATTAACCACTGCGTGTATTAAACACAGCGCACAAATGTCCCTAGTCGATTAGGCTCACATGGCTGTAGGCTTTATCGACCATAGGGTGATCATAGATGACCTGGTCGTAGTAAGACTTACGACCATAAAATAATCATAGTAGGACTTATGATTAATAGATGATCGTAGAAGGACTTAAGACCATATAGACTGATTTGTAGTAGGACTTACAATCAATATGTGGTCGTAGAATGACTTACGACCGTATAGGGTGATTGTAGTAGGATTTACAAGCAATAGGTGGTCGTAGAAGGACTCATGAATCTATAGAGTGATTGTAATAGGACTTACGATCAATAGGTGGTCGTAGAAGGATTTGCGATCATATAGGGTGATTGTAGTAGGACTTACAATCAATAGATGGTCGTAGAAGGACTTACTATCATATATGGTGATTGTAGTAGGACTTACAATCAATAAGTGGTCGTAGAAGGACTTACTATCATATATGGTGATTGTAGTAGGACTTACAATCAATAAGTGGTCGTAAAAGGACTTACGATTATATAGGGTGATTGTAGTAGGATTTACAATCAACATGTGAGAACCAGTATTAAACTTGTAATACTTAACCATCCAATTGGTCATAGCATTACAAATGAAATATCGATTCTCGGCATATATGTACTTCTCAGAAATGCAGTACACATACCCCATACAAAAATTAAGCATCCATTCCATACACAAGACAATACAAGCTTACAACAAAATGGGCATACAAGATCATATTACAAAAGGGGCCGACCGGCCAAATAACAGCTAAAGAGAGTTAAATAAACAGCGGAAGCAAAAGCCATAAGATGGCGATAAACAAAAACCAAATGGTTTGCCATTACCCACAAGGCAACCGACCGGGCCGCCAAGCTAGTCAAATCTGTCTGAAGTCGGTCTCACAAAAGTCAATCCCTTGGGGATCAACTTCCTCCTCTGCAACAATTTATTAAGCAAAGCAAATGAGTACAAAATGTACTCAAGAGGACGTAGAGTAAATGTGAGACCTATATATTTAACTACATGCAAGCTTATTTAAGTGGAGCAGGCTCTAGACTCATTTTCAGCATAAAGCAAGTTTTCATTTGCAATAATGTAATAGATTTAAAGCAATTTTGCAATCTGTTTTTATTTGATAAAAACAGCGATGTACAAGTAACAATAATAACAAGACATCCTGGAAGTGGCTAACCCAATAGCCACCACAACAATAGCATGAATTCCCCATTCATACCACCCACATCAAGTTTTAATTAAATGTTGTAGTCTAGTTCTTGCACGACCTTACCAAGCATGTCCATAACCTAGGGCGAGGCTATTGAATAGTTTGAACCTGCGCGGTGTACCAATGTACCCACATGTCAGACCGCCTTTTCGCCAAGCTATTAGCACACTTCCTTTGGTATGCCGGCACGGCTAAGTCCTACGAAACCTTTCCAATATTGTGCATTAACTACGAGTCGCCCATATGGGAGGAAGCCCCATATGTTGATGCGGAGTCATCAAAGATGCTCATCTCCTTATAAAGGACGATGCTCCTTGTAGTGGATAACCTCCACCACTACTCACCCAAACACACACAAGTTTCTTTTTCAACACAACGCACACATCCACCATGCGACCCGGAGCTAACACACGCTAAAGTACTAAGTCAAGAGAGGTCCCATATCCCTCTCATGTGGTTAGCACGCAAAAGCACTTGGCTTAGTGACACAAGTAACTCGGTCCTTGGGGACTTATGCACCATTCCACTCACACCCAACAGATCACACCAACATCCATTGTGCCCAAGTCATGAAACAATTTTATTTTCAGTTTTCAGTTTTTGACTTTACAAAGTAACAAAGCACAAGGTGCTGAGCATAATAATAATAATTTTGTGTGATCAAGGTTACCGACTAAGTCGATAACCGCCCAATTCTACCGGTAGCTAAGCATTTCTAAACATGACACCGCAAAGACAATAAAAGAGTATAATTAAATCACCGGACTCTAATTCACTAGCGATATTAATAACTTATGGTTTGTGGCAGGGGATAACAATTTAGAGGCAACCATGCAATAGGAATAACTACCTCTAATCGATAAAAATTAATTTGACACAAAAGCATGCATACATACAGTTGAAACAAAGTATTAGACTTTAAAATAAATGGGAATTGGAGATGATCAAACTGCTTGCCTTGCTGGAGATTACTTTCTTGCTGCAGAGGATCTCTCATGGTTTCAATATAATCGTCGGAACCTACCGAAAGAATTCAAAAGCACAATAAGAACGAATAACACCGAAAAGACCCGAAAATTAAACATCATCCAAAAATTATGAAAAATTCACAGAAGGTAGAGAATGATTTTAAATGAATTTATCAACAAAAATCAATTGATTTGGATGTTCTATGCACAAGTTATGGCAGTTTGAAAAATCAGGTTTCAAGAAAAACCAACAAAATTGTTATCTGTTACTGTTCATCCGAATTAAATTATTTAGTGAAACTTTGTAGGATAGTGGTGGATATAAAGATTACAAAAATGGATAGAGGATAAAATTATACGAACAACCCAATTGGATTCATCCCAATTGGAGTTCAAAAGAATTACTTACGAATTTTTGAAGTTAATTCAATTTCTAGTGTAAAAATAGTTCATTCCAGAAATTAATTCCAATTTTGAAATTTTCTGGGACAAAGACATGATTCGAACCTGTTCCAAGTTAATGTACATTAAAAGTAGAAGCCAACAAAATTGGTTCCACTCAAATTGGAGTTGATTTGACTTAGTTATGTAATTGTGAAGTTTAAACAATTTCATGTTGTAACAATTTATTTTGGACTTCCAACTGGGAGCAATAATCTTAAGACTACATGCTAAGTACAAACTAAAGATTTTGAGACTTAAATTGTTTTACCAACAAGTAATATCTAACTTACTGTTCTAGTGCTATTGTTACTATTGCCATAACCCATGGTATGAGGTTACTGAACTATTATCTTGACTAGATTTGTGTGGATCTTTGCTACTACTGATACTGCTGGCTGAGAGAGGCTATCAGGTATTGCCAAGCCTAATCTGGTCAACACTTCATCAAAAGACTTTAGTTATCCTCTAATGGTTTCTGAATACACACATTCATAAAGACTTAATGAATAAGAAAACAAAAACTGACTACTGGAAATAGTTAGGGTATTAGCATTTTTGACAACTCTACTACTTTCAGATTACTGCTTCAAGCTCCTACAACAGCAGGTTTTTCTGAGTAAAAAGGCTATTAGCTGATCTTCCTACAAGACTTAAACATCAGATTTGTTACCCATTTGCTTGGCTGACAAGAGAGGCATAAGGTTTGACAATAGAAGCTGGGTGATATACTAACGAGTCCTATTGCCAGATAAATTACCCATGACCAAAAGACCCAAAAAAACTTAACTACTGGAATTAGACCAACTATTAGCACCCTGCTAACTTTAACTTCCTAAATGCTAACTTAATTGGGTGACTCAAAATTTAGCCAACACATCACTGGATTTATCTAGCAAGTGAGGCTACTGACAAAACCTTTTAACTACTTTACTTGACTGACAACAAGAGGTTTGAAAATTTGTAAACTGCATTAGTTGTTGATCCTACTCACTGATCCTTTGATTTAGTATCAAAAGGACTAGCCTATTGACAAATCCATTTATATTCAGATTGCATCCTCTGTTCATCAGTTCAACCAAAGTACTTCACTGTTTTGACAACCAACTTCTTACTAAATCAATTATTCATCTGTACACTTAACATGCACGAAAAATAAATACCATGCTTAATATAATGATGCAACATGCACAAGTAATAAAGGAATGCAGTACGCGATTTAACACTAAAGATTTTACCGTCGCACGCGCTAGGCGTGCGACTACCACCGACGACGCCTTCTCGGCTCCGTGCCCTCCGTAGTCATCGCCGCTCTCACGTCCGTTCGGCCACTCGGCATGCATGCAAGCCCGACGGTGCAGCGAGCATGCGCCGCGCATCGCCACGCCGTTCTTCTTGCCGCGACACCCACATCGACCTCGCCTTCACGCCCTCGTTACTTCCAGTGCCTCGGCACCGTCGTCTTCGCGCCGCTGCAGTACCGACGCCGCGTCTCTGCTGGCCGCCATGCGCCCGACCGCCTTGAGGCCGCTGCCGTGTGCATGCTGCTGTTCCTTCACCGCCGTCTTCGCCGGGCTGCCGCTCCTGTGCTGGCCGTCGCATGCAGGCTGCTGGCCACTAGTCCACTACTGCACCTCCTCCTGCCTAGACTGCTAGCTTTGCAGCGCGCCATGCAAAGCTGCTGCCGTGCCATGCCCAGGCTGCCACTGCTGCTAGTTTTCCAACCAGCGCACAGTGAGATGCCTCCTTCCCCCTTCTTGCAAGACCCTCAAACCAGCTCGCATGCGAAGATTACTTGGATGGATGGGTAGCATAGGTGATGAGGATCAGCTCGGTATAACATGCATGGGCTGAATCTGGTTTATGGTTGGGATTTAGAGGAGAGAAGAAGGCATGCTTGAGCTAGTGTTCTTGCGCGAGAGGAAAGAAATGGGTGCGGTTGGGGAAATGGGGAGAGAGAGATGAAGTGGAGAGGGGATGGGTGGCTCTCGGCTTGGCAAAAGAAAGCAATGAGTATGGGGTTCGGATGGGTATAAGCAACAGCAAGGTGTGGTTGAATGGAGAGTTAGGCGTGAAAAAAAAATGGCCGGAAGAAAAGATTTGGCTGGGCAAAAAGGCAGTGCCATGTGGGGTTGTGTCCGGCTGGACAAAATGAAATTCGAAATGAGCAGTGGACAGTAATAAAGAAATGGGCAGATAGAGATAAATAATTTTTGGGCATAGAAGTTTAATTCCAAAAATCATGAAATTTTTAGGGGTGGTACCTGACATAATGTTGAAGCTTAGGTAAAATTTTCAGGAATTTATCCAGAGTGTGATGCTCTCTAAAAATCTTTGAAGTTCTTATTTGCTTGGAAGATGAATAGCAGTACGGTTCTTCCTCTTTTTCTCTAACTCGCTCAAACGACCTCGCATGCGCGAACTGACTGCTAAAATGGAACACTCTCGAGACAACGAACGTAACGGTATAACATGTGTTGCATGATTTTTGGTTTTTGGTTGTGATTGCGAGGAGAGAAGTTGGGAAAAAGAATGAACACGCAGATGTTTTATCTGCTACTTCTTCTCTCCCTTTTGCGAACTCGCTCAAACTGTCATGCATGCAAAAACGAATCGCAGAAATGGGTTGGTCGTGCGATGACGATCGCGGTGAGATGACATGCATAGCTTGGTTTTGAGTTTTTGGACGAGATTTGAAGGAGAGAGTGAAAATAGTTAGCATAGAAGGAAAAAGGCAGATGACATGAAAAGAAGCGACACGCAGGCGTTTCGCCCACGGTTGGTCGAACGTGAAAAGAAGAACGATGATACTAATGCATGCATAATGACATGATTTTTGTGATGCATGTGAAAACATAAAACCAAAATGATGATGATTATTTTTTATTGCGTTCTTGAGACAATTCGATTTAATATTAATTTTATTACTTGATGTGAGAAAATTGCAAACATGCATTAATTAATTTCTCAAATTATATTTAGAACAATTATGTTGTGTTTAGATTTTTATTTATCAACTTTCATTTTCTTTTGTTTTATTTACCTATTAGGTTTGTGTTCTAAATTTAAAATCAAAATTTAACAAGCGATTAATTGGGAACCAAATAACCTCCAATAAATTCGAGAAAATCCAAACAAGCATAACAAGAGAATATAGAATCCAACTAAAATATTCATACAATTGAAACCTATTTGCTTCAACAAAAAGTTTTAAAAAGTCCAAAATTTCACAAATGCACATTAAATGCTTAACTAATCCAACTTAGGGATTTTGGACTGTTACACAACATGTGATCGTAGAAGGAATTACGATCATATATGATGGTCGTAAAACAGCTTACAGCCACTAGGTGTGTATGATCTCTCTCATTGTTAATATTGAGGGATATCTTTGAAGGTTATTTATTATCTATAAACATTAAAAATAAATAACTTAATTAATTGAGCATCAGTAAATCATCGCCACTTGCATAGCATTGCATGAAACAGAGTAACAACACGCTGCCTTTTGTGCTCGATATCAACGCAACAGTCCCTAGCTAGCTCTGTATCGGATGGAAACGCATCCTCTGACTTTACATAGCAAAGTCACGGATGAACAGTGCGGTGACATTCGGTAGATCTGAGCCGTTGGATCCGAGAAGAACGGCCCAGATCAATAGCTACTGATGATGCTCTGATGCTCATGGGCCAGTACCCATGCTCTGATATTTTTGCTGCGGTACTTGCTGCAGTGCTTTGGGAACAGTTCGCGCCTCGATCTCAGCCACTTATTTTTGATCCAATGGCCTGTACGCAATGTCATTATACTGTTCATCTATAACTACTCTGTAAAAGTCAGAGAATGCGTTTCCTCTTGGATTTCATACCACCAGCCCCACCCAGCAACAATGCCAGTGCGATGCAATGAGTGACAACTGACAAGATGGTGGCCGGTATTACTATTGGAATTGGATTCGCAAGAGTATAGCTGCCTTTTCTCATGACGTGAAATCCGGCTTTAATTTTTTCAGTGTAAGGCTAAAGCCCAACTTTCCTGGCTTGTCCTGTGCGCCTGTGCGGTGCCCGCATTACGAGCTAGCTGCTACAGTGCTCCTGCTTTTCACGACGATAATCTTCTAGCACGTATCTCTCCAGATTCAAAAACTTGTTTCAAGCTAAGTACTAGAAAGAGGCAACCAGGAGTAATACCGTACGTGTCGGCACTGAGAGCGGCCAGGTCGCCGGCGCCGGCATGATCGTCACGGCCGCTCGTCTTGTTGGTCTCGATGAGGCTCCCACTGAAGTACTCGCGGTCCATGGCCATGCATCCCGAGAAGCCCTCCACCGCCGCGCTGCTGCTCCTGCTGTCCACCGCCTCCTGCTTGGTGCTGAGATCCAACCGTCCACGCGAGAGGCGTTCCGTGTACCTCGCGGCCGTGCCGTCCTTGACGGTGAGGGAGCCGCAGGAGATGAGGTGCGTCAGCATCGCCGACGCCCGCATCCGCCCGCCCGCGATCACGCCAACCTCCCTGCTGCTGTCCACCACCTGCTGCATTTTGCAAAACCAATTAACGCTTAATTAGCACGTTCCGAACTCCTACGCTACGCTCTTGTATCTATGTACTGTCTGTGTCTGTTTCTTGGAGGAGAGCAGAGCAGAGCAGCTAGTTCAATAACAGGAGGGGACGACAGGTAATGCATATATGCCACTACCTCGTGCTGCGGCGCGACGGCGGCGGCCACATGGGTGTCGTTCTTGATGAGCGTCTCCAAGGTCTCGGGGCTGCTCGACGACGGCGGCGGCAATATGTCGTCGATGCCAAGCTCCGTCGTCGGCTCCAGCTTGCCGCGACGGTCATTGGCCTGCGTGGCCGCGAAGAGCTCAGCGGTGTGCACGGCCACCTTGTACTCACCGAGGTCAAAGGAGCTACAGTTCTTCCGACGGGCGGCCCTGGTGGTGGGGGGCGTTTTGTCGCGGCTAGAGGACGAGGCGGAGGCGTCGCACGGGTGCGGCGGGAGGAGGAGCTCGGAGCCCTTGAGGACGTACTCGTTTCCGTGAGCTGGGTGGATGAGGTCGTCGTCGGCAAGGTCGTGCCACACGTAGCCGTTCTTGTTGCTCCTTTTGGAGGACCAAGAGTAGGTGTCGGCCATGCCATTGCCCCGGCGCATGTTGAGGCGATCCATCACGTCTGCACGGGAGAGCATCAGCAACTCAGCGTAAGATGAAGGAAATAAGGTGGAGTGAAATAGCGTAACGTAACATATGTACCTCTGAGGTAGAGGCCTTGGGCGGGGGAGGAGAGTGCGACCTCCATGAAGTGCGTGTACTCGAGGTGGCCGCTGCGGCGGCAGCTGTAGTAGACGACGGGCACCTTGTTTGACCGCGTTGGTGGCCTGGTGGTGGTCTTGGTCTTGGGATCCGTCCACACCATGGTCTGCTCGGGGCTCGCCCACCACCCTCGGGAGCTTGCCATCAGATTTGATTCGATTGCCCGGCTGCCGCCACCGTGCAAGCGGAAGGAAATAAAAGGTCTGGTCGAGTGTCTGGTAGCGATGGCCAGATGAGTGCTGGCCGGGCCAGGCCCGAGGCGTGGCACCGTTGGTCCAGCCGTCCCTGCTTGTTTATGGGTGTCTTGACTCGATTACATAGCCTCGTGCCGTGTTTGGATCGCAACCCTAACACGGTGGGCCGGCCCAACATAGTACGAACAGTGTCAAGCCATGCCAGGCACGACACGATGCCAAGACGGGTCCATCGGCCCGCGTGTAGAGCGTCCGTGTTGAGCGATGAGGAGGGAGGACCGGAGCGAGGAGGAAGCTAGCCGAGGGGAGGAGAGGAGGAGGCGGGCGGGCGGTGGCAAGGGAGGGAGGAGAGCAACGCCCGCTTCGGGGCGGAGGGAGGAGAAGGTGAGGTGGGCTGGGGTGCACCGGCGCGGCGATGAGGAGGAGGGCGGAGCAGTGCCGCCGAGCGACGCAGAGGGAGGAGACGGCGGCGCCACTTGAGACAGGAGGGGCTATGGAGGAGAAGGTGAGGCGGCTTGGGCGCACGGGCGGAGGTAGCGAGGGAGGCGAAGGGGGTAGGGGGAGGCGTGCCCTGTGGACCGTGCCTGTCACGACACGGCTCGGTAGCAATATAGCTGTCATGGGCTAAATTGGGCCAATGACACGACCCATTTAGCCCATAACGTTATGATTTTTTTGACATTTTGACTGTTTTTTTTATACCATTTGGAGCTTTAAAATAGCAACAAAAAAATTTCCGAAATTTTTATATAAATAGGCACCATACCCCCTCATTAAGCACCCATCCATTCCTCAATCTCTATTTCAAATTCTGTGGTGCAAATTTAAATTCGTTGTGAGATAATTTGGCAAAATTCAAAAAATTATGCCAAATTTTGGGAAATTCAAATTCTGGCAACAAGTCATCAAAAGAGGTACAATACTATTTTTGTTTGCATATTTTTATTGTTATTATTTGTTATGCTAAGATGGAAATAATAATTGCGTTAGTTTCGATTTTTCATTTTTCGTTATGGAAAATTATGATATCTTTGCTCTCACTGAGTACGGAATTCCATCGGAGGATGTTGCATCCATGGCGGAGGCTGTGGCTGCCTCAAATCAACTGGAGGTTTTACCGTAAGGGCAAGATAGAATTCCGTCATCAGGCTCTACGACAGCATCTTCGTCGATGACCATCGGAGCAAAGAGGTTGAGGCCGTCTACATCCGGAGTCTGGGACTATTTCGACAAGACAACCAAGCCATACGCACAAGAAAATGAGGTACCATATACTGTTTGCAAAATTTGTCATCGGGAATTGTCTACAAAGTCTACAGGACAGACGGGGCAATTGCAAAGACATGCCACAAGATGTAAGACTAAGCAAGGATTGCTGATGAAGCAGACGCAACTGCAGTACAACTCTAAAGGTACAGTACGTAGCTGAGACTACGATCCTGAGCTAGCCCATCAATATCTTTGTCGTTTAATTGCTTCTGAGAATTTACCGTTAGGCTTTGGGGAGTCTAATACTTTCCAAACTTACATTAGAACTACGTATAATCCTAGATTCTCTTCCGTTTCTGGATAGACAACAACTAGGGGTCTGGTAAAATACTACAATGAACGCCGTGGTAAATTAAAGGATAAATTTGCTACGTGCATATTTCCAGTGGTCTTGACCTCGGACATATGGAGTGACCGCGCTAGGGAGGATTATCTTAGTGTAGTTGTTCATTATGTTAATGATGACAGGGTAATAGAGAAAATAATTATAGGTTTTGAATTAATTGATGTAGCACACACGGGTGTGAATATTGCATACTGTATTATCAAAGTCGTGGAAGACTTTAGTCTTACAAACAAAATATTCTTAATTACTCTAGACAATGCCGCTACGAACTCTAAGGCCATGGATACTCTTACTCCAGTCTTCAGTACATATGCTGATTCCTTCTTGCTACATCAGCGATGCGCTTGTCATACTATTAATCTTTAGTCAAATTCGATTTGAAGAGGTTGGATGTGTATCTTAAATCTTTTCGCGATGCGATATCTTTCTTGAATAATTCTAATGTAAGAATAGATACATATAAGAACTTCTGCAGGGCAATGAGTGTACGTCCAAGAAAGTTTAGTTCGGATATGCTGGTAAGATGGAACTCTACTTACCTGATGCTTAAGAGTCTTTTACCGTATAAGAGCACCTTTTTTGTTTTTATGCAAACACACTATTAGAGCACTGACGGTAGTATACTATTGATCGAGGAATATTGGTTCATTGCTGAGAAGCTACTATAGTTTTTAGAATTTTTTTATGAGGCCACTGTTGCTTTGTTCGTTGTCTACTATCCAACATCTCCTATTATTGTGTATAGTATTTTACAGATTGTTACTCAATTGAAAATGTATGAAAATGACTCAGTTTTACGTGAGGCTATTGTTGCTATGAAAACTAGATACCTTAAATATTGGAGAGAAATCTCTTTCCTACATACATTTGCATTTATTTTAGACCCTAGATATAAAATTAAAGCATTTGCTAATGCCCTTGATCTTCTTAGTGATGTTACAGGGCTAGACTATTATAACTATTTTGCAGAAATTCGTTCTCGATTACAAGTGGTTTACTAAAGGTATGAAAATAAGTTCTAGGGAGTCCGCTTGCAACGACCTCCAGTAGCCCCTACCTCAAGTAGTAAGACAAATATGTAAGGCAGGATCTTCGATGCCTCTTCCTCCAGGTCCAGATCTTCTTCTTCTACAACGCCGCTTCTCAACCAAAAACAACCCTAAGGACTGGGGAACTATCTACCTATTTGGACAGTGACATGGTAGATTTAACTTTGAAGGCTTCGAAATTTTGCAATGGAGGCATGCCCATAAGTTAACATATCCCATGCTATCCATACTTGCACGTGATATGTTAACTGTTTCTGTCTCGACAGTTTCCTCAGATTCCGTTTTCAGTCTTTTTGGAGGAATATTGGAGGAGAGAAGAACGCGTCTCATGACTGAGATGGTGGAGATACTTCTAATTTTGAAGGACTAGGAACAAGTTGATTCACGAACACAACACTCTGTGAAAAATACAGAGTTCTCGGATGTGTTTGAAAATATGTACCTCGACAATGACACTTAGAATAAAGATGTATGTTGAACTATATGTTGTACTCTTTTTTGTTTGTTAAGGTTTTCTCATGTTGAGTTTTTACTTGGCAAATCTTTTGACGATGCAGCCATTTCAATATTAATAAAGCTCTTTATTACATTTTCAATATGTTTGTCTTATTTTTTTACTACTTTCATTTCTATTTATGAATTCTACACATTTTCCTCTTTTTTGGGGAATTTTTTGTTTTTTTTCTTTCAAATTTTCAGAATTTTTAAAGATTTTTGAGCTAAGTGGATAGTAAACAGCCCAACGGGCAAAACGGACTAATGACGGCACGACCGTATTTTAGGTCGTGCTTAGACCACCACTCAGACACGTGAGCCAGCCCAGCATACGTGCCGTCCATTTGGCCACGTATGGTTGCTGGGCTGGCCAGAGCGCAAATGCTACTAATTCGCGAGACAGAGAGGGAGCGTGTATCTAATACTGGTACGCTAGCGTTTTGGCGATCTTGTCGTCGGATTCACTCCTTTCTTGTCTACTCTCGATTCTCCTCTCGAGATGAGGGAGGAACACGAGAGAAGACAAGAGAGCAGAGGTGGTGGCCTGGTGGGTTCGGATGCCTGCGATTCTTTCACACTAGTCCAAACTCATCCAAGCAGGCGAGTGCGCGCATCTCCGGCTGAGCTAGTCGACTAGCTGCTGCATACATACCTATCTCTGATATCTCCTCTCCTCTGCTTTTCATTTCTGCGAGCAGGCGAGTGTAGGTACGTTCTCGTCTCGCTGTATCTATCGTCAGATTAGCCATCGCAAGGGTTCCAAGACAAGGTGCGTGGAATGGTGGAGCTCCGTACTGTACGTCCCCGTGGCCGGCTTTGTGTTAAGAGTCAGCAAGGAGTAACCAGGGGGCCGGATTATTGGACTTTTACATGACATGGCATTATTTATTATTCTAATCATCACCTTTATACTGGCAGCAGCAGTAGACACCTTTTTTGGATTTTTTAAAATAATAATTATTTTATTTTCAAATACAGTAACATACTTTTTTTATTTACAGAAATAATCATATATCGCTTCACCGTTGGATGACTTGTGCTAATCGTCCAACGATTGAATGACAAGTGTACAACTCGTCGATCGGTTGAGCGATTAGGGACTTATAGCCCAACGGTTGAGCGATAAGTTCCTAATCGCTCAAGCATTGGGCGACTAGGGGCTTATATGCAAAATCGGCTTAGTTATTAGTCTTTGATGCTGTCTTGACCATTGTTATCGTTGTGTCCACCGAACCGGCGCGTAGCTCCAAAAAAGGGCCGGCGATCTCGGCTTCTTTTGAATTCATTTGCACATGCTGCAGTAACCTTTTCACTGCATGCATGCAGTACTACTGATGCGTGCCTCGGGCATGGATTTTTTTTAAATAACCTAGTTTTTATTTTAAAATACAGTAATAATGCTATATTTTATTATTTTACAATAATAATTATCTGTCGCTCAACTGTTGGGCGACTAGCCCAAATCGCTTAACGGTTGAGCGACTCGAACACTTGTCGCCTAACAGTGTACAATGCATTCCTGCTAGCCGAGCGGCTCGTGCACTTGGACCAACCGTTAGCGACAAGTGGACTTGTCGTTTAATCGTTGAGCGACAAGTCCACGTGTTGCTTAGCCGTTGAGCGATTTGGGCTAGTCGCCCAATGGTTGAGCGACAAATGATTATTCTTGTAAAATAAAAAATATAGCATTATTACTGTGTCTTAGAATAAAAACTAGATTATTTTTGATAAAACAAAATCCCGAGCATGTGTGTAGACCGATGCCTAAGGCGTCCCTGCAACTGCTCATCGATTCATCAGTTGTTAGCTAGCTAGCTAGTTGAGTTCGTACCATGCACCATGCATCGATGATCAAAGTTACATCACATATGTGCATAGATATAAGATATCGATCAGTATCATCGACAACGACCGACGGATCCAATAAAAAAAGGAGCAAAGTCTTAGTGCATCGTGCGGTGCACTATGCATGGTCTTGTGATCACTACTACAAAAAGCTAATATATTGAACGTCTTATCACAGATGATTGACTAAAACTGTCTGTATTACATGCAATCACAGACTGTTTTGGTTTAGAGGCCGTCTGTGTTACTGGTTGCGCTAAAAATAGTCTATGAAGAGGTAATATCATAGATTGTTCATATTGAAAACCGTCTGTGAAGTATCACAAACGGTTCTAAACACGAACCGTCTGTGATAATTGTAGACTTCACAGATGATTTTTAATTATAACCGTGTGTGATAATATCGATACAGCTCTCCAGTGAGTTTCTTCGTCGCCTGATGAGTTTCTTTATCACCAATTCGTCTCTTCGTCGCATTAATGCCGCTTCGGCTCCCCGATGCGTCTCTTCATCTCACGCGCCGAATTTATCCCTTGTTTTATAAAAAGGATCATTCGCCATCGAAAATGATCATCCCCACATATAACTCTACTATATATACTTCTAAAGCAGAAATGGCTCTCTCTTCTGTTTCCTTATCGCCGGCATTGATGACCTACCTGGCCATACTGTACGAGCACCTCTCCAGCCGTATGTTGGCGGACGCTACGGAAGGACACCATTTCAACAGTGTCCTCACTCTTCTGTCCGAGGATTTGCTGGAGCAAGTGACGGCGACTTTCCGCCGTCTTGACATCCTCCTCTGTCGCGTCTTTCGGTGATCTTCCACTTCTGGCGTGTGTACCGCGTCATCGGTGTGGTCCTCCACAACGATGTTGCACATCTCCAAGAGGCTTGCCATCACTTGGACTACTTAATCGAGGCGACGGACGACCGAGTTAACCATGTCGAGACCCCTCAAGCAAGGGAAGAGAGCCTATGGGATCAATTCTTCTTGATTCAATGGTCTAAGGGTCTTCGGGAGATACTCGAACAAGCGCGTCAGCGGGTGGACGTATTTCGGGCTTCGTTCGCTAATGATCACGAACCGTCCAATGACGACATCATTGCCTATGAAGTTTTGAAGACGGAGATAGCAGCCTACCTCCGCCACTATAAAAACTTTGTTTATTTAGGTTTCTACTTTTTTTTAATCTTTGTAAGAAGTGACTCACCGCGCTGTTTGGCCATATGTAAATTCCAAAATGAAAAAAAAAATCTACTTTGGAGGTGAAGTTACTATATTATATGTTGAACTATATATATATCACAGACGGTTTAGTGGAACACTACTCCAAACAGTACTTATCCCCACGGTCAAAAACCGTCAGCAAAATAGAAAAAACCGTTAGGTTTTATTTTCCTGACGGGTAACCATTAGGCAAATCCCCTCAGGTCTAGGTGGTCGCGAAAATTCAATTTGTCTGACGGTTCACCGTCAAGAAAAATTTTCCTGACGGTTTTTGCTATTTTCTTGGCGGTTTTACGAACCGCCCATAAAACGAATTTCGCTGACGGGTATTAACCGTCAATAAAAATATACCTGACGGTTGGGACATTACCATTAATAAAATAAACCTTGACGGTTATAACAGTACCGTCAAGAAAAGAAAAGTTGACGGTTGGGACATTACCGTCAAGAAAATAAAAGTTGACGGTTGTAACATTACCATCAAGAAAAAATAACTTGACGGTTGGGACATTATCGTTAAGAAATAAAACTTGATGGTGGGACGTTACCGTCAATAAAATTAAACCTGACAGGTTTGTGCCCATAAGTGAATTGTTTTTTTTCCTGAGTGTATTACCGTCATCAAAATAACTCTGTGGCTGTCAACAAAATTATTAGCAGCCAAGATAGCAATGCTAGTAGAAAATTTCAATGATCACACACACACACACACTAATATTTGATTCATACACATCAATACACATCCATGCATCATATAATCCACAATACATATCCATACATCATATAATCCACAATACACATCCATACATTAATCCTCACACAAAATAAGTTCAAGCTTAAACTAGCATCATTTCAAGCCCAATACCATCCATAAGGTTCACTTGCAAAAAGCAACATTGTAATCCGTACAAAATACATCTAAAACTCCAGTACTACCAAAATACACCTAAAGACCAATATCGCATACAAGTCATGTAAGTCCATCTAAAAGTCCAGTAATACCATTCATGTTGAACTATTCAAAAGAGTTAGCAAGATATCATCAAAGATCATATGGACATTCAGTTGCATCCGTCACGGTCGATGTTGTTGGCATCATGGTTGTTGCCGCCATTAATGTCACCATTGCAGTTGTTGCCATCATTGTTAGCATTGTTGCCATCAATGGCATTGTCATCCGGTGCTGAGCCCATATGGGAGGATCTAGTCCCCGTCCTGGTCCCTTCCTGTAAGGTGAATAGAGTGTGCCAACATTATAAGTCTGCCTTAGCACAAATAAACCATTAGAAGTGCTAACAGAAGAGCTAAAGCAACCCACTAAACACTAGTATTAGGAGTCTGCCTAAGCACAATTAGAACCATTATAAGTGCTAAAGGAATAGCTAGACCAATCAAAATCTATGACAGGCCTGTTTTTTACAAAATGGTTGCACGCGTGGACAAAACATTCTAGACAAACCCATTGCCACCTTACCTTGAACATATAACTAAATGGGATTCAGGTTAAGCCCATGTCATAGAACACTCAACATGAGTCCACTCGCTCACTGCTGCACTGCTTGTTGTCACTCTTGACACACCAAAAAGTATTAGTGTCTAGTCCAAATTAGTCCTCTAAATGATAGAGGTTTGGACAACCTTGTAACTTTCATGAGATATCGTTGGTAGCATTGGCAATAATTTTAGTTGCTAAGTATTCTTACTTGTGATTGTGCAGATGTTTTACGGCGTAGCACCTTTGGTGGTGGTTCTTCACCCATCTTCTGGAAAAGCATCTACATTTGAAAACTTCACAAGGTTAGAGTGGCCTCTAATGTAACAATTTAACATTTATCAACCGCCATAGAGTGGCCATATGATCGAGCATGTATTTCTGTGATGATCTAGATATCCTTGTTGTACTAAACACTAATTAATTTCCTCTCTCTCTCTCTCTCTATATATATATATATATATATCTATATATCTATATATATATATATATATATATATATATATATATCTTTTAATAGCTTATGTAAACGAGCATTATGGACATGTTTTGATCATGCTTTGCAACGGCAAATCGAGCGATCTTGTGAGCCATTAGGTGCAGGTACCTTCCTAGCTATACTTGTAGTTTTACTCATATAAGCAATGACTGACCTTACTTATGACTAAAAGAGTGCCAGCATGCACGACATTATTTCATCAGTATTATGGCATGTCATGTTCTGAATAAGAAAAAGTGCACAAAATCTAACGGTCATTGGTGTTCTTCACATAATTTTCTTGCTAGCATTAAAAATCATCCTATCTTATACACAACTGTAATTATGGCATGACAAGATACTGCTTTTGAATTGCAACTATAATGCATTACACCAATTGCATGGATGAAATCTTGTGCTTTTAGAGAGTATCCGGGATGAAATATTGCACTCACTATACTTGTTTTCTTCTACCAACAGACAACAGCTAGCAGCAGAACTACCATGGGCCGTAGGAACTAGCAGTAGCACTACCAGCATTTCTTGTTGTTTTCTTCTACTAGCAACTAGCACCAGCACTACTAGAGGCAGCAGCTAGTTGACATGTAATACATGTAATGGAAACTTATTGCTGCCATGCACTACAAAATTCATGTAGTAGTTTCTTATGTAGAAGAGACTTCAAGTGTTGAAGATTCTTATCTACTGCTAAATGGTTATGTCCTGTTGGAAACCTTCTATTGTCATTGTTATGTTCTTGACAAAATAGTTGCCATAAATTTCAATTATGTGTTCTGGACAAAATAGCAGCAACAAGTGGATTTCAAATTTACATTCGTTAGAACCTTTAATTGTCATTGTTATGTTACTAGAGAAAATAGTTGCCCCAAATTTCAATTGTTTGTGTTACATGCACAGAGCGTTAGAAGCATTTAAATTTCAATTCTATGTGTGTTGGACTTAATAGCGGCTGAAGATAGAGTGCCTATGTTACGGACTTAATAGCGCAGCGAAGTGAGCTACATATGAACATATTTTCACGATGTTGTACATCACTACATATATATGAGGCACAACAACATATCGATTCAAAGACACCATTTGAGATCCCAAGTTTAGACACAATTACATGAGCAGCAGCATATAAAAAAATGAATGATTCCACACCTCCAGAAATACATCCTGATATTGACATTCTTGAAACCCAAGAATACAGATCGATTTCTTGCATCAGATCGAAACAATAGTCATAACTTGATATAATTCATTAGAGTACAGACAAAACCATGCTTTATTCTATCATAGTCTCAAATGTGTGCATACTGTGACCCTATCAATATGGTCAATGTTCTCACTAAATAATCAAGCTAACACTAATGGACAGTCCAAACCCATCCATGCACAGTATGCACCAATGACATTGGATGTAAATTAATATGTGTGAAATAACAATGTTACCACAATCATTTGGCGGTGAATTTCTTGTGTCTGGAGTAGTTCTTGATTATGTCGGATCACATTACGATATGACGTGGAATTGCATGGCCTGATATTTCTTGATTTAGCTGCTATTAGAACATCAACCTTCTTGATAGCACCATTCCCTATTGGTACATGGCCATAGGGCAAGCCACCATTGGTGTTGTAAAGTATTGCTCCATCAAGTGGTTGCTGCTCCCACTCACCATCTGGATGTTGAGCACTGGTCATCCTAGAACAAAAGCAACATTTCATATTATTTGCTTTCGTAGAAGTTGAGTTCACTTGAGTTGACTATAGTAGTACACATATATGTAAAGAGAAAGCAACAGAACTGGGTGGATGTATATGTCAATTTGCTCCAACTTACAATGCATTTCTGTGCTTTTTGGCTGCAAATTGTACCACTGCTGCCACTACTGTCCACATTTTTCATGCCAGACTTCATTACGACATATGTCTTCAGGCATTTAGCATTTTTTGGTCTAAACTTGTGTTCCTACAATACGGTGAAGAACACAATTAACCCAGTCACAACCTACTACCTTACAATATCCAAAGGCGAAAAAGAGAGAGGGAACATGTATAATATACCAGATATTGTTGGGTTTCCGAGTATGATTGTGAACCTGATCGGTTTTGAGCAACATCTTCATATTTGAAGTGTGCCTCCTGACCTCTCCTTCGTTTTTTCAAGAATTTATCGCTGCACCAGTTACGACAAATATGTAGCCATACTTGCTCATTGCACCACCAAATCCTACCAATGAAGTATTGCTCGTACTCTAATTTTCTTGGACATGCCGGCGTGTCATCAATCTCCTCTCCTTGTTTTTTTGTAGTACTCCTTGATAGCATCAACACGAGCATTATACATCATTTGCTTCACACGGTCCGAAGCATAATTTTCAAGCACTCGATCTACTTTTGCCTCGTCATCTTCGTTGACTTTGAATAAATGCTACATAGGGACAAAAAAAAACTTGCATTTACAGCAACATACATCATACAACATATACCGAGAAAAACGAGTTGATATTAGATAATAGTCTAAGAGACAAGCTTGGTGAAACATCACGGTGAAGAACACAATTTTGGTGTTTTGATTCGTTTGACATCTGTGTTAGTGGCTCATGTTAGTTAGTGGATTCAAGACTTAGCCTTGCATACATTGGTGTTCTGAGCTATCATAGCTATAAGCATGTAAAAGTGGGATTTCATGCCTGGCTGTTTAATTTAATCCATATTATTGAAGAATCATGTGCCCTCACAGAAATCCAGGGCTTGCTGATTTCAACAAATGTATATTGTCTCTGTTGTCTGTGGTGGTGTTCCCTTCCTCTTTGTTTACTGTTAATTGTAATCTTTCTACTGTTTCTTGAAAGAAAGAAAGAAAGAACGAAAGAAAGAAAGAAAAATGGTCTTTCTATTGCTGCCAGTGCAAAGAACAAGGGTCTGTGTCATGCAGGATAATTTAGCAGCAACCTCTTGTTGTCTCCCTCAAGGCAGGCTTTTAAGAGAGTGGATCTGTAACACTCATTAGAGGGAGCTCTACCATGCTTCCAGCCAATACACATCCATTCATGGTCTGCCATTAAATAGTTCTCATGTTTAACAATTTTGATTACTCACAGTTCAATATTTATTACTTATTATGCATCATTTGAACAATAGATTTTAGTAAAAATCATGAAAGGAAACCATAAAAGGGCATTAGTTAGACCAAGGGAGGAGAGCTTACCAAGGCGGCAGATTTGAAGAGGAGGAGGTAGGTGTGGCCGGAGATGGCGTGGAGGTGGCGGATTGAGGATGTGGACCGCCGCGGTTGGAGATGGCGGAGGCGGCGGATTGAGGATGTGGAGCTAGGGATTTGAGAGAGGGAGTGGTGGTGGTTAGAGATGGTGTGGAGGTGGCGGGCGCGGCCGGCGATGGCGTGAAGCGGCGGGGTGGCTGGCGATGGCGTGAAGCGGCGAAGCAAGCGGCCAGAGTTGGCATGGGCGGCGCTTGATTTGGGGATGAGCTTTCTAGGTATTTTGATGGGAGAAGAAGGGCTTTGACTGCGCTGGGCGGTGGGCATAGGCGCGCGATGGAAATTTTGTTCGCGCGCACAGGCTGGGTCTATTTGGTTGACTAGAACCAAAATCAAACTTTAAAAGTTTGACCAGAGAGTTAAAAATATCAAAATAAATTTATAAAAAATACAAAATTTCTCAGAGAAGCTACTGGACGATATTAGAGTTGGGACTTGGGCCGTGCTTTTTTGGGCCGGCCCAAAGCATGGTCGACGACGCAAGACGCAAGACGAATGGTGGGCGGGCCGGGCCTAAGAATGCGTCTGCTTAGGCGACAAAGACGTCACGGTTAGTTGGGCGTGCTTGGGCCGGCCGACACCTAAATAGGCCCAACCTTCCCATTCTAGCCCAATCCTCGCCTCTCTCCGCCCAATCACTCCCCACCGCCCGCCCAACCAATAACCCCTCTCGCCACCCTACCGCCCAACATTCCTCTCGGCCTCCCCAACCCCCATCCCCAACCCTTATCCCGAGCCTCGCAGAAATTCCCAATCCCTAATCGCATTCCCTAATTTCCCTCCCTCCACTCATCGCCTCCTCCCCACCTTGCCGATCGTTGTCCTCCCTCCTCTCCTCGCCACGTGCCGTCGGTTGTCCCTCCCTCCACTCCTCCACCACCTCCTCCCTCTCCTCTCCCTTTCCCTCCCCACTTGCCGTCGCCCACTGCCCTCCCTCTAGCCACCTCCTCATCGTTGTCCTTCTCACTCCCTTCGCAAGCGCGCGACGTGGCCGAGGTGGGTGGAGTTCTTTAACCGAAAATGGTTAATTAAAGAACAAGGATTTTCTTAAGGTAAAATTGTTCTCTAAAATTTTGACAAAAATATTTTTATTCAAGATAATTTATCTAGTATCTGAGTAAATTAATTACTAGGGCATCACAAACCAGATATCATGTGCCTCAGAGTAGTATGTACCTCCCACGCGACACATCGAAACAGTCAAGTCAATAAAAGGCAACCGCAATGACGCGTCCATCATTTAGTTACATGCTTTATGAGATTGAACATAATTGCGTACAGAAGGGGAGACTACCAAGGTACAAGCTTCTCGTCGGTGCCTAATGGTAGAAGGTGCCTCGACTACCCACATAGAGTGTTCTCTGACGCGCTCGGACGTTCTTCGCCGTCGTCGTGAGTGGCACGCATATGCAGCTAGGGTTCACAGCAGCAAAGATGTGGGATCATAGGAACTTTCTATGTTCACGACCTCCTCGTTGCCCCTCTCGTGCTACATCTGTTGGCGGAGGTCATCATTTTGCTCATTGAGATTGTCAATCCACGCCTCCAACTCAAAGATTCGGTTCCACAATCTATCCACGTACATCACAACATGTCATTCATGGGGAGTATCGATCCAGCGAACAAAGTCGCATTTCGCCATCTTCTGTAAGGGACGGTTAGCATAGAGGATGTATTAGCAGTAACATGAACAAAGCTATTTGCTAATTGTACCCCAGAATGTGGGCATTGGATGAAACGTCGTCCGCCATCGAAAGGGCCGTCCGTGACCTGCACAACAGCGTCCTCTCTCTGTCCACATTTCGGCCATACCGGTTGAGCACACTTGTTCGGCATCAACTGGTAGTTAGGGCCGAAGTCCTCCCTCCTTTTGAGGGGAAGGTCTTGCTTCGGCGACCCTGGTTGGATTGGTCCCTCGGTGTCTGCCATAGTATGTTACTGTACGACGGAGAAGGTTCTTCTTCCTACGGTTTCAAGGGTCCAGTGGTCCTATTTTATAGCCCGCGGGGGGAGGCTAACAAAGCGGGTAATGTGTTAGCTTGCAGATGACAAGACCAGATGGGGCAAGCTGCTTTGCACAGAGATAAGACCAAACAGGACAGCTTTTTTGCAATAACAAGACCACATGGGGCAGCTTTGCATAGTGACAAGACCACATGGGGCAGCTTTGCACAGTGACAGAGGAAACCAACAAGCTTGAGTTTGCTCAAATTGGAGTTACAGAGAAATACTTATGCATTTTTGAAATTAAAGCATTTTTTAGTGCAACAATAACACTAAACCTAAAGTAATTCTACTAACAACATTTTCTGGAACAGCAACAAGATTCAAACCAATTTTAGATCCAAGTATATTTTAAATAGAATCCAACAAAATTTGAATAATCCAAAAAGGAGTTAAAATCAGTTTGACCTTATGAAATTTGTATGTCCTTATTTAAACCTAGTATGAAATTTGTATGTCCTTATTTAAACCTAGTCGGTTTAAATATTTTAAATTAATTATTTGAATTGTGAACAGTAAGTTTTCAAAATTTATATGGGATCTATATCATCCCAAGAACTTCTCTGAAAAATTTCATATTTTTATAATTTTATTTGCTATTTTTAACTCCCTAGGCAAACCTGAATCATCTCGAAAGGCGCTTGAGCCGTTAGATTTGAATCGGACTATCCAGATTGTTTGGACCGTTCGGACCGTCCGAACAGCTCACTCAATCCGGACCGTGCAATCGCGATCGGACGGTCCAAAATAGAATAACTTCAAAACTGCATAACTAATTCAAAGTAAATTCAAATAAAGTGAAACCAATTGTGATAATTTTCTTTACTTTAATTTGGAATAGGTTTCAAACTTATCTCTATCCCAGAAATTATAGTTTTTTAAATTAATCGAAAACCGAATATTTTAACACTACAAAATGCTTTTAACATTGCAAATTCATAACTAATTCATGTGAACTTCAATTGAGGTGAACCAAGTTATTCTGGCCATATAATTTTATTTTTTATTTATTTATGTCATCCTTATCTCCATCAACGCTCGCTTTGACCTTATGAAATTTGTATGTCCTTATTTAAACTTTATAGGTTTAAATATTTTAAATTAAGTATTTGAATCATGAATAGTAAGTTTTGAAAATTTATATGGGATCCATATGATCCGAGTAGTTTCTCTGAAAATTTTTATATTTTTTATAATTTTATTTGCTATTTTTAACTCCCTAGGCAAACCTGAATCATCTAAGTTGCGCGCGAGCCGTTAGATTTAAACCGGACTGTCCAGATCGTTTGGGCCGTTCGGACCGTCCGAACAGCCAACGTGATCTGGGCCGTTAGATCTTAATCGGACCGTCTGCGTAGATTGGGTCGTTCGGACCGTTCGAACAGCTCACTCAATCTGGACCGTCGAATCGCGATCGGACAAATCCAAAATAAAATAACTTCAAAAGCGCATAATTAATTCAAAGTAACTTCAAATCAAGTGAAACCAATTTTGATAATTTTCTTTGTAAGTGAACTTTAATTTGGAATAGGTTTCAAATTTATCTCTATCCCAGAAATTATAGTTTTTGAAATTAATCCAAAACCGAATATTTTTTACACTACAAAATGCTTTTAAATTTGGAAATTCATAACTAATTCATGTGAACTCCAATTAAGGTGAACCAAGTTATTTTGTTCTTATAATTTTATTTTATATTTATCTATTTAATCCTTATCTCTACCGTTTTCTACAAAATTTCAAAGACTTTGAATTTTATGGTATTTTTCCGTGTTTTCTAAAATGAAAAACATTTTAAATGAATAAAATAAAGTTTAATTAAATTCAATAAAAAATAATTGGGATTGCATTCTCGGATAATTGAAATTTCACTTAAGTCCATCATAATGACCTCAAGTTAGTGAACAGTAATAATATGCATTTCATATCATTTTGTCATTTTAGAGCATGTGCATAAGTTGTTACTTTTTAAAACCTCATTTCCAAACCCTAATTTCAAACTAGTTTTGAAGCTTCCAAAGAAAATACAAGTCAATACTTGTATTGAAGCCTGGGAAGTACTTTTATCAAATACTAGATTATTTTTCACAAATTAAGATTATTTTTGTCAAATTTTTAGAAATCAATTTGAATTTAAACCTTTTCGGTTAAGGATTTTAAAGTAAGTATTTAAACAGTGAGTAATAAGTTTTAGAATTTATATGGGACATATATCATCTAGTAGCTTCTCTGAAAAATTTCGTATTTTTATAAATTTATTTGATATTTATAAACCCCTGGTCAAACTTTTGAAGTTTGATTTTAAGTTCTAGTTGACTTTAGACCCACCTCGAGCCTTTTGGCACTGTAGCGACTCAAGCCCTAGCAACTTGGTTAGACCCAACCTTGTGCCAATCGGACCGACCCTTAGCCACATCTTAGGGCTTAGCCCAACCTCCAGTGCACGCGAGCCGTCCAATTTGAAACGGACTGTTCAGATCCTTTTGACCAACGCGATCTCCACCGTTCGATTGGAAACAGACGGACCAGATCAGTTGTGACATTCGGACTTTCCGAACGCTCCATGCAATCTGGGCCATCGATTTTCAATCGGACCATCCGCAATTTTCTCGGGCCGTGCCATTTTTCGAATAGGAAAGCCCAACGCGCGCGAGCCGTTAGATTCAAAATCACCCGCTAGGATTAATTGTCCGTTCAGACTGTCCGAACGCGCCTTGATTTTGGACCGTTGGATCTAGATCGGACGGTCCACATCAAGTGGGCTGTTTGGACCGTCCGAACATCCCTTTGATCTCAACCGTTGAATTCAGATCCAACGGTGCCGCTTTTCATTCGTTTGAGACTAAAGTGTGCCTCTTTTTCGTTACCATTGGATTTCGATCGCACGATCAATATGAGTTGGGAACGTTCGGACCGTCCAACGCCCCACTCAATCTGAGCCGTTCATTTGCGATCGGACGATCAGCATGTTTTTGCGCCAACCGCTTTGTTTCGCCGCTGAGTCTGACAGCTTGGGCCCACAAGTCAGTGACTCACCTTCGTCTTCTCCGCGCCATTTCGCCAGCTCCGAGCGCATCGCCATTGAGGTGGTGTTACGCCGTGCATTTCACCGCATGCAATTGCCACTTGGCATCACTTTGCCGCCATTTTTGCCACGCACGAGTTTCCCTCGTTCTCTCCGACGAGGAAGCTATAATTTGTAAGCATTGCAATAGAAGTGCATCGTCATCTCATATCATCAAGTATTATTCAAACAGTTACAACTTAGACTTGTTTGCAAAGAAATAAAAGTACATCTTGCATTGCATATCGCCGAGCCCTCCTTGTATCCTTGTTCTTTGACCGCCGAACCATCAAACCCTGGTGTCGTCCTTGTCATCCAAGAACCTGCACGCATACCATTCTCCGCCAGCATGGTTAGATAGAAGCCAGCCTTAGTTTTATCAGAGTATGGATTGCCGTCAGTCTCCCGAAGTGCAGTGGAATACTCGGAGCAACCTGAGTAGCCGGTCCCTTGACCATCAAGACACCCAGACCAACCAGAGTTAGTCGGCTCCTTGATCGCCAAGATATCCTGACCACCCGAGGTCCTCCAGTACTTGTCACTTCCAGGGGTCTCATCATCCGGCGTCAATAAAGCCCAACACCCACTTGAGTTCAATTGCCTCAACAACTTTAGAATCCGACAAAGTGCATCCCCTTTATCTCCACCCTCTGCTCAAGACATCATCGAGCAATCAATCCAACACCCACAAGATATAATTCGACAACCGAAGCCTACAATGGAGAGCGACCAAGAATAGATGGTAAATAGGGATAGGGTTGCGTTAAAACTAAAGTTACTACATCAAAGGAGGAGATCACCCATTCAAATTTCACCCAACATCCAACCCCCATTTCCTTTTTACCACCGAATGCAAGTTCATTCCCCAATGAGAGGTAGCCAAGTGAATCCCCCTTCCTTTGTCCACAAAAAAAGCCCAAACACATTCATTCCCCAAAGAAAACAAGTTCATCTCCCCATTCCACCGGCACCACATCCATTCACCCCACCCGAGCCACAAGTTCTTCCCCACCTCGTGTTGACCACCCACTCAAAGCCAACCAAGCAAGTTCATTCCCTGCAAAGACATTCTTTCCCCAAAGACCACCCACACCAAACAGGTTCATCCCCAAGCCTCACCATTCATCACCCAAAGAAGAAACATTCCATCACCATTCCAAAGAAGCCAAGAAGAAGCAAGGGAGGCAAGAGGTCTAGGGAGAAGGAGGAGCAGCTTGAGCAACCAGAGGTGGAACAAGCAGGCATCAAAGGCAAAGAAGGCGACCACCAGGACGCCAAGCCAACAAGGAGGACAAGAGGAGAGCACCAGCCCAAGGCCAATGCTACCATCCTCCTTCCCCCATTCTAAAACCCAACAGGAGGTAATCCACAGTAGCACCTCAGTATGCACACATATACATTCCTCATTCTCATAGCATCGATCATCAAGATCCATCCATCATTAATAGTTCTCGATCATCTCAAGGCATCTCAGAGCAAAGGGGGGAGGAGTAGAGGAGAGGTTAGGTGAGGACTAGCCTCGAGAGCAAACCGAGTAGAGGGAGCACTGAGCGAGGCGGCGCTGGCCTTCGCCGGCCGAGGAGGAGCAACCAAGGGCAACCGGCCTGGAGCCGAGCAGCAGGGAGGTGAGGACCGGCCAGCCAGGCCGGGCCGAGCCACTTGTGCACCCGGCTTGAGGAGGTCACAGCCGGGCGGGCGGTGGTGCCGACCGAGCCGAGCCAACCCGGGAGAGAGGGAGCGGAGAGAGCCAGAGTGGAGGAGGAGCCGGCTCGGGCCGGGCCGGGCGCTCTCGAACGGGAGGACGCGCGGCGGCAGATGGGCGTGGGTGGCGGCGCCATGGACTGCCGAGTCACACAAGGCAAGAGGGAACCGAGGAGCGACTGAGCGGGGAGTAGCGACGAGGGCCAAACCAAAGGCGGCAAGGCGTGGACTCCAGCGAGGGCAAAATGGCGTCGGTGAGGAAAGGGATGGGAAGCTTGGGGTTGAGAGGAGATTTGGGGAAGAAGGTGAATAGGCGGTGTGTTGGTGTGGGTGTGTTTAGGGAAGGTTGGTTTGGGGAGAAGAAGTAGCAGTGGGTGCGTGTGTTTTGGGTGGGTCACGAGTGTGAGTAAGAGAGGAGAGGGTAGAAAGTAGGGTAGATTAGGAATTAGATTTTTGATTAGGGAGGTAATTAAGGTTTGTGTAGTTTTTAATTTCTCGATTATGATTATCGCTTATTCCTTCAGCTTTTGTTAATTAGTTATTTGTCACTGCTTAATCCTTGTCGTTAATCCAGCTTAATCTAATCCTATCTAGTTAACCAATCCAAATTAATCTACGCTAAATTGCTAGATCGGGGTAGTAGCCGTATCTTCGTAGCGCAATTAGGCGGTAGATCGGTACCGGGGAAATGCTAACTTGGTGTAGATCTCGAAAAGTTTTAAGTAAATTAACTTGTGCTAACATGTAGAAGTCATTAACTTATATATTTATATATCACTCAAAAATCAACTATGTATTTAATTATTATACTATTCGTGCTGCCGATGGCTACAGAGATTAACCAAAGACCGACCTTGAGCAATGGACCAAAAATTCATCGACACCAATCTTTCCTACAACTCCAAAGGCAAGCGATTCTCTTGAACATCAACATAGTTATCTTAAATGTAAACCGTATTTCGCACTATTATACGTATTGCATTAAAATGGTTTTCCGAAAAACTGAATTGATTTTGATTTAGATAGAAATAAATGAAATGAGAATGAATGAAAAGTGCTTAAGAGATAGTTAATATGGTGGGTAAAAGGGGGCCCTGGCAGGGGAACACGAAGACGACGATGATGATGAGGTAAGAGGTGGGCCCCTTTTTACATATGGTTATAATATAAGGATAGACAAAACTTTGCTCGGCCTCAAGTCAGAATTCAAGATTAACCATTTTCCGTTTTCAACAGGCAGAAATGCTACCTATTCGTGACTATGCTCTCCACATTGGGTATGTATTAGGTGTGAGTGTGTGTGTATTGGAGGAACCTGAACCGTGAGGAGAGACCGGATGTGGGGGAATCCAAGGCGCTATAGCGCTAAGGTGGAGTGTTGAGAGCAGGATAGAAGCTGCCTCAACCAACCCTGCTGGAACTCGGTGTATGATGAGATCAGCAGCATGATTAAATCGGCACCGACAGAAGGTAAAGGGGTGGAGACTTAATCACGTAACCTGGAAAACGTTCTGTATTCTGAACTCGAAATCGCATCTAAGGAAATGCGGTGGACCTGGTTCATAGAGAGCTCAGAATAACTATGGGTAAAGTGGTACAAAGCTCACAAGATGCTATCAAATCATGAATTCATGCCAGTCTCCTGGATTGGAGTCTACGGGAACCACCAGGGGTCTTTCTTCTCTCCGAGTGATTAGTAGTCTTTTCAGAATAAAATTTGCCACCTAATTGTTTCAATAAATTATTTTCAGAATGAGATGAAGTAGAACTTGTGATAACAGTAGAGATAGTTCATCCAAAGGCATTCTTTGTTATTCATGCTTGTTTGAGTACATTAATTTGTACTCAACTTTGTTAGTATTCTCCTTTGTAGATCCTAGTCCCACGGGAGCTATCCCGAGTGGACGAGGACTTCAGTGCTGTATAACCACTCTGAGGCGAAGGTGCGGGCTACGAGGACCTGTATGCAGGTGGATGCCTTGTTTGGCGTGGGACAAGTAGGCGGTCGGTGTTGTAGGGCGGCGAGAAAGCGTGAAGTTTCCTTTTGTAGTCAGGTAATATTTGTACTAAGAACCATAGCCTGCGTGGCATTCCATCGAATAAAGTGTACATTTTATCTTATTGTTCTCACAGAACCTCAGAAGGCTTACTATTCGTTGGAGCAAGTGTTCTCTTCGATCAAACGAATAGTAATCCAGAGTGCCTAAGTGTCATTACCCCAAGGGATAATGACGTGGGCCATGTGGGCTCGCTCGCTACCAGAGCGCACGGCGCCTGAGCGCGAGGAGGAGGCAGAGGTCGATGGCCACGCGGGTCGCCTGCCCTCCGCCGCGTGCGAAGGAGGTCTTGTTTCGGCGCAGACGCATGTCATGAGAGGTGCGCCGGAGAGGGGTGGGCGCGAGCAGGCGGCCAGAGCCCTGAGCGGACTCAAGAGGACGACGCCACGGAGGGGGTGAAGGGCGAGGGGCTCGGGCGGCTTCCACGCACACACAGTAGGTGGACCCGCGCTGTCATGGGCGAGGCCGAGGGCGCTTGCGGCCGAAGGACGCGGCCGGCCATGGGTGGAGCAGAGGGAGAAAGTGTGGTGGTTTCTTGGAGCGAGGGGAGGAAGCAACCACGCGGGAGGAGGACGGAGAAGGGGCGGCGGCGCGGGAAGATAGAAGTGAAAACGGATTGAATACGGATGGATAATGGCTCTGCTATATTTGTTTTTATATTGTTTTTTGGATATGAATACGGATACCTCAATATGGATGTGAATAATATCGAATACGAATACGGAGCGAATATTAATCGAAACGAATACGGTCACAGATATTTTTTCGGAACATGAAAACCCCTTAAATTGCATGCCAGGAATTAATGAAAACATATAACTAATTTGTTTGATGCAAACATTTATGAATTGTTCATATTTTCAGTAACCACACATAACATTGGCACTAGCAAGGTGCATTAATTAGTTCATCACAAACTGAACACTTAGTGTACCACATTTAGCTCATAAGTCATAACTCACAAGTCAACATACATAAAACTTAGTTCATCACATACATAAAACGTAGTTCACACTTAGCTCATCACACCTAGTTCATTCATGACATACATAGTACAATAATGCCAAAATCTAAAATATCATGTCTTAACAAGCAAAGCGGCCAAAGAACATCTCGCCATGTGAGGGTAGGATTATCAACCATTTGAGGGGCACAAAATCTGCAAATAATCAAACATATTAGATGATTTTCATTGTTTTGGAAGCAACTTGCTTTATGCAAGTTGTGCAACTTCATAATATTTATGCGCGGACATCTCAAGCTCATTACTGCTCATGTTGGTTCATAACATTTGTCAAGAGCATCGATAATGCATGGTCGATGTTTGCTGCCGGTGGTTGGTAAATTATATTTGGCTCATTCTTATCACCCATATTTATGATTAATACAAGAAAATTAGGCATAAAATCATAATACCTTGGATATTCTAAATATCCATGGTAAGTCCGGTACCATAAAAGCCATATTCTAGTAACAATGATGATGTACAAGTACAACCAACCACATTGATTGTATATGTAATGAAACAATCATATCATAATCACTTTAAAAAGAAATTAGTGCCAAATGTCGATTCATGAAATAATTCGCCAAATGTGTTTCTATTTTCACATAAGTTGGATCTTTCATCCTAACCATAAAATGATATATCTGATCAAAGAAAAGTGCAGATATTGACCGACTCCAAATTAACTTTGCTGGGGGGGGGTGGATTAAGCAATCTTCCTTATGTTATTTGCCGCCTCGAGAATGGCATGCATCAATACCCTTTCACCTTTTCCTTTACTCTCCTTTTCATGTCCAGGTGACCTTTAAACATCTTATGAACATTCCGTATTCTATCACATAGATAACTCAAAGCCAACTTAAATTTCAGAAATGCATATTCATAATTTCCACACTAACCATGATTCTACAATTCTAAAGTAAGTGATATGGAGATTTACCTAGTGATTGGTCATTCATCCATATCCTCCAACACGTCCTCCTCCAAATCATCCATATCCTTGATCGGCCTAGGTCCAATCTTTTTAATTTTGTCCAATCTTTCATGGACCCCAACATCACAACTAACATCGATTCATTTATCGATTTACCTAATCGGCTAATCCCCAAAGCTGGGTGGCAAAACTACATTGTTAATGTGTTTTTAAATAAAGCAACACTTCCACATAAGTACATAACAAATCTGAGGATTGTCATGGAAATGCTAGCACTAGGAGCCCACAGAGTTGCTCAATCCATTGATTCATTGCCTCGTTGGCCATTGCTCAAGACTCAAGAGTCAAGATCCTTACCTTGGTGTTGGTAGGCAACAGCCAATAGGGCGGGGTGGGCGGCCGACGAGGGGGATCCGACAGGGTTGTCGTGGCCTCGTAAGGCGAGGGGAGGGCGGCCGATGAGGGGTCGCAGCCACAGGGAGCCGGCAGGGACAGGCGAGATGGCATGAGGAGGCGGGCGAGGTGGCCGGCTAAGCGAGGTGAGGCGACTGTCGGCTGACGGCACGACGTGATGCCGTGGAGACCGGATCGAGTAGTCAAGCGGCGTGGCGCTGTGGTCTCGTGGAAGTGGAAGATTGAAGAAGGCTCCCTAAGACCTAAGTGACTTATGTGTCTAAGTGGCCAAAGTAGGCAAAGGGTGGCCGAGCCTCGAGTCATAGAAATTCGATATCCGACTAGGCTTATCCGGATAATCAGATCCAGATTCAGATCCGCGGATATCATGCCTACCGATTCGCTTCCATTTCCGACAAAAAATCTAAATCTGCTTTCGATCCGAGAAAAATCCGATCCGGGACAATCCGAATTGCTTTCGTCCGGACGGCCGAAACTATCCGATGCTGTTTTCACCCCTACTAAAGAGTAAAGTAGATGTAGAAAAGAACTAGGGTTTTTATTCGTAGTCCTCTCGATTAGATTGAGATCATTCTTATACTTCCCATCAAAAGCAAAAGCTAATAATGACAAAACTACCGATATTACGGTAAACAATAACTGTAATTCTCTATTGCGATAAACAGTAAAGAACTTCATGGTCGTCCGCTGTTGGATCTACATGAACCGCCATCTTGAAATCTAAAGAACTTCATGGTCGTCCGTCGTTGGATCTACATGAACCGCCATCTTGAAATCTAAAGAACTTCATGGTCGTCCGTCGTTGGATCTACATGAACTTTATGGTCGTCCGCCGTTGGATACTGAATCGGTATCTTTGCCTCTTAGCCGTTGGATAACTGAATTGTTAGCTTCCCCCACCAGACCAGATTTCAAATATTCAGTGATCCTGACATTGCTTCCCCCTTGAGATCCTTGTCCTCAAGGATTGAATCCTGGAAGAAATCAACATCTTCCCAAGTACTTACCCTCGAGGTATATTAGCCCATTGGATTCTCCATTGATGATCGGCTCATTGTTCCTCGATTACCCTTCTCTCAATCAACGCCATCTGCTCAGCTTAAGATATGCCCTTTTTCATCTACCGAGGCAACTCTCATCGGGTATTACCTTAGATCCAATGTGTCCTTTTAACTGGCTAACATAAAAAAACTAGGTGGATTGGGCAGCCCTTAGGGAGTAACAACTTATATGAAGCTCTACCAATCTTCTCCAACACTCTAAAAGGGCCATAAATCTTAGAATGCAATTTCAGTGTTCTATGCAGTCCTAATGCATTGTGTCTGTAAGGCTGCATCTTCAAGTATACCATTCTTCCTACCTCAAAGTTTCTTTCAGTACGATGTCGATCAGCAAAGTACTTCATTCGGGAACTGGCCTGTTCCAGATTTGCTTTGATAGCTTCCAGAGCAACTCTCCTAGACTGAATTTTTGCCCTTGCCTCATCACTGTATGCGTCTCATCAAGATAGCTTCAAAGGACAAGTGGTGGTTTCATGCCATATAATGCCTCAAATGGAGTCATACTCAAGGCTATGTGAAAAGATGTGTTGTACCACCATTCTGCTTGAGACAACCAAGTAT
The DNA here is from genome assembly GCA_036346405.1 of Phyllostachys edulis. Lineage (NCBI taxonomy): Eukaryota > Viridiplantae > Streptophyta > Magnoliopsida > Poales > Poaceae > Phyllostachys > Phyllostachys edulis. Next base: position 508,243 of record JAYEVD010000279.1, on the reverse strand, counting down.
GCCACTTCTTAGGACTAGCAAAAGTCATACATCTCAGATAATTCTCAAGACATTGGTTAACTCTCTCGGTTTGACCATCGGTCTGGGGGTGGTATGCACTACTCAATCTCAGCTTGACTCCCAATGCTTTGAATAGTTCTTGCCACAAGGTGCATGTAAATATTCTGTCCCTATCGGATATGATTACTATTGGTAGACCATGTAACTTGTAAATGTTGTCTAAGAATAGATCCACCACATTTTGTACTACAAATGGATGCCTGAGAGATAACAAATGTGTATATTTTTTTGAACTTATCAACAACAACCATGATCACATCTTTTTCTTCTGATCTAGGCAGTCCCTCAATGATATCTAAGGTAATGTGTTCCCAAACCATGTTGGGTACAGGTAAAGGTTGGAGCAATCCTGGATATGGAATATTCTCTGACTTGTTATTTTGACATATTGCACATTCTTTCACAAAAGCAATAATCGCAGCCTTTCATTCCCGACCAATAAAACAACAGTTTCAACCTTTGATAGGTTGCTCTCCCCCCAGAATGGCCTCCCAATGCTGATTCATGAAAGGAGCTTAATATCTGTTTTCGAAGGTCTGTGCTTGCTCCAATGAAAATTTTTCCTTTATACCTCAATTCCCCATTCGTCAGAGTATATGGAGGAGCACTGCTCGCATCAATCTTCAATTTCCTCTCAATTTCTTGGCAATTCTCATCATTCTGATAACTCTAAGTAACTTCAGTGTTCCATACTGGAATAGCCATATTTTGTTCAGAGCAAGGAATTCGGGATAAGGCATCTACAGGTTTGTTTTCTCTCCCTCTTCTATACTCCACCCTGCAATTGTATCCCATCAACTTAATCATGAGTTTATGTTGAATCCCCTCAATCAATCTCTACTCAGAAATGTATCTTAAGCTTTGTTGGTCAGTTCTGATAATTAGGCTGGCCCCCATGAGGTAATGCTTCCATTTCTTAATAGCCTCTAGTATAGCTAATGCTTCCTTATCATAAATGGACATAGCTGCTGCCTTTGGCCCAATTGCCTTGCTCATAAAAGATATTGGTCTACCTTCCTGCATGAGTACTGCTCCAATTCCGTAGCCACTTGCATTAGTCTCTAAAACAAAAGGCTAACCAAAATTAGGTAAGGCTAATATTGGAGCACTAATCAGAGCCTCCTTGATCCTCAGAAATGACTGCTGTTGTTCATCACCCCACTTGAAAGCATTCTTTTTGAGAGCATTGAACATTGGTTTACATTTCAATCCAAAATCCTTGATGAACCTTCTATAGTAACCTGCTAGCCCCCAAGAATCCCCTCAACTGGGTTATATTCTTTGGCTGTGGCCAATCCCTGATTGCTATCACCTTTTCAGGTTCTGTTGCTACCCCAACTTGGCTAATTATATGGCCCAAGTATTCCACTTGTAGTTGACCAAATACACATTTGATTAACTCCCAATACTTGCTGCAAGTGTTCTTTGTGATCTTCCATATTAGAACTGTAAACAAGGATATCATCGAAGAAAACTTCTGAGGAAAGGTTGCAAAATCTTGTTCATGAGTGCTTGGAATGTGGCAGGGCATTTGTTAACCCAAAAGGCATCACAAGGAATTCAAAGTGGCCTGTGTGGGTGCTAAATGCAGTTTTATATATGTTAGAAGGTTCCATCCTCACTTGGTGATATCCTGATTTGAGATCTATCTTAGAGAAGTATTTGGCTCCATACAACTCATCTAATAGATCCTCAATAATAGGAATAGGGTACTTGTTCTTGATTGTATTAGCATTCAATTGCCTATAATCAATGCATAACCTCCAGGTTCCATCTTTTTTCTTAACTAAGATGGCGAGGGATGAATAAGGACTTACACTAGTCCTGATGGTTTGAGTTTGCAATAATTGCTCGATTAACCCCTCCATAACATCTTTTTTGTAGTGAGGTAGCCTATAGGGTCTGGTATTCACAGGCCTAGCTTCAGGTATTAAAGGAATTATGTGGTCACAATCTCTCACAGGAGGTAACTGATTCGTTCCCGAATACATCAAAGAAACTTATCCAAAATGTGTTGAATCTCTGATGGTGTGGACTGTACTGTGACTCTAGATTTCAAGATAGCCTGAGAATATATGACAACCCCAATCACTCCTTTGCTCATCATCTTTTCCAACTGTATGACATTGATAATACAATTTTCACTAGGATAAGTCTCATCAATAAACTTCACTATCTTCTTTCCTTCTTTGCAAATGTTGAATTCCCTAGTTTTTAGATTGAGGTTTACTGGACTATGGTTATAAATCCAGTCACTTCCAAACACAATGTCATACCCCTTTAGCTCTAACAGCCTGAAATTACCTTGGAACTTCTCTCCTTGTATTTCATATGGACATCCCACACATTGAGAGTAACTGCTTAATATACCGCCGTCTGCCATTGCCACTCTAATATGTGTATGATTGGTCATTTCACACTGAGATTTGAGGGCAGCCATCGGTGTAATGAAGGTAGTTGTGCTCCCACTATCAACCAGATCTATGGTACAGAATTTTCCTACCTTTACCTTCAATGTGAAAGTGCTGGCCCCTAAGCTGGTGCCCGAGATGGCATGTATTGATACATGTCGTTCTTCACTCTTGTTCTGGTACTCAGGACTGCTAGGAGGTGTAGCAAATTTTCCTTCTAAATTCTCCTCATTAGCCTCTTCCTCATCCTCAATGGTAATCAAGTGAATCTGCTTTTGAAATTTGCATACTCTGCAGTGACTGTGTACCCAAGGTTCACTACATCTAAAACATTTACCCCATTCCACTTACTTCCACTATTTGCGCTGGCTTTATCATCGAGCTCTTGCTTAGCTCCTGTGGCTTTCCATTTGTTTTGTGTGTTACCATGAATTTGTCCCTTGAATTGTTACTAGGTTCTAGTTAGTACTTCTCTTGTATGATGAACTGCTTTCATAATTCCTTGCATGGGAGTAAGCCTCCACCAAAGGTTTTTTAGGCTCTAATGATTTTAGAGGTGTTTTGATGTACCCTTCAATCCTCGACACAAAATATTCCAAGAAATATCCTTCCTTAAGAGATGGATTGTTCCTTTTACTAAGGTCATTAGATTCTCAAACTTATCGATGTAAACCCCCAATCGCTCCTCTTGACTCAATCCTCTGAATGACTCTATAACTTCATACCCAGTCTCTGTTGAAAACCTCTTTTTGATCATAATACAAAATAACTGCCATGATAGATGTCCAGTATCTATTTCACTACTACTGATCCATTGATCAGCTTTTCCTGTGAGGTATACTTCTGCTATGGAGACTTTCTGCTCATTAGGGATCTTAGCCAATTCAAAATATTTCTCAGTCATTTTGATCCAAGCCTCGAGCTGTTCTCCATCAAACATAGGGAAATCCAATTTAGGACCCCTACTGAATTGCTGATTATATCGATTTCCACTTCTTTCCGCACTTCTGTGGCGCTGATATTGACTATGATAGTGTACCGGGGTTCTTGGTTATGGTTGGTAGCCCCAACTTCGTGTCCGAGTGGTGGAGCATAGCCATCGAACCGTATGGGTTGTAGTTTTGGGTAGGTAAATAAGGTGGGTTGGAACTGACATACTGAGATGCAAAACTTCCATTTGCCAAAACCATAGGATACATACTAACTCCAAAGGTTCCATTAACTACATTCGGTAATTGACTCCCCAATTGATTAGACAGATTCAGCCCAGGCACATTTCCAATCGAAGTTTGCGAAAACAAAATGGGGCTAGTCCCGGGTGTCAATGGCATACTAAAAGGTATAGGAATAGTACCTTGTGTCAAAGGAGCTATGTTCTCCATAGGAAAGATTGAATGCCCTCTTCTAGGGTCGCATATAGGTGTTCCGCCAGATTGGGTGGTCTGACCTGTGGATGGCCACGCAGCCAACTGTCATCACCTTCTACTGCAGCCAAGTTACTCGCCACTTCTCCATCCCTTTTCTTCTCCATCAATGACCTCAACATCTCCATCATCAGATCCAACTTGGATGAGTTTTCTTGAACCTTCTCTTGAAACTGCCCCATCTGGATCTGAACTTTTTTCTGATTGCTCATCTATCTGCTGCTGCATACGAGTCATTTCTTTCTTCATCGCCTCAAGATCTCCTGCTGCGGATAGCCCGGACTCTTCCTCACTAGATCTACCAAGCTTCGGCATCTTGTAGATCCAATCGCTCACAATCCACTAGTTCCGAGAGTCAGCCTGAGCTCTGATACCAATCTGTCAGGAACCACTAAAGAGCGGAGCCAACAAAATCAATTTCTGCTCTCGTGTTTGGGAAATCTCGGGGTAAACGGTGAACTAGAGTAGCTAATGCGAAAGAGTAAAGTAAACGTAGGGAAGAACTAGGGTTTTCATTCATAGTCCTCTCGATTACATTGAGATCGTTCTTATACTTCCCATCAAAAGCAAAAGCTAATAACGACAAAAGTAATCGATATTACAGAAAGCAAGAATTGTAATTTCTATTGCGATAAACAAGAAGAACTTCATGGTAGTCCGCCATTGATCTGCATGAACCGCCATCCTAAAATCTAAAGAACTCCATGGTCGTCCGCCGTTGGATCTACATGAACTTCATGGTCGTCTGCCGATGGATCTACATGAACCGCCATCTTGAAATCTAAAGAACTTCATGGTCGTTGTAAGATCGAGGAGGCCAACTAGAGGGGGGGTGAATAGGCGTTTTAAAAACTTCTTTGGCTAAAACCGATTTCTAATGCGGAAGCTAATACAAATACGGTTTTACACAATTAAAGCCTAAATCAACTAGGTTCAACTAAGTGCACCAACAATATGAGACTATATAAATGATAGCAATCATACATATACAATTAAGTAATTTAAATACAAGTAATGTAAATTGCACAATGTAAAACACAAGTAAACAAACCACAATGACACAACGATGTTTTACCATGGCGATCGGAGACTTGCCGGTCTTCCCTAATCCACGTTGAGGCAAGCCCAAACTAATTGGACTGGCTCCACGAATTGAGCGCCCGCCTCCGAGGTAAGTCCAACCACTTGGACCGGTTCCAAACCGAACCAACACCTCGCTCCACTAGGGTTGCTCTTTCCTCCACTCCAGAGATGGCGAGCACCACAACACTCACAAACCGCCCGGGTCTTCTCACAATCTTCTTTGAGAAGCTCACTGGCGCAACGACGCCTCCACGCCGTCTAGGTGTCGGCAAACACCAAGAGCAACAAGTCTCCAACGCTCACTTGAACCAATCAAGTGTCTAAGCTCAAATGGATACGAAATCCACTACCTAAGGCAACACATGCACTTAGGGTTTGCTCTCTAACCTCACTAAGTGCAACACACGCACAAAAGAGAATGAGAGGCTTGCTCTTTGCTCAATGGAATGTCTAGGGGCACCAGCAACCTCCCACACACACCAAGGTGGGTATTTATAGCCCACACACAAAATCTAGCCGTTAGGGGAAGATTCCAGAGAATCTGGAAATCGGTCGACCATCAGATAATGGCCGGTCGACCGCCCTTAGCTCCAACGGCTATAAAACTAGCCTTTGAGCTCACTATCGGTCTGACCGCCAACTAATGGCCTTAGAGATCCCCACCGTCGATCGCCCAATAGACGCCGTCCCACCGCCGTAAAACTTCACAAATGGCTAAGGACCGAAAACATCTTTTCTCGAAAACTTAAATCGCCACACAAAAATCGAACAACCGCACATCGTTGAACCGAAAATAAACGTGGTTCAACAAAGACACTTTTGTTGTGATAGCGCCGGTCGAGACACTATCAAGGCTGATCGAGGCCATGGAAGAAACAAAAGTGCATTTTGATTTTCCATCAACTCAAATTGCAAAAACACATTTTGCTAATTTGATGCAAGATGCACACACAAGGTTAAAGACAAGACTCTCAATAAGTTGCAAAACACATTTGCCAACTTTTAAAATCAATGCCTCAAATTGCATTCCGCTTCAACTCAATTTGCAAAACACATTTGCCAAATTGATGCGCGATACAAACAAGGATTCAAGTGAGATTCTCAACAAGTTGTAAAACACATTTGCCAACTTGTAGAATCATACTACAAGGAATAAGGTACATAGACTTACACCATTTGCAAAACACATTCGCAAACTTAAGTCACATGCTACAAAGGGCTATCCATGAGCCACAACTATTTGCAAATATTGGCAACATGTTAAGATGAGCTAGAGCAAACACAATAAGCTATCAACACATGACTAACTCAAGCTACTAGTCAAAGACCCCTCTTAATAGTACGGCAACCTATACTAGTGTCGGGACCGAAATTACAATTCAGACCCTCTCAGTGTTTATCGCACTAGCCGGGATCATGCTAGTGCACACAGGTTAACAAAACCGAAATCGATCCATACAAGCGAAATAATAACATAAACGAATAACTTTGATTATTAAATAATGGTTTTGACCTTAAGGTCGAGTTTACATTTATTGAGCCACCAGGCTAACAGAGAAAATAAGCAATGCAGCCGAAGCGAACGGTAGTGGCATCCCATCGATTCACCACAGCAACCGATCGATCAAGACTCGCGATCAGCGCCGATGAACTCGTCCTCGTATGCCGGTGAAGACTCCTCCTCTGCTTGATTCGTCAAAACAAGCGTGAGTACACACTGTACTCAAGCCACACCACAGAATGCAATGTATACATGCAGCTTATTACAAGAGAAAGGCATTCTGTGGTTCCTTTATGTAAATGCAACTTTTGCAATTTAATACAATTAAATAGATTGAAAACAGTAAAACAAATAGACATTAATATTTTAACAATTTATTTCACAAAGACACACACACCTAGACAATTTTAGCACATAGCTGGATGATTTAAACCACACAGCTCCCTTCCCACACAGCTTTAAGAAATTCTACCCCTAGTGTTAAATCCTCGAGCATTGTCCATGATCATGACGCCGTTATTCAATAGATTAAGTTACACTCGCAGAGGTTTGTACACTTTACCCACAAGATACAACCAAGTGTAGCTAGCACCGATCATAACAGAGCATTTCGGATACCTTATCTTACTATGCTAGGCCTGCCTCAAAACAGGCATGTGGTCGCACAGAAGCTCGATTCTTTAGCGCACATGGTGAGGTCCTTAACTCACCAAGGCAAGACTTCCACATGCCATCACACAGACACCTGATTAATATTCACATAGTTCACATACCCACTTTGTCACACGCTTCACACCCTTGCCTCAGTCCAAATCCTTTTTACCACCCCGTTGGTTTAAGTGCAACACATGCCACAAAGACACGTAGTACACACAGATTATCCAAGATTGCATATTCACTTAGTCAAATTAATCATTTGCACTTCACATGAATAAATGAGTCGTGGCATGACTAAGCAATCTAATCGCACAAACCAACCCACGTTGGTGCTACAATATTTACCAACTAAATATCAACTAGGGTGACAAAGAACTTAGACATAGCAATTAACAAGGATGGCATAACAATTAGGAATTTACATCTACTCCCAAAATCATTTAAATAATTACTTGAATTAATAATGCAATAATTTGAAATAAAATAATTTAGCAAACCGGGATCAAGATGGTCAAAGGTATAGCTTGCCTTGAAAAGGATCTAGGAATTGATCTTGATCTTGGAAAGGTCCTTCTTCGTCAACTCTTTCAAAGAAATCGAAGTCTACTCGCAAACAAGGCAAACAAACAAACTAAATAAATAACAGAAGCAAATAACTCCAATAAAATAATTAAAAATCTCCAATAGATAGATCTGGATTTTAGATGAATTTAGAAATTTGAATGGATGAATTTGGAGTTAGGATGCAAAAGATATGGAGTTTCAAAGTTTAAATCTAAAGAAAACCCTAAAATAGATTTATCGAATTCGAATTATTTTTCAACGAAAAATCGGAATATTGCGCCAAAGATGACATCAACATGGCGTCGACCTGGATTTTCGGAAAATAAATAATAAAGAAAACCCGACATGTGGGACCCACATGTCGAGGCACTACCACACGCGGACCAAGCCCACCGAGCCACCGACCAGAGGGTTGAGGTGGCGCGCTCGCTGCGCGTGACGCGGCGCCACCCGGGATGACACGCAGGCACCGAGGCTGAGGTGGATGCTGATGTGGCGTCCACGACGGCGGGAACGACAACAGTGGCGGCGGCGGCACGGGACCCAAAGGTCACCGGCGCTACGGTGATCGCCGGCGAGGGTGAGTGGTACGGGCGTGTAGCTGAGGTTATTGCGCACCTCCTGGTGCAGCTCCGGGTGGTCGAGGGTGGCTGTGGTGGCCGGCGGCGAGGTCGGAGCGGAGGAGGGCTTCGGGTGTTGTCGGACGGGTGCTCCGGTGAGGCTCCGGTGACGGCGAGGGGTTCTCGAGGTGGCTCCGAAGGCGAGGAAGGCAGCTGCAGCCCCAGAGGCAATGCGCCACCGACGGGCGAGGGAATCGGAGGTTTTAGGGTTCCGGTGACCGACGCCCAAACTCCGATTGCGGCGGCGCAAGGGCTCGGGAGGGACAATAGGTTTGGGGGTTTTGGAAAGGGGCATGCCAGCGGAGGGTTATTTATAGGCCTAGGCGGCCGGGGTGGCTTAACTGGCAATGGGTAAACGCCTCAAACGCCCAAGACGAGGAACGGTGATAGGAACAATTCAATTTCAAATTCAAACGGAGTCGGTGCGGAAGAGATAGGGATAGAGTTTGGCGAGAAAATCCGGGGATCTTTGTTAGCAGAAACGACCGCGGGTGGAGCTTCTAGAAAGCGGCAATGGCGGACACGGTCGCGGGGTTGCGCGGAGACGAAGCCGTGTCGGAGACGACGACCCCGCAGCGGGCCCACGCGTCAGAGAGAGGAAGCGAGGCGCGCGCGCGGGGGGAGATCCAGGCGTTTGCCGCTGATCCAACGGCTAAGGTAAGGTGGGCTGGATGAACAGGAATGGGCCCGAGAGATTCGGCCCAGAGACTGTTTGGAGATTTAAATAGGTTTTTCTGTTTAGGAAAATACCAGAAATTCAAATAAGCAATGGAATTTAGCAAATGAACTTGGAAAAATTCTAGAAAATTCTAGAAAATATATCCAAGCACAAAGATTCCAAATAAAATAGTTTTGACCATTGTTCATGTTGACTTTAGTCATATTAAATTGTTTTGTTACACAAAGTCCAATATTAAGCTTTTTAAATTAAATTCAAATAAATCCAAATGGTGAATTTTCTCATTACACTATTTAAAAGGTTTTTAAAGCTCTGAAAATTGGGATGTTACAAACCTCCCCCCTTAAAGGAATCTCGTCCCCGAGATTCAGGCTAGCTGGAGGAAAGGCTAGGGAATTCGGCTTTCAGCTCTTCTTCACGTTCCCACGTTGCTTCACCTTCTGAGTGGTGGCTCCACTGTACTTTGCAAAAACGAACCGTCTTGCTTCTGGTCCGACGTTCTGCGACATCCAGAATCTTGACCGGTTGCTCTTTGTAGGTGAGGTCTTCTTTTAGTTCAATTGACTCTAACGGTGCTTGTTCTTCCGGCACACGAAGACACTTCTTCAACTGAGAGACATGAAAGACATCGTGTACTCCTGCTAACGACTGCGGTAGTTCCAGCTGATAAGCTACTTCTCCACGGCGATCCAAAATCTTGAACGGACCAACATACCGAGGGGCAAGCTTCCCTTTGGCATGGAACCTTTTCACACCTCTGAGGGGCGTAACTCGGAGATACACCAAATCTTCTGGCTCGAAACTGAGATCACGATGACGATTATCGGCATAACTCTTCTGCCTCGACTGAGCTATCTTTAGTCTGTCTCTGATCATAGCCACTTGTTCTTCTGCTTCTTGAATAATATCTGGACCAAAGATCGTGACGCTCAGCGCTTTCGACCAATTCAACGGGTTACGCAAGCACGACCATACAAAGCTTCAAAAGGTGACATTTGCAAACGGCTTGATAACTGTTGTTGTACGAGAACTCTGCATATGGCAAACTCTTATCCCAACGAGTAGCATTTGCTAGGGCACAGGCTCTCAACATATCTTCCAAAATCTGATTAACCCTTTCACCGGCTCCATCCGTGCGGGATGATACGCAGATCAAGTTCAAGTTGTGAGTTCCTAAGGCTTCATGTAAACTCTGTCAAAATCGGGAGGTAAACTGAGATCCTCGATCTGACACTATCTTCTTAGGCACACCATGCAAACTGACAATCTTTGCCATATATAGCTCTGCTAGACGATCTCCTGAGTACGTGGTTACGACCGCAAGAAATGAGCAACTTTAGTCAAACGATCCACTATTACCCAAATCGAATCGTAACCCGATTGAGTCTTGGGTAAACCGTGATGAAATCCTTTCCGATTTCTTCCCACTTCCACTGAATCTTCAAGGGTTGCAATAGACCATGCGGCCTCTCGGTGCTCGCTTTAACTTTTGACACACGCCGCACAAGGCTGATTTAACTCTGCGACGTCTCGTTTGATTCGCCACCAAAACTTATTCTTAACATCCCGATACATTTTAGTACTACCCGTGAATCGAATACTTTGAGTCATGGGCCTCCTTCAAAATTAGTCGCCCTCAATCCATCAATATCCGAACGCAGATACGCCCATTGATCCACAAGATATCCTCGGTCATCCACCGTGAAGTCCTTGAACTTCCCTTCATCATCTTCTTCTTGATGTGGGAGAACTCGAAGTCTTTCGGTTGAGCTTGCGAATCGCTTCTCTAAAGTAGATCGACTTCCAGATCGCCACAAATCCTTCGACACTACTTCTAGTTTCACAAAATTCTTCTTGAAGTTCGAACAAGGCTCTTTCACTTCCAAGGTATTGCGGGGCTCTTACGGCTCAAGGCGTCAGCAACGACATTGGCCTTACCAGGATGGTAATGTATTCCAAGATTATAATCCTTTATCAATTCTAGCCATCTTCTCTGTCTCATATTCAGATCTGACTGAGTAAAAATGTATTTCAAGCTCTTGTGATCTGTGTATATCTCGCAATGACATCGATGAGGTAATGCCGCCAAATCTTCAAAGCATGAACTACGCGCTAATTCCAGATCATGGGTAGGGTAATTTTCTTCATGCGGTCTTAATCGCGCCTTGACGCTGTAGTTTACGCTCTTCCTTCTTGCATCAGACGCATCCTAATCCTTGCCGCCAAGCATCACAATAGATATCAAAATCCTTACGAATATCCGCAAAATCAAGATCAATTTGAAGTCAAACGCTTCTTCAATTCTTGAAAACTTTCTTCACAAGTCAGTCCAGTAAACTTTTTTCTTTCTTCAACAATTGCGTAAGAGGTTTAGCAATTGATGAAAATCCTTCGATGAAACGACGATAATACCTCGCTAATCCCAAGAAATCTGCGAATCTGAGTAGCAGGTCTTGGGTTGTTCCCAATGTAATCTCGCTTTAACTTTATCGGGTCAATCTACTCTCGCAATTGTCATCACATGACCAAGAAAATCCACTTCCTTTTCCGAAGTCACACTTGCTAAACTTAGCATACAACCGATGCTCTCTGAGCTTCTAGGATTAATTTCAAATGCTCAAGATGCTCTTCTTCCGACTTGGAGTAAACCAAAATATCATCGATGAATACAACTACAAACTTATCCAAATATTCCATGAATACCTTATTCATCATGTTCATGAAATAGGCGGGGCATTAGTCGACCAAAGGACATGACTAAGAACTCATAATGTCCGTGCCGTGTTGAGAAAGCGGTCTTAGGTACATCCTTAGGACAAATCTTTAATCGATGGTAACCCGATCGCAGACGATCTTCGAGAACACTCGGCTCCTTTCATCCGGGTCAAACAGATCATCTATCCGGGCAATGGGTACTTGTTCTTGATAGTGACTTCATTGAGAGCCCGGTAGTCGATGCACATCCTCATGCTTCCATCCTTCTTCTTGACAAACAAGACCGGTGCTCCCCATGGCGATTTAACTAGGCCTCACAAAACCTTTCTCCAAAAGTTCTTCTATCTGCTTTCTTCATCTCTACCAACTCATCGGTGGCATCCGATAAGGTCTCTTCGAGATGGGGGCTATTCTCGCACTAGATCGATGACAAACTCGATGTCACGATCCGGCATCCTCGTAATTCTTCCGGGAACACATCTGATATTCTTTGACGACCGCACATCTTCCAATGCGACGGTCTTCGTGCTATTGACTATCAAATGCCCATTACGACCGAGGTAGCTAGGAACTCCACTTTGTTTCCTTTGGTATCCTCGATTATAACGCTCTTCGCCACAATCTAGCACGGCTTTGTGCTTGGTTAACCAATCCATGCCAAGGATGACATCTATGGTTTGGGTGTCTGAATAATTAGGTTGGCTAGAAACTCAACTCCCGCTATGAGTAACTTAGCCCCTAAACAACCCACGTTAGAACTTAGCTCTGCTCGGCATCGGACTAACAGAGTACGCTTAAGTTGCATAACTTCCAATTTATTCTTAGTTGCAAAAACTCCAGAAACAAACGAATGCGAAGCTCCAGAATCAAACAGAACGGAAGCAGGTACTGAATTTACTAGGAACTTACCCAGTACGACATCTGGTGCTTCCTGGGCTCCTTCTAGAGTGACGTGATTAACACGACCTCTGACAACTGACTGAGGCGCTCCTCCTGGTTGACTGGTTCCCTGAGAAACTCCTTGATTGTTCTGCACTGGGGTCTTGGCAGGTGTTGCTCCAAGGTTGAAGCGGACTGGAGTGATAGTTCCCTTCTGAGGACACTGATTAGCAAAATGTCCTGGCTGACGACAATTGTAACACACTCTCGGTTCATTCTGCCGGTTGTTGTTCCTCAGGGGGGGTTGATCGTGTGGGGTTGCAAGAATTTCAACCAAAGGACGAGTCTTCAAGGCGGTGCGGTGTCTGAAAGAACTCGTGGTGAAGCGATTAAACTATTGTGGCACTACTCTTGCCCTCTGCTTTGTTGTGGTGATGGCTTCCTATTTGAATCATCCTACGCTTGCGTGGTCCTCCGCCTTTGCGTTTGTCTTCCATAACCAACGCCTTGTTAACCAACTCTGAAAGTGCAGGAAGGTGTGGGCAAGCGATGACTTGCGATCCCGAAGTTCGCACCCTTTAAGAAGCTCGACGAGACCTATCGAGAGCGACATCCTCTGGAGCATAGCGAGCTAGCCGAGAAAACTTATTCGTAGTCATCAGCGACATACCCCCTGCTTGAGAGCGCAGAACTCATCCTTCTTCAGATCCATAATACCTTCAGTACATGATATTGGCGAAAGGTCGCAGAGAATTCTTCCCATGTGATGTTCTCATGGTGCCTCATGCGCCTTGCAGAAATTTTCCCACCATTCTCGCAGCTATGCCCTCCATCCGATGAGTGGCATACAAAACCTTCTCATGATCGCTGCATTGGGTGATCGGCAGCTTCCTCTCAATCACGCTGGCCAATCATCGCCTTCACTAGCGTGACATGCCCAGAAAAAGTTGGCGGACGGGTTCTCATGAATTCAGCCAACTTGGATGGTCCTTGATGACCATGAGCGACGGGGGCTCCTCCCTGATGGTGGTTGTGGTTGTTGTTCATGGCCTGCATCTGGTTCATCATCGTATACATCATCGAGTTTGTCGCCATAAAGGCTCCAAAGTTACGCAAGTCAAGGGTGGTGCTTGGTGGTACTTGTCCTCAAGGGATTTGATTATCATCGGGTGTTGGGGTGCGGATCCACTTGCGGCGTGTGACGAGTCTGAACCATCTGGTGAAGCTCCATAGGTTAGATAAGGTAGAGAGCACAAGGTGAGTTAAGAACTAGACAGGGATAGATTAAACCCAACAAACACAGCTCAAGAAACTCGAATGAAATAACCTTTTATTAATATTTTAATAGCATGGTCGCAACAAGTGCCTAAGGGCCTTTGGCTCATACTTGCACACAGAAAATAAATCGGACCTAAGCACACAGCTACCGCCTAAAGGGCGACTCGAAAAGGAATCTGGCTAAGCTCGACTAAACCGAACTTAAACGAACTACTCGAGAAAGCCTCCAAAGCCACGGCGCGCTCCCTGCTGGTGTAGACTACTGAAGTGGCGGGCATCCTCGCGAATCGGCGGATTCGATGTCCCGGATCGGTGCAGGTGGAGCAGTGTCTTTGGGTGTAGGTCTGGTGGCTCCTCTGGCCGTCTGAGCTCTGCTTGGTCCTCCAAGGCATGCAACCTCTGCTGGATTCTCAGGAATCTCCTCGGGATCCTCTTCGTTCTTCGAATCTTCCTCTTGATCATCCTCGACCTCATGTTGACCGTAGAGAGCTTGCTCTAAGGCAGCGATCCTTTCTCGGCTTCCTCCCAGGCACGATAGGCGCACCTCACTCGGTGGCGGCCATCTCCAGCGACTCCTCTGGCATTTGTGAACCGTGCAAGATGCACTCTTGTGGCATTGCCTTCCCGTTTGTAGGCGGAAGCGCGAATATCTCCCCGAGCGGCTACGGGATGGTAGCGGTAAGCAGCAGTCTTTGCGAGTTCTTGGCGTAGATGTGGCAGACTTCGGAGTATGGCGACGCGATGACTCTGAATTCCTTGCGTGAAGGTGATCCTCTGTTGAGATATCCAAAGGTCGGCTGCCTCTAGTGTTCCTTCGGCGTGAGACCGTCGGTGATTATACCACGATCCCGTCCGTTGACCATGTACTCACCGCCACGGTACATTGGGCGTCGAAGCCTCAAGTGTCTGCGGCTGCTTCAAAGCTCGTGACAAGTCCTCCGCTGCAATCTCAGAAGGTCTGAAGGTACGACATCTGTCGAGCCGGACAAAAGGTAAGAACCAAGTTAAAACAATGGGAGAGGAAAGAAATTATAGCAATAGATGAGTCGAGAGAGATATGAGAGGAGTTAAGCGGTTTGTTTAGTCTTGCGATAAATTTTCTTTTAGAAAATAGTTTGGACATTTAAGCGGCCGATCTAACTAAGGTCTAGACCTCACGGTCGGTATGGCTCGATACCACTTTTGTCGGGACCGAAATTACAATTCAGGACCCTCTGTGTTTCTTGACTAGCCGAGATCATGCTAGTGCACAGGGTTAACAAAACTGAAATCGATCCATACTGGCGAAATAATAACATAAGCGAATAACTTTGATTATTAAATAATGGTTTTGACCTTAAGGTCGAGTTTACATTTATTGAGCCACGCAGAAACTATGAGAAAATAAGCAATGAATGAAAGCGAAGCGGTAGTGGCATCCCATCGATTCACCACAGAACAGCCGATCGGATCAAGACCTCGCGATCAGCGCGCCGATGAACTCGTCCTCGTATCTTTGGTGAAGACTCCTCTCTGCTTGATTCGTCAAAACAAGCGTGAGTACACCGTACTCGCAAGCTACACCACAGGAATGCAATGTATACATGCAGGCTTATTACAAGAGAAAGGCATTCTGTGGTTCCTTTGCGTAAATGCAACTTTTGCAATTTAATACAATTAAATAGATTGAAAACAGGTAAAACAAATAGACATTAATATTTTAACAATTTATTTCACAAAGACGCACACAGCCTAGACAATTTTAGCACATAGCTGGATGATTTAAACCACACAGCTCCCTTCCCACACAGTTTTAAGAAATTCTACCCCTAGTGTTAAATCCCCGAGCATTGTCCATGACCGCGGACGCGGCTATTCGAATAGATTAAGTTACACTCTGCAGAGGTTTGTACACTTTACCCACAAGATACAACCAGTGTAGCTAGCACTGATCATAACAGAGCATTTCAGATACCTTATCTTACTATGCTAGGCCCGTCTCAAAACAGGCATGTGGTCGTACAGGAAGCTCAGTTC
Source organism: Phyllostachys edulis (assembly GCA_036346405.1). NCBI lineage: Eukaryota > Viridiplantae > Streptophyta > Magnoliopsida > Poales > Poaceae > Phyllostachys > Phyllostachys edulis. The sequence goes on along the minus strand of JAYEVD010000279.1, from coordinate 492,356 downwards.
TTTAGCGCACATGGTGAGGTCCTTAATCGACCAAGGCAAGACTTCCACATGCCATCACACGATTAATACAGATTAATATTCACATAGTTCACACATCCACTTTGTCACACGCTTTCCACCCTTGCCTCGGTCCAAATCCTTTTTACCACCTGTTGGTTTAAGTGCAACACATGCCACAAAGACACGTAGTACACACAGATTATCCAAGATTGCATATTCACTTAGTCAAATTAATCATTTGCACTTCACATGAATAAATGAGTCGTGGCATGACTAAGCAATCTAATCGCCTAACCAACCCACGTTGGTGCTACAATATTTACCAACTAAATATCAACTAGGGTGACAAAGAACTTAGACATAGCAATTAACAAGGATGGCATAACAATTAGGAATTTACATCTACTCCCAAAATCATTTAAATAATTACTTGAATTAATAATGCAATAATTTGAAATAAAATAATTTAGCAAACGGGGATCAAGATGGTCAAAGGTATAGCTTGCCTTGAAAAGGATCTAGGAATTGATCTTGATCTTGGAAAGGTCCTTCTTCAACTCTTTCGGCTGAATAAAGTCTACTTTCATAAACAAGGCAAACAAACAAAATAAATAAATAACAGAAGCAAATAACTCCAATAAAATAATTAAAATCTCCAATAGATAGATCTGGATTTTAGATGAATTTAGAAATTTGAATGGATGAATTTGGAGTTAGGATGCAAAAGATATGGAGTTTCAAAGTTTAAATCTAAAAAAACCTAAAAATAGGTTCTATGGAATTCGAATTATTTTTCAAGAAAAATCGGAATATTCGCCACATGACATCGACATGGCGTCGTACAGGATTTTCGGAAAAGAAATAATAAAAAAAACGACATGTGGGACCCACATGTCGAGACCGACCCACGTGGACCAAGCCCACCGAGCCTTTGACCGAAGAGGGGTTGAGGTGGCGCTCGCGCGCTGCGTGGCGCCGACGTGGCGCCGCCGGGATGACACGCAGCACCGAGGTGAGATCTGTGATGTGGCGTCCCACGACGGCGGGAACGACAACGATGGCGGCGGCACACGGACCCAAAGGTCACCGGCGCTTCTGGTGATCGCCGGTGAGGTGAGTGGTGCAGGCGTGTAGGCGAGGTTATTCGCGCCTCTGGTGCGGCTCAAGAGTGGTCGAGGTGGTTTGTGGTGGCGTGTAGGTCGGAGCGGAGGAGGCTTTCGGGTGTTGTCGGACGGGTGCTCGGTGAGGCTCCGGTGGCGGGGGTTCTCGAGGTGGCTCAAGGCGAGAAAACAGTGCAGATCCCAGAGGCAATCGTCACCGACGGCGAGGGAATCGGAGGTTTTAGGGTTCCGGTGACCGACGCCCAAAACTCCGATTGCGGCGGCGCAAGGGCTCGGGAGGGACAATAGGTTTGGGGGTTTTGGAAAGGGGGCTGCGGCGAAGCAGGAGGGGCTATTTATAGGGCCTAGGCGGCCCCGGGGTGGCTTAACGTGAGTAAATCGCCTCAAACGCCCGCACGAGAACGAGGATAAGGCAATTCAATTTCAAATTCAAACGGAGTCGGTGCGGAAGAGATAGGGATAGAGTTTGGCGAGAAAATCCGGGGATCTTTGTTAGCAGAAACGACCGCGGGTGGAGCTTCTAGAAAGCGGCAATGGCGGACACTCATGAGGGTTCTTGTGGAGACGGCCGTGTCGGAGATTTAGCGACCATGAGCCAGACCCAGCGCCGAGAGAAGCGAAGAAGCGGCAAGTGAGATCCAGGCGTTCACGATCCAACTACTAAGGTAAGGTGGGGTGGATGAGCAGGAATGGGCAGAGAGATTGACCCAGACCTTGGAGATTTAAATAGGTTTTTCTGTTTAGGAAAATACGAGAAATTCAAATAAGCAATGGAATTTAGCAAATGAACTTGGAAAAATTCTAGAAAATTCTAGAAAATATATCCAAGCACAAAGATTCCAAATAAAATAGTTTTGACCATTGTTCATGTTGACTTTAGTCATATTAAATTGTTTTGTTACACAAAGTCCAATATTAAGCTTTTAAATTAAATTCAAATAAATCCAAATGGTGAATTTTCTCATTACACTATTTAAAAGGTTTTTAAAGCTCTGAAAATTGGGATGTTACAAACTAGCAATCCGGTCTCCCAACCAAACACCGAGACCGGTAAAAGACTAGGAACAAATCCTTAGCCCTAGCTAGTCATACCTTTGCCTTATGCAACCACTTAAAGCTTGATGGCGCACATCTTTGCTTGGTCAAGGTCACGATTTGATATGCATCAACTCATGATGCATCCTTCACTTGACTTCCATCAACACATGATGGGTCTTCATTTGACTTGATGATCAACTCATGATCATCTCCTCTTCTTGAACTTGATACACATCAACATATGATGCATCCTTTACTCCAAGCTCTTGACTTCAATATCATCAACACATGATGATCTTCTAAAGTCTCCAACTATAGAACTCAACCTATTCATCCAACTCATGGAAAGTGTTAATTCTATAATATGATTTTCATTAATTACCACGCCATACCATTAACTCATAATGGTGGGATAAGATACCACAATCTTTTCCTCTTTGGTAATTGATGATAATTACATCAATTGCAAGTAATTGAATATAGAATGGTATGAGTATATAACCACTACACAAGTTATATATACTCAAAGGATATATGAGCACACAAGTCTCATACACACACATGAATATATTAACTACACAAGTTAAATATATTCAAGGATATGTGAGTGCACATGAACTACATAAGTTATGTTAAACTCACATATGAGTATACTTAGACTACACAAGTCTTATATACTCATATGAATATATTAACTATGCAAGTTAAATATATTCACAGGATATGTTTCAAAGTAAAGATCCCAAATATGTGAAAACAGAATATGGATCAATATTAATGAAACCTCAAAATATAGAATGAACTCCCTCTATATGTGTGCATACATGAATATGTAGTAAGAACATATGCACATATTTAGGTTAATTCTTTTGGTGAAGTTCAACCTATATTTCGGATCCGAGGAATGCAACATGGTATAAGAATACAAAGTAGAATGCATACATCTTTTGTTCTTTATATACAAACGAGACTAATCATGAGTATAACAATAAGAGAGTTAGTCTTACAAATAGATTTGTCATTATAAATGCATACCTGTTTGGATTTTCCTTTTGTTTATCCAATGAATTTGATTTGTCATTAATCGCATACATGCCTTCATGATTATCACCTTTATATCCAATTGAGACTAAACAATAAGTATATCAATAAACATGTTAGTCTCACTATTGCATTTGTCATTAATCACCAAAACACTCTATTAACATATAATGGCGGGCCTAGATTCTTCAGTCGTCCGCCGTTGGATCTACATGAACGTCATGGTCGTCTGCCGTTGGATACTGAATCGATATCTTTGCCTCTCAGCCATTGGATAACTGAATTGTTAGCTTCCCTGCAGACAGATTTCAAAATTGATGATCCCGACATGGGGAAGATGGTTGCGCCATGGGAGGAGGTCTCGAAGTTGAGGCGACGAGGAGGAGGGCGTCAGGGGAGGGAGGAGGGCGTGGCGTGGGAGGAAGAGGAGATCCAGATCTGGATATAAGTGGCGCCGACGCGGGAGAGGAGGGAGGAGGACACGATGGCGCGGGAGGAGGAGGGGGGAGGATGCGACGGCGCGGGAGGAGGAGAGGAGGACGGAGGCGGGGCACCAGCGCCGGGGGAGGAGATGGAGGAGGGTGGATGAGGGTGCACGGGGAGGCTAGGGTTCGGGGTGGGGGGGTTGATCGAGTGACAAAAGCGGGTAATTACCCCTCAACTTGAGGGTAAAGTTGGAACAAGGGTTGCAGAACCTGTCGCAGCCCCACGGTAGCTTCCGACTTTCGGTTTTCTCATGTATTGGGCGGCTTCCAGCTTTGGAAAAAGTCATGAAAAGCCAGACGTTTGGACCGACTTTCGGGTTTTTCGAGCGAAAAACCGAAGCCGAAGCTGTTCCAAACACCCCCTTTGTATCACTTGTGCTTGTGAGATTTTGTGCTTCCCGTCACCACCACGACAGTACCGATTTCATTGCCGAACTCATTGGTCTTCCCCAGTGGCGGATCTAGGATTAGATCACGCCTCGGGCTAAATTCTAATAGGCCAACATCTTAAAATTAACGCTAATTTCTACCCACAGCAAGACATAACAAAAAATAAGTCACAAATACTTCATTAACATGAAACTTTATAAAAAATGCTTCAACATAAAATATAATAAGAAAAACATGACAAAACATAAATAATATAGCATCTTAGAGATACAAATTGAGTAACTAAATAACGAAGATTTCATCTCTAGTCTAGCCCACCATTTCTTCGTCAATAGTTGGACAAGTACCAGAACCTACAATGACAATAAAAAAATAGATCAAAAGGAGGTATGATTAAATACAAAGAACATGAAATTTAGATTTGTAAGAACCAAACTTACCATTAGCGCGAGATAGTTGTTTTTTACGTGACCTCATTCCTTGAAAACGCTCCAAAATCTTATCATCTTTAATACTTGCAAATATGTCTCGCTCAATATAGCATACTATGCTATGATTCATCCATTCATCATTCATCTGGACTAAGTTTAACATGAGGATTGTTTTGCTCGTTATGACTAGCTCCAGTTCCAACTGTTTCTGAAAGAGATTGATTGGACTGTTGTGTTTGTATTGAAAAATATGATGACAATGTCTTGCTCCTCTTCATTTTTTATCTCTAATTCCTAAATAAGCAATACACTTATTAACAATATGCAGGCAACAAGTTAATTTTGCAAGAATACAAGTCTACACTCTACAAGACTACAACCAATTAACCATAGTCCATATGATCTGAACAGAGTCTACAAGTCTACACTCTACAAGACTACAACCAATCAACCATAGTCCATATGACCTGACCATATCCAACTCTACAGACTACAACCAATCGACCATAGTACCATATCCATTATACAACACTGATTCATTGAACATCCTGATATAGATAAATCACATTTATTTAGACTAGACATAACACATTAGCACCTGATCTCATTAGTCATTACCTCTCCTCAATTCCTCAAAGCCTTAAAGGAGCTCCTCAATTCCTCAAAGCCTTAAAGGAGCCTCAGCTCAAGTCCTCAGCCTCAAAGCCTCAAAAGGCCAAAGCCAAATCGGTGGAGCCGAACTTCCTCGATCTCGGCCCTGCCGCCTACCGCCGAGGGAGCTCGCCCGCCGCCACCTGCCGCCGAGGCCCGAGGGAGCCCTGGAGGCTGGAGCGGCTGAGCCGGCCTGGAGCGTGGAGGCACTGCCGCTGGCGCCGAGGGACCTCGCCCGCTGCCGCGTGCCACCGACTCACCGAGGGAGCTCGCCCGCTGCGGTGGAGCCGGCCTGGAGCGTGGAGGCGCTGCCGCCTGCCGCCGACGCCGAGGGACCTCGCCCGCTGCCGCGTGCCTCCGACTCGCCAAGGGAGCTCGCCCGCTGCGGTGGAGCTGGTCTGGAGCGTGGAGGCGCTGCCGCCTGCCGCCGATGCCGAGGGACCTCGCAACCTCGCCCGCTGCCGCCTGCCGCCGACGCCGAGGGACCTCGCGTCCTCGCCCGCTGCCGCCTGCTGCCGAGGGAGCCCTGGAGCGGTGGAGGCGCTGCGTCGACCGTCGAGGGAGCCTGCGCCAGCGCCGCTGTGTCGCCGTCGAGGGAAGAGCGCCGCTGCGTGACTGCGTCGCCTGGAGTGGGGAATGGGGATTAGGTCACACTAGTTGCCTCTGGCCTGGACTGGAGGGAGTGGCCGAGTGGGGGAAGGAGCAAGGACGCGTGGGCTGGGCTGGCTTGCTAGGCCTCGGGCTAAGTACTGCACAGTGCTATTTTCAGCCTATATATAAATTTTTTTCACTGCTATTTTTTTCTGGACCTCGGGCTACAGCCCACCCTGCCCGAGGCCCAGATCCGCCCTGGTCTTCCCTACGTGGCACTTCATCTTTTCCCTTCACCAAACCGTAATCGCTCTTCGCACTGGCAGTGCCACTCCTGCTGTCTCACCAACATTGCCTCGCCTGATGGCGAGGTCTATTGGCTGCGCGCCTCTCCCAGGTGAAAGTTTTTCCAAATCCTGAGATGTAATCATGGAATTTTGAGTTGAAAGATACATATTTTTTGTTAAATGTTTGGGAATTGGAGTTGAAGCGTTTGGAATTCGAGTGGGAAGTGGTGAATTTTCCTAGTTGAAAATTTTGAATTCTGAGTTGAACAATGCTTTCGTGGTTTGAAGGTGCAAAATCTCGGAGTGAAATCCGTGATTGTTGAGGGTGAACAGAAGGCAAGGCATGGAGGGGAGATGGTTGTCGGGGTAAGGCGAGACGGATGTGGTAGAGTTGCTGGTATTCGCCACTTCGGGTTACCAGAGGCATCCGCCACTGTATGATAGTCATAGTATGCTGGGTGTCTGGCTTGAGAGATCACTATAGCCTATGATGGATTGGTCGATCATGGGATCATTCCATAAAATTTCATAGGATGACACTATCACTTATTATGTACTAGGCATAAGCTTATGGGGATAAAGTGACGATGGATCAACTCATTCCATTCTTCAAACAAAATAAGTGGATTATATTCGGAGTTAGCATCGGATGGTCCATTCACCGTTCAGTCCTTCGAACCAAACACCCCGTACAATATTCTACTCGTCCTACTCATTGATGTTTCATTCCTCATGTACTTAACACTGTTAAACATGCTGCCTGTTAATTCAGAAGTAACAACAGACAAAACTTCTTTTGGCATGGCCGCTAGTTTGGATTTCATGAGGCATCCTCTATTGAGGTGGTTGCTGCCTTCAAAAGTAATCAGGAGACGGGCAGAGACGTGTCAGGTGGCCCGAATGTTTCATAGGTTGCAACGAAAAAGACGAATAAAGAGCATGAGCATACGAACAATAGCAGCAAACGGAATTCAGGAAATGAGATGAAGCTTGAATCTAATACATCAAAATGGAAATTAATCAGTTGTCGATTTTCTTGAGGCTTCAAAGCGGAATAAAAGCAACATAGATAGCTCGAGTGAACATGTAAATGATAGAAAAGAAAGAAGCACCAAGGATAAACCACGTTATTGAGATGGACGCATATTTGAGGATGTCATCCAAAAGATCCAAGAACCAAGTGCCTTAGCTAAAAATTTTGCAGCCAACGAATCTGCTTGAGTTTACAGAGAATCTATAACTCCTTGAAAACAACACACTACTTGTCTTTGTTTTCCTCGGCTTCCTGCTCGTATCGACGTTTGAACTTTGCAATCTGACCTAGGCTTTGAGCCATTTGACGCTTTGCCCTCATATGATACACTTTGCCAGCATGGTTGACCTTGGTCATCATGATATTGATCAGCCTGCCACTCTGTGTCACATATGAAATCCACTGCATCTGTGGATGTAGTCCCTTCCTCATCCTTCTAACCTAAGCAAAAGTTATCAGGAGTGCAAGGTCATCAGGAAAAAAAATTGACTAGTTTTTTTGTAAGTATAACAGGCCTTGATCACTAGAGAAATACCATTGTGCGGTGCCCATAGCCTTGATACTATACACGAAAAGAGATGTAACTAATAAATGTCTATTATCATGGTTCCAGATGTTAACCATGGAAGAAACGTCCGTTTCCTCAACAGACATCACACTCAAATTGGTTAGGAAACAATTATCATTAGTAAGCAACTAAGCATGTACAATTTTGTCACCATCATAACATCTATTCCCATTTTGGTGCCTGTTGAGGCAAATCTAGGAGTATTTCCATGAATAGCTCTGTTGTACAATTGTCAGTATGAGCTGTGATATTTGAAATACCCAATTCTTCATGGTTATTTTTGGCCAAATGTGAACCACAAGGTCGTATGTTGGACATAGAAACATGGCTTCAGCAGTCACATGACCATTTTAGTCAAATAAAAATAAAGCAGCCATTACTCATTAGTTAATAGTCACCCAAGATGACAAAACCTAAGGCAAAAATCACACTCAAAACTATTGGAAGAGAGATCCCCATTAGTATATTCAAGTTCCTGCATAAAACTTATAGATTGATATTACTGAATAATATAACAGTTAATTCGCTTTAAAGTACCATTCCAAGTATCATAAAACTGATAGCCTGATATGCAGTGCAAACTGAAAGTTTATTTGAACTACACAAAATAGACAAGAGTAACGCTTATTAATCCCCTGTTACCCATGGAAAATAGCTCCAAGTGGAACTCTGCAATATTCCAGCTGCGTTAATCAAGCTAGCAAGATCTTCCTATGAAAAAAAGAAGATAACACAATAACCAGACCATTAATGTTTACAGGTAATTTGAATGGAAGTAACACCAAGTAAATTATTCACTTCTCAGTAGGCAATGGATTGGTTTTCAAAGAAGTTGTTTTTTTGTTGGAGCATTACAAGGTAACAACAAGCTGCCTGATAATCATGCTACTTATGAACAAAAGTTGCAAACAACCAGACTGTACTCTATTTTCACATTTTCCAGACCAATATTCAGACTTCCTTTGCAATACCACCACTGAAATTGGGGGTATAAAGTGTAGTGTAGGATTTCTATGTTCTGGATTACACAGTTCTAGCTCAAGCACGGACACTTGGGAAAACTGCGTATCCGTGTCAAAGCGGCGTGTCGGACACGGACACGTGTCGGACACGCCTCCACGTGTCGGCGGAGTATCGGTGATTTTAAAAATAAATTTTAATTTTATAATTCTCGTCGTGTCGGACCTACCGTGACCGCGTGTCAAACATCTGAGACACGGCCGCCCAACAAAGCGTCTGTTTTTCTTTGGCGCCTTAGCCTCGATCCGCGCCCCAGCGACCAGAAAAAAGCTGCTGCGGTGCCTCGATCCGCGCGTGAAGCCGGCCAGTGGAGGTCGCCGCCATTCGGATCATTGCCTCGCCATCATGTCCGCGAGATCAGGCTCGGTCGAGTCGCGCCGAATCGGCAGCGACTCCTCCTCTCCTCACTGCCATGTCAGATCCAGCTCTGGTCGAGGTCGCACCATTGGAGCTTCGGGAGGGATCGCCGCGAGATCAGCTCGGTCCTCCCTCGCGACCTCGGCCAGCTCTCGCCTCGCCTCCTCGCCATGGCGGATCCAGCTCGTCTAGGTCAGCCTTGCATGGCTGGAGCTCGGGAGGAGTCACGCCACGCATGGTGGAGCTCCTCTCCCTCGCTTCGACCTCCAGCTTCGGGACCTCACTCCTGCCACGGCCAGTCCTCTCGCCTCGCGCCGCCAGATCAGACCTCCGGTGCTCTGCTCCCTCGGTCCCTTGCCTTGCCAGCTCCAACCTCGGTGAGGTAGAATCTTGAACTAATGGGCGATGGTGATTGCCGATTGGTGAATTGGTGTCGGTGATGCAGATGATGCTTTGGCGGTTTAGCTTTGCTTGTGCCTTGTTGTGTCTTGATGGCATGGGCGATGGCTATCTTGATGGAGTGATGGTGAATTGGTGATGCTGCGATGGCTGATGCTTTGGCTTTGCTTGTGAATTGTGATAGGTGAAGTTAGTAATTACTAATGAATATGTATTAGTATGTATGTTGATGTTGGTCGAGAATGGAGGATTGGAGGTTGCATGTGTCTTGATGCTTTGCTTAATTGCTTGTGACTTGTGACTTGTGATACTGAGAGACAGGTGAGACTTAGTATGTCTTGATGCTATGCTTGTGATACATAAATGAATTGATGCATTGATGCTTGTGTACTAATCCATTAGTACATAAGCATCAATGCATCAATCATTTATATATCTAACATAGCATCAATACTAACATTTTAGAAAAATGATGCATTGATGCTTGCTCTCATGTTAATGTGTTAGTATATTCTTGATTCCTTTGACTTAGATTGTTCAAAAATCAAATACATATGTTATCTTTATATTCTTGCGACTCTTCTTTGATCATGTTAATTCTTTTCCGGTATATGGAATTATGATTTACGAAAATGGTATTCATATGAACAATTGAACATGTCATGATCCATGAATTGACTGTAGGAAGAATGAAGAGGCAAGGGTTATCTTTGACTCAAAGACTTTGAGAGGTACATAACTACATATTAGAGTTTATTTTACACTTTACAAAATTTCGTTCGACTAGCATGAAGAAACATAAAAATGATATATATGTGTAATTTATTCTTATTATTTAAATATATATAGCCGTAATAGCCGTATCGGTATTTTTGGGAAAATGACGAATTCAGTGTCGGTGTAATAGGTAATAAGTAATAGTGTCGACGTATCCGTGTCCGTGCATCATAGGTTCCTAGATTTGATTTCTGTCATGCTACAGTCAATTGGTCACTACAAATAATGGGCTGTAAAATACTGCTATAGAGAATAACCACAATATAATTAGAGCTCAATTGTTGCAAATCTGGTTCAAATAAAACCTACCACCAGGGGATGAATAAAAAGAATTCGACCAACTACCCTACCTTGAGAATTTCAAGAGTCTCTTTCGCATGCCAAAATCTGTCCACTCAGAAGCCAACATGATTGAGCAGCTGATCAATACAAATCCCATGTGGTCACGAGTGGCATCTTACTAGACATTTGCAGCTAAACCACTTATCTACAAATCCCTCAGAAATTGATGCAGAAGAACCTTATGAGTGCTGTTTAATTAGATACCCCACTGGACAGTGGGCACAGTTACAAAATGGAAGAATCCTCCAGACCTCCACAAAACTCCTACACTGCAAGGGCTTTGAATAAATTTGCAACAAAAAGAAAGCTCAGTAACACCTTACCCAGATGATAGAAAGAAGAATCCACCTGAACTACACGGTACTGTCTTAACGGCAGTGGCGAAGCCAAGATAAAAATAGAGGATGGGCTATTGGGCTCAAAGGCCTAAGCTAAATTGAGACCAACATATCAAGTATAGTCTTGTGCAATTCAAATTCATACATAAATAAAAGAGAAGCAAAGCAAATATGCCCTCCTCATTTGATCTCTAATTTTATTGGCATAATCTTCTATTGGGATACGAATCTCTAATTTTATTGGCATAATCTTCTATTGGGATACGATGTGCGGATAGGCCATAATTTCATTAGGATTAAATTCTAGTTGAGGCCTCTTTGGTTGAGTTGTGCTCTCATCGGTTGGGGGAGTACTACTTGAATTGCTTGTGAAATATTCCCTTCAGTCAAAAACATATTGTTTTGGGATACGTGCAATCAAACTTATGACATTTTGGTTATTGATATATTTTTAAATATTTAGATTGGATACATGAAAATCATGTGTAGATTTGTCTCGAAAAGTACTTTCATGATATTATAATTTTTTTGGGTTTTATAAATATATTAAAATGGAAATTAGTGGTCAAAGTGGCGTTTTTGGGACTGTGTCGATGTATCGATGTCCAAAACAAGTAGTTACACAAAGATCGTTTCTCCATTATTGCAAATCTACTAACAAATTGTACATTTCATTACTTCATCAAAAATTATCAATTAGACAATTACCAAATACCAATTTCATCAATCATCACTATAGAAAATCAGCAAGAATCTAGAGTAATCGAGTAACGAGAAAGAATATAAATTTCATCAATCATCACTATACAAAATCAACAAGAATCAAGAGTAATGGAGTAAAGAGAAAGAATATATATATACCAAATTGAGTCCCCAGTCGGATTTGAGTGCCTACTGCCCGGCTGCCCGTCGGTACTTTCCCCAAATCGCCAAAGCCGGAGCCGCCCCTGTCCGATGCCTACTGCTCGTCAGCCCAGTCGCCCCGGTGCGGGCGTGCGGCTCGGCCCTCCTCCGTGGCTCCGTCCGGTCCTCCGCCGCCCCGCTCGCCACCGGCCGCCTAGGCTCTGCCGCTAGCTAGGGTTTTTCTTCTCCTCTCAGGCTCAGGTGCGCTCCCCCTTCCTCTCGAATCTCGATTGCTCAGTCCTCCATTCCTCCTCTTCCTTCCTGATTAGTTGATGTGTGAGCATATTACGCCCAGTGGCCCATGGCCCATGCCGCATGTCTTCCCTGTTCCTCCCTCAGTTCAGGCAGAGCGCGCATGCTCCATCCATGGCAGCATTCCAGAGTTGGCCTGTGAAGCTCACGCAGGAGGTCGCCTCGGAAGCCAAAAGGCCTGGGACGCAGCCCAGGTGTGGAACAGCACGACAGCCCACTCTCTCCGTCAGGATCTGGTGACATGGTGAGCTACAGTGGGCCATTTCAACGTGAGTGCGTGAGTCTTTTTTTATTCTTTGTTTCCTTTTTTCTTTTCCATTTAGTTTGAAGCTTTCTGCCGAAATACTGTAGTACTCCCTCTGTTTTTTTTACTTGATGTTTTTGACTTTTTACGGTCTTCGAGATGCGGTTTTGACCATTACTTTTTATAACTTTATATTAAGATGTAGTAATAAAATTATAATATTATGATAGTATTTTTAACGACAAATCTAATGATATAATTTTTATGTAGTCAATCTAGATAGTTTTAAATATATTAGTAGCCAAACTTTAGAAAGTTTGACCGCACGGATTCTAGGAAGTCAAGTAAAAAAAACGGAGGGAGTAGGTCCTTTTTTTTGGTTCCTAGTTTTTATTTATGTATTCCACTGTTTTTATATTCATATTGTCGAAATACTGTAGTAGGTCCTTTTTTTTGTTCCTAGTTTTTATTTATGTATTCCACTGTTTTTATATTCATATTTTTTATCCATTCAACAAATATTTTTCATTTGTTGCACTATTAGGGTTTTAATTGTTTTACTAACAACCTTGAATTGTTAGCAGGTTTGATTTGTACTGCTAATAATTTTTATTTCTTTCCGAACATCGTGGATGAACTTTTGATATATCGCCGATGAACGGTTAAAAAATTGGCATATTCTTCACTTAGAACTTAATGCATGGAACATTGTTGTTGAACTGTTGGAACATTGAAACCAAATGCATGGAACATTTCATTTTACCCATCGGAACAATTAACACCCATTTGGTTCATTCCCCTATCCAATTCAAAATATACATTCGGAAACATCGTCAATGAACTAATGGAACATTAGAAAGCAATACGGTAGAACATTTTGTTTTATCTAAAGTGACATGTGACACCATTACTAAGACAAAATATATGCAAGTGGAGTCTTGTTTTGAAGATCTCGCCATAAGAAACGTGATATTTCAAATGGAACATGATTTGGACGCTTGGTTTGAAAGACATGATCATTTGATTTTTTTTTCACTCGTTCTCTCTCTTGTTTTCATTTACTTTGAATTTTTCTGCCAAATATTATAATAAGTCTTTTCTCTATTGTTCCTCATTTTTATTTATGTGTTCCATTGTTTTTATATTCATACTTTTGTATTCGTTCAACAATATTTTTCAGTTGTTGCACTAATAGTTTTTAATTATTTGATTTGTTCTTCTTATAATTTTTATTTCTTTCTGAACATCGTCGATGAACTATTGAAACATTGGCTTATTCTCTCCTTAGATCTTAATGCATGGAACATATCGTCGTTGAACTGTTGGAACATCGAAACCAAATGCATGGAACATTTCATTTTACCCATGGAACATTCGACACCCATTTGGTTCATTCCCTTATCCAATTCAAAATATATGTTTTATAGCATAGTCAATGAACTAATGGAATATTAGAAAGTAATCGTGTAACATTTTGTTTTATCTAATGGATCATGTGACTTGTGATATCATTAGTAAGCCAAAATATATGCAAATGTGGTCTTGTTTTGAAGATCTCATCGTAAGGAACATGATGGTTCAAACGAATCGTGATTTGGATGCTTGTTTTGAAAGATACGATCATTTGAATTTTTGGAGTAAAAAGGACATGCCTGGAAGGCTGGAACTGTGCATGCTAACTTGGACAAGCTGAGTTGTGAAGGTTAGCTGACCCAAGAATTGGCCTTCAAAACACGCTGGGCTAACGTACGAAATGGACCATGCCAAATTAAGCATGCACGCAAAGCAACCTAGGAAGGTGGGTGGCCTTCAAGTGGTTAAGTGCCGCTCGGGCGGCATATAGTCGGCCCTGAGGGTTCCGGCTCCGACGGAGGGTGGGCTCGAGCCCATCCAATCCCACGGATACATTCGCTTCTGCTTAATGACATCGGTGCACCTAAACACCAGGGGCGGACCTAACATAGGGCATGGATGTTCAGCTGAACCCCCAAAAATATAGGGAAATAAATTGCTATTAATTAGTACTTCACCACGCAACAAACTGCATGGATTGGAATATCCATCCAAGAAAGAAAGATCTGGATGAGATTTATCACAACAAAGAAAAGATACCACACGAGGATGTTGATGGGGGATCTCCGACTGGAGCTCACCGTGTCGGCCGCTAGAGAATGGGAGGGGGGCAGATCTGGTGAAAGGTGGAAACAAAGGAAGGGGAGAACAAGAGGTGGAGAAGAACTCACCGCGCTAGTCGTCGGAAGGGGGAGGTGGGTCAGATCTGGCGAATGGTGGAAGGGGAGGAGAAGAGGCGGAGAACGTCTCGGTTTCTCCTTTCTTGTTCGTGCAATCACGCCGTATCTTTTGGGACGAATGAACAGGAGGCGTTGCCTGCCAACGATGTCAAGAGACTCTATTTAAGATAGAATATTTCTCAGTACAAAAATACTTTCCACTTAGGGCCACTTTGGAACAAAGAAAAAACTAGGAGGAATTTTGTAGGAATGAAATACTCTATTCCCGTGAAGCATCCAAACAACACAATTGGACAATTTCTGCGTTATATAATTCCATAGGATTCAACTGGATATGCCATTCAATTCCCGTGTTTTTTCTATTCCCACATTTTCTAGATTCCTACGTTCCAAAGAGGCCCTTAAATTAGAGGATGACTGGTCATAGGTTGTTCCAAAAATTAGTAGGATTCTTTTAACATTGGATCCTAATTTCTTGTACTCACACTTAATAGTTATAACCATCCCCATTCTATTGGAAGCCACATCAACCATAATCATCCACCGCCACCCCTACCCCCACCCCACGCCGCCAACCTCCCACCGCCGCTAGCCCACTACCGATACCTCCCCCTTCTTCTTCGCCTCTCCATCACCTCCTCGCTATCGGATCCGTTGCCCCCACCTCCCGCCACTTCGCCGCTCACGATCGTTCCCCTCTCCTGACATCGTTCATTGTCCTCCTTCGTGCTCGCAGCCAATGGCACCATCGCCACCTCGTCGCCCAATGTTGGTTTGCCGTCACCCCTCCACCCTCTATAGTTGGGAAGTCTGATGAACCCATACCCTAACCCTGTCACTACTACCGGAGAAGTCGAAGACCTCATCGGCTAGAGCATGAATCGTGTTGCAAATTCAACGGTGAGAAATTTAACCGATTTTCTCAAAATTTTAGTTGAGTGTTATTTAACAATTTTGCTTAAATTATAGAGTAACATCTTTTTTTATCAAATAGAGTTACATCTCACCCTACAATTCCATCTATTGATATATTTCTTTGCCCAACATTTCTTAAAACTATGTAGATAGAATATTTCTCCTCGGTACTCTATACTCTATAGAGATCAAACAAACATCCTATAGTTTATGGAAACACATATTAGGTTTCTAATATTGTTTTACTACATATTAGGGTTTAACACATAAGTATATGGAAACACATGTAAGCACACTTTTAGATATAGCAATATTGAAATCCTTGTAGAACCACATGAAGGGCTTGAGAAATGAATACACATCTTATATATCTTTTCTAGGCATTCTTTCCAAAATTGTAGATACGAGGTTTTGGCCATTGATTAAGGCAAATGAAATTGTCAAATTGTTTTGTACATAGTGTGCGCTAATTTCTCTTAGCTCTATTTGTGTTTAATTAGTTTCATTACACATTTTTTTAAAACAATATAATTAGTGTGTTCTTATTTTTAAATCATTTTTTGTGGCAAATGGTAGCATCTACCATACCATGTGTCGAACCCGATAGCGAAGGATCCCGGATTCTCTATGCTTCATATACTAGTCCAAAAACAGCTAGTGTACACAGTCAACAAAAGTGGATAGCATAGCCATAAAAAGTCATTCATTGATAATAATCAAGTCTCTTACAAAAGGGGCATAAAGCCAACAAGCAAAATAAAGCGGAAGCAAAAGAAGTAAGGTAAAGCACATGATTCACTATAGGCAATCGTCTAGAGGGCGTACCCTAGGCGTCCAAGTTCCCATTTTCCTCATAGTACTCTTCTCTTGATCAACAATTTATTAGGCAAGGTGAGTACAAATGAATGTATTCCGCAAGTTACACCCAATTAACAGATTATAATGCATGCAAGGATTCAACAAAGGGAGGCTTATATGACTCAATTTGCATAAAGCAATATTTTTCATTTAAATATTCATACTAAGTTCTAAAGTAGTTTACTCTATAACTAAAATTCATTTTCTAAATCTCCAGTTTTATAGTCAGATAACATTTATCAACGAGTGGTGAAGGATATCTTCCTATCACATGGCTACCTACTTAAATTTTCCAATTGAATAAACTAACCAACAATAGTTGATAAAGTCTTTTTAAAAATCAAAATAAAAATCTAACTTGGAGTGGCTTTGCTAGCATGTCCATGATCGTGGACACAGCTATTTGAATAGTTTTACACTCTGCAGAGGTGTACAACTTTACTCGTATGATATGACTTCTCTAGTTTGTTTGGCATCCATCGATACCACCTCTCACTATCTTAGGTAAGCAGTCTAGAGCACGTGACAAGGCCTTTACAATACGTCATCCCACCGTAGTCCCGCCTCGCTAAGGTTTCACCCCCTTTGGATAGAAACCCACCGGGTTCAAGCCCCCTCTTGCGCCAGGTGGGAATACATAAAAGTAGGTCATAAAGACACCCATGCAACCGGATGGCACGACCACAGTGAAATATTGCAAATTAGTTAGCCATATCCTGTCCATTCAGAACATATGGTAGTACGATAGGGTTTAGCAAAATACGCTTGAAGACCGGTCCTTAATTGACTTGGATGACTTTCCACAAAACCCATGGGCCTCGATCATAGAAATGACTCGATCCTGTGCATCAACATACACCATCCAAACATCCATTTCGTCCAAATCCAAACCAATTTTCCTTTTATTTAACAAGTCAAATCATTTCATAAATTTCTATGGTATAGACCTACCATAGTATCCTTTTAAATCATAGTTGAACTTTTGGCTAAATTCCCCAAATTAAATATTTTTGAGCTCAGCTGTGACTAAGCATAGAGTTTTGCAATATGTTCTAGTTCATACTGATAAACCAACTAGTTTTTAACTATGGTGCCAAGGGGTGGTTAAATCAATATTCAAGTTTTGATGTACAAAGGAATTAGGAATAATTATAAAGTTAAAACAGGGATTTAAATTACTTGAATTTAAATACACATGCAATAATAGCTTAAAATAGAATTTAAATAATTTGAAATACTGGGATTCAATATGATCAAAGGTGTAACTTGCCTTGCTCAAATGATTGAGGATATACTTCTTCGCAATATTCGGGTTCCCCGGAGTCGTCGAAATCTATATGTGAAGACGAAGCAATTTCAAATAAATTCAAATGAACTCCAAATTAAATATTTTAGTATAGATAGCTAGATCTTAATTTTATATGAATTTAGAAATTTGAATCATTGGAATCGGAGCTCGTATGAAGGAGAACAAGTCCTCGAAGGGGTTTTGACCACCTAGTCGGAAGGGGTACGACCACATGGTCGAAAAGGATTACGACCACTTGGTCGAAAAGAGCTACGACCACCAGGGGCGAAAGCGGTGAGGGGGTGGCTGGCAGCAAAGAAGAAGGCGACGACGACAACAATGACGATAGGGCTTCGACGGCGCTAGGGCTCTGGCGGCTCTCGGAGTGAGCGGGTGCGAGCACGGGGTAGCCCGCAACCGTGTGGTGCCGAAGGTGGGGACGAAGGCGGTGGAGGACCACTGACGACGGCGCAATCACCGACGGCGAGAACTTCAGCCAAAGCTCTTGGAGCTCGAAATCCCGACGAATGAAGGCGAGAGAAAGAGGGAGAGGAGAGTTGAGGGGAAAACCAGAGGAGGCAAAGGGCTTCCTGGTACTCCATTTATAGAGGAAGGAGAGGGAACGGGCGACAAGATGGAGCGGTGGGATTCTCGGCTGCGCGGCATAGGCGCACGTCCAATAGGTGAAAGAGGGGATGGGGGCAGGCAAGGGAAGAGACAAGAGAGGGAACGGGCGTGTCGGAGATGACAACATTTAATCTTGTGGGACTTTTTGCAACAACATTTAATGTTGTGTGACATGGAAAAAGAGAGAGAGAGAGAGAGATACGGACGCACCGAGGCGAGGGTGGTCAAAAACGAGAGGGTGGTTGCAACCGAGAGGTGGTCGTGACCAAGAGACTGGTTGAAACCAAGAGGTGGTCGTGACCAAGAGGCTGGTCGAAACCAAGAGGTGGTCGTGACCAAGAGGCTGGTCGAAACCAAGAGGTGGTCATGACCAAGAGGTGGTGGCCTTTTACAACCGAGAATGGGAGGGGGAAGAGGGAGCAGGAACGACCGACGGGAATTCGAACAAACAGAGAGAAGAGAATCTTAAACACCAAAGAACTCCAACAAACTCAAAATAAACCAAATTGAGTTAGTTGAAGTTTGATTAATTCATATTAAATCGCTTTCAATTTTCAAAATCTCCAAGTTAAGCTTTAGCAATGCAACAAAACCAAATGGTTATTTTTATTTTGAAAATTTGAAAATTGGGATGTTACACCATGTTAATGATATTCCCTGCAATGTGTATGTGTATGCACCCATATAGTTTCTCAAGGATCAAAGAGAGATATTTATGTGAGAATGCTCTAGATTATCCAATTTGAAAATTCAGAAAACTTTGTACAATGTAGACGATTTCTTAGAAATATGTAAGTGCTTCAAATATTTTCTTTGAACGAATTAGATTATGTTGTCATGAATCTGATGGTTATAATAGTCAATATATACAATCAAAATACCTCATTTCCCATATGCGGATATGCTAAGATAGAGCATAAATAAAGAGAAGAGTGTGAGAGGTAGATATCTATTAAAAAAAAGAGTGAGTTGTAATAGAGTAGTACTCAAATAAAGTGTATTGTTTTTTAACCATAGGTATCTTAGCTGGTCCGTCTAGCGTGTTACTCCCTCTAAGTTCTAATGATGCTATGGATTTTTTATGGTAAGATATTATAACTCTATATTGGTATAAATAAATAATAATAAATTTATTAAAATACTTTTAACAAAAAATAAAGTGATGTAGTTGTCAATATGTCAATCTAGATTATTGTAAATATATTAATTGTTAAATTTTAGAAAGTTTGGTTGCAAAGATTTTAAAAATCACTTAAAAGAACTAAAAAATATATCAAGTTATGATTCAAAAATATTATAATGTTTTATTTGAACCCTATTGATAATATGATGCATTCACCATTGCTAAATAAATAAGTTTTCTTCTTCTTTGATAAATCAACCCGCCAAAGCGGAAGAATTACCATTCCTTTGACAATTAACGCTTGTCGGCCACTCATACAATCTTCCCTGCCATGCACATTGAAAAATATACGGGATTCCTGGAAATATCGCTCTCCATTTCTTAGAACAGTCTCTTTTGTTCACCACTTTTTTCACACGACCAATCAACGCCAAACTAAATCGAAAACAAAATAGGCGTAAAATTTGGACATTTTGCAAGTGAAGCCTAATTCAATTCCACTAGGCTCTTTATTTTATTTATATAACAATTAAAAGGAGCAACTAGACCTACTTTGGTTTTTGGATCGAACAAGCAAGGAAGGCGAGGGCATAGAGAAACGATATCGGTGACCACGGCGAAGTGGTTGGCTGGCGATGGTGGAGAAGAAGGAATAGGCCGCGCCTCCGGCGGGGATGTCCGGATGTGTCAGGACAAATTTCAGTGAAAAGCCCATATTCACTTTCCAAACAAGTCCTTGGAGAAGAAACAAGGGTGTAAACATAGAGAAAAGGAAGACAAATTTCAGTGAGAAGTAGCTTTATATTCCGATTTCCTTTTCCGCGAAATTTGTCTTTTTTGTTCTACTGGATCAATTTTAAAAGTAATTTTTTTCCGTTATGATTGATTGATTTTGTGTCAATACTACCATTTTTTCCGGAAATTTTGTTACCATTTGCACCATATTTTAGAAAGGAAAAATGTGTAAGTCCTCACATGTGGCACCCTCCTCACCCTCTCCCTTCTCGCTCTCCATGATACGCTGACATGGCAATTACCTGACATGGCAATTACCCTTTGTGCTGATGTATGCTTCTACTAACACTTCTCTCGCTCGCCACGGTGCGCGGGCCTCGTGCATGCTTCCCTTCGCCTGCTTCCTCAGCGGACACTTGTCTGACGTTGGCGGAACCAGAATTCGAAAGACTCGGGGCGAACTATTGGCAATGGCATTAGATGTTTCAATTGTGTCTGCTTGAACTGGGGAATTGTCCTCTACTATTGCGGTTCTAAAATAAGTCTGTATTGATTTCATTTTGTTAGAATTCCTACAAAAAAATTTGGTCAGTACAGAAGTAATAAATCTACCAAACCTATGACACTATAACAAAATTTACATAGTACATGAACAACATTCAACATGGTGGAGAGTGCACTGCCCACAAGAACACCATGAAGTCATGAATGAATCCATCTTTTATGACCGAGGAATGCAATTGTCTGCCAAACTCAATTAAATCGACAAAACTGGAAATGGAAGCATAGCATTTGTCATTTGGTCTTAGACACTTAAGAAACATTCTCCATTCCTCCTTAACAGCAGAATTGATCTCGGTAGGTTTATGACAAGTTGTCAACATTCAAAATTCAGAACAATCCTGAAGACTCCTCACTTCCTCAGTCATCTACTCACCTGCGATGCGAGGGTAGCGAGGCTATGGATTATTGTCTTGAAGCGATGGCGAACGCGATGGCTTGACTCTCGCGACCTCCTTGGACTCTCGACTGGCTTCTCGGTGTGCTACTGGCGTGCTGTCGACCTCGTCGACCTCATGCTGCCACCACGCCCCCCGCAACCCCCGCGCGCGCTCAGACCCCTCGCTAGTCTTGCGTGGTCGGACGCATGACCCCATGTGCAGCGCCAATGTTGACCCTGACCGGCCGTTGGCCTTATCGCTTCAGTGCGCCCTTGCGGTTGCCCTCGCGGTCTGTGGCTGCGACCTGACGGGAGGACCAGGAGGAGAATGGGGAAGAATCAAATAAAAAATGGGGATTTAGCCTTTAGGGTTGTGTGCTAGCTTGGGCCTTGAGGCGGCGCTCATTGTTCTCGGACGGCCCATGGCCACGAATGCCTGCCGCGCCCTCCTCGAGCAACAACTGCGATGCTTCGGTCGGTAACGTGCGAGGCGGCGGCGATGGGCGATGGCGCCATGGCGACCTTGGCGGGGCGTCGGCGAGGGGTATCCGGGAGACTGGGCGGCCGCCGGCTTGCCTTCTAGGGGTGGTTCCACCATGGTCAGGTATCCTAGAGCTCGCTCTCGGTGGTAGTCGTGCCTGAGTCGAGTCGAGGCGGACTCCTACATCTCCGTGAGCCGACTGCTCCGACGAGGTCGGCGAGGCGAGGTCTGCGAGGCTGAGGCCCGCACACCGTGGCGAGGCATTAGCATCCCCTGCGGCGACGGCTAGTGGTGGTGGTGGAAGTTCGTGCCCGATGAGGTCCCCATCCGTACAATCCCTAAGCTGCAAGAAACAAGAACAAGCTTCCATCACATGCTGCAATGCACAAAGCGGTGACTAACGGCGTCTCAACTCTCAAGCATAGGATGACAAGGCTCATCGAGTCACTGATTAATTCATGTAATAAATGTCTTATATCCTCAAGAGAGGAACGCTAATATGGAGGGAGGCATGAAACTATGGATGGGATTGGAGAGGAGAATCTATGAGGGAGGAAAGAAGGGCACGGACCGTGCCCTGGGGCACTGAGTCATGCACGACCGTGTCCTATGGAGCGGCAGTGGATGCGGGCATGGCAATGGGGCCACGTGGCGCGCGGATAGGTGTCCGGGCATCTAGGGCATGGCAGCAGAGCGCCCAAGTCTCCTGGGCACAGCAGGCGCTTGTCTAGGCGTTAGGGCCATCCAAGTGCCTAGTCAACGGTGGAGATCGCATTCGGGCGCCGGGGAATGGCTTTGAGACGTGTTGGCCACCGGCTCGTCCATTGTGCCATTTTTGATATTATAGCGCGCTGACGGTCAAATTTGTTAATAACAGCGCCAACAATACCATTTAGGCCAAAAACTCCTAAACGAGAGAGATAGGCAATACAACAACCAGAGAAATGGAAAAATTGCATTCCCAAAACTTTCTGCAAGATCTTGGTCTTTCCTCTAAACAAATCCTGTGCCGTTGGTAGCTCTTGTTGTTGCAATCTAGCACACACACACCTTTTCCTGGACACAAACGTGAACTGCAGTCGCACGAAGAAGAAGCAACGCAGAAAAGAGAGACGAGTGTTGTTTTGCCGCTGCTTAACTTCTCAGCGTTTTTCAGTTTTCTATTCTCCTTTTATCTCTTAGTTACATGCACCGGGTGCTGCTAACAACCAACAACTCCACGATTGCTTCTAACAACCAACAACTCCACGTGCAATCGTGTGCTGTTCTAACTGCTAATAGATTACATGCAATCGCTGACTAACAAACTAACAGATAACAAACTCAAGTACCCCTCGCCGTGCATGACATGCACGCGTCACAGGCGACGTGATTAACACTAACAAATCACCCCCTTAATCATGGCATCCGGACTTTACTTCTACCACACCAAGCTTCTATCTTATCTCCATGAACTTGACACGACCAAGGGCTTTTGTCAAGATGTCGGCGAGCTGGCCATCAGTACTCACGTGCTCAACGTCAATCTTGCCATCCTCAACACATTCACGAATAAAATGGTACCTCGTGTCGATGTGTTTGCTGCGGTCGTGGTGCACCGGATTCTTGCACAACACGATCACAACCTTGTTATCCACCATCAGCTTGACCCTTTTAAACCGCCGCGTCGGTCACCGAGTAACTTCGCCGAGCCACATCCCTTGGCACGCCGCCGTGATCGCCGCGATGTACTCTGCCTCACAAGATGAGAGCGTGACAATCTTCTGTTTTTGCGATGCCCATGTGATCAGACTAGCACCGAGGTAGAACGCCATCCCTGAGGTGCTCTTGCGATCGTCCACATCGCCCGGTAGTCGCCATCCTTCGTAGCCCACCAGCTCGGGCTCCAGCGCATCACGCCGCTTGTAGCAGCATCCATAGCCAACTATGCCGCTCACGTATCGCAGGATGTGCTTCACGACCGCCATGTGCTGTGAGGTGGGCGCCTCCATGTAACGGCTGACAATGCCCACAGCGTAGGCAATGTCAGGCCTGGTGTTCACCAGGTAGCGTAGGCTCCCGACAACGCTGCGGTACTTAGTGGCATCGACCGCAGCGCTGTTGTCCTTCTTGGTCATCTTTAGCCGGTTCTCCATCGGCGTCAGACACGGATTGCACCCGGCCATGCCTGCCGACTCGGCAGACCTTGCGCGTGGTCTGCGGCATAAAGTGATCATGCCAGCAGCCTGCTTCACCTCGATCCCAAGGTAGTAACTCAGAAGGCCGAGGTTGCTCATGCTGAACATGCTCATCATCTGGTCCTTGAACTCGGTGATGTTGTCGATGCTTGACCCAATGATGATCAGGTCATTGACGTACACCTTGACGAGCAGGAAAGTCCCGCCCTTTGCCCTCCGGTACACTACGTGCTCGATTTTGATGTGTTCGAACCCGAGTGTCACCAGCGAGCTATCCAGCTTGGAGTTCCAAGCCCAGCGGTGCCTGCCGCAGACCGTATAGTGCCTTGCGCAGCTTGAGCACCATGTGCCCGTGCTTGTCATTGACAAAATCGGGCGGTTGCTGCACGTACACCTCTTCGGCGAGTTCACCATTGAGGAACGCCGATTTGACGTCCATATGGTGGATTTCCCAGCCACCGTGTGCCGCTAGGGCGATCAGCACGTGCACCGTCTCCATGCGCGCCACCGGTGCGAACACCTCGTCAAAATCCACCCCCTGTCGCTGAGCATAGCCTTTTGCAACCAGACGAGCTTTGTGCTTGTCAACGTTACCTTCTGGATCTTTCTTTACCTTTAAGACCCATTTGAGCCCGATGGCTCGGTGTCCCACAGGGAGTGCGGTGAACTCCCATGTGGCGTTCTCATGGATGGAGCGCATCTCATCCTTCATGGCGCGCCTCCAGCATGCCTCCTTGAGTGCCTGCTCGACGCTTGCGGGCTCCTCAGCGGCCAGCATGCAGAGGCCGCTGTAGTAGACGTCGTGGACCGATGTCGTGTCATAAACATTTGACACCATCCGGTACCGCAGTGGCGCACCCTCTGAGTCATGCGATGCACCAGTGGGTGGGGTAACCCACTCGACGCCGGTCGGTGCAGCCGCTGGAGGAGTGGCCGGTGTGTGTGGCTCTACTACCTGCGGTGCCACTGGACTTGTGCCTAATGTAGACGCCGTCGCCGTCGTCGCCGTTCACTTGAGCGCCATCTGCCACATGCTTGGTGGTGTACTCGATGGTGAACGTGTACATGGCACCGGGAGTACGATTAATGGACATCGCCTCCCAGTCCCATTGCTTCTCCTCCTCGAACACAACGTCGCGGGTGATGTGCAGCTTGTGCATCTTGGGATCATAGACGGTAGGCCTTGGCACCCTCCTCGTAGCCGATGAATACCATCGGCTTTGACCTATCCGACAGCTTTGTGATGTTGGGCCCGACCTTCTTGACGTGTGCAATGCATCCAAATGTCGGAGGTAGCGCCACGATGGGCACCGCTTGTGCCATGCCTCATATGGTGTCATGCCATCGAGGCTCAGCGTCGGCGCTGGTTCATATGTGCACGGCGGTCTTCACCGCCTGCGCCCGAAACACGCAAGACATCGCGCATGCTTTTTAGTAGATCGCGCGCCATCTCGGCGATCGTTGCGTTCGGCGCTCCATGACACCGCTTACATTGCGGTGGTAGGGAAGCGATGGTGTACCGCTTAATCCGTGCTCATCGCAATAGTCGTCGAACTTCGATGGAGTTGAACCCCGCCACGATCGTGTGCGAGCGCCTTGAAGCTTGCGTTGCGTTCGTTCTCGGCAAGCGCCTTGATCTTGCGAAGAACCCGAATGCCGTCCTTTGTCCTCAAGGCATCTCCACCCACATGTACACGCTATGATCATCACGATTAGCAAAAAATATCGATTACCGCTCGGTGTAGCAGGTGTGATGGGGCCACAAAGATTGCCATGCACGGCTCGATCCGCGCTCGACGCGGTAAGACAAGGCAGGAGCGAACGGTCTTTGCTTGCCAGAAATCTTGCGACCATCGCGAAATTTCTTCACGCGATCGATCATGGGCACGCCATCCACCATTTTCTTAGCGGTGAGATCGTGGAGCGCGTGGAAGTGCAGGTGGCCATAGCGCGCATGCCAGCGCCACGCCATGTCATCTGCTTTTGCCAGCAGACACACTGGTACGGTCAGGTTCAGGGCCAATGTGTATAGCCTGTTCCTGGACCGCAACACTCGCGCCAATAGTAGCCGCTCGCGATTGAAGATGCACAGCTCCCTGCCCTCGATGACGATCTTGTAGCTACTCTCGTCGAGCTGTCTGAGGCTAATGATGTTGCTTCGGAGCCGTGGTATGTAGTATACCTCGGTGAGCACCTAGTGCTCCTGGTTCTTACACTGGTACATCACAGCGCCTTTGCCGCTGATCTCTACCACCAAGTTGTCGCCGAACTTCACGATGCCCTTCACCGTTTCATCAAGCGACGTGAGCGTCGACCGGTTGTCGGTCATGTGGTTACTGGCGCCAGTGTCGAGGTACCACACATTGCTGCCAGCGTCCACCGGGAACACTTTCTCCTCGTTGAGGAAAACCGCTTCCTGCTGCTGCGCCATCAGTAGCTTGCACAAGCACATGGTGCTCGGCCATGAGGAGCGCTAGTTGCTCCTCTTGAGCACGCGATAGGTTGGCCTCCTCCTTGCGCTCGCAGCGCAGCTTACGGCATTCACGAGCAAAGTGCCCATTGATACCGCAGTTGTAGCACTTGCCCTTTCCACTGTTAGACGCACTGCCCTTGCCTCCGCTAGATGCGGCGTCCTTGCCGCCGCCCTTGCTGTGGCGCTTGTAGCGGCGCTTATCGTCGCCGCCATCGCCGGCCTTGTCGCCAGCTGGCTTTCTGCCGCCAGAGGAGTTCTCGCCTTGCTCACGCTTCTTCATGTGCGCAAGTCATTCCTCCTCGGTGAGGAGTAGGCGGCTCCTAGAGCTGCCCGTGTTGCCAAGGTTGAGATGCTCCTCAGCGGCCTTGAGTTGCCCGGTCAGTTCCTCCACAGACAGCGTGTCCAAGTCCATAAGAGTTTCAATGGACAATGCTATCTGGGAGTACCTGGGTGGTACCACGCGCAGAAACTTCTCCACGACCTTCTCCTTGTCGAGCTTGTCACCGAGGATGTGGAGGTTGTTGACGAGCCCAGTGAACCTCATGGCAAAATCGTCCACCGACTCGCCGTCGTGGAACACAATGCTCTCGAACTCCTTGCGGAGCGACTGAGCCTTGGCCTTGCGCACGTGCGCTACACCCATGCGCATGGTTTTGATGGCATCCCATGCCTCCTTGGCGCTCTCCTTGATGGCGAGCGTGGAGAGCATCTCCGGTGGCACTGCTCGAAGAATCGCCTCCAGCGCCACGTGATCCTCATAGAAGTCAGTGTCGTCATACTCGACTACATCCCACAGGCCTCGCGCCTGCATCATAACCTTCATCATGAGAGCCCAGTCTCCGTAGTTGGTTCGCGTCAGCATCGGGTACTACACCAAGCCCCCCGACTCCCTCACCACCCGCGGTCCAACCCGATCGCGGCCATTGCCGCCGCCGCTGTTATCGCGGGTCTGGGGACGCTCTGGTGACTTGGACTTCTGGGGCGACCTCGAGCCATCTTGCGACATCCTCACAGGTATGGGAGCAACAAAGCTCTGATACCACTTGTTGTCGCAATCTAGCACACGCACACCTTTTCCTGGACACAAACGCGAACTGCAATCGCACGAAGAAGAAGCAACGCAGAAGAGAGCGAGAGTTGTTTTGCCACTGCTTAACTTCTCAGCGTTTTTCAGTTTTCTATTCTCCTTTTATCTCTAGTTACATGCACCGGGAGCTGCTGACAACCAACAACTCCACGATTACTACTAACAACCAACAACTCCACGTGCAATCGTGTGCTGTTCTAACTGCTAATAGATTACAAGCAATCGCTGACTAACAAACTAACAGATAACAAAATCAAGTACCCCTCGCCGTGCATGACACGCACGCGTCACAGGCGACGTGATTAACACTAACAGCTCTCAGTTCTTTGCCAGTACAAAATTTCAGTACATTTCTCTAACTCAGGGAGACAATCCCTTGCCATTTGTAAACTGTAATTTACATATGCAGCTTGAAAGAGGCAACTACTGAACAGAACAATACACCAACCTTGTTTGCCGCATCTCATAGAGCATTGAGTGGATATCGATAACACATGAAAGCAGGCCTTCGTAGTTATCAATGGTTACTTCAACATCATGCATAAAATCACTAGAGAAGTTCTCCAAAAATTCATATTGTTTCTATCTTGTATTACACGAAGAAAATGGATTAACAATAGAACATCGACCGGCTATACACATTTGGAGGGTAGTTGTACAATCAACAAATAGTAGTCAGCTAAGAAGGCATTCTGGATTCTCATGTATTGACAAAATCCCAAGTCAAGTCTACGAAACCATTTGAGATGTGCTTGTTTCCATCAGTGGCGGAGCCAGGAATTTGAAGTTGGGGGTGCACACATAAAGCAACGCCGGATATGATTAGTTCGAACCAGGGAAAAAGCTACGGTTGGGAACAAATTTGAACCTAGCGATAGAACCGAGTTCTGGCGTGCATCGGAATTTTCGGATTTATTTTGGCCAAAATTTTGAATCGAAATTTGAAATTTTGTGAAGTTAAAGCGAAAATAAAGAAAAATGCATAGCCAAGGTCAGATTTTTGCGATAACAGAAATTTTGTTCCTTTGGTTCAAACTCGCATTGCCCAATGAAGCGAGAATTTGCGGTTAAAGTAAAAACATCAAGAAAAAACGGAGGAAATTATCTACTAATATCTTTTAGCATGTCATTACTATAGTAATCATTTTGGAAAATGACTTCTTTGCTCCCACACCGGTGCCACGCCGCCCGCTCCTCCTCTCCACGCCCTTGCGGCCACGAGCCGTAGGAACCAAATTGGGAGGAGTTGGAGTAATAGAGATAGAGATGGATGTGGGTGATGAGTGATGAGATGGTACGTGGGCTAGTGGAGGCCGCGAGTGGGCCGTGGGTTGTGAGTTGAGCTTCCAAGAGAGTGCACATCAAGGAGTACTACTTAATATGGCCCAAATGCGTGAATCGATCCTCGAAATGTTTTCGATTTTTGATGTGTCAGGACACCTATTGGCTCCGCCCATAATTGTACCGAGAGATAAATTACTGGTACTCTCTGGATATGTGCAACAGAAGTGATTGTTTTAGGTTAGCGATTGTAGCTAGCCGAGATGACACCATAGCGGGAACAAAAGGTCGCGCCAAGAACCAAACGTTTAAATGTAACATATGCCAAAAGCTTTCACTAGCTTGTACAACTAGTCTTTTATGATAGTACTCTCTGTGATCGATTGTACAATGACTTAGGAAGGTGCGGATGCCTCGGTGCTGGCGACTTGCTCGTTGATGGTCTGGTGGGCTGAATTGTTGAAATGGATAGCCCAACTGCTGAGTGCTTATACCTAATTTAAAAAAACTTCATTTATTTTTTTGGGGCCGCCCATGCTTATACTTAATTAAAAAAAAACTTCATTTATTTTTGGGGGTGCCCGTGCACCACGGGCAACCCCCCTGCCGCCGCCCATGGTTTCCATAATAATTTGCTGATAACTTCACCGCTAGGTACCATGTTGTGGACGCCTTCTTGGGCCGGCAATACCAGCGGTGCCCCAAGACCACGGCGCCATAGCAGTGCTTGACTTCCTTGGTTGCCAAGGAATAGTTTAGAAAGAGATCGATAATTAGGAAGAGGATAAGATTGGTTAGGATTAAATCTCCTTAAGATTTAATGTTTAGCGTACCATCCATCTTATAAGGATGGGAATTGTATCTCTTATTCCTTCAAAGCAGAAAGAAACTTCCTCTACCCATATCTCTTCTCCCACGTGTGCAATTGTATCTCTTATTCCTTCAGGAGGAAAGAAACTTCCTCTACCCATATTTCTTCTCCCACGTGTGCTTTCTCTTGTCTTTGTTCGAATCGTGAGAGAGTGATTTTATTATTCACAACTATACATGTTATTATTCATTAATTGAGATGGTATATATAGACATTTACATGGGTCTCATGGGCTATATGGGCCTCATGGGCCACATGGGCTGAGATAGAGAGAATATAGAATATACAACACTCTAACTCCTCCTTCAAACTCAAGGTGGATCAGGAGGATCTGATGCACTGAGTTTGAGTAGATGAAGCCGATGATGTTCTCGAGTTTGAGCTTTAGTGAAGAAATCCGCAACTTGAAGCTCTGAGGGAACATACTTGAGGATGGTTGACTGCTGACAATGAGATCGTATGAAGGATGCATTAACACCAATGTACTTTGTCAGCTCATGCTTGGCGGGATCACTAGCAATCTGAATGACACTTGTATTGTCACAAAAGAGAGGTGTAGGATTGTCACAGTGGACACCTAGAACAATCAAGAGCCATCGAAGCCAAATGATCTCTGAAGTGGTAGAGGTAAGAGCTCGAAGCTCAGCCTCTGCACTAGAGCGTGACACCGCAATTTGCTTTTTAGACTTCTAGGCAATAAGCGAAGTGCCAAGAGAGATACAGTATCCAGTGATAGATCGGCGATCAGCAGGATCACTCGCCCAAGTGGAGTCAGAGTAAGCGTGGAGCTGGAGCTAACTTGAACTGGCATATAATAGACGTCTGGACGCAGTCCCCTCAAGTATCTCAACACACAAAGAACATGACCATAGTGGACTGATGTGGGAGCACTGACAAACTGGCTGAGCACATGAACAACATGAGCAATGTCTGGCCTGGTGACAGTGAGATAGACAAGGCTCCCAACGATATGACGATAGCGGGAAGGATTTGTCAGGGGTACACCGTTTATAGGTCGAAGCTGCAAGTGAAGCTCTATGGGTGTGGCAATAATACGAGTATAAGTCATCCCAGAGCGAGCAAGCAGATCCTGAACATAGCGATCTTTGAGAGAGATAGTAGCCATCACCATCGAATGAACCTCAATCCTAAAAATAGCTCATCGGTTCCAAATCAGACATCATAAATTTTTCACCCAATTTCTTTTTGACAAAAGCCACATAGTCTATGTCATCTCCTGTGATCAACATATCATCTACATATAACAGAAGCAAAGTACGACCCTGTTGAGAAGTGTGAATAAACAAAGCAGAGTCATGCTCACTCGGAGTAAAACCAGCAACTCGAATCACAGAACCGAAACACTCGAACCAAGCACGAGGAGCCTGCTTAAGACCATATAGAGCACGCCTAAGGCGACAAACATAGCCTGTAGGAGGCTCAACACCGAGGGGTGTCTGTATATAGACCTTCTCATGTAGATCATCATGAAGAAAAGTATTCTTGACATCCATCTGAAATATAGTCCAAGTGTGTACCGCTGCAACTACAATAAGAGTACGGACTGTGGTCATATGAGCAACTAGAGCAAAAGTCTCATCATAATATCGACTATAAGTCTGCTGAAAACCTCTTGCAACAAGGCGAGCCTTTGTATCATTGACTAACCCATCGACTTGTTCTTTACTTTGTGAACCCACTTGCAAGTCATAGGAACAACTCCGGATGGTAGCGGAACAAGATCCCAAGTACTTGTACTTTCTAATCTTTGTGAGCTCCTCGTCATAGCCAATCGCCACTCAGTATCTTTGGCGACCTCTGATAGGGACTCGGCTCGACCATCGCACTGACGAGAAAAACCCATCTCTCTTGTGCCTAAATAGAAGAACGATCACGTAGGGCATACCGTGATATAGTAGAACGATCGTCAGAGTTGGTGGTACTGGCCGAAGGGTCAAGTGGAGGAGAGGGGGAATGATGATTAGAAGGAACTCTCTGTCGACGACTGTAGTGAAAGGGAAAAGTGGAAGTGTCAGAAACTAATGGAGCTGGTGGAGGCACACTAGAGGGCGAAACTGGTGGAGAAGGTGGTCGAGCTGGTGGAGGAGACACACTAGAAGGTGAAACTAGTGGAGAATGTGTATCTGGAGAAAACAAGTCTGATGAAGGAATGGGAGGCAGACACAAAAAGGAGGTGGAATCTGTGAAAGAAGAGGTGGGATGTGTATAAGGGTGATAAAAGAAGGGTCGACCATCAAAGGTCACATCACGAGAGATCACGAATCTGACGTCTTTGAGGATCATACCAACGATAGCCCTTATGCTCAGGACTATAACCCAGGAAGACACACTCAACCGATTGAGCACTCAGCTTTTTGTGCGCTCACGTGGTGCTAGAAGGACATAGCAGACACAACCAAAGATACGAAGATGAGCATAGTGAGAAGGTGCTCTATACAGAACCTTACCAGGACACTTGCCCTGAAGCTTAGAAGAGGGCTAGTGATTGATGAGATAGATGTAGTAGAGACCGCTTCCCTAGAAGTGTGAGGAACAAAGGAGGAGATGAGAAAAGTACGGCGATCTCAATGATATGGCGGTACTTAGCAACAACCGCTCGAGCATAAACACAAGGACACGAGAGCCGAGGAAGAGTACCCTCGAGAAGAAAGAAACCGATTTAAAGGTTGATGAAAGATACTCTTCCCCGAGTCGAGCGAAAGACGCGAATGGAAGAAGAAAGCGTGTATGAATCATGTTAGCAAAAGATTGATAAATGAAAATCAACCGAGAACGATGTTTCATAAAATAGATCCAAGTATACCGAGAGTGATCATCAAGAAATATGATGTTGTAGGTGTAAAACCAAACACGAGGAGGGTGGGCGTCGGTAGTCGTCGGTACGTCGTCCACGAGGGTAAAAATGACATGAGGATTTATCTGAGGTTCGGGGTCCGAGAGGACCGCCTACTCTGTCGGTGAGCCAACGGGGTTACCTCCAAGAGGGAGCCAGAGGCTCACCAATTTGAACATACTTCTTTATTGCTCGAGGCTCTCACTGAAATGGGGAGACAATGGGTATTATAGGCTCCCAAGCACGCATAAAGACCAAAATACCCTTGGGGATAGCTATACTATGAGTACAAGTAAGTGTACAATCGACATTTGCAGGGTAGTTACATTTCTTGACCTATTAGACAGGTGTTTTCCCTGAGGAGTGGGTCCCACTAGTTAGGGGATGAAATATTCTTCCAACAGTAGCCCCCCTGCCCCTTGGCGTTTTGGGGGAACGCCAAAGGGGTAATTTTGAATTGTGCCTTTCATATGGAGGTCGATACTTCAGAAGAGTCCTGGTAGACTTGAATGGTAGCTGCGTTCGAAGATGTGTGCCGAAAACGTCACAACCATGACGTGAGGGCGTGACATCGCGAGGCAGCATGCAGGGCACTGGGCGCATGCATGGCGCTGGCTATTGTAGGGCGCGTGCAGGGCGCTGGACGTATGCACGATGGATCCACGAACAGCGCCATTATCATTTGTTATATTTGGATGTACAGCATCAAAGTTAGTCCAGCCTTATTTAATGAAGCACTGGACTTTTTGTCATCTTGATGGCTAGGGATTCCTATCTCCAAAGTCCTGGGTCCCGCTGTCCACTGTTCCAGCTAGCACGGTAGCAAAGCTCATGCCTTGCATGCGCTCGGTCCAGGGATCAAATCCCAGCTCTGCCTTCACCTTTCTCTAAGACATGGGCCACTGGACCATATTCTTTTGCTTTTCTCATGTGATATGTCTTCACATGTGAAACGATAAAAGTTTATTTAATGCAAATAGCCAGCTTGTGGAATCCAAGGCAGTGCCTTTTCTTCTTTATCTCTTTCATATTCTCTCATTCTACTCCTGGCTCTTGCTCTTGACCAAAGGATGGCGCCATGGGAGCTAGCCGTCTCGCCGCAGCCATGCCAGCTCGCCCAAGGTGTTCTCCTCCATCTCAACCTCCCGCCGCTTCGAGTTCCGCCGGCTCCTCCCCTCGCCGGCCTTCTCCGTTGCCTGCCTCCTTTTCGGCCTCGCCGGGTTCCTCGCCGCCGATGCTGCCGTTTCTCGGGGGTCGACAGGCGCCGCGCCGCGCAGGCGCTGCCCCGAGTCCTCGCGCCCGCTCTCCATCTCCATCACGTGGGACCGGCTCCCCGGGGATGCCGCGGACGCCTCTGCCGCCGAGCTCCCGGCGTCGCTCGCCACCGGATCGCGCGGGAGGTACAAGGTGATGGCCTTCGTCGGGATCTTCACCGGGTTCGGCTCCGTCGGGTGGCGCCGCGCGCTGCGGCGGACCTGGCTCCCCGCTGATCGGCAGTTCTCCCAGAGCGTCTTCGCGGAGCGTCGGAGGCTCCTGGCCTCCTCCTCGGTGAGCTCCATCTCCGCGACGCCGAGGACGCCGGCGTGGCCGAGGCGGGCGGGGAGGCTGAGGAAGACCTCGTGGTCGTCGGAGATGCCGTGGAAGCCCCTGGCGAGCACAGACACAGGGTGGATGCGGCGCTGGTCGCGGAGGAGGGAGGAGACGAGGTTGGCGACGGAGTAGCCGATGGCCCAGGAGGTGTAGCCCTTGAGGCTGATGACCTCGTAGGTGCTGTCGACGACGGCGCGCCGGATGCCCTCCAGGGTCTCCTCGTCGAAGCACCGGTGGCTCTCCTGCAGCGACTTGAGCACCGGCATCCCGCCCACGCTGATGCTCGACCAGATCGCCACCGAGCTGTCGCCGTGCTCGCCAACCATGTACGCCTCCTGGCGCGCGACCTGTCCGTCGTCGAGACGCCCGCGCCGTTCCTGCGCGCAGCGTTCGCGTCCATCTCCGGGGTCTCGGGGCTGCCAGGCCGGAGGGGCGCCAGGGCGCGCGCGTCGACCTTGCCTTCCTGGACCGGCTCGCTAGCGCTCACCGGCCCCTGCTCACCCGGCCCCATGGCCTCGCCGCCTCTCACCTACACCCCGGTGCTGCTGCTTGGCTCGCCTCCAGGCGCCACTCTCCTCTGGCGTAGGGCGTGCGTGCTAGGGCGCCAGGGTGCCAGGGCGTCGGAGTGCCAGGGCGCTGGTTGGGTGCCAGGTCGGTGGGTGCCAGGGTGTCGGTCGGGTGCCAGGGCGTCGGAGTGCCAGGGCGTCCGAGTGCCAGGGCGCTTCGGAGTGCCAGGGCGTTGGTCCCTATGTGTATGTAATTGCTTGTTTTGGTTTAACTTGTAACCAACTGCCAGGGCGCCATGCACTTTTGGTCAGGGCGCTGTGGGTGGAGTTGCCCACGTTTCCCTCTTTTTCCTTTTATCAGTGCATCTTGTAAGTTTTGCTATGGCGCTGTGGCAGGGCGCACAAAAGGACGCAGGCTCTGGCTGGAGGAGGCGCATGGCAAGTAGTACTAGTAGGTTCTGTGTGGAACCGTGTGATCAGAGGAAAACAACTGGGATGGCTTTGCCCTATCCCTCGGACCAAACAGCATTTAAATAAACGCTTTTAGTTTTTGGGGCTATATGCTAGCTAGGCCAGCAGGCTATTTAGACTACATGCATGCTTGGCTAGTACAATGCTGGCCCGGAGCATTCTAATCTCAAAAGGTGGGTGCTGTTCCCAAGGCTAGGCCTCATGCTTGCATGAACCATCGCCATATATTAGAATGTCCAGAATGCACTAATCCACATGTACTCAACTTGTCTGGATGTTGTTGCTGTACGGAGATTGTTTGACAGTGCTGAGTGTTTGGACCGGTTCTCCTTGATGGCGAGGGCGCGCGAGGGTGTGATGCCCCCAGGGCGTGAAGGCACCATAAGGGCGCGAGGTCTCGAGGGCATGAGGATCTGAGACCCGAGGGCTCGTCATCACGAGGGCACGAGGGCGTAGTCGGCCGCAAGCTAGGCACGAGGTTATGAGGGCATAGCCGGCCGCGAGCTAGGCGCGAGGACACGAGGTCACGGGGCACGGCGCCAGGAGGATGCGAGGGCATCACGATGGCACGAGGATGCGAGGCCTTACAGAGGGCGCCGCAAGGGCACCACGAGGCCCCGCAGAGGGTGCCGCGAGGGCGCGACGCCGTGAGGGCACGGGCGGTTGGCTGCCGGGCGTTGCACCAAAAATCCTCTGTAGCTTCGCGTGCGCATGTGTTTTTGGCCATGCATCTTCTAGTCGATCTCATCTTTGAGTTGATCTCGTGTATATGCTGGTGCACTAGTTACACGTTCTTGACACGAGCGAGGTGCATGGTTCATGGTGTCCGTGGACTGGGACATTGGTATGCATGCATGCAGATGCACGCTGCTCCCGTACAGCTCCAACAATTAGTTAATACTAGCTAGCCTCCTCAGTTACATGGTGAATTCAAGCTGCCTCTGCCCCTCCTTCCATTTAGCACTCACCAAATCGCCCAGCCGAGAGTGCGTAGGGGCGCTCGGCAGTGCAGGGCGCCTTCTAACATGCAGGGTGTGCGGGAGTACGTAGGGGTGCGCTAGAGTGCAGGGGGATGCTATTGACGCTCTCTCCAGTGGAGAAAAATGAGGCGCAACTTTTCTTAGGAAAAAACTTCATGTGAAGTCAGGAAGGCAGGAGGGCTGTGCTGCTGCTAGTATACGTGAAGACCAATCAGAACCGAAAGACATGTCTAATGCAATATTGTATTACTTTGCACCAACCCATCGATTTGGGCACACCAAACTGGCCAGTTGACATCACGAACCCACGCACAGATGCCACACCAATTGCCACCACATTAGCCCATGGTATTGGTGTCGCCTGCCGTGGGCATGTGCCGCCGGTTTGGTTTGGTTGGTTCTTAGGCAGGCTCATCGAGGCCGGCTACGGCGGGCGGCTGCTCTTCACGGGACATAGTGGATTGCTAGTCTTCTCGTCGGGTGCTCGGGCGTGCAGGGCGCACAGGGTACAGTCAAGGACGTTCACTGCCCAAGCACCCGGGGCAAGGGACTCACGAACATTCCTTGTACAGACTTGTTGAAGTATATAGTATTTTAGACAGAAGGTGGTAGGACTCCTCAACACTAGCCCCCCTGCCCCTTGGGTGCCTGCAAGGACGCTCGAGGGACAAAGAAGAGTGCTGAGGTCTTGTATCTTGTTGATGAATATGCTTGGCCAAAGACTTGGCTAAATTCCAGCTTAACGGGAATGCAGGCACTCGAGACTTTGCCAAATTCTGTCTCGGTGCAGCAACATGAGGCACGAGAGTCGAGGAATATCTTGCAAGGGCACCCGTGACTTAGCCAATTTTGGCTTGGTGGGTACATGGGTGCCCAAAGACTTATGCTTATTTTGTACTCATATCGTGTGAATGCTCCACGTGAGGCGGTACTAAATTGGCGCTTCTCGTTGGCCCTTCGTGGTGGGGCGGTTTTATTGCTCCATCCACAAGATGAAGTCTTGAATCTTTGAGGCACCCACCGAGGCACAACTCTCGAGGCGGGGGTGCATCCAAAGCGAAGCATGTCGCGAGCAAAGTCATGGACGCAAGACCGCCCACCGAAGCCTGACCTTCTAGGCGGGCGGCGCATCGTATGGCTTTGTGTAAACCAAGTCGTGGGCGCAGAGTCGTTGAGCCGAGGCATAGCCTTTGA
This sequence comes from Phyllostachys edulis, assembly GCA_036346405.1. Lineage (NCBI taxonomy): Eukaryota > Viridiplantae > Streptophyta > Magnoliopsida > Poales > Poaceae > Phyllostachys > Phyllostachys edulis. The sequence continues at coordinate 455,385 of JAYEVD010000279.1, read as the reverse complement.
GGCGGCGGTCGCGTCGGGTAAAGCCTATGTAGGCGAAATTGCGAGCGAGGTCGCCGAGTGAGGCATAGCCTTCGAGGCGGGCGGTGCGTCAAAGTGAAGCCTATGTAGGCGAAATTGTGAATGCGAGGCCGCCGAGCCGAGGCATAGCCTTCGAGGCGGGCGGTGCGTCAAAGTGAAGCCTATGTAGGCGAAATTGTGAATGCGAGGCCGCCGAGCCGAGGCATAGCCTTCGAGGCGGGCGGTGCGTCGGAGCGAAGCCTGTGGTCGAAGTCGTGCTCTTCTTGCTCCGCGGTTTGATGAAAGTCGTCGAAGTAGAACTCCTCAGAATCGTCGCAGTTCGACCTAGAAACGTTGCAGGGGCAGGTAGATAACACGAGCGTCTCTGCGGGAAAGAGAGAATGATCAACACTTATTTCTTGTAGTAAGATAACATTCGTTCGACATGAGCATTGATCGAAGTCATTGCCGTGGGACAAGTAGAGTCCCATCACTTTAGATACTAAGATCTCCGAGGTGTAGCCTTATGCGAGCATGATAGTCCTTGATCAATATTCGAGCCAGGTCAACGGTAGATGATTCGAGCTGGCTATGAGACTGAGTCATGGATATATCGAAGGGGTACCCACGAGGCTAAGTCGTTGGGCACTGAATGGCCAACAAGGGTGGTACCCCCCCCCCCCAATGGACTTGGAGACGTCCATGAGGCTAACACATGTGTATCTTGAAGGTGTGCCCGCAACACTAGGTAACAGGCACGCCGGAGGGGCGTCCACAAGGCTAAGTCGTGAGGCACCGAATGGCCACTAGGGATGGTAGCCCCCCAGTGGACTTGAAGGTGTCCATGAGGCTAACTCATGTGTACATTTGACGTGTGCCCTCGACAGTAAGTCACGTGCACACTGGTGGCGCCCACGAGGCTAAGTCGTGGGGCACCGTATGGCCACTAGGGATGGTAGCCCCCCAGTGGACTTGGAGGTGCCCATGAGGCTAACTCATGGGCACCTTGGACATGTGCCCCTGACAGCAAGTCACGGGCATATCTGTGCCGCCCACGAGGCTAAGTCGTGGGGCACTGAATGGCCACCGGGGGTGGTAGCCCGCAGTGGACTTGGAGGTGCCCATGAGGCTAACTCATGGGCACCTTGGACATGTACCCTTGATAGTAAATCACGGGCACACTGATGGTGTCCACGGGGCTAAATCGTGGGCACCGAACTATGGGGGCGATGGAGCCCTTTTACCCCATAGGTGATTTTTTGTGGTGATCGGGAAGGCATGAGAATGGTTAACCCTTGCGAAGCAATGGAGCTATGCCTGTGGGGACCCGGAGGTCGTTCGGCGCGTGGCCTGGAGTCTAAGGAGGACGAGTCCTCAGCACATCCATCAACTTGGTACTGGACCAAAGTTGTCGCTCATGCCCTAGGTCTAGTAGGACACGAGCCGCCATGGTGGAAGCGACGGACGCCCAAGCCACCATGGACTTTTTGCTAGGGGAGACCGTAGAGGTCGTGCGCCTCACGCACCACGAGGTGGTCGCTCATGCCCTAGGGCCGATGGGACCACGAGCCACCATGGTGGAGGCGACGGACGCCTAAGTCACCATGGACTTTTGTTGGGGAGACATGGAGGTCGTGACGCCTCACGCACCACGAGGGTCGTCGCTCATGCCCTAGGGCCACAAGACATGAGCCGCCATGGTGGAGGCGACGGACGCCCAAGCCACCATAGGCTGTTGTTAGGGAGACCGCGAGAGGTCGTCGCCCTCACGCACCACGAGGTGGTCGCTCATGCCCTAGGTCGATGGGACATGAGCCGCCATAGTGGAGGCGATGGGCGCCTGAGCCACCATGGACTTTGCATGGCAGTACACCCTCACGCACCACAAGGGTGAAATCCCTTGGAGGGAAAGTGTTTTGAGAGCCCATACGAGATTTATATGTCGGGACTGTCCCTAACGAAGAGGCGTGTTACAGGCGAGCCTTGTAGCGAGCCTTCATTGCTCGTGCCGCATGAACATCATGCGTCCCGAGGGTGATGGTTGGCCTCAGAATCCTTAGCCTTCTGGCTGCGAGGGTGCCTTGAACTGCTCGCCCATGGATGGGCCTCGCATCGACTCGCACAAGGGAGGAGGACGCGCATGGGAGCCCCAGGGCATGTAGGACGTTGCCATCCCGAGGTGGATGGCCCTGATCTCTGACAAGAGTGCTCGGCTGGGGCTCCTTCAAAGAGCGGATGGGTCGTCCACGAGATCAATGCCCTCCGGAGCCAGAGGAGGTTTTGTGGACTTAGAGTATTTTTTGGTAGGAGACATGGCCTTTCATTGATTAGCTACGTCCCCACGGTCGGCGCCAATGTTGTAGGTGTAAAAACCAAACACGAGTGAGGGGGTGGACGTCGGTCGTCTGACGGGCCGTCGTCCACGAGGGTAAAAAAATGACATGAGGATTTATACAGGTTCGGGGGTCCGAGAGGACCGCCCTACTCCTGTCGGTGAGCCAACGGGGGGTTACCTCCAAAGAGGGAGCCCCCGAGGGCTCACCAATTTGAACATACTTCTTTATTGCTCAAGAGAGCTCTCCCCTGAAATGGGAGAGACAATGGGGTATTTATAGGCTCCCAAGCCTGTACAAAAGACCAAAATACCCCTTGGGGGATAGCTATACTATGAGTACAAGTAAGGGGTACAATCGACATTTGCAGGGTAGTTACATTTCTTGACCTGTTAGACAGGTGTTTTCCCCGAGGAGTGGGTCCCACTAGTTAGGGGATGAAATATTCTTCCAACATATGACATAATAACTATGACCACCCTTCGAAGCAAAAGGAGATGGACCCCATACATCTGAATGCACCAAATCAAAAGGACAAGAGGACTGAGAGGTACTACTAGAATATGTCAGTCGTAGCTGTTTCCCCAGCTTACAACCAGTAGAATGAATACTAGACTCAATAGTGACATGACCTAAAGAACCCTGGTGAACTAGAGTGGTGAGGCGAGCTTCACAAAGATGATCAAGTCTATGATGCCACTTGCTGAAGGAAGAACAAACAGGAGACTGAGATGATGATATAGCAGAAGACATTAAGGCCTTCGACGTACTGGTGGAAGGAAGATGTAAGGTGTCCAAGACATATAGACTAGGAGAGCCTCTACGACGATGGCCAGAACCAATCACTCTTCTGCTCTGACAATCCTAAATGAAACAAGAAGAATAATCAAATCCAATGAAACATTCCATATCAGTAAGTTGACCAACAGAAACAAGGTTCATTGATAGCTAAGGAACAAAAGACACATCAGGAACAGAAAAACGAGATGTAGAGAGAATGCCATGATGGGTGATAGAGCAAGGTGTACCATTAGAACATATGCATCATCAGTCACGGGCCTACGGGCTACAAGTCGAGAGTTGTCTGATGTAACATGAAATGAGGCACCCGAGTCCAGAACCTAAGGATGAGCAGCACTAGGAGCATAAGGTACAACTGAGGTTATAGTAGACACTGATCCAGAAGTCATAGTAGGTGTGGGTGGTGTGGCAACAGTGACTACTCCAGTAAGTGCTCTCGAAAGCCCAGTAGGTGCTCCACGGCGACGATCATATGGAAGTTTAGTATGATAATTAACAAGCTGATCTGGATATAACCTGAAGCACTTGTCAACAAGATGACCAGTCCTCTTGCAGTGAGAACATACCAGCACTCCTGTGGGTGTCGCTCTGATAGATCCAGAACACTGTGAGAGACCCAGGACAATGTGTGGTGAGGATCCCGAGGTAGGCATAAGCGAATGAAGACGAGTCTCCTCTGCAATCAAACTAGAGAGCACGTAAGTCAAAGTCGGTGGAGTGCTATAGTTGAGTAACTGAGTACGAACAGGCTCAAACTCTGATTGAAGCCCCATCACAAACTGATACATGAATGTCTACTGAGCATACTCATCTTTGGCAACAAAAAGGCGGCAGCGATGGCGACCTTTGGTGTCATAGACTCTAGAGGGCTAATGATATGAGTGAAAGCACTGTAATGCTCCTCCACTGTCTGATCCTGAAGCTACTGAATACTATGAAGGTTTTTGAGCAATGTGAAGCGAAGAGCACCACTGGACTGAACATATCTCTTCTCAAAGTATGTCCACGTCTGCTTGGCTGAAGTATGATACTCAAGACTCATCCTCAAAGAAACATCAATACTCAGAACAAGGCCAGTCATAACACGATCATCCTCTTTACATCAAGCCTTTATTGCCTCAACATCAACCTTCTTCGGATCGGGAGGATCATCACCAAATGAGAGGTCAAACTATAACCCTTAAGAGCAGTCTTGACTGAGAAAGCCCACGCTCGGTAGTTCAACCCATCGAGCTTGATGTTCGTGAACACAAGAGATGAACTACTCCCAAACATTAAGTCAGATTTGGCCATACCACATAGCAATACTAATCACAACAGTACAATACAATACTAATCACAGAGCAACAATACTAATAACAAAGAAGCGAGCAACAATAATCAAGTCAAGCAGATCAGGTGCAATCCACAAGTTAAATCGGAGGCAGATGTGATCCAGTCACCGGCAAATGAGTCGAGCTCCCGGCGTGGATCTAGTGGTGCAGAGGAGGGCGGCGTGGCCTCCAGGCGGCACAGGACCCATGGGTAGATCCGGACGGAGGACCTCCAGGGGGCGCAGGACCCACGGGCAGTGCAAGATCCGGCGGAGGACGGCGTGGCCTCCAGACGGCTCAGGACAAGGTGCAAGATCCGGGCGAAGGACCTCTAGGCGGCGTAGGACCCACGGGTAGCGCAAGCTCGGGCGGAGGATAGTGTGGCCTCGAGGAGGCACAGGACCCACGGGCAGATCTGGGCGGAGGAGGATCCACAGGAAGCGCAAGATCCAAAGGCAGGACGACCTCTTGTGCACAAGGGGACCGACGGCAGAGGAGGATCCACGAGAAGCGCAAGATCTAGACGAGCATGAAGACGAGGTCACACTTCAGGCGCCAGATCTAGGATGGATCGGGGAGGTGGCGGCTGGAGCAGTGGCTCGTAGCAAGCGGAGCGAGGAGGAAGACGGCGAGGCTCAGGCCCACCGGCCTAAGCGAAAGACGAGCTAGCGAGAAGGCGTGAGGAGATCGAAAATGTGGGGTTTGGGTTGAATGGCTCTGATACCATGCTAGAATACCTAGAGAGTGATTTTGCTATTCACAACTATGCATGTTATTCATTAATTGAGTTGGTATATATAGCCATTTACATGGGCCTCACAGACTACATGAGCCACACGGGGAGAGAGAGAGAGAGAGAATATACAATATACAACACTCTAACCGTCTTTACTCGCTACCAGCGCCGCCGCCGTCGGCTTTCCCCACGGCTCCTCCCCGCTGGCGAGCACTTCGCCCCCGCCCACCAATCTCACACTAATATAATCTTCGTCACCGCCGATTCATATCATTCCAACAACTTGATTCATTCATGGGGTAACTCAGGGTGCATCCTTACTCCAGCTTGTCATGATCAACTTCGGCAATCTTTGGTGGTTCTGCGGGGAAGTATTTGATGCCCACAAGATCACCAACTCTGCTGATAACCTGAAAGTGGTTTGCAAAGACGAGAACAATGTCAATTGGATTCTATTTATGTGTACGTGAACAATCGGAAGTATTTATGTACATGAAGAAAGAACTCACATCAAGAGCTTTTATCAGGTCCTCCCTGGTGTGTGAAGCAGAAATGCAGATACGAGCTCTTGCAAGGAGGAGAGGTGTGGCAGGGAATGCCACAGTGACAACAGCAACCTGAAATGTGGGTGTTCTATCAGTTGCATGGCAATAGGGACTGTGAAGCAACTGGTGGATGTAGTGGCTAGTGAGTACATGCAGATTGCTAGTTACTACAACATTTCTGAATACAAATTGATTCCATAAGAGAACTCCACAACTAACCTTTTGTCTAAGGCACTCCCTAGAAAATGCAGGAATCTTAGCCGGATTGTAGAGCATTATGGGCATAACAGGAGAGTCATTGTCACCAAGAACCTCAAAACCCATCTTCTTGAGCTCTGACCTGAAGAAATTACTGTTCTCACGGATGCGTGCAAGTTTCTGGGCACCTGCAAGACATCACAAGCCAAAAAACTATTCAACGTAACACTCGACATGAAGAACATTGCGGCAAATTGAAAAGGGTGAAAGAAGTAGACAAAAAAGTTCTTTTAGTACCTCTGTTGGAGCCATCCTCTCCAAGGATAACTTTAATTGCAGAAATAACTTGCTGCACTGCTGGTGGTGACATGGAAGTAGCATAGAGATGGGCCGGGCAACTATGCTTCAGGTGCTGAATCATCTCCTGAAAGTTCAAGCAAGAAGAATTAGCAAGCCTTCAAGGCAGTCCAAAGTACGAGTATCATAGTAATATTGTTCTGCTTGAAGAAGACATACCTTCGATGCCGCAATATATCCACCACATGATCCAAATGACTTTGTGAAAGTCCCCATCATTATATCTACATCAGCTGGGTCAACCCCTAGGAGCTCACAAACACCTCGGCCAGACTGCCCAATAGCACCGATGCTATGGGCCTCATCCAGATATGTGTAAGCCTGTTTGACAGACAAAGAGTAATGCATATGGTCAATTCTCACTATTGCACTTGATGCAGCATATTACGGGCTTGAGAGAATAGGAAATAATTCGAGAAATATAGTGTGCTTTATGTGCCAAACTTAAAATGGAAATTAGAAGGAAGTTCCTCAAACCTTGTATTTCTTGCAGACAGCTATGATCTCAGGGAGTTTGCACAGCTCCCCTTCCATGCTGTAGATACCCTCAACAATGACAATGATCTTCTTCCATGGTCTGTGTGTCCGTGGCTGACCACCAGCTATCTGTTCTCTCAGGACATTTTCCAAATGAGCAGGGGCTGCAAGTAGCAGAATGGCAAGGATAAGTCATTGTGAATCATATACATTGACTATTGCTTTGCATTGTTCAAAAGCATAACAGCTTACAGTTGTGCTGAAAAACCCGGACAGTTGCACCAGATCCTCTTGCGCCATTGACAATTGAGTTATGGTTCAGCGAGTCGCTAATTATCAGCCCACCCTGGAATAATGTGAACAGGCAAACTAAGTAAATTGTCGCTCAGTTTAGCCAAGTTTTTAGTTACTGGGAATATTGAGCATTTGAACAAACCTTTCCTATTAGGCAAGGAATGATGGCTGAGTTTGTAACATAACCCATGCCAAATAGGATAGCAGCAGGCTTTCCAACAAAGCGTGCAACCAACTCCTCCAGCTCGGTGTGAAGTTTGGTCGTGCCTGTTTCCAGACAAAGGGATCAACTCGGTACTTGCGGTTCTTTATACTTTGTAAAAAAAAAGCATGATGAGCATCCAGGCATACCGCCATCAACGCGAACACTGCAGGTGCTTGGTGAGTATTTCTTGAGAGACTCAATAACACGTGGAGTGCAGTACTCATCTGCTGCTGCAAATCCAAGGTAGTTGTAGGATCCTAGGTTGAGGCATCTAGTGGTATTCGAGGTACGTCTACAACAATAGTGCGAGTGTAAGACACAGTGGAAAATTCTGTTTTTTCCATTTCATTTATTTTGGACCATATTTTACCAATATAGATGAGGGATTGGGATCCTCTGCATTGATCTATAGTGCATAGCATTAGGAGTGATCTCCACTATCCAATAAAAAATCAAAGGTCGTGGCCAATGGCCACAGCGATTCGCTACAGTGAAATTACCACAGCAAATATTTTGTCGTTGCTACACCGTTTATTACGGTAGAGTACTGCTCCCACACTCATAAAACACTGTGTGATGAGAAGGGATCATTGATGTTCAATTAGCAAATTTCTAAAAATGCATGAAGGATACAGCTTGATTAGGACTAGACTTATCAGGGGACGATCCCCACATTGGGACCATCCCCTGAAAATCTTTCCACTTGATTATGTCCGTTATTGAAGTATATGGCTAAAGCTAGAGTCCTTTCCCATAATGAAAAAATAATTAATTAGAATATGGAACAGATTCTTACTGTAATGTCTTGTTATTGTCATTTGAGTAGCGCTCAACAACATCAAACCAAGCATCTGGTGCACTGGCTATTGGCCTACCAAAACAATCCTGTAAAACCAAAAATGTGGATTGGTTAATATCCAATGATACCAGCAACAAAGTAACTGAAGGAGACCATATTGCTCGACAAAATATACTTGCTCGAGTCCAATCCAAGACTGACTAGTACAATACATTTTGCTTCCAGTTGACTAAAACATGTCTACCATTTCAAACAAGCATGTAATCATCGTGATTGGACTATGTCATGTCTACAAACATTCAAGATGTATTTATCTGTGACACTTCTTCCTTTTGCCCAAACGCCTTTTCAAACGGCCAAAAAAGAGGAACAATAATAAACACATCATGCTACATGCTATCGGTCATTTCACTATTTCAGAAATAAATTACTTCGAGCTGAAATAAGATTTAATACTAATTTGATTGTTCATTAGCGTCAGGTAACAATGCAATTCAAAGCCATGAAAGAATCAAGCACAGTGCATTGCCGCCCAAAATCGCTTTCACTAAAATCAGGTACCGTAAGCTTGGAAAATAAGAGATTGCATCCAAAATTCCTCATTTAGATACAAAATATAGTCTTCTGAACAGAGAGCAGAATACACAAATGCCTGAATTCATAAACAGCCATTGCTTAAACACTGTGCTGCCAATTTATCCGTACAACAAAATATAAGAATACTGCATCTTTTCATGGAAATGCAATAAAAATGCCTCCAGAAACCAATAATTGCTCAACTCATCATCACAAAGCCATCCCAAATCACACAAAAAATCATCAAATCACTGAAAAAAACATCCAGACATATCTAACCATGAAGCAAATAAAATGTGCAATGCGATGATATACAGGCAGAATTTTACTATCCACACGCACCAAAATTCCTAACAAAAGCATCCCAAATCGGTACCTGGATCCGCAGGTAAAGGCGGCGCACGTAGAAATCCTCGAGCCCCAGGCAGATCGGCGCGTACCCTGCGTCAATCCCAGACGGCACATCAGTAAACCAACCAAGATTAGAAGGAATCCTCCCGGATCCGAACGGAAAGAGAGGCAATTAGCCCGCAAACCTTGACGTTCTTGGCCTTGAACCAATCGATGAGCTTGCGGAAGAAATCCCTGAGCTGGCCGAACGCGAAGAGCAGCCCGTAGCTGAACAGCGTCGTCAGCGCCGTCGTGTACGGCAGCCTCACCATCTTGGCTGCTGCCTAATCCCTAGGAATTCTTGTCTCTGCAGTTCTTCCGCTCCTGGGTTCGCTTCTCGCACCCTCCGCTAGAATTATTGGATTCCTCGGCCAGTGCGTTCGTTCCTGGGACTCTTACGTGCAGTTCTTGGATTCTTGGCTGCGAATTGTTGGATTCCTGGATGGTTTCTTGGAAATCTTTCGCGTGGATTGTGGATTTACTGGGTTGCGGGGCTGGATTGGAGGAATGAGGCCTGAATGGGAGAGGGATGGGTAGAGGAGGATTTAAGGGAGGAGGAGGCGGAGGTGGTCGTCAGTGGCGACTGGACAAAAGAGAGGAGGAAGCGTTTGAAGGTTGAACAGCACGCCAGGAAGGAAAGAGCCAAAGCCAATCTGTATTTTTTTTTCTCTTTTTGTTTTTGTTTTTGGTTTTTTCGCTTTGGTTGTTCCGTTTGACTGTCCAAGGGATGTGGAATTTTTTTTATTTAATCCTTTTTTAATTATATTTTAAAATTAATCCGTCATGACTTTATTTAAATCGGCCACTTTGGTCACGCCACTTAAAATGGCGTGACCAAATAACTATCACGTCACCATGTGGCGTGTAAGGTGTCGAGGTAAGCCCTCGGCATGCGTCGCGCCAGCGTGGAGGGCTTCGTGGCATTTGTCACGCCTTCTTTCTTGGCGTGACAGAAGCGATTGTCACGCCGTAGTTCTTGGCGTGACATATTTATCTGTCTGCAACCGTGATAAATGGCGTGGCGTATTTGTACAATTTGTTTGGATTCTATTTGTATGAAAAATAGTTGAAGATACGGTGGTACATAACATGTCTCTATTACATAACTTGAAAATAGAATATATAGACATACATAAGCAAATATAACACCATCCTTTTTAGTGAGAGTAAATAGAATATATAGACATGTAATCTTTTGTGGTTTGAAAACCTTAGACACTTTACAATATTTTTAGGCGTGTCCTAGATGTGATATATAATGCAACTTTGAAAAAATGAGTTTACATCCTAGTGTAAAGATCGACAAGTATGCTAGACAATCTGATTGATGAAAGATCGTAGACATCCTAGTGGAATGATAGGTGGTGCTTGAGACATTCTCTTTGGAATCATAGATTTGTGGTCATAGACCAAACCGTAAACTTCGGAACTTGTTTTTGTCATGTTGTTCGATGCCTTACTACGCGAAGAATTGAAAGCGAAAAGGCGGCGAGATTGAAAGTTGCGAATTAAAATAGACTTCATAACAAAGTTTGGAATAACATGGCGCCTGAGGTTTGGTTACATACATAAGAAACAACATCATGCGATGCAATAAACGAAGTTCTCCTCGATACATATCGCCTTTTTGAATGGAAATAAATTAGACCTTAGGGAACTAGTGCGGAAAGGTGCCTCGTACAACCCACATGGAGTGTTCTCGGTGGCGCCTAGGATGTGGTGGCCGTCGTTGTGATGTGGCACATATCTGCAACTAGGGTTGGCAGCGGCGACATGTGGGATGATAGGAACTTTCTATGTTCACGACCTCCTCGTTGCCTCTCATGTTGCATCTGTTGGCGAAGGTCATCATTTTGCTCCTTAAGATCTTCAATTTGCGCCTCCAAATCGAAGATTCGATTCCTAATACATCCACGTACCTCACAACATAGTAAGCGTGGGGAGGATCGATCCGCGGGTAAAGTTACATTTAGCCATCTGCTTTGTAAGGGCGGTTAGTATGGAGGATCTATTAGAAGTAAGTAACTGAACAAAACTATTTACCCCAGTATGGGCATCGGAAGCGTCGTCCACCATCGAAAGGGCCGTCTATGACTGCTGCGACAAAGATCCTCCCGTGTTAGCATTTCGCCACTTAGGTTGGGCACGCTTGTTCGTCACCAACCGTAGTTAGGGCGAAGTCCTCCCTCCTTTCGGTGAAGCTACGGCCAGCGACCGGTTGGGCCGGTCCTGGTGTCTGCCATGGTATGTTAGTGTATGACGGAGAAGGTTCTTCTTTCTACGGTTTGAAGGATCGAGTGGTCCTTCTGAGCATGGGGTGCACAATTTATAGCCAGCAGAGGCCAAGACTTGATGGGGTAATGTGTTAGGTTGTAGATGACAAGACTTAGCGGGCCGCCTGCTTTGGGCGAAGATAAGACCAAGCAGGCGACTTTGTGTAGTGACAATACCAAAAGAGACGACCTTTTGCGATGACAAAGGCTGGGCAGAGGCGACTTTTGCTTGCGATGACAAGATCGGGCGGGGCGACTTTTTGCGATAACAAGACTACGGTGCGACATTGCGGTGACAAGGTCAAAGGACCTGACCTTGGAGAGTGACAAGACAAGGCGGGACAACTTTGCACGATGATAACTCGATCGCCTCACCGACTTTTCGAATGAAAAGATATTACTCTACAAGGAAAGGCGTAGAGTGTTATCACGTCGACCGGAGAAAGGATGATTGTCGGTCAAAGGTTGTCTCCTTTAGTCTTATCTCGCCAAAAGTCGCCCGTGTGGGCTTGTCCTTTGCACAAAAGTCGACTCATTTGATCTTATCACTTGCGCATGGTGGTTAATTTCATACTGAGTCTGTCTTGCTTTGCACAGTGATGTCTTATCGATGCGAAAAGTGTAACCTAAACCTAAACCTAAACTTAGACCTAAACCTAAGACTTTGATCGTAACCTAACCTGAACCAATCTAAAACATAAGACTTTAACCCTAACCCTAACCCTAACCTAACCCTCAATCAAAACCCTAACCACGACCCTTGACCTATAAACACAAAACCCTAACCTAACCACGAACCTAAAACCACCACCATTGTAATCCTAAAAAGCTAAAAGCCCTAACACGACCCTTGACCTAACCACGACCCTCAATCAAAACCCTAACCACGAATCGAACCTAAACACCTAAAACCCTAACCTAAAACCTAAAACCTAACCTAAACCTAACCCTAACCACGAATGAAGCGTAAGACTTTAACCCTAACCTAAACCTAACTCTAACCACGAATGAAACGTAAAACTTTAACTCTAACCTAACCGTAATCCTCAATCAAAACCCTAACCTTGACCTACTTAGGACCCTTGACCTAACCACGACCACGAATGTAAAACCCTAATCACGAATCTCGGCATAAACACAGAACCCTAACTAAAAAACCTAGAACCCTATTCCTAGGCCTTGTCACGCCACCATGCACGGCGTGGAAAAAAGCGTCTTTGCCACGCCCGGTATGCTTCATGTGCCGAAGGCTTGCACCCTAACCTTGTCGCTGCCGGGGCCAAGTCTGTCACGCCCGATTTAGTGGCGTGACAAAGACTATATTGTCACGCCACCATTAGCGGCGTGGCAAAAGCGTCTTTACACGCCGGTATGCTTCATGTGCGAGGGCTTGCACCTAGCCTTGTCGCTGCCGGGCCAAGTCTGTCACGCCATTGTAAGTGGGTGACAAGGCGTATTGTCACGCCACCATTAGCGTGGCAAAAAACGCGTCTTTGCCACGCCGGTATGCTTCATGTGCGGAAGGGCTTGCACCTAGCCTTGTCGCCGCCGGGGCTAAGTCACATCACGCCCGATTTAAGTGGCGTGGCGAAGAAGACTTATCACGCCGTTATTAGTGGCGTGGCGATAGCACTCCTGCATTGAATAAAGCAAACACGATTTCATTCAAGCGACAATCAACCAAGCGATGATTTCATCCATATCGTGATAATGTTATTTTGTCATCCAAGCAGGCCACATCAAAGTTCATTACAATAATTTCATTCAAGCAGCAATAACATGCAACCATCATCCGTCTCATTTCATACAACTTTCAAAATGACGGACAAAGTTCCATAAGATATGAAGCGTACAAAAGGCAAGCACCACGTAATCCATCCCATCGGTTTGCGCTTTACGGTGCGCTTTTGAAACCGGCGTGAACCTCGCTCTTGGTTGTTGGGCTCGTGTGCCCTCGGCAGCGTTCTGGAACTAATGTCTCATAGCGATCACGCCGTTCTGGCGGCGTGGTGGGGTGTCTGAGTCGGTATGTAGTCGAGGTGGTGCATCAACCAGTCCTTGAGGAGCATCTCGTCGGGAATCCTAGCGGCGGCGTCCTCCTCGTCCTCCTCTGGGCCTCCTCCTCGTCCTCCCGGCCTCCTCCTCGGCCACCTCGGCCTCCCGCCTCCTCCTCATCCTCCTCGGCCTCGTCCCGAGCCACTCCCGAGCCCGGCCAGTAGCACGACCTCTCCGATGCCGCCACAAATTCATCTTTGCGGCGATCGCCCGGCATTAGCGGCGAACCAACTACAAGGTTGAACAAGAAAAAGGTAGTGAAGTTTAATGCAACAAAATAAATAACAAGGGACAACATGTTAATTTAACATAGTGTGTGTTACCTCAGCGAAGTCCCGGAAGCGTTGGAAGCTCCCCTCCGAACCCTCCTGTAGCATAAGAACCTTCCCGGCCTCGTTGCTTATGCGGGCGAGCTGTCTTCCCTACGAACGGGAAAACACATTCAATTAGCCTACGCATAGTGACATTGCTAATTAGTGGTGTGATACAATGTACTCACGTAGTAAGCGTTGATAGGGGCCCTCTCCGGCTGAGTGCCCGTCCGTGTGAACTCATCGTAGTCGTCCACGATGTCCTCCTCGTCGTCATCACCATCATCTACATCCGCATCGGTCATCGCCGGTCGAAGCTGGAGACGCGCGACGCCGTGTAGCCACTGTAGGTATCTGACGAAGTTATGCCTCTGATGGATCTGCGGCACGTCCCTGGACCGATTTGTTCGGTCCTGCCACTCCAACACGTAGGCTCGGTGATAATGTGACGGTCCGGTGTGCGGTACCTCGCCTTCGGTTCATCCTGCGGCGGCGACAGTGTACCTCTTGTTCACATCGGAGTGTTGCACTATGAACGGACGATGGTGCCGCACTGAGTATTCTTGCAACCAAACCTTCATGTCCTCCATGGTTGGAAACAACAAGTTCTTAGTATTATGTCATTCTCACGGGTCCGCTATGCCATCCCTACTCCTCAACCCATTAGCACAAACCGCCTTATGAACCATCACGACATCATCGAGCGCATGCACCAATGGGACCTCACCCATTACACTGCGAAGAACCACTGGATTCTCTGCGGAGAAAAGAGGTGCGGAGCCTCGTCTTGGTCGAGCTCCATCCTTCGTCGAACTCCTCTTCACGGGTTGTTCCATCGCGAAACAACTCCTCCTCAAGCTCGTTGTTCATTCTGACACCGTTGAAATCGATCCACGAGGTCAACAACACGTTGCGGGGAAGATATAAGCGAGATCCACGACAAGGGGTCATGGTTGATACGACTCACGCTAACGAACTCTTGGAAGGGCGCTCTTCCATTGGGGTCTTGTTCCTCCGTGTTGCCATTCACCACATCAAATTGTCGGCAAATCCTCAACAACGATTGTCCTTTCCCTTTGCCACCTCCAGTACCGGACACGAGATGTTTGCACAATTTCCTTGTCGTGTGCCAATCATCGGCGGGCAGGATTGGCACCAAAAAGGCGTGCATCTTTGAACCACGCCTGCGTCATATCGTCCTTGCATTCCGACAATGACCGGGCTCATTCCATCCAAATGTCGACTTAATCCTACTCACAAGAGTTTTAAAGTCCGGTGATTGAAATAGAAGGGCCAGTCGCTTCCATCTTGCATTGAAATCGATAGAACTTCCGGTTTGGCAAATGGACCCACCGATAAATATCGTACAACTCGTCCATCTACATCCAACAAAATTTTGCAACGTCGATCTTGCATGCCATATGAGCGAAATACATAAGTAAGAAATATCACAATAAACATTGGACATAACAAAAGCTCGGTTTCACGAGACATCTTTGGCGGTTTAACGGCACAAACATATGCATAATTGGCGGGTTGTTTCTAGCGACTTGGTGTGTTAGGCCATACCACGTGGGCGAATAACACCAAGAAACAAGGAGATGCAAAAGATCCAAAACCTACACTACGAGTCTCGTGCTCGATCCGCTCGAGATCCGTTCTCGAGACCGCCCAAACCACGTGTTTGGGACCGCTCGAGCTTGCCTCTGAGTCGACCTACACTACCTGGATCCACGTGCCCGAGTGCGCTCGAGATCCGTTCTCGAGACCGCCCAAACCACGTGTTTGGGACCGCTCGAGGCTCATTCATGAAATGCGCCCGGGACTTCGTTCTGGAGTGCGCGAGCTTCTGCGCTCGGAGTGCCACGAACCACTCGTTCGAAATCTTATATGCGAAAGGAGATAAGTTTACATGCTTCTGAGATGGCTTGGCGCACTAAACCTAGTCTACCTCCAAATGAGATGCCTATCACAAAGACACAAATTGTTACAATTCAATCTAGTCCTTCCATCATTTAAAAGTTGTCACACATCCATTTGCTAATACATGAATGTGTTACTACTTTTGCATGCATGAAAAAGCTTCTCACAATAACACCGATGCATATTTCAGTGGGCCATTTCAACACATTACTCTAACCTCACTCCCATCTCAAAACATGTTGTTGAATCACATGCACTACTTCTGGTTTTCAAACATCCTATCATATATATATAATGTACAAGTATTATTTTGCAATGCACGTTGTTGTCATTTTTTTACAGTGCTGTATGTTTTCATTCTCTGTAGATGCAACACAAAGCGACGTATATATATGAGTTACAAGATAAAACAAGAATAGGAGAACATCAAAACGATGCATTTTTTTCTCGGCGAATACAAGGAGGTTCTTGAGATCATGGCGTTGGAAAGTTAAAGGAAAGCAATGTACATAAAAAACTTTTTTTGAGAATAGGTGATGCCAATGCAAACATATATGGAACTTTACCATCGTCATTCCTGTACAACTCAAGCAATTGATATGTATGTGAGACTAAAGTTACTTCTTTTTAAGTATTATCAACTTTGGCCTAACACACAACACGACTACATGCGGGGGTGGTGGGGTAGCTGGAAAGAACTACAGGGACTAACGGTTTTGTGAGGGGTGCAAACAGGGGACAAGAACAAGAGGTCCAAAGCGAGCGCAACTTGGAAATGCATCGTGCCTCTTGCTAGTACTTCCAATATTTAAAGGCCCGATAACTATCAATGCACATACTTTCGATCGATTATGATTTAGTAATTAATCTGCATGAAACCTTTGTGATCTAATTATGATTTAGCAATGTGAAATTCTTATAACATAGACAATTGTCACTTTCGTGCATGACCATACTCAACATAGAAAACCCGGACATGCGAGGCCACCCCAAGTGGTTCTACTAAAGGAAAAGACTACGACTAGAAGGAGGCCACCCCAGTGGAGAATGCTCCTCTTGGGGGCGGCAAGGAGGAGGGCAGCGGAGGTTAGGAGAGAACCTAATGCTCTGATACCATGTTAGATGGAGACAGAGAGTGCAAATATGAATGGTTGGTTGTATTGCAATAGCCCAAGGGGCAATATATAGTACAAGGACACACACAAGAGTAAACCCTATACTAGAGTGGAATACCACAAATGCCCTTAACAAAACTGAAATCAAAACAACAAAAAAAGTAGTACAATTCCAACAAGTGCAACAGCCTTCATCCTTAAGTGCTCTGTAACTTCCTCACTGGTGTATAATGAAAAGTTTTCTGCACCAATATTGGTACTTGTATTTACCCACTATAAGTCTAGGCTCACAGTGCTAAAACTCTGGTGATAAACACATCAGGACAATTATGGTACTATGCCTTGCTAACCTCAAACCATGTACTACCAAATTGGAATGCATGTTATAATTTTCACTTTTCTTACTATTAGGATGTTTGTATCTTCCTAGTGGAACTTGCAAATTAATCTCAATAATTCTTTGTACGTTTTATATGGATGATTTGCAACTTGAATGTGTAGAAATCCAAAGTCAATTAACTAATAAACACATTCTCATACACACATTAATGAAGCAACCTAAGCAAGGCAGAAAACTGTGAAACAAGTTGGTAGTATAACAACGGTACCTTCCAATTTCGATTGTAAAGAAAAAAGACGGAAAAGGCTATTCCCGGACTTCCGTATCTTAATATGTCAACGAGAACCCACTGCGAAATTTCTTTTACGGATGTCAATCAATTACGTGTTACATACTGATCCAGAACTACATAGTAACTCATGTATTAGAAAAACACCATTGTGTTTCTTTGGACATGAAAACACCATTATATCTGAGGAAGAGGATAACTCTTATGGAAATTCTTTAACGAGATAGTTTTCGATGTAACATGTTCCTAAAGCGATTTCAAATTAAGCTTCTTGCGAAATGACCTTACCCTTCATGGTCATTTGAACTTGAAGAATTTTTGCTCTCGATAGATTCGACATTAATTGCTCGTTCGAGAATCTCGGTGAAGCATTTCCTAAGGAACTAATATTCTCGATATTTTACATGCATTCATCTGCACAACTTTCTTTTAATCAGCACTAAGTACTCTGATACAACCAATAGCAAATGTCTCTAGCTCCAGTTTCAATCAAACAACAATTTAATATATGATTATATGATATAGTTTCTGCACAGACCAATTTAGCTACTCAGAAAACCCAAAAAAATGTTAATTAGTTTTGCGCAAGATCTGCGGGTTTTATTTCCAGTTTCTCATAGAAAACTATATTATACCTCGATCTAAGAGGCCGTGGGGAAGGACAGGCGGCGCGGAGGGAGGAGAGCGGCCAGCGGCGAGGCCAAGCGAGCCCGGCGGCGCAGTCGAGCGAGAGCAGGAGACCGGCGGAGGAGCTCGGGGAGGAAAAGCGGCCTCCGTGGCCGAGGCGGCCTCGTGGCGCGAGGAGCGGCGGCGGCGGCGATAGTAGAAGGTAGAAGATAAGAAAAATGAGGAGCAGATTGGGCTGCGACATAAATCCCCATCACGCCAAGTCTCATGGCGTGACAATATCCTAGTCACGCCATGAGTCCGGCGTGACTAAAGGCTACATAAGCTCAAGGCAGCCTGGCGCAGGCGAGACTGCGTGGCGGCTTGAGTCACGCCACCACTAGTGGCGTGGCGGGTGTTTAGTCACGCCACGGGAGGTGGCGTGACTAAAGATTATTTTTAAAAATAAAGTCTTGCGGAGATTAATTTTAAAATAAAAGTTAAAAAATGATTATTTAATAAAAAAATTCAGGGATGTATGTGAATTTCGAAGAACTTCATGTGTTTGGCTATTCTCGGATGACTTTTTTTTTATAAAGAAAAACACATTTCACGCGTATCTAGAAGGAGCCAAGTCCATCTGTAATTTTTCTCTCTGTTTTTTTTTCCGCTTTGGTTATTCCGTTTCACAGCCCAAGGGATGTATGCGAATTTCGAAGAACTTCATGTTTTTGGCTATTCTAGGATGTAACATTTTTATCCGCTTGAATTTTAGCTAAAGAAAAACACATTGCACATTTATAACATGGTCTCGTTAACAAAAGATTATGTTCTGTCGGTGATATTGCATCAACTAAATCTGGTGCGTGGGAAAAAAAACTCTCGTGCGTACAGTTGTGCTTGTACATGGTAATAATTTGTCTCAAACTGATAACTAAAATTATTTCGTTTACTGTACATGACACGCGCTGCTATTGACAAGAAAACAAAATAAAGGTATTTATAAAATATGCTAAAAACTATGAACTCTCTTGTAATTTTTTTCATGTGGTTCGCATTGGAGTATAGAAGGGTTTCAATTGTGAATGTGCCTATAGTGGTTATTTCTGTAGTTTTGTAGTAGATTCTACCATCCGTCTATTTAGGAAAATTACACACACACACACACACACACACACACACACACACACACATATATATATATATATATACACTACTACAGAAATGCTAATACTGGACGCCTGATCACAGACGGTTCATCAAAACCGTCTGTATTAAACACAATCTCGAGCGGTTTTTGTTACCCACGTCACATGTTATTCTCGCGCTAAAAACCGTGCATGAAGATGTCATATCACGAGCGGTTCATTTTAGAACCGTCTGTGATACTTCACGACGGTTCCCAACATAACCGTCTGTGATATTACACAATATCACGACGGTTTGTTTTAAACCGTCGTGATACTTCACGAGCGGTTCCAAACTATGAAACCGTCTGTGATATTGCCCAATATCACAGGCGGGTTTTGTTAAAACCGTCGTGATAATTAACTCACCACGAGGCGTATATATATAGCTCCGCCTCCCGGCCAAAACAGATATAGTCTTCTTGATTTTCATATCTCTGGCGCTACGATCGTCCATCGCCGTTCCGTTCGGTTTGAGTACATCGCCTCACCTCACCGAGCGGCTGGTCCATTTCGATTGTATATTGTCGCCGAGGAGCTTGCTTGCCGTCGCCTCATTCACCGTCGATGACCAGTAGCGCCTTGGACCTTCCCGACTTTCATTGACACCTTCCTCGTGATCGGTGAGATCTTGAAGCATAAGCATCCTTTAATTTGAGTAGTTTGACGTTTCGTGAAATCGCTAGTTCGAGCGCCTCCATGGGACATCACCATCGGTGGTGGCTCTGGTCTAAGCTCAAGTGAGATATGTCTCTGTTGCCCTAGATCTTGCTTGGGGCGGTGTATCCATCGATGTCGGAGCTTTGGTGCAGTGCAAATCTAGCGCCGGGTTTCGCAAAAGTGAATGTGGACGGTGTTTGTGCCAATTTGAGGCCGTCATTGAAAATTCCCCCAAGCGATGAGGTCATGACTCTAGGGCAAGCCGTTGGAACATTCATCCGATGGCCCAAGGAGGACATCTGCACGGAGCTACTGCTCGGTGTCAACTTCATGGGAATGTCTGCAGCGACATCAAGTCCACGGGACTTGGCGCCGGCTTCTGCTTGACATGGCAAGGGCCCGCGCATCACATGCATCTACACCTCGTGCTCAATCGACTCTTGTGAAGTCGACCTATACAAGCGAGGCGGCAAGGGCAAGGGCAAATCGAAGGCGATCGAGTCTTCTCGATATCCCTTTCTTGCCGTTGGCGGAAATACAAGCCGAGCGAGCCGTTGCTCGAGAAGTTAAACGACCCTACCCTAGGATTTGGATTGCGGAATTGCATGCATGGTACATGGAGCAGTCCAACAAGCGGTTGATCAGCGATGCTCGGGTGTCACCGTCAAGTTCAAGGAGCATCATTTTAACCACGTGTATCAAGGCGATGTCTTCACGGTGACCTTCGACGACTTGTTACGTCTCTTCAACCTCGGCGAGGCCGGCGTCTCAATCATACGATCTTGGACAACGTAAGTGTGTACAATCACGGTCAATGTTAGGTGTAATATCGATAAATGTTATATATAACTCCTAGCTTTTGTATAATAGATACATGATCTGTGAAGCGAAAGAAGGAAATCACCGGTAGGTTTCCTCGACCCACACGTTGTCTCGAGCAAAGCATCACGGCGAATGCAACATTAAATCGAGAATTACGTTATAGATTTTTCATGGCTCACGCAACAAGGAATTCATACTTTTGCCCTACAACCGAAGTAAGTAGTGTTGCACTCTTGGCTATATAATGTTGATTTGTACTTTATAAGCAACACGAACTTAGGTTTAATGACCATCTTGACATACTGTGTAGGTTCCATTGGATTCTAATTGTAATTATACCAAAAGCGGAAATCGTAATATACCTAGATTCCCTCGGAGGGCGGTCCACAACTTCACAACTATCCGGAGTTTAATCATCGGTAAACACATTTCCTCCATAGAAACTCTATTGTAGTCTTTCCTTCCTTTGCAATGGCTAAGGCTAACTTCTTGGAGTCACGTGGGGTGTTCGATGTGTTACATGCTAAAGGATGGAATATCAAGGGAAGAATGACGCAACATGATCAAACATTCGGTACTTGCTAGCTAGTACACATTAATCTATATAACACTTCGTAGCAATGCCTCTCGAACTAACCAATTCTATTTTTGCGGTGCCACCGGCCGGTAGCCGAACATAGCGTCTGTGGATACTATGTTTGCCACAACATGCAACTACTAAATCGGTTCGCGATCACCAATGATCCTCGGGTTTGTCAATCTTTCAACAATTATTTCATATATACTTACCAATTTATATAAGCCGAATTTAACCTTCATATCGACAGGTTGCAAACATCGGCTTGAAGCTAGCGTTGGAGCAGGCGAGCTCATAAAAATTCGATCACACCTTGCGGCATTCACGAGCAGACGGTCATAAATCCAAATGGGAGTTTCCACGATTGTAGCGATTGAACTTGATTGAGATAGATTGAACATAATGGTACATGTGTGTAAATTAATGTACATTAATGGTTAATTTTAGTTAATTGATTTGTGAATTGGATGTGTGCTTGTTTCTGAAATGAATGCAATTTTGATGTGCTACGAAATGAATGAGAATTGGATGTGCTTGTTTGAGAGGGCATGGCTAGCATTTCTGAGGCTAGCCAATAAGCGAAATAGATTAAGCAATGCAAAAGACTACCACAGACGATTAGTAGATAAAACCGTGCAGTGATAGTCACTTACCTGACGATGCGTAGATGAAGCAAATGCATGATGATCGATTACCACAGAACGATACGTATATGAAACCGTGGTCGGCGGTATGTGTTCTCCAGAGACGGCTAGTTTTGGACCTCTGAGGGAAGCGGTAGTACCGCCCTATGTGAACGAAACTACCGGAGAGCGGAACTACCGCATATTCATTGGCGGTAGTACCGCGCCGCATTTTCAACGGCTAGTTTATAGCCGTTACTGTGTAGTCAACGGAAATGCGGTAGTACCAGCCGATGAACGGCGGTACTACTGCTCGTGCTGATTTTTTTAGAATCTTTCCTGCAACAGCTATTTTTTGTGTGTAGGCTATAAATACCCACCTTGGCCAGTTGTGGGTAAGGTTGCTGGTGCCATATTCATTTTCCTTGAGCAAAGAGCAAGCCCTCTCATCTCTTATGTGCATGTGTTGCACTTAGTGAACTTAGAGAGCAAACTCTAAGTGTATGTGTTGCATTAGGTAGTGGATTGTGTATCCATTGAGCTTAGACACTTGATTAGTTCAAGTGAGCATTTTCGACTTGTTACTCTTGGTGTTTGCCGACACCTAGATGGCTTGGAGAAGTTGCGTTGGTGATCTTCTCAAAGAAGGTTGTGAGAAGACCCGATCGGTTGTGAGTGGTTTGGTGCTCGCCATCTCCGGAGTGGAGGAAGAGCAACCCCGAGTGGATCGAGGTGTTGGTTCGTGTTGGAGCCGATCCAAGTGGTTGGACTTACCTCGGAGGTGTTTGGCTTAATTCGTGGAGCTGGTCCAATTAGTTTGGACTTACCTCAACGTGGATTAGGAGAGATTGGCAGGTCTCCGAACACCACGATAAAACATCATTGTGTCATTGTAGTTTGTTCTCTTGTGTTTTACTTTGTGTAATTTACATTCCCTATATTAAATTACTTACATGTCCTTGTATGATTGCTATCATTATCAATAATTTTATGTTGTTGGTGCATTTAGTAAAGACTAGTTGATTTAGGCTTTAATTGTGCAAAACCGTATCGTTGTTAGCTTCCGTATTAGAAATCGGTTTTAGCCAAAGAAGTTTTTAAAACAGCCTATTCACCCCCCTCTAGTCGGCCTCCTCGATCTTACACAAGCCTCATCAGCCACCTAGTTGCGGAGGATGTGTCCGTCTCCCCCAAGATGCTGATGTCAGAAGTCGCCAATCTGGTTGGTTATCCAGTCAGCTACATCAAGGTCTGACGAGCTAAATAGAATGTAATTGTGGCCATGTACGGGACATATAAGGAGGCATACAACCTTGTGCCAAGGATGCTTAACCAGAATTCTGAAGCAAACACCGCCACGTACATAAACAAGATGGAAAGAGAAGATCCTGATGGAGGCCCTAACTACTACATACTGGACCGTGTGTTCCGTGCTTTCTTCTAGGACATAGAGGGCTTCAAGTGCTATCGTCCTGTGCTCATGATGGATGACACTTTCCTTACCGGGAGGTACAAGGGCACTAATCTTACTGTGGTGGCGACCGATGTGAATGACTAGCTTCTTTCGGTTGCTTTTGTCATCGTAGAAAATGAGAACACATCCAGTTGGTTGTAGTCCCTAGCAAATATCAAGCGGGCAGTTATCGGAGATCGACCCAACATATGCCTTATCACAGACCGCAATGTTAGGTTGTTGTCCATTCTCAACACCATGAAGAATGAGACAGAACCCCTGTATCAGTGCAATGACGTGGAAACCTGGTGGTGCATGAGGCATCTTGCATCGAGCTTCTACAAGCGGGTCCATAGTCAAGAGCTAATAAAGACATTCAAGACGTTGTGCATGCAAAACCAGAGACGGAAGTTTGAGGCCATTTGGAGAGACCTCGAACATCGGACTACGAGGCATATAAGGGAGTCCCCTAAGACACAAGAGGGACAATAGGGCACGAGAGGGGAATCTAGGAGTCTCATCAGTTTCTCCGAGTGGATTAATCTCCATATTCCTGAGTTGGAGAAATGGTCACAGCTGTACAGCACCAACAGTGCGAGGTACGACTTTATGACAATCAACATGTCCGAGGTGTACAACAGCGTGCTGAAAGGTGTACGGTGCCTCCCTATCACCGTGATCATTGAGGAGACCTGGACTCGCACGGTCGATTACTTCGTAAATAGAGCCACCATAGCAAGGTGGCAGCTGGAAGAAGGGAAATAGTGGTCCGAGAACATGTAGAGGTATATGGACTAGAAGATCTGACTTCGTATGCACGATATCCGGTGATCGATGGCGAGGAGGAAATCGAGATCCGGTGAGGTAGAAATATGTCAATAGTCATACCAGGGGGAAAAGGAAACATGCTTGCATCTTAGGTGATGTGGCTACATGCACCTGCAATAAGCCGAAGCTCTTGTGTACAAGGCATACGCGCAAGTCAGGCAGATATCTACGTCATACATCTCCGAGTACTACGACATGCACGATCTTTCCGGGACATGGAGTGCTTAGTTCAACTCGTATGGCGTGGACATGAACTATAGGGATCTTTGGCCGGAGACAGTGAAATAGGGCCCGAACATAGCCTTGAAGGCAATTAAGAAGGGACGATGGTAGCCGCGGTGCTTCTAAAACGACAAGGATGACAACAAGCGTAGGGGCCAGAGCCGCATAAGGAAGTGCTGGATATGCAAGACCCTTGGGCACTCCATGAAGGATTGCCTTAACAAACCAGACTCGTCTAAGTGTCATTCTATGTCATAATTAATTCTACTGTTTGCATGTTAGGGGACCATCATTTTATGTTAACGAGTAGTGTTATAATATTTGCGCATTTGTGTCCAGGCTCGTCTAAGTGTCATTCTGTGTCGTAATTAATTCTACTGTTTGCATGTTAGGGGACCGTCATTTTATGTTAACGAGTAGTGTTATAATATTTGCGCATTTGTGTACGTCATTTTATGTTAACGAGTATGTATTTTAGCATTCTAATTGTTCCGAATTGACCCGCCCTTGTTTTATGAGCTAGAGCATAATATTAGGTCAGCCTTGGAGATGTCGGACTTCTATGCAAAGATGTTGCGGAAGCACAAACGGCTTGCCGAGAGGACTAAAACCTACTCGGATTGTTCTATAAAGGATGTGTCGGTACCACCGGACTTTCCATGGCTGCAGTGTGTGTGCGAAGAACCGACTTGGATCATTCAGTCCATACATCCGTCGACCGCCGCCTGGGCGTATTACACGCGCGGGAATGTACTCGTAAGCAAATCTTACACACATCAATTTTTCATATCTTACGTTGCATTTCACATATCCCTAACTTCGACCGCACATAATGGTAGCCAAAGATGTGTTGCAACTTCTTCCAATGGATCTATGGCCCGGACATGTACGATGGGGTGTTCATCAAGCAAAAGTACATGTTCAACTACGCGAAGCGACCCGAGGTCTTCCAATGTTGGAAACCTTTCATACCCGACTATATTGAAGAAGCACCGGTCGACAAGGGGAAGACTCTTGCTAGTGAGACCGACATCCGTCCTAGCGTTCCCCGTCGCCTTAGCACATTCCGGATCAAAGGGGTAACTTATGTTCATTTTGCAGCTTGATTATTGATTTCGCCTTACGTTCTGCTAACATCATTCAATGCCGGCCCTTTCATGAGAACAAAGGCGCCTTCAAGATCGCCGTCATTGTAGGCGGTCGAGAGACAAGGAAAGCATCGATGGGCCGCCAAGACTAACCGTTCGATCCACTTTTTACGATTCCAAAAGATGTACACGTATCATAAGGCGCTTTTCGGTTTATTGATTCGTACATCTTGTCATTCTCATTCACGTAACCAAATCACATGCACCATGTAATTCACGACTACATTATGAAGGCTCTTAAATTTTATTCCCAAATTTCGTCAATTTCAAAATTCGTACTCTTTTTACAATCGGTTCTCCAAAATAATACAATTGTAACAACATCGCGCATGCTAGCCCTAAACCAAATATTATTATCACATGAAATAATTCAAACAATTTTTGTTCCAATTTTTTTTTTCACATGAAATAACGACGCAATAGGGCTGTCCATGCCCCGGGTGCATGGACCAGAGGAGGTCCGGCCCCAGGGGCACGGACGTGGCATCTCTGGCCCTAGGGGCACAGACAAGCTGGCTCTGGCCCCCTAGGGCTTGGACAAGTCCACGTGTCGCCTTCACATGGCTCTATGATGCTATTTTTGTACTTGATATGGAGAGAGAGCTATATTTGCTAATTCGCACATCAATCGTGTCAAATACAACAAAAACTCCGCACTTTTATGGACATACATTCTCTTAACCAACGAGGTTTGATCTAGATGCTCACCATCAGGCACTGAAGTTAGGAGTTGCTGAAGATGACAGAAGACGACATCTCCTTTTTTTTCTTCTGCGCGTGTACTTTGCCTGGCGTGCGTGTCTTTGTTCTTGCGTTAGCTATCTTGTGTCCTCCCTGCCGTGCTTCTGCTTGCGTGCGGCTCTGCTGCCTGCATGAGTGGGCCGGAACTTTCTGAAGCAAAGCAGAAATGGAGGCTGGCTCTCCCAGTGTCCTTGTGTGTGTATGTGTGCTTTCTGCGTGCTCTTTTTTTTTATAGGCAGAGGGCAGAGGAAGCCAATTCGGCGAGAATGCTCTCTCCAGCCGCGTGCATGGAGTTTTTTACCCCTTAAATGGTACTATTGCACGATGAGATAGTAAAATTACCCTCCCGCGAGTGTATTGGTAAAAATGATATCCACGAACGTGCCGGTAGGTGACATGTGCCTCTGCCGCACTGCCACCACCTGGATCCCCCATGTCACGTGGTGAGGGCACGGCACGAGATCCGGCGAACGTGGCGTGCGGCGATGGGGAACGCGGCGGGGATCGAGCTATGGGGACCTGGCGGGGGGCATGTGTCGCCTATTAGCATGTCCGCACACTATCAGTTTTGTCAATTCGTTTAGAGAACTATTTTTTTATTTCGTCGCACAACATTGTCATTTTAGCCAATAACTCACGTGAATGCAATTCAATCCCTTTTTGATCTAAAATCCTTGCTTCATACTACTCAATCTCTAATCTTTCAGAAATCATTATCTTTTAAACTATGCATTGGATTTACGATCCGTTTGAACGGTCATGCTCTGTATGACATCTTACCAAATGAGTCCAATATTGAATACGATACACATAGAAAAATATTTGACAGCAGATAGGGTTCGTATATCAGTCTTGCTTTAAGAAACTTTATACGCACGCAAGTTGCTCTATTGAAATGTGGGTCACTGCCTCTTTATTTTATTCTTTTTATTTAATGAATTTTGCCAACAAAAAAAATCATCAAACAGGGGCATACATTTATGTTTCATGTTCTGTTAAGGATTTAGATTTTTGGGAATTTAATTTGTTGTCAAATTTGTCAAGAACTAGTAACTCTGAACTTTTTTTTTTGCTAGGGAAGTCATCTCATAAACAATTAATTTGCATAAATGCTATCCAACGTCATGACCTCATGAGTCAGTATGAACTCCATGACGAGGAACACTACTGTTTTCAAGTTGACATTCTGAATTAGCAACATGCAATGATCAGTTGCATTTAACCTTTTAGGGCCAATCTGGAATGCAGAAAATAAAAAACGCAGAAATAGAAAAATACAGGAATTGTATGAAAATGTTGGTGCAATCCTACGGGAACACAAAACAGAGGAATGATTCAAAAGCGGTGTTTGGATGCTTCACATGAATTTTGCAGGAATTTGAGGAGAGGGTGCATGCAAGATAAATGTTTTTTTTCTTTTCTTTCCATAATCTATTCCATAGAAATTTCATAGAAATCCTATGAACCCAATCCTTTGTCCCTAAGGCCTATATAGGAAAATTTCTTACGGGATTGGATTCCTTCAAAATTCCTAAAAATCCTACAATCCAAAGATGAGGCCCTTATTCTTGTAATACAGGGATATATATGTTTTTCCTCTAAAAAACATATGTAGTGCATTGATTGTAGTTAATGGTACTTAATTATTTTGACCCGTATCTAAGTAGTAGACAACACTAGATTTTGTCGAGGAAATCAAAATACATTGATCCCTGTACTGCATCCGATGCATTTATGCTTGAGGGCATGAGGATTATTTTTCTTTTCGGAGTTGCAGTTAGTTATCATATTCATCGCTAATTAGGTTACGGAATTAATTCCCGAAAAATTCATAATAAACACACTATCATGTAGTCAGTGACTATGGCCGTTAGCCATAAGACTAGGTACCATACTGTTAGACTAGCTACGCGTTGGTGGCGTGAGGATCACTTGCAAGTTGCAAGTAGACTAGCAGAATGCAAATCTATCGGATGCATCCCACCTCTTTGGTACTGTGTGTACACATCAAAATACTATGCAAATGGTGATAAAAAAAACTCTTTTAAAAATGGTTAAGGTCATGACAATCAAGTATTTTGCAAAGCTTTAACTTTAAAACTCAATGCATGGTATGAGCTAGAAAATGGCAATTCCTTATTTGCCATAAAAAATTTACATCATCTCTTATATGTCACTCATTGTGTCACATGTCAGTGACACGATTAGGAGTTTTGCAAATTTTCGGTGACATATAAGGATTTAATTAACTTGAAAAAATACGCAGAATAGTAACATTGTCTTTTTTTTTCTTTTCTTTTCTTGGACATCTTTTCAGCGGATTGTTTTCTCCATGTGTAGTTTGTGTTTAGAATTGAAATTCTATGACATCGTAGATTGATTTTATGTAATGTTATCAATTTTTTGCTGAATTTTTTCGTAAGGATTTGCATGGGGTTTTGACAAGGATGCACAGGAGCACCGAACAGGTTGCACGAACAGATCGAATGCATCCTTTATTCCTTCATCAATATACGTACACACATATCAGCCGAAGAATGCATTCCATCGAAAAGGAAACGAAGAAAGCATTTGGGTTCTTGTCCAAGTGAAAGCATTTGGGTTCTTGTCCAAGTGTTTGTCTAACTTGCTACTCCCTCAGTTTTTTTTAAAATTGACGTTGACACATGTGTTGCAACACTACAGAACGTCAATTAAATAAAACGGAGGAGTACTTGCTTTCATTTGTTTGACATGCCGGCCAAACTGCCTATAAGCACGTACGACATGAAACAAGCCTTCCCCTTTTCGGGTCAAAATAAGTGCTTTACATAAGGAAAAAAAAAAGCCCGAAACTTGCAAGCCGGTTCGACTCAAAATCGGTCTCTTAACGAGCCGAGTCTGTAATTTAGCTCGTTTTCTTAACGAGCCGGGTTCGAACTAGCTCGCGAGTTGTTCGTTAAGCTCGTTAAAAAACCAGCACAGTTAAGCAGTAGTACCAGACTAGCCCAACCAGCAACCCTTAGGCGGTCCAGGGAGGCCCAAACGCCAAGCTGTGATCTCTTGACTTTCTAAAATTTTTATTAGGCTGATTTTCCTTTTTAGCGAGCCTAACGAGTCTAACGAGCCCCAAGCTGTGATCTCTTGATTTTCTTAACGAGCCTAATAAGCCGAGTTCGAGCTTTTAAATGAGCCGAGCCGAGTCTAGTATTCTGCTTGTTAGCTTAACGAGTGAATCGAACCGAGTCGAGCTTTCTTTGGCCGTGGCCAAGCTTG
This sequence comes from Phyllostachys edulis, assembly GCA_036346405.1. Classification (NCBI taxonomy): domain Eukaryota; kingdom Viridiplantae; phylum Streptophyta; class Magnoliopsida; order Poales; family Poaceae; genus Phyllostachys; species Phyllostachys edulis. The sequence goes on along the minus strand of JAYEVD010000279.1, from coordinate 425,936 downwards.
TTATCCACCCCTAATTACATAGCCTTAATTTAAGCCGACTAGAGACAACCCGCGTCCCTGGCGCGGGCACGCGGAAGACGTGGCAAGGCGCGAGCGGCTACCGGTCCAGCGAGCATGTGTGGGCGTGGGCGGCGGGCGAGCCTACTGGCCGTGGGGCCACAGACAGCGTCGCGTGACATCCCGTGGCCGTCTGAGCGCGAGTGCTTTAGGGCCCACGGCCGACGCAGACGCGCGAGGGACGGCCGTTCGCCCCACACTAGGGGTGGATAACGAGCTGGCTCGGCTCAGCTTGTTAGGGCTCATTAAGAAAACGAGCTCGGCTCGGCTCAGTAAGCTAACGAGCATAATACCAGGCTCGGTTTGGCTCATTAAAAAGCTCGAACTCGGCCTGTTAAGCTCGTTAGGCTCGTTAAAAAAGTCAAGAGATCACAGCTTGGGGCTCGTTAGACTCGTTAGGCTCGCTAAAAAGGAAAATCAGTCTAATAAAATTTTTAGAAAGTCAAGAGATCACAGTTTGGGGATTAGACCTCCCTGGACCGTCTAAGGGTTGCTTTGGGTTAAGGCGGCACAGTACCTTTGCTCAAGCTGTCTGATTTTTAATGAGCTAAACGAGCTAAACGGGCAACTCACGAGCCAGCTCGAACTCGGCTCGTTACAAAAATGAGCTAAATTGCTGGCTCGGCTCGTTAAGGGACCGAGTTCGAGTTGAGTCGAGCCAAGCCCTTAACGAGCAGAGCTGGCTCGTGAGTTTTGAGCTTTTTTTTCCATCCTTACCCCACGCGTAGGCACGATCCCGGCCCTCCAGAGGCAATCGGACGGGCAAAATTTATCGGGTGATGTGGCCTGTTTTTTGGCGCAGAACTTCTACGCCCTTTATTTGTTAAGATTTTGGAATGGATATAAGAAACCCTAAAATCTATCGACTGAAAGAGTCCAAGGAGGCAACGGAGTGAACTTGTCAGAATTTGTTCAGATCATATAGTACAAATATACAATACTACTGGTTATCAAGATGCATGAATTACAATGTGGTGCAAGTACGTTTCTTCCGTGCATCATAGTATATAAGAAATATTATATTATACTTCTAATCTGAAGATGTGTATCATCATATATGTTGGTGTTGCACGGTGATGCATGATAAATCATTAAATCCGGTATGGCCTAGAAAAGAAACTGAAAAAAGGAAAATGGGATAAAAACTCTAAAGTGGCAAAAGAATAATTAAAAATTGTATGGAGTGGCAAATAAAGAATTACAATCTACATAATAGCAAAAGTGAGAAGACCATTCTATTGAATGGTATTGTTCCAAGATTTATTGTCTACTTGGGCAAATAAACAAAAAGAGCGCTATTGGTTTAATGTCAGTGTGTCACTATTCACTACTGATATAGCACCATCACGATAAAGATTGGCAATCATATATAGTTCCTAAAAAAAAAAAATCAAACGTTCATTGCCAAAAAAAAAAAAAAATTCAAACGTTCATCGAAAAAAAACAAGCGTGCTATTTGGCATGCATTCGACTATCCTGCCGGGATCCATCTGGTTTCTTCGTTTTGTTCCGAAATTTGGGGCCTTGAGTTTGTCGGGCGGTTGATCCAGGTTTCTATATACTCCTTCCGTTCTTTTTTACTTGATGTTTTTTTTTTCACGGTCTCTGAGATATGATGTTGACCGCTACTTTTTACAACTTTACATTAAGACGTACTAATAAAATTGTAATATTATGAAAGTATATTTAACGACAAATCTAATGATATAACTTTCACATAGACAATCTAAATAGTTTTATACCAATTGGTGATCAAACTTTAGAAAGTTTGACAGTACAAATTCTAGGATGTTTAGTAAAAAAGAACGGAGGTTATATGATGCACGGAACAAATTTGGCTGGTTGAGATTGAACACAACCGATGGCTGAGAGTCTGAAAAAAATCACAAGAAACATGAGAGCATAATTAACTAATTAAGGCAACAAAATAGACCAGTTCAATCCACAATTAGTAAGCAAGACTTTGAAGAAAAGGTTGCAAGCTTCTTCTGTCATTGTTGGCTGCACTCCTAAGTTGACATGGAGATGAAGTCGATCGAGTAGGTTTACCTGTGAGGAAATAGGTCAAGAACCGCGAAATATTTCTAAACTACCAACGCAAGATAGTCCGTAGAAAATGTAGATATAACGAGTCCTAGTCAGCAAGGACGTGAATGTACGGAAAATCAACAGAATACTTAGTATACTAGTAGGGGCCTCTTTGGATAGTTCAACCGGTGACACTTTGGATCTCTGCCTCAAGAAAATTAAGATGATTAACACAGTAGCCTAGCTCACGTTTATCTAGCTCAATTTTCTGCAGGAACATTTTCTTTCAAACTTCAAAAAACACCTGAATTCGAAGTAGGTGTTTATAGTGTGAGACAATGAAGAGGTCATTTTCACCTCGCTAATTTAAGGGTTTTAGCACCCAGCCACAGCCTAAACCTTAGATCGGGCCAGCTGTTTTTAGACCAAACACAACACGCATGCATGAATTACTGCTGTTTTTTATAGGCTTTTGATCTTAGACCTCAGATCATTGCCACAGCGGTGTGAGGCCAAATTGGAACCATCATGCATTGATGCAAACAAGGGATTTAGTGTAGAAACCAATGTGGAAACATAAATGAAGTCAAGCAAGCAAAAGGCACAATGGTGACAAGGTCAAGCTCAGACGGCCAATAAACTATAGGGCTCTTTTTGTTTATTTGCCCAACTAGCTTCCAAACTTTGCCGGCCGAGGGTACTTGACTTAAAGCTTTGCCTGGAAGAAGCTACCTCTGCCTTTCCCTTCACTTCCTTAGTTCCTTCCCTTGTATCGAAATCGTCTGAGCTTCTACTGCAAACACAAAAAAATCACTTGAGCACAGCCGAGGCAGATCGAGATGACCGGGCTGTTTGCATCTTTGTCCATCAGAAAGGCACTGGACATGCTCGCCTCCTTCCTGCCGGCGAGCTTGGCATCTCCCTGGGTGCCCTCATCATCCTCGGCGACACCCACTGCGAGCCAGGATCTGGAGGACCTGAGGAGGCTGGAGAGGACCATGCGCAGGATCCACGCAACACTGCATGATGCGGAGGAGCACTGGAACATCCGCGAGGAATCCGCCAAGCTGCGGCTCCAGGAGCTCAAGGACTTGGCGTATGATGCAGAGGATGTGGTGGAGGAGTACGAGTACGAGTGCGAGGTGGAGGCCCTGGAGCGATCCAGATCCGAGGTTGCCGAAATCTGCCATGCCCTGGAGCGATCTACGAGAATCAATCACAAGCGCAAGCGTGAAGAGGTATCACCACTTTATAATTTGTTCCGGCAATTTCTGTTTATGTCTGTATTTGTTGTTATTCATTCCAAGCAAAGACCATGCAAAGAATCAACGGAAACGGTTATGCAATAAAATCTCCGAAAATCAACAATTAATCTACCTAACACGCAGTTGGTGGGATTCAAATTCTAGCCATTGGATAGCAAATCTGGTGGCCACACCAGTTAGACTAATAAACAGTCAAAGTCATTTGGTCCTAAGTTTAAATAATTGAGTTACTAACCTTAACCCAAATAGGTTACCTCGACCCCGATTTTTGTGTTCGGCAAGAAACCTAGTTAGCCCGAAATATTGTTTGACTAGATTAGGTGACTTAGCTGGATTAGTAATAGAAAGTGAGAACCCATGACGAGTAGTTCCAATTGATTAGCTTATTCCACCTTTAAACAAATGTTTAGATATTGATTTTTCACCATTTTGTATATTTATATGTTAATATATAGAATGTTCACAATTTTTTAAAAAATCTAAAGTTGAGAATTTCAAAACCTAAAAGTTAAAAGTTGAAGTCCTTAAAATTCCGATTTGCACTATCTACTTTTGAAGCTTCATGTTGTCAAATTTCAAAAATTTAAACTATTTATGTTTTCAGATACTTAATGTCTTCCAAATATATAATAATTTTAGTTTGGCAGAGGCGTATATTTATGAATTTCGATGATGTATAGAGAGTAGCCAAAATAGAGATTCATTTCTTTTCAATATTACAGATATATAATAAATGTTCTCTTTAAAATTCTGGGGTTTTAAATATCATAAAATCGCCTATGTTTCTTTCATTACTTTCTCCATTGAAAAAGGAAAATGCATGCATGGTGACTATAGCCTTTTCTTTTGCTGACAAAAGGGAAACGAGGCCTATTCCTTTGATGCTGCTACTGTATCTGTTCCAAAAGAGTTGGCTGTTCAAACAAGGAAAATTATAGAGAGATTTGATGAGATCAAAGATTACTCTGACAACTTCACTTTATCAGAGAATGATGGAGAGAAACGTTTTGCTCCTGATATTAGCAGTATACGGAAGACTAGCTCTGTCGTATTTGAGAAGAGCATTCGCGGAAGAACGCAAGACAAAAACGAAGTTGTGGAAAAATTGTTGTCCAGAGAAGGCGACAGTACAACTAGTCCGGTTTCTGTCCTGGCTATTGTTGGTATGGGAGGATTAGGCAAGACAACACTAGCACAGCTTGTATATAACGACCCAAGGGTGCATCAATCTTTTGATAAGCACGCATGGGTTTGTGTCTCCGAGAAATTTGATATCAGTAGCATAACAAGGAGCATCATCAGTTCACTAACAAAGGACAGGTGTGATCTATCAGAACTTGGTAACCTTCAAGAGAGATTGGTATATGAAATAAAGGAAAAGAGGGTTTTACTTGTACTGGATGATGTATGGAATGAACGAAGTAATTGTTGGGACTCGTTGTGCATGCCGATGATGACCACAAGGCTTTGTAAGATTGTAGTGACCACTCGTAATGAGGCAGTTGCAAGGTTGGTGCAAACAATGCCTTTGCACCGTCTAAACTGCCTAAGTTTTGATGAGAGCTGGTCATTGTTCAAGCAAGTTGCATTTGCTGTTCACCAAGAGAATGACACTCCAGGAAACCTGATAGAGATTGGCAAGAGTATTGTTAAGAAGTGCAAGGGCTTGCCGTTAGCAATTAAGATATTAGGAAGCATGCTGCGCTGTGAAACTGATGAAGTGAGATGGAGGTATGTCTTAGAAAGTCAGCTATGGAACTTGGAGCAATCACAAAATGAGGTTTTACCGGCCTTAAAGTTGAGCTACAAGCACATGCCTGTACACCTGAAACGATGTTTTGTTGCCCTTTCTCTATTTCCAAAAGACTATCTTCTTCCAAATGATGAGGTGCTTCATTTGTGGAAAATTCTTGATTTACTACAATGTGATGGAAGTAACGACGAGGACGAAATTGGATGGCTATACTTCAATGATTTAGTTCAGCGGTCATTTCTTCAATATTATTTTGACGACTACCACACCATGCATGACCTTATTCATGATCTTGCATGCTTTCTTGCTGGGGAAGAGTTCTTTAGACTTGAAGGAGACACACCAATTGAAATTCCACGGAATGCTCGGTATGTGTCCATACCTAAAGCTGATACATCTGTAGAAATTTCAATTGCCTCGCATTCTGTCAGGGCCATCATAGTGTTGGCGAAACATAATGACAAGATTATTCAAAATCCTGAAGCATTATTTTTGCACTATAAGAAGTTGCGGGCCCTTAGCTTAGGACGGAGCAACCTCTCAAAGGCATTACCGGACAACATGGGTAGCCTGAAACTACTACGCAATTTGGAATTTTATAATAATTGGGGAAAACCTACAGCAAGTGGAATTAGGGGCCTAATTAACCTGCATAGATTGCCTCTAATGCATATGAGCAGATGTGATTGGAGTTATAGCATAAGAGAGCTGAGGAACTTGAACAAGATTAGGAAACTGCATATAGTAGGACGGGGCACTCTATGTCTTATCGAGGATGCAAATGAAGCTCAGCTACTGAATAAGAAGAACCTCCATTCACTAGAATTGGACTTTGGTGAAAGTGAACACTCAGAATACTGTCCACACAGTGTGCAAACTGAACCTGTTACAGTAACTCATGAGCAACTGCTTGATAGCTTGCGACCACATTACGGCCTAAGAGAACTGACTATAGAGAACTACAAGTATCATAAATACCCCAAGTGGTTGGGTAATGCTTCCTTTTGCAACTTGACCAAAATATTGTTTGTCCGGAGTGAGTCTCAACACGTTCCAACGTTTGGTGTGTTGCCTTCCCTCAAGTCCCTTGAATTTTACCACATGTGTTCTGTGCAACGTATTGGCCGGGAGTTTTGCAGCGACGTTCCAGGTATGAAAGGCTTCCGATCATTGACACGTTTGGAATTTATTAGGATGGATGAGTGGTCAGAGTGGTCTGGAGTGGATGATGGTGATTTCCCTTGCTTGCATACTCTGTTGATCTATGGTGCCGTTAAACTGCGATCTCTTCCGTGGGCTCCCTTACCTTCCTTGGTTACATTGGAACTATCTTTCTGTGGAAATCTTGCAACGGCTCCTGCGTGGCCCACCCTTCGTGAACTACGCATTGAGTATTGTGGAGGTCTCAATGAACTTGCTACCCTCCCGTCACTTTTGAAGCTGGAGCTCAGAGAGTGTCGAAACCTGAGTGCAGTCAGTTCCCTCCCCTCACTCACCACCTTGACTCTCAGAGAGTGTCGAAACCTGAGTGCAGTCGGTTCCCTCCCCTCACTCACCACCTTGACTCTCAGAGACTGTCGAAACCTGATTGCAGTCGGTTCCCTCCCCTCACTCACCACCTTGAATCTCCAAGATCGACTGCCACAAGATGAGACGCTGCACAGGCTGTTGAATTACCACCCGTCATTGGAGTGCGTAACAATTATGTGTGGATCCACGGCGTGCATCCCTCTTGATCCTCAATGCCTACCTTCACTCAAGAAGCTCCGATTAAGTTGTCCTAATCTGCAGTACTGCGATGGGATCACTGGCCTCACTTGCCTCAAGGAGCTAAAGCTTTGGGGCTGCAAGAACCTTCCTGTACATCGGAACCTTCCTGTACATCCGGATATCCGTGACGAACCAGGTATATATCTCGTATTGTTTCTACATTTTTAGAAGATAATTATGTTGTTACAAGCCGCAAGGCTGGCTGGTCCCACGTTCATGTTTTGCATGTTTCCGCAGCTTATGGTTTTGACGAGTTTGATGATCACTCATGGTAACCCGCTGAAGAACACGACTTGTCGGATCTCTCCTCTGCTGCTGCAACAGAAGGCTTGTGTGCATGCAAGTTGGCCCAGGGCCAGGGCGTGCAAATTCCTGCTCTTCTGTACACATGTTTTTTTTGTTTTCTTTTCTTTTTTGCAACGACCACACGTGTCATTTTCCTAGGTGTATTTGAGGTATTTTGCAATGATCCAAGCCAGCGACACTGCGAGGTATTTGAGGTATCAACATGGTTTATTTATTACGTCCTCCGAAATTTTTGAATTGAAAGTTGATTTTTTTTATAGGAATTGTAAAAGCAAAAAACTTGCATTTCCAAAGTTTGAACTTACGACCTACTACATTTAAAGGTTGCTTCTCACCACTAGACCAAATGTCAATATGATACCGGTGCAATTTCTTCTTAAATTTTCAAAAAATCTTCAGCCAGTTTTAGGCCCTAACTGGGTGGCCGATAACCACCGGTAATTCCTCGACTTCCTTGCGGTTCATTGCAACAAACTACAGATCACACTATGAGCTTCTTGAATTCTTTGGTGTTCACACTTCAGATCGAATACATTGCCAATAACAAATTTTGTTGGCTGCTATTCATGCAAATTGATGAAATTCATATTCGAGGTACAATGTCAATTCATGCAGATTCTGGATCAAACAATAGGTAGATATCGTGGAGTTCATGTTAGAACAATAAATGATTAATTCAGAAGGTACCTATCTTGTCTCCTTTTGTCCTCCATGCTTCGTGCTTTGACGAGATGTTTTTTTTCCCTTCACAGATAGTTTTTGGCATGCTCCTCTATGTTTTCTTGTTATTTTCCATCTCTTTTTGATATATATAATGAGCAAATTTTCTACGGAGACAATCCGATCGGCCCAATGGGCTAGGGCAAATATAGTTACGTTCATCTGCTATCATGGGCCTATTTTATTCTTTGATTTTTGGAGAACTGCTATGTCCGTGCAAATTTTAAATATTTTACTATCAAAGGATACAATTTAGTTTTTCATAATATCTCTTATATATTTTTAGGATTGTTTGATTGGATTATTTAGCATGTTGCAATGCTTAAACATGTTTGGAGCCAAAATATACCTAGAGGAAACGGTTGAATGATAATAAGGAGACCATGAGCCTTTTATGATTAATATATATTTCCTTTATTTTTGTACAAACAACCTAATGTTTTTGGTTGTTCGCGTAGGATCGAGGCACCACAGGATATTTAATTATTTTTTCCATATAATTTCCTAGCATAAATTTTATGTTTTGTCACACGTTCGATCCGAAAGATAGTCCATGCAATTGTTTTCCATCCTCTGTTTTGCACTCGTATTCCTATCAAATTTCTTTCTTTATTATTTTCATATTTCTCCATTTAATCAAAAGTTCTAACATATTTTTAGGGTTTTTTAAGTTACTTAACATTTTAAATTATAATGAAATCTTGTAGGCAAGTACATTATTTTTTTTAATAATAAATAGTGGTAATCCTACCGGTAAAAGGAGGCCGTCAGTTGGGGAGGCTGGCCATGTCGACTCGATCCTTTTACGCCGTTCGATTTGTTCGATTTTTATTTTGCCGTTCGGCTTACTCTTTCCTTCCGGTTGTCGGCGCTTTTCTTTGACCATTCTCTTCCTTCGGTTTTTCCTATTTCTATTGTGGCCTTTGTTTGATCTTGTTGCGTTTTATTCATAGTCCTTATTGGGAGGGCGTTTTTTTTTTCATATAGGCCTGTTCGATTAGTTCCGCTTTTTTCCTCTATCTTTGGTTCTACTGTGGTCTTGTCGATGTGTTTTTTTGTCCTTTTATGGAGAGGCCAGCCTCCTTTGTGGATCTGTCACGCTTGTTGTGTTTCTGTTATTGTGCTAGTGGAGGCTGGGCTCCTCTATGGATTTGTCATGTTTCTTCTGTTTGAGTTATTGTGCTAGCGTGTTTTTGTGCTCTTCATTTTTGGCCTTATGGGAGGTGATTCCTTGTGGATCTATGCTTGTTCGATTAGATCTGTGTTTCCTTGCTTCTAATGTCTGTTATCATCGTGTCATGTTGCTTATTCCTCGTTGCTTTGTTTTCTTTTGCGGTTGGAATTTACCTTGTTTCTACGTTATGTTTTGTTCCTTTGTTATTGCTTATCCATTGACTTTAGCCTTCCCTGATCTGTGTGACTTCTCTTGGGTTCGTGCTCATTGCGACCGTCCTCTCTTCTTTTTCTGCCTCGTTTTATTGGTTGCCCCTTCCTCTCTTCTCTACATTCTTGCTTGGGTTTTATTTTGCCTCATCTGTGCTGTGCTTGTTTCTTTTTTGTTATCGTTCGGTTGCTTTTTAGCTCTCCCTTCGTTTCACTATTGTTGCTCTTGTTCTCTCGTTCTTCGACTTTTTTGGTTTTTCTTTTATCCCGGTTTTTTAGGGTTGGATTTACTGTTTCCTTCCCTATTGGTTCTTCTTTTCTTTTTTAGGGTTGGATTTACTGTTTCCTTCCCTATTGGTTCTTCTTTTCTGCCCTCCCTCTTCTCTAAGTTTTTGAGTGGGCTTGATTCTACCTCATATGTGCGCCTCCTCTTAAGGCGGTGCACGCTATTGCCGGCGTAGTACCTGCTACTTACTTGTCTTTTTCAGTTTTTAGTTGCTTGTTAGCCTGTATTTGTTGTTGGGGTTGTTTTCCCGTTCTTTGACTTTGCCTGTTTTCTTCTTAGCCTTTATTTGGGGGCTCGATTTAAGCTCTCCTTTCCATAGTCTTGCTAGCGTTCTATCGTTATTTGTGTCTTCCCGGTCGCATATTCCCTCGTCTTCACTATTGGTATCTTTTTTGGGTCCCATTTTTACCAATTCCTTCAGATCCCTTTCCCTCTTCTCTACGTTTTTGAGTGGGTTTGATTTTACCTTATATGTGCGCGTCCTCTTCAAGCGGCGCATGGTACTGCCGGTGTGATGCCTACTATTTACTTGTCTTTTTTGGTTTTTGGTTGTTTTTTATCCCTCACTTCATTCGGCTGTTGTTGGGGTTGTTTTCATGTTTTTTGACTTTGTCTTTTTTCCTCTTAGCCTTTATTTAGGGGCTCGATTTAGGCACTTTATTCTGTAATGTTTCTAGCGTTCTATCGTTGTTTGTGTCTTCCCGGTCGCAGATTCCCTTGTCTTCTCTTTGGCTCTCTTTTTTGGCTCCTGTTTTTACGGGTTCCTTTAGATCCCTTCCTTCGTGTACTATTTTCTGTGCTCCCTTATATTTTTTCATCGATTCCCTTTATGTTTCTACTTTATTTTAACCGCGCTTGCCTCTTGCCGAAGATTCACATTCTTCGGTTTTCTTTTTCCCTTGTCATTTTGCTGCTTTAGGTTTCCTCCCTTTTTCTTAGGTTCGATTTGGCTTGGTTCTCTTATGCGTTTTGGATCGGTTGATTTGTTCCTTCGATTGTACGGTTATTTTTTGTCTGCATTCTTCGTTACTGCAGATTTTTCTTAGTTTATTCGCTCTTCGATCTGACGCTCTGTTTCCTTCTCCGTAGTGCTATTTAGTTATATTTCGCCATATGCTTCCTCTTACTTGTCTGCTTCGTTTTCCCCTCACAGGTGTTACTGTTGCCTTACTACTTCCTTCGGGTATCAATACTTAGCAATGTAACCTGCCTTCACTCATGTATTTTTAGGATGGTAGTAGCTACCCTAGAAATTAGCCAGTACTAGGTCGCAGAGATGTTGCCATGAATAGATTGACTCTTGTGGTTGATTTAGCAACCACGATCGAATAGATCCTTCGAGCACAGTAAGAAGATAATTCTCCATGACGTGCTCTCCTCCTGTTGCTGCTCGAACAACGGTCGTATAGATCTGAAGGAATTCAATGAGATTCTATGAACCATCAAACTTCTCTATGTTCACTGGTTGAAACCGCGGCAGCCAGCGAACTGCTCGAAGGTTAGGCGAGAACGCCCGACATCTGGTAATAATATCATGAAGCCTTCTTCACGGGAAAGAAGGGTTGATACCTCCAGGTGATCGTAGGCGACGATACCCAGTGGTAGGTGGACCTAACCCATGATAGGTCGCAGTCCTACGAGGGTGACACTCCTCGTATTCTATCTACTGTTACAGGTTCCTAGGTTGGAGTGATGAATGATCACCTCTCATAAGAGCTTGTCAATCACTGGATGTCGGATGAACTCTTCTCCGACTGGAGTTGTGGTTAGGGGATCGACCAGAACTGATGTGATGCTGCTCTCCATGAGGGGAGTTGTTCGAACGACCAGTGTTCGACGGAGTCATTCCGGTTCGACTGCCAGAACGGTGTCGTTGTGTTTTCTTAAGCCTAACCATTGCACCCCGAAGCCTTCGCGCGGTCTCTTCAGCGAAGAGGTCGTAGCTTGGCGCTTACCCAAGCTCTTGAGTCGGGTTCTCGTCAGGCCATTTATACGTTGAAGTTTTGGAGCTTCCCCTGATCGATATTGAATGCACCTAGTTAAAGTTCTCTAGAATGCAGATGGTCTCTGGATCATCGACATATGAGGTTGCTTGAGTTCGCCTCAGTGGAGAGCAATTATTTCAAGGATTTCTCCCACGCTCATGAAGGTACTGATCCTGTTCATCATCGGAGGCGTCCTTGCCATCCCTCCACGAGAGCCCGAAGTGAGTGATCGATGGGGAGCATCTCTAGTCTTGTCTCTCGGAGAGAGATTAGGATCTGAGGAAAGGACGAAGACTTCCTGGATATGATTTCCACTTGAGCCTGAGCCTTCCTTGCTTGAGGAGTAGTTGAACGACAATGCCTCACGACTTGAAGTAATCCCCTCCAGGAAGGAGAATTCTGAGTTATAATCGTCTCCAATCGTAGGTGAATCCTGCAAGGGTACGGTCGAATCCACAGTAAAAACAAGCTCAACCACACACCTCGTGGGGGTAACTAAAGGGTGACGATCACCAGATACTGGTTGAGTCCCAGAATGATAGATTCTAGGACTTGCCGTGACAGATCGAACCGCCTCAGACGGACTCGAACATTTGGGGAGAGAACCCCCTCTATGCTTAGTACTTGTCTTGGTGCAGTCCTGATTATGGTCGGATGGACCCTTGCCCTCTTAGGAATCTGGTTCCTTATTTGGACGTAATGTTGTGGGGGAAAAGGATCCCTCGTCAACCCTGTCTGCAGCATGGTCTCCTAGATCTGGTGAAAGATCCCTGGAGGCAGCATTGCTGTCGGACGAAATAATGCTCTGCTCGTAATCATAGTAGCCATCCGTGTTGAGTTCTGCGTAGTAGGCCAAATCGAACCAGTTCTCCTTATTTTACTCTCTTGCCATGAAAGCATCAGAGTTGAAAAAATCAAGAGAACTTGCTGAAAAGGAATCACCAGAAACACCCCACGGAAGACGCCAACTGTCGATGATCTAGTGTTGATCTTACGGATGAATATTTGGGAGTCTCCTAGAATCAGAACTACGCAAAGAATGACACATGGATTTAGATAGGTTCAGGTCTTCTCCAAGGAGAATAACAACTATACTCCTGTGTTACTATATTGATAGTGATGATTACAATCAGAGAGAAAACTAATGCCTAATGTCTCCTCCTTCTAATCTGCTGATGTCAACTGACTGTAGCCTTTATATAGCACGTGAAGGGGTGGCAGTTTCTCTAGGCTAAGAGGCACCTCAATGCTTCATATAATGTGCATGTTGATGAAAGTTATTTTTAGAGAAATGACACCTCCACGTCACCTGGCAGTTATTGTCAGAGACAGGGCCGTATTACGTGCAGTTATTTCAGAGAATAACAATGCATACTAACTGCTCTGTGTATTAAACACAGTGTACAAGAGTCCTTAATCGATTAGGCCCACATGTCTGCAGGCTTCATCAATTACAGGGTGGTCATTGCTGACCAGGTCATAGGAAGTCTTACAACCACAAGGTGGCCGTAGGAAGTCTTATGACCACAAGGTGGCCGTACGAAGGCTTACGACCACAAGGCGGTTGTAGAAAGAATTACGTCCACTCAGTTAAGCTTCTCTCTCATGAACACTAAGGGGGTATACTTAAGAACCATATGATGGTATTATTATCTATAATAAGAATTATAGATAAATAAATAAATGAGGATTTATTATATCCTCGTCAAACAGGAATCAAAGACTACCATCTGATTGGATTGGAGATTTACTAGGAGATAAAAGTGGCAACTACCAACTAGAAGATCAAGCCAAACCGAATAGGAGAGTTACTTAGTTGTTTTAGGTTGGAGATCACGTTGGGCAAGGAGATGCCGATACAAACTGGGGTGCCAAGGGATTGGATCCTTCTGCTACTGACCCGTGGGTCCCTCCATGATGCATGCCAAACAACAGATTAAGACTACCCTTAACTCTCCTAGTCAGTTCTGTTGAGTTTCTCTGTAAAACTAGTGGTTTACCTTTAAAACCAAACTGGTTCGTCCTTTTTATTTAAGTGGTGTGTGTGTGTGTCTGAGATGTAAAAGGAACACATTGTGTTGAGTCAGTTTGCTAGGGCGCTTGAGTTCGAGTCTAGTTAGAGTCGGCCTTAAGCCATTATGTGCGTATGTGTGGTAGGTGCTGCTGTACGGCTATATAAGCACATGGTGCGCATCGTTACGGGGGAGTTGAGCTATGAATGAAAACACGTGTGCATGTTGGCTTTTGATCGTTAGGGCTCATCCCTGTTCTATGTGTGTTATTGTGAATTCCAATCTAGGATTTCATCTTGGCGTGAGGGTTCCTACCATGGTGTAGTATTTACTCGCTGGATCTTGAGGTCCCCTTGTCCTAGGTCCTGCGTTGTGGTGCACACGATTGTGGGCATTATCTATCCTAGTGCGAATTGCATCCTGTAATTTGTGCTCCACATATTTGTTCAGGAAATGCCACCATGAAAGATCAGAAAACCTACGGATTTAATCTCATCTAGATGTTTGATCTGCATCATCCTTAGTTTTCCCTACGTGGGACCCACTGCACATTAAACTAAAATTAAAAAACCATCTACCCGTCTCCACAACGGCACCATCCATAAATCTCCCCCTCCTGAGCACACTCTCTCCTCACACCATATGCCACCGCCATGAATTCTGCCATCTTCAGTATCCCGTGTTTCTTTCTCTCTCCCCCATCTCCAACTCCACTATCGCCTTGCTCCACCATCTCTGCAACCGCCTCGCTCCACCGTCCTTGCCGCCGCCTTGCTCTATCCTCCAGTGCGCAGTGGCCATCATCCAAATTCGGTGGTGAGGCCACAAGATCGAAGCACCACTTCCTTGATCCAAGTGGTGGTGGACCTGGAAACGATGACAATGGCATCGATCCGACAATGTTGTGGTGAAATCAGGCGATGAGGCGACGAGATCCAGACGACGCTTTGTCCCCAAGCGAAGTACACAAAGTGACATGCTCAATACCAATAAACATTTCCATGATCTTCCCTTCTTTATTTAGAAACCTACATGGCATGAATTTTACAATGCTAAAACACAACTACAATGAACAAATAATAAATGATACGACTAAAAAACATTATATGTACAACTAACCTCACAATCACGGACATCTGCTCCTTTATTGATGAATCACAGGACTCATCAATAAGCACTGTGAAGTTTCTACCTCCAATCTATTCCTTAATCACCTATGTGACCTCTTGTGCACAGCTTTTAGCGAGTTCCTTCTATATATCCGAACAAAGCATGAAACAATTGCCAGCACCCTCAAATTCAAATGGCTTGTTCACATCTGCTTTTTTTTTTTATCTTTGTACCAATCCACCAACTCTATAAAATTTCCCTTGTTCATGGAAGTAGAAGATTCATCGATATCGCGTCCACGAAAAGCTTCACCTTGCTGAATGAGATATCTTACACAATCTAAAGAAGCAGTCAAACGAACCTTATATGCTATTTTGGACTCCTTGTTATAAGTATTTAATTTGTGATCTACATTTGCTCTTTGATTATGAAAATCTTCACAATCTAGCCTTGCAATGTTGTGGACACTAGTAGGTTCACAAACATGTTGATTGAAAGATTCCATAGCACTTCTCTAATTCACATAACCAGCTTTTGTGAAGGCATCCTTCCCAAAGTGAGTGGGTTGTGACGGTTTATTAAAAAGAAAGCAATAAAAACAAAAGTCGGTGTCGATGTTTTAATATCGAACTTATGAAATGAATGCTAAAAGGTGGGCCTCCTTACTCGAGAGTATACATGGATAAGACATAGGGAGTTTAGACAGGTGCAGACCTTCTCCTGGGAGAATAACATCCCTAATCTTGTGTTCTTGTATTGATTGTATTTACAACAGTAGAGAGGTCACCGAAGGCTAAGACTCTTGTCTATTCTGTTGCTCATGTCGCTCCTTCTTTCTTTGTCCACCAGCTTTATCCTTTATATAGTGTCTGTGGGGGTGGTAGTTGTCCATGCCAGGAGGCGTCTTAACGGTTGAAGAATAGCGCACGTTGATGGTAGTTATTGTTAGAGAGACAATACCCCATGTTCGCCTTATGGTTATGCCAGAGACAGAGATTAATATGTGCCGTTATTCTCTGATATAACTGCACATATTAGCTATTGTATGTAATTAGACACAGTGTATAAGGTCCTAGTCGATTGAGTCCACATGTCTATGGTTTTTATCGACCATTGGGTGGTTATGAATGGCCTGGTCGTAGTAAAGCTTATGACCATGAGGTGATCGTAGTAGAATTTACGATCAGTATATGGTCGTAGAAGATCTTACAACCATAAAATGACAGTAGGATGACCTACAACCATACAGGGTGGTCGTAGAATAGCTTACGACCACTAGGTATTCATAATCTCCCTCATTATTGATAATGAGGGGTACCCTTGAAGGTTGTATAAAGAACTTATTATCTATAACGAACATTGCAGATAAATAGTTTAATTAATTAAGGATTATTAGATCCTCACCAGGCGGCATCCTTTTCCACAATATATTCCAACCAATCAAAGTTCAATCGAACTTCTTATACCATGATTCTTGAAATGATCTTGAAATTGAACCTTGCCATTTTTTTTGGAAAATCATGACCAATTGGTTGAGTTGGACCCTTCAACAAATATACTCTCCTTATTTGATCTCTAATCTCATTGGGATATTCTTCAATTGGTTTGTGACATGCTGGATCGGTAATAATTTTATCTGGATTAAATTCAGGCCGAGGCTTTTTTTTTGTTGCTTCAGTTGTGTTCTCTATAGTTGGATGGTTGCTGCTAGTTGCATTATTTGAGAAATAATTCTGCAAAATTCGCTTCTCCATTTTTACAAATCTAAGGAAAATTAGACAAGTAACAACCACCAATTAAATAAATTGGCTAATCAGCTAATGGCTACTTTATATGACAGATTGCATTGCATTCATGCACTTACATGATGAACTACCACAAGTCCACTACAAACCATGATACCATAACTCAATCAGAAATTCAGAATGTACATCCAAAGGTCTCCTAGTAATTTCATCAAATACTTGATCTACACATGTTGAAACTTAGATGTGTAGAGACACAAAACTGAACATGCTAAATCTAAGGGGAAGCAATCTGGTTGTTCTAATCTTGCAGCAATTCATCAATTTGCATCAATTCATCAATATTGAAGTCAACCATGTTCACTAAGAAGTAAGAACTCATCAGACGCCGTCACCCACCACCGCATAGCTCCACAGCCCCACCCGTGCTACAGCACACTCGGGCACCCACCGGCCACCACATAGGCGGCACAACCCTTCGCACCTGCCGCCTCCCCCTAGTTGTCATCGGCCCCCTTGGCCCCGCCTGTGCCCGTGCCCTACCGGCTGAGGCGCTGAGCAGTCTTCCACCTCCGCACTAGGCCACCGACCGTCTCCTTGTTAGCCCTAGTCATCGTCGGCCGCCCCCCTAGTCACCCACCGGCTGTCTTGTGTTAGCTCGCTCCCTTTCTCTGTTCTCTCGGCGGCTACTAGATCCAATTCCACTCCCTAACTCCCTGTCTCCCTTAGACCCTTTGTCTACTTGGGTCGGCTGGGCCTTAGGCTCCAAGCCTCCAACAACAGCCCACACCACAGCAAATCGTCTTCATTATTCATTTCTTCAACCTCTAGATCATCCAGCGACTCCAACGCCGCTGAGGCTAGCCTGCCTGCGCCGCCCCCAACCTCACCGGTCATAGGGGGTACTAGGGGTCCGGTGGTGGCGGGAGGGGTTGCTCGAGCACCTGCTAGCACCCACGGTGGACTCACCACTGAGATGAGGCGACTGTACAAATGTAAGAGAACTTCCAAATACCATTCTTCTCAACCTCCTTGGTATCTTCTATAATGCTACAATGGTTTATAGTGTTTTTCTTTGCATTGTTACACACCATTAAAGTTGTCCCCTTCAACATTATGTCAACATGCTACTGATATCTTGAGAATGGCAGTTGATGATTTGATGGAACTGATATGGATCTGATTCGTGTTAGGGAAATAGAGATGTCTAATGTGTGTTGGAACAATGTGCCAACGAGAACTAATAACTTCAGTAGGCGATTAGTGCAGACCTCAAGTATAATAGCAAATGTGGCCATGTGTGGGTTGTTTTAACAATTATTCAAATAGATCAAGCTGTTAGAACTCAACACGATCACAAACTCACGCAACAATCACTTTTTTGGAAACTCCAAAACAGCAATCAAGGACACGAGAGGACACAGGAGGATTTTTGTGCCGCACGAATACTTTGCTGCTGCAGCTTTTTGGTTTTTTATTTCCAAAGGAAAAACACTAACGGAAAGGAGTAATTACATGTAGATTTCAGGCCATGATCTCCTGTCGTGATTACAGCCAAGAAGGAAATACAAAGGAAGAAAAAAAAACTATTCAAATCAATCTCTAATAAAATCAATCAGCAATCAATCTAACATGATTGATTTGTTTCCAACCAAGTCACGTGAATGCAGGGCATCCACGCGAGTACATGCACAACACACACGTCTCGGCCAACATACACAGATGATTAGTTCAACAAATCACCCCCTAATCTTGTGTCTCCTTCTTGACTTAGACCAAACCAATTTTGGCTCGCAACTCCTGGAACTTGATGCGCCCTAGTGGCTTTGTAAGAATGTCAGCGAGTTGATCATCTGTGCTAATGTACTCGACCTCGATCTCCCCTTCTTCAACACATTCACAAATAAAATGATAACGAGTATCAATGATCTTACTTCGATCGTGGAAGACGGGGTTCTTGCAAAGTGAGATCGCCGACTTGTTATCCGCCTTGAGACTTAGACAACCTGGCCCCTTGTTCATCAGGTCGTTGAGCAAGTGTCCAAGCCATATACCTTGACATGCCACAGTGGTGGCTGCGATGTACTCGGCCTCGCACGAGGATAAGGCCACCATCTTCTGTTTCTGCGACTACCAACTGACCGGACTTCGACCAAGAAAGAACAACACCCTGGTAGTGCACTTGCAATCATCCACATCTCCCACCATGTTGGATTGTACCCTGTCAGCTGCAGCTCCCCACTGCCCCTTTCATAGAAGCAACCATAGTTGCGTGTCCCGGCAATGTACCGAAGCACATGCTTCACTGCTCCAAGGTGTTCGGTGGTAGGTGCCTCCATGAACCTACTGATGTAACCCACATCATAGGAGATATCCGGCCTTGTGTGAACCAAGTACCGGAGACTCCCCATGATGCTTTGATAGAAGTTGGCGTCTACATGAGAACCGCCACTGGTCTTGCTCAGTTTGAGCTATGCCTCTGTCGGCACCTAGCACGGATTGCAGCCCACCATGCCACTCTTCTCTAGGATCCTAAGTGCATAGGAAGCCTGTTTCAACATGATGCCACCATTGTCCTGGTGCACCTCAATTCCGAGGTAGTAGCTGAGCAATCTCAGATCACTCATCTTGAACACTTTCATCATCTCCTCCTTGAACTTCGCGATCTCTGGCGAATGTGAACCAGTGATGATGAGATCGTCCACGTGTACACCCACGAGTAGATGTGATGAACGGGCTCCTCATGTGTACACAGCGTGCTCCGACGGGCTTCGCTTGAACCCGAGGGACTGCAAGCCGCTGTCAAGTTTGGCGTTCCACGCCCTTGGTGCCTGATAGAGACCATAGAGGGCCTTCTGAAGTTTGAGCACCTTGTGCTCATTGTCGTCGTCGACGAAGCCCGGCGGTTGCACGACGTACACCACCTCTTTGAGCTCATCGTTGTGGAACGCCAATTTGACATCCATGTGGTGTACCTGCCAGCCCTTTTGCGTCGCAAGTGCAACCAGCAGGCGCACGGACTCCACCCAGGCGACAGGCGCAAAGACTTCCTCGAAGTCGACACCTTGTCGCTGCACGTACCCTTTGGCGATGAGGCGCGCCTTGTGCTTCACCACGGCTCCCTGTGAGTCCTTCTTGACCTTGTACACCCATTTGAGCCCAATGGGACAATGGCCAACAAGTAGGTCGCACAGCTTCTCTAACATGGATCTCATCTCCTCTAACATGGCATGGCGCTAGCACTTGTGCTGCTCAACTTTGGCAAAATCGCAGCTCCTCTGTGACCAGGAGACCTGACCCTTGAGTCCTCGGCTGTGACCTCGTCGGTGGTATTGTTGTAATACTATGATTTATTCTAAGAAAGAAAGCGTTCAAAAGAGAAATTAGACATAAAAAAGGGAGGTTTCTGCAGTTCTTCGGCAACTTGGGCCTCAGGCCTTGGCCCAAGAGGCCCATGAGGGACCGGCCCCCAATAAAAGGAGGGGGAAACCCTAGTCCGACTGTAGCTACAGTACCACCGCTGCTACAGTGTCTTACTACAGTGCATCTCCTCCCCCACTGCCAGTGAAGAAGATCCTTGTTGCTACCGGCCAAGTGGAGGAAGAAGGAAGGTCGCCTGGGTGATTGCCTGGCTAAGAAGAAGAGGAAGGGGCAGGGGAAGAAGGGAGAAAGGAAGGGGAAGGGAGATTCTGGGGTGTTCTTCGTGTACTTCAGCAGATCTTCAAGGGTAAACCCTGATCCCCATTCGTTTGGTAAAGTATTTGCGTATTTAGGCGATGTCGGTACTATGGTCTGCTCAGGACAGACATTTTGATGTAGTTATGTGCGGATTCAGTTCTGGACGTCTCCTAGAGTAATGTAGAGGACGTCGTCATCTTTCCATGAAGTGCTATATCGCATTATTTGGACCCCTGTAGCAGAAGTTATGATTTTTTTAGTGGGACTGTTCTGCAGATCTGTCAGTATTCTGACAGGTTTTAGTAATCTGAATTAAGCGATTATTTAAATGGAAAATTAGAGGAGCTCAATATAATGAAAGTTGTTGATTATTGTCTCAGCTTTCCAGAAAGCTCAAGAACGTGAGATTTGGACATTCTTACTGAAAGTTATGGTAGTTTTAGTTTACTGTCCAGAGAACCCGACGTGAAATCGATGTTTTATTAATTGGTTTGGTAGGGGTATTAGATGGCCGATTCAGAAAAGCTCATCAACTAGGCTTATTTAGAGAAATTGATAATCTTTCCAGAAAGTCCAAAAACACCTCATTTGGACTCCTGTACAAAAAGATATGGATTTTAGATTATGGCTCTCCACAGAGGGGACAGATCGATCTTTAGGAGTTGGAATTGGGAATGCGCTTGAGAGTATGGCGAGTTCGGTTGTGCTATTATTTATGTTTTTGGTCTAGCATGATTGTATTAGCGTGCATTATAATTATATTCAGGTGGGGGATTGGTCCCGGGGGCAGCGCCCTCTTCGCATCCTCCGTTCCCACACGGTTGAGGCAAGTATTCTGGTTGTTAGTATAATTATGATTGTTTGACAGTGAATGCTTGTGTTTTATACATATTAGCTATGCGTGAATGATAGTGTGATATGTATGAATAAGATTGGCGAATGCTTGAGTTATGACTAAAGGTTATTCATATATGTTGTTGATGCAATACATGCTATTTAAAGTTTGAGATCATGGTATGAAATTGCTGATTCACATGTTATTAAAAGATAGAGTACTAGTTCATGTGCATGTTGAGAACATACCTGAGACTTGGTCATGAGGTGACCAAGTATCTTTTTTTGAGGTCCCTGTCATGTAGATGACGGTCTTGTGGTCCCCACATTCATGGAATGTGGGCATTGAGTCAGAGGTCCCCATCATGAAGATGATGGGTACGTGAGTCCTATACTTTGGAGTCTGAGGCTCTTGGTCCCTGTGCTAGAGGAGACGAGCAAGGGTATACATCGACGGTTGTATACCCCGCAATACCGGTAAAATGCGAAAAGAGTAAAAGAGAAAATGATGCATTGCACATTCGCATTACATAAGCATGTGAGTTGTTTTAGTGTAATGTTTCTTATAGTATGTTGATGCTATAACTGTGAGCTTAATGTTTCTTTATCGATACTTGTTGAGTTTTTGGACTCACTCTTGCTTTTGTTGTATTTTTAGGTACCACTTGCAAGAACGGCATGCATGGGAGGGAGTAGGCTTGCTTTGGATGCACTCACTACCACACATCTTTTAAGATGAATAACATTTAGATCGTACTTTAATAATAAGCAAACTGCTTAAGGATTAATTATGGCTATGCTTGAATGCATTGGGTTATTGGTAATAATGAGAGTAGCATATTTTGATTATGCTTGTTTATGCTTTAGCTGAATAGATTATTTTGAATGCTTTTATGAATTTTGGATGTTAGAGAATTGATTATGATTTATGCAATTGTTGGAACCTCCGGTATACTTAGCTATACAAAGGAGGTTCTGCTGAAATTTGGAATTAAGTCTTACATTTTAATTAGTTATCTTGTTTATTTAGTAGCATTCCAGGCCTTTGTTTGGCTGAGGTGTTACAATCGTAGAGGTCCGCTATGGTGCGGTACCGCACGCCGACGCTTCATCGATGGTGGGGCGCATCGATGGGAGGTGAGGTCGGTGTCGGTGACCCTGGGATGGGTGCGCGACCCGGTGTAGCTGACGTTCCAGCTGTGTCGGGCGAGGCCAGTGTCGGTGACCCTAGGATGGGCGCACGACTCGGTGTAGCCGGCGTTCCTGCCGCATCACCCCCATGCTCCGGTGTATCAGCTCGTCCGTCACTTGTCACGAGAAGAAAAATGTGTTCCATAGAGAAAATTTGGCAGAGCGGTCAGTGGATCGTCAGCTCCAGGTGTGCCCCAATCCCACTTTGCTTCTTCATCGAACACGGCATCACGTGATACATGAACGTGATAACCCACAAGATTGTAGACCCGGTATGCCTTGGACCCCAGTTCCTAGCCGAAGAAGACCATGGGTACGCTTTTGTCGTCGAGTTTCTTCAGGATGGGCTTCACCACCTTCACATGCGCCAGAATCATGCGGAAATAGTGCATGTTTGGACACCACCCATACCATGCCTCGTAGGGCGTCTTGCCGTGCACACTCCGTGTTGGTGCACGGTTGAGGAGGTAGACTGCTATTATGACAGCCTCGTCACAAAACCTTCATGGCACGCCTTTCGCCTTCAACAGGCTGCGTGCCATGCTGACCACCGTTTGGTCCCGGTCCCCACAACACCATTCTGCTGAGGTGAGTACGGTGTCATGAGCTGTCGCTTGACACCGAGGCTCGCGTAGTACTCGCCGAATTCCGTGGATGTGAACTCACCTTCGCAATCAGTGCGCAGTGCCTGCAGCTTTCGTGTGGCCTCCAGTTTAGCGTGGGCCTGGAAGCGCTTGATGGCTGTCGGCGCCTCATCTTTTGACGTTAGGAGCATCAGCCACATGTATCGGCTGAAATCATCCACCAAGAGCAGAAAGTACCGCTTCCCTCACGGTGTCGTGGCATGGTAGTGCACACAAGTCATCGTGCACTAGCTCGAGTTGATCCTGGGCGCGATAGTGTGCCTCCTGTGGGAACAGAGCACGCCGTTGTTTCCCGACTAGGCAGGCATCACAAACTTGATCCACCTGATTGATCTGTGGCAACCGTGTACCATCTTGTCGTGCGCGAGACGTCGCAGGGACTGAAAGTTCAGATGGCCGTAGCATGCGTGTCAGTGCCACACATCTTCACTGTAGCTTGCTGCCAGACACACAGGCTACGCCAAAACCTAATCAAGCACATACATACGGTTTCTAGAGCTTTTTACCTTGGCTAGCAGTTGCCGCTGCTGATCATGAAGCCACAGCATGCCGTTCTCGATCATTGTCTGACAACCATTCTCGTCAAGTCGCTCGATCTGCCGATATTGCTCGCGATCGTGGGATGTAGTACACCCATTAAGTGTGTGGCGCTCGCTTGGTGTGTACGCGAACAACACGATCCCACGCCCACATATGTCGACGATGGAGTTGTCGCCAAACTTCACGGTCCCTTTACACTGACGTCCAACTCAGCGAAAGCAGCCTTGCACCCAGACATGTGATTGGATGCACCCGTGTCCAGGTACCAGGCGCGGTCGTGTTCGTCCTCCTCTCGGCCAAGGTGCACTTGCGAGTGCACCTCGTCTAGCGCAATGTCAGTGGGTGTGCCGTGCATGACCTCTGTCAACGTGCACACCTGGGCCATCAACAACGTGGGCTCGTCGTCCTGAGCCTGAGTCAGATGCTCCGGCTCCTTGCGCTCTCGCTGTGGCTTGCGGCATTCCCAAGAGAAGTTCCCAAGGTTTACACAATTGAAACAATTGAGCCTGGACTTGTCGCGGCCGCTGTTGAACCCAGCATTCTCCTTGCCGTCGCGGGCAGCACCTTGCCCGCCTTGTTTGTCGTGGCCATGCCATTGCTTGTTGCCATTCCTGCCTCCGCCCGAAGAGGAGTCAACCTGCTCCCGTGTCAGACCCCAAATTTGGAACTTGGGATCTACTGTGTATATTTGTGCCATTCCTTGGATCAGTAGCTGCCACCATGGAAATTTTTCTCGGCAAAACCGCCGGTAGAAATTAAAATCGGGTTTGATGAAATTTGTCCAAAAAAATTCGAATTTGCTTGAATTTTGTTCGAATTTGATTTTTTTTTGTTTTAAATCCCAAAATTTTCAATTTTTTGAAAATTTCGGTAGAAATTTTGATTTTAGCGATTCTTAGGCCTTCCTTCTGGTGCCCTCGATAAAAAAAAAACTGCCGATAAAGAAAACACTGGCTACCACACACAGTTACATTGTTGATTCAAACACATATCACAAACATGTAAAGCTATTGCATAATATTAAACAAAGCGTAAATATACCTTCTGACTTTTGACTTCTGAGAATGGTAGAACAAAGCTATCCGTAATTACCACTTGGTCCCAGACAAAGCTTCCTCAATTCTCTGGGCTACAACTCAACATTTCCAACTGCTGGGCTCCAGCCTACCCTTTTTATTCCACACACTCACACACAAATGGTTTTATAAAAAGGAAAGCTATATCAAGCAAGTTCTCTGTATCTTTCTTGACTGTGAGCACAGCTATCTAGATAGTTTTCTTACTCTGCAGAGTTTGTACACTTTACCCACAAGAGATAAATCAACTTATACTGCCCCGTCACACTTTCGTAGGTGTGTGGCTAATGTTGATTATCATAAGGCCTTTACAATGTCCCACCTCATTGCAACTTCTCACCGCTAGGTATCACCTCCTTCGTGCTCTCCCCGTACCATCCCGGAGGTCTCCCTTTAGCGTAAATGCGATTCAAGGCTTCATTCTCCCCGTCTATCCACGCATCCACCAATGTCGGGCCACGCCGAGGCAAAACAAATTAGTCGACCCGGGTCTTAAGTGTTCTGGACTTGTGGTTGCCTTTGTTTTACATGAGAGGTCATTACCAAATTCGGTCCTTAATTGACTTGGGCGGTACATCCACATACCAACTCTCTCTCGTGCCCTCGGCACCAGCCACTCTTTCCAGCCGCCCAAGTTGAAATCTGTTTTTCAGGTTTTCTCTTGTTTTCAAAATAACCTTTAATCCAACATACTAGCCAGGCTCCCAGCCTCGACTGCCCAATTTTATTTTCAAAGTGTTGATTGATGTCGGGCAACTTAATGCCTGCATTACAATGTATCTAAGCAAGGCTAAGCATGACACTTAGATACAGACTTATTAACTAGTATGTTAACCATTAATTCTACGGTGTCAAGGATAATGTCCAAGTTCAAGGATTGGAAGTTTATACACAATTATTGTTAAGGCATTAACTATGAGCTAGACTAATATATTTGTATAAAACATAGCAATGCAATTTCATAATTTAAAACAATATAATTGCAAAAATTAGGTGCAATATGATCAAAGTATTGACTCGCCTTGCTCAATATTCTGATAACCCTGATCCTGTTCTGGCTCAAGGTTCTAATAATCATCCCGCTCAATATGCTGATAATCATCCTGTTAAATGCTCAGACAATCTTGATTCCAGCCTTGTTCTTGTTGGGATTATTGTCCCATCACAGCATCAGAGTCTAACTAGGTAGTATACGATTAAATCCAAGAGCGACTGAAAACAACCAAATGAAATCCAATAAATCCAAATACATACAAACAGAAAGAAATACTTCGAATTAAAGTAAACGCATCTAACGGTACCTTGAAAGACGTATTATTTCAGATGAGGCTAAATCATACTCATCTGGAGTTGATGAAGGAAATACTTCAGACGAAGTATAACTAAGGAAGTTGATGGAGGAAATGCTACAGACAAAAGTATATCCAAAGGAGTTGATGAAGGAAATACTACAGACAAAATATATCCGCTGATAATTGGAATGAAGGAAATTCTTCAGACCAAAGTAGATAATTCTAAGAGAGAGAGAGAGTGAGAGAGAGAGAGAATGTTCATAGGAACGTTCCTTATTGGTTAACTGGATGGGAGAGATTGCCTAATTAGGTAATACTCTCAGATCTGCTTTCGGATCATGGATCGTCCTATTACTGGGAATAGATACTGATGGATGATACCTAGAGCTTAGGTGATGTTGTTTTTCTTAACAGGCCACCTAGTACTCACAAACACTCTTTCTAGATATTCTATGTATACATCCACGATGATCATACAGTGAAAATCAATCCTCTTACTTCAATGATTTTGTTAATAATTTACTCACTGTGTTTAGATGCCACACTTGCTTGCTAATTAATCTAACTAAAGATGTGTTTGTTGACCTACATAGTGTATGGTAATGCCCCTTTGATTCTTACTCCTTTATTACCATAGCTATTATTACTTTGGTATAATGCTATTTGATTGATCATGAATTACAAGTAGATCTGCCAAATACATTACGGTGTAATCTCGAATTACACTAACCTCTTTGAATTAGCTAATACTGACCTATTAATTAATTTAATTAACCCTTTTAATTATCTGTTTAGTTCCATGACTACTGTCATTATTCGAAGGTGCAAATAATTAGCTGATTGTCTGCAAATTAATTAACCCCCCCCCAAGATCCTTAATCTAATTACTTCAATTAACTACTATTCTCATCCAAAGGGGCCAATTGCCACTAGCATTCACAGAGAGAGACTAAGAGATAGAGGGAGGGCCCCACCTGTCATTCATACAAGAGAGAGCAGCCGAAGAGAGATGGGTAGAGGGGCCCCTACTGTTATTGAAGTTTATACATATAACATCTACTGTAACATCTAACTGAGCTAGTAGTTCAATTATACTCTTGACTATTCTTGATTAGACCCTAGTTCCATGTAACTGTAGCTTGCTAACTGGACATCTACTTATGTGAGCAGCTTACTAACAGAACCTAATTAGCCACTAAAGGGTGAGAGTCCACTGGCATGTTTTCATTTAATCACTGACGGTCATAAGTTTCCAACTGGACCAAGGATTTCCTAATCATTGAACTTATTTCTTGATTAACCTCATTTAGACATACTATTTGTTATTTGAACTATGTTACCATATGAGAATACAATCTGTCATTCGATTATCTAACTTTCACCTTATATTACTAACTTACTTTTAAATATAATGATATATTGATTTATCATAACCTATTATTATTGTAGCTAATATCATTTGGATATGATCCCTAACTCAAACTTACTTTGCATTATACCGACAACATACTTCTGACCATCCTTATATCATCTTTGTTATTAGCATAGTGGTGACCTCGGGCTCAATTAGTGAGATCTATATACCACTAATGCTCTACTCTGTTAGTTTGGCCCTCTCCATCCAGTTAGTTTCTAACTAAACTAATCAACATACAACTGTTAATCTTTCCAACACGACTCAGTAGATCCACCATGCATGCATAGTCCTTGAGAGTTGGGAGCAATTGAGTATTTCTCAGCCATGCTGTGGAAACAAAAACTCTCAGCCTTGACTAACTATTTGTACAGTTTTCCTTTTAATCACTTGATCTATCTACTGAAGGTTACTTATATGAAAACATAACCTGACAATTGGACATCTACAAATCATCTAACCCACTAATGGCTTTGGCTAATTAGAGACATCCAATAGCTACTTTATCCTACTCACTACCATCTGATTTAGTCATGTTCCTGCTAATCTTCTTAATACCATTCCTAAGTAAGCTTGTCTTTGAAATTTTAGTTTATATCAGTTCAGTGCTTACTGACATTTAACCACTAACCATTCTAAACACCACAGGTGAACCACACCATCATGTATATCAACAGAGAGATGTCCATAGACACAGAGGGAGACAGGAGGCAACACAGGGGTGGTTCAGGCGGTTTGGAGAGGTGCTTTCATTGCTTTGGCGGCGAGGAGGATGGCGGCGGCCATGAATGGCAAAAATGGGACTGGTTAGGAGAGGTGGTCCCATCGAGGGTGGTGTCGGCGGTTGAGTGGCACCGAGGTGGGCTAGAGGCGGCTCACAGCGGTCGGAGGTGGAGGGGAGAAGGCTCGGCGGTGTCGGAAAGGGGGAGGAGTCTGACTAGCATGCGCATGGGCATAGGGGAAGCTAGGGGATCTCACCGGTGCCGACTTAGAGGGGCGAGGATTGTTGGAAATATGCCCTAGAGGCAATCATAGAGATTATTATATTTCATTATGTTCATAATATTGGATAATATGTGTTGATGGTGTAAAACCGAACACAAGTAAGAGGGGGGGACGTCGGCCATGCTACGGGCCGTCGTCCACCAGAGCGAGCGTAACACGAGGATTTATACAGGTTTGGGGGTGCGAGAGGACCGCCCTACTCTGTCGGTGGCCTCTGAGGGGTTGAGTTCCTCCAGGAGGCTCACCTAGTGTCTTCCTTTGATGTATTACTCAAGAGACCTCCTTTGAAAGGAGGGATACATGGGGTATTTATAGGCTCCCAAGCCTGTACAAAAGACCAAAATACCCCTTGGGGGTTGCTACTCTAAGAATACATTTGGGGGGTATTACAGTATTTTACAGGTACAAGCGAGGGATACAGATGGTCTTTGCCAGGTGATTACATTTTCAGGTTCGATGAGCCGGTGTTTTCCTTGTGGAGTGGGTCCCACTAATAAGGGGATAAAATATTCCTTCAACAGTAGCCCCCCTGCCTCTTGGCGTTTCAGGGGAAATGCCAAAGGGGCAGTCTTCAATTGCATCTTTTATGCGAAGGTTGATACGTCAGAAGAGCTATGGTGGTTTTGTCGGTTTTCCATCCAGTCAAACAATGCTTGTTTCCTTTTGGATGTAGGTTCATTGTCCCCGCCCATACTGCTTTTGACACAGTATATTTTGCTTTTCCATGTGAGGCTCCATGTGTGCAGATGTGTGTAGACCAAGGATACAGTTGCTAGGGACAGAGGCAGCTCCCGTGTTGCTTTTGCTTGAAAACAATCATTTTGGCTACTTATCAGCCTTAGATCTTCAATTGAATGGTTGGTATAGACCTATTAAAGCGGTAGGGCGCTTTGGAGACCAATTAAAAGTAGCTGCAGCTTTTGGAGACCAATCAAATGGTGCTAGCACAACAGTACATCGCCTGTGTCCTCATGTGAAACCGTCGCCTGTGTCCTCATGTGAACCGTAGGGGTTATTTAATGCTTGAGGTAGCAGGAGTTGTGGAGACTCCGGGGAATCCAAGGTAGTCAAGCAACTTTTTCTTTTGGCTTTCTCATTTCTTCTTCCACCTTATTTCGGTTCTTGCTCCCGGCGCCTGCTATTTCTTGCCTAGGTCACGCTCGTCGGCTCGGCGCTCCTCGGGTTGGCGTTCTTGACCTTCTTTGCTTTGCGCTGCCGGGCGCTCTAACTGCCATCGCCACCATTCCTTCCACCGATGGGCGCCCTGTCTTTGCTCCTCCAGCTCCCCCCTCCGTCCCGGCCGCCGCGGCCGTGCTTGGCCGGACTTGGAGCATCACCCGTAGCGTGGAGCCCAGCTTGAAGTGTCGCCCGCGTGTGGAGCCTGGCTTGGAGCGCCGCCATGGCGTTGGTGCGGTCGGAGCCTCGGACGGTCGCCGATCGGTTGGCCGCCGACCTGAAAAGCCGCATCACCACCACGCAGGTGCCCTCGTAGTGCTGCTTTTTTGTTGTCTTTTGTTTCTCCTTTTCATCATTTCTTCATTTCTTGTTGGCCCGGGCGGCGTGGAGGCGGCGGCTGTTCAATAGAGCACTCGTCGGCGAGCACGTGGGCGTCTGCGAAGGTGGCCGCTTCGGCGCATAAGGATGGCGCGTTACAAAAGCTGACAGCCTTGTTTATTGCAATGGCGGCCACGGAGGCGGCAGGTATGGCAGGCAGCGGTGGCCGGTGGCAAGGCGTCTGCTCGGAGATGCCGCCTGGGCATCATCATGCGAGGCGGGCGAAGCGGACAGCGAGCGGCGGCGGCCGGGTGGAGGGTGTCTTTGCTTGGAGGTGCGGCCTCCGGCGTGCTGCAACCTCGGCGTGGTGATGGTGGTCGTCGTTGGGCGGCACCGGCATCGGTATCCCCCTTTCGTTTGGCGTTACCGCCGCTGCTGATGAAATGCCTCGCCTTTATTCTGATGAGATTTCTTTTTCGTGTGTATGAGCGGTGATTGCAGATGTGGTTTGTCCGTGTGTATACGTGTAGTTTGTTTGTTTATGGTGAACAATAAGGCTCGGGTGTGAGGGCACGGGCACATGAGGGCCTGTGAGGGCCTTGGGCGCGAGGTATGTCTTGTGTGAGGTTTTGTGAAGGCTTGGTAGCGGTACATCTGAGGTTTCATGAAGGCTTGGTGCAAGGGTTTTGTGAAGGCTTGGTAGCGAGGTTTTATGAAAGCTTCAGCGTGTGATCTGTGAGGTTTCGAAGGCTTGGCGTGAGGTTTCTGAAGGCTTGGTAGCGGTACGTGAGGGTTTGAAGGCTTGGTGTGAGGTTTTCTTGAAGGCCGGGCATGAGGTTTTGCAAAGGCTTCAGGCACGAGGATTTTGCGAAGGCTTGGCGAGAATGCATACGAGGTTTTTGCGAAGGCAGACGCGAGGTGCATAGGTAGCCTGAGGTGTGAGTCTTGAGGGCATCTGGGTCTGCGAGGCAGCGTGGCCTGTGATGCATACCGAGGCGTGCATGATGTCTGCAAGTTGAATCTATCAGTAAGATGTTATATTCCATATAATCTATGCGTCTATCGGTGTTTCTTTGCCAAGCACTTATCCATTTTTGCATTGTTGTCATCGCGAGTTCTTCAGCAATCGTAGTGGCTAAGGACTACGATCTCTTCCGCTAGAAATGGAGACAGGGCAGGGGTAAGGCAGCCGTGATGGATATACCATGCGATGATCTTGACGAGGATGTCGAGATCCTCGACGACGTCCTTGGCAAGGAGGCTCTTGTGGGGGTCGAGCCTTCCTTACTCACTAAGGCAGAGAAGGCGGCGTTGGTGGCCCTGAGGCTCCTGCTGAACGACATCCGGTGGCGAGGGCCAGACGAGCGCCCTTGCCCCCGAAAATTACAACTGTTGCACTCAAAGCTTGGTTTGAGGTCGGCTGGGGGACTTCTGTCCATCCCTTCATTGGGACCCTCGTGAAGCACTTCGGGTTGAGCTCTCGCACCTCTCGCCCAACCTCCTTGCTAGGGTGAGAGTGTTCATGTAATTTGTCTTGAGGCAGCGGTCGAGGGCACAGCGTCTGAAGCCTACCATTGCGCCTTGACCACTTCTTCCATCTCCGTGATCGAGCAGGAGGTTTGGACCACTAGGCATGCTGACCTCGATTGTCCAGAACTAGGGTGAGTATCCAGTCCATTCCACCAAGTACAACTGGAATCGCCCCGGGAAGAAGTGGCTTTATTTGAAGGTGGAGGGCTTTCCATACACCGGCGGCCAACCTAGCTAAGATAACCCAGGATGGTTATCCTGAGATTCCTCCTCTCTCAAATGCTAATTGGGAGCTTATTCGTGCTATATCGATGTGCGCGATGGAGGCGGCGTTAAGGTTTGATGGAGGAGATGACCCTTCTAGATGCTAGCCCACAGTTGCGAGAAGCGTGACTATTCTACATTCTCCAAGAAAAAGGTGGGCATGGCTTGCTAGTTTTCTTCTTTACTCGTTAACTTGACTCTTGATATGTGAATCTGAATCATCTTGTTTAACTTTGTGCGGTCATACTACTGAGGCGATTGAGGAGGCCGGGATTCTCGGGGAGATGATAGTGGTGAGTATGAGGCGCTTGAGGAGGTCGGCATCTTTGATGGTCGAGGTGGAAACAGTGTTGCCAATGGATTGAAGTTGATGATGCCTCCCAGAAACAAGCTTGTCCCTAATCCAGGCGAAGGGAAGAAGGCCAAGGTGTTGGATCCAGAGAACCTTTGCTAGGGGCCCTCCTCGGAAAAATCGATTGACGATGAAGCCTTCTGCTTGTGGGGCGAGGCCTCCTCTAGCAGTGGCTGCCATCCTCGTGCTCTGATGCGGCACGACCTCCTCGGGGCATCCTATACATCCTGCTGCCTTTGGTCATGCTTCACGTAGGGAGAAGATTCGAGGATCCCAAGGTACTTGAGCGTCGTCTTTGCGAGAAGAGGAAGAGAGCCCTCTAGCGGTGATCACTCTTGTGTTCATGCCACTTGAGCCCAAGCGGGGTTCTTTGAGGCGTCCTCGAGCCGCGGGACTTCTCGGGCCACATCCTCTTCTTGGGCTCTAGCTCTTCATCTTCCACCAGCTCGGCTCTGCGGGTCCCTTATGCATAAGGTGGAGGAAGCGAGATGGAGGAGGGAGAGTTGGGCTCGACTCCTCGCTGATGGTTTAGAGGCACCCGTTATCGATGTCGTGGCGCCTTTGATTCCTTTTCGGGGGATGAAGGTTAAGCGCATTTTATTCTGTTTACCTTTGTTCATTTGTTGGTCATTGCCCATTAATGTTTTCCATTTGTCAGAAGTTGCTGAGGTAGGAGCACAGGCTGGTGATGTGGGGGATGTGATGCCCAAGGCTCGAAGCCCAAGAGGAGAGAAGGCCCTTCCTAGCCTCGACGTTCAGGTGCACGAGGATCGTGATGAGGCCATGAGCCATTCCTCCGGTGTATTGCCTTCCTCGCTATCTAAGCTTATTGATGATGATGATCTTGGCCTTGATCCATTGTCTCACCGGCGTGTCAACAAGTACATGGCTCGCTTTCAAGATCTGTGAGATGTTGGAGAGTTCTTTGAGCTTCTCAAGGATCGGTTTGAATGCTTCTTAGTAAACCTCTATTTCGAGTACCCTTGTGGTTATTGCCTTCCTCTACTCAATACACTTTACAATCATCCTCTAATCTTTGGTATTTTGCATGCTCCTTGTAGGCCACTTCCATCTCTAACATCATTAGGGATGAAGCCCCGAATCATTGAGGAGATGTTTGAGGAGGTGGTAGGCGGCGGCTCAGCAGTGCCCACCGTCGAGATGATGGCAGTGGCATCCATGAGGAGAAGCTAAAGGCTGCGGAGGATAAGCTGCGGATTCTTGAAGACAAGTGAAAGCTCTTGAGGAGAAGTTGAAGGTTTGGAGGAAGGCTAAGGTTATTCGACATGTGAATGTGAGCTTGGAGGAGGGCGTGACTAAGTCTGGCGGCGGTGAACTATTTCTTGAACTCAAGAGATCACCCTAGCTGCCTTGAGGTCCTTGGAGAGCTTGGGAGCGAAGGTTGCCCAGTCCCATCCCGGGGTGGCGAGGCAGAGGTGTGGGTTACCCTCCTTGCGGAGGCGAGTCCATCTGTTCTCCCGAGTTGCGAGGGCCGGGCCAATCGCCGCCCACAGCGGTTTGTGGTAGGGGCCTTGCTATCTCCCACCATTGTGATTGAGGCAAGGCGGTCTTGAGGCCTCGTGGCTCCTTTACTCGAGAGGTGAGGAAGGCGTCCCGAGGCTGGCTGCTTGAGACCCCTTGCGGTGAGAGTTCATGAAGCGTTGCTTCATCCTTGGCATCGAGCACATCGCCTACCCTGCTGAGCCGGAGGCGTGGCGCTTGGCTAGCGTGTGACTTCTCTGACATGTTCTTGTTTGTATAGACTTTGTAGTGATATCATGCAAGGCTACTTAGCGCTCTCTTTTTTGTAGATGAGTTAGGCACGAGGCTTATGTAGCCTCCCATACAAGAGCATGGTTACATTTGTATTTTTCTCTATTATAAAAATGACATGGCGATGTTATACTCCATTGAGGCATGTTTAAGAAGGTGATTGGCATCAAATATAAGTGGTGTCTTGTGGAGGGCGGCGCTGGCCGACGGACCCGGCCTTATGAGGATAGCCAGGTGGGCGGGCGGTTTAATATAGGGTATGATCGTCGTGAAGCGCTTTGATCCCCAGATAGGCTCCCTTTCCGCTCCAGCCTTAGCTGGGCGAGGTAACTGGGAGTTTTAAACACTTTCTAAAAGGTGTGGGTGCCTTGCTTGGGAGGCCTTTGGTATGCCAGATGTAATAAGGGAAACGCTCCTGGGCCCACTGAGGGGGGGTATGCCTCACAGGACCTGTAAATGTTCTTGGCTTGTATTACTATTTTGCTCGTAGATATATATTCCCGAGGGATGTGAGTGTCTTAGGCACGGTTGGCCTTTGCTTGCGTTGGAGCAAGGCAAGGAGTGACCCGGAGGTCATTCGGCGCATAGCCTGGAGGCTGAAGGGGGACTAATCCTTGGCACATCCATAGACTTGGGCACTAGGCCCAAGCCGTCACTTAATGCCACAGGTCGGCGGGGCCGCAGCTGCCATAGCAGGCGGACGGGCATGGTTGCCTAGGTCCTAGTTAGGGGAGACCACAGGGGTCACGCGCCCTACACATCACGGGGGTGACACCCTTTGTAAGGGAAGGGTTAATTATAACTTGAGTGTGTCAAGCGAGACTTATGAGATTAGTAGGTAGGGATAGCTCCTCAACAGCAGCGTGTTAGGAGCAAGTCTTTACAGTTGGTTGTAAGCATGCTAGTTAAACAGTCTCCTGAAATGGTGTAACCTCCTGACAACATTGTGTTGGAGGGTGGCCTTCTAACAGCAACGTGTTAGAAGGCAAGCCTTTCAATTGCCAATGAGCATGCATTTGGGAACACACTCTCAAAACAGGCCCGCCCCTTAACAGCAACGTGCTAAGGGACTACCCCGAAATCGTGGCCCGCCCCTTAATAGCAGCGTGTTAAAGGACTACCCTGACATCATGCCATAATTGCATACATGGAGGGATTGTGCTGGAATCGCATGTCTTCATTTCATTGAGCAAGATGGTGTTTAAACATTGATAGGTGCCACGAGAGGGCATACAAGAGGGTTTAAGTGTAAAACTTGCGGAGCTTATCCGTGTCCCATGCATGCTTGATTTGCTTGTCTTCGAGGGTAGTAAGTCGATGGCGCCTAATCCTAGGGCGAGGAGCGCGGTGAGGCCCTTCCCACTTGGGGTGAAGCTTCCCTTGGCCGTCGGCCGGTGACCCTTTGAGGACAAGGTCGCCAAGGAGAAAGGCACGTTCCTTCACCTAACATTGTTGTAGAACCAGGCGGCCTCACTTATGGCGCACATGCTTAAGGAGGGCTTGGTCGCGGATCTCCTCCACAAAGTCAACCTCAATCCTATTGTTGTCCTCGTTTTGGGTGAAGCTAACAGTGTGTACGAGAGTATTTCCACTCGAAGGGAGGCGGTGAGTGGATTCGGCGGGAGGGCGGCTTTGCCATACCACGGCGAAGCGGAGTTCTCCCATGCTACGACTAGGAGTCATGCATAATCCCATAGGACGCCGAGGAGCTCCTCGCCCATGTTCTCGCTTGAGGGCACTTGCCTCGAGGCGGCGTCGTATGCCTTGCGAATTAGCCCATTAGTTCTTTCCACGGCCCGTTGGTTTTTGGGTGAGCCACCGTCAGCAAAGCAAAGGTGGTCGATGGTCATGAAATCCTGAAGGAGGAGGCATCAAGCGAGTCTTGGTTGTCCTTTGTGAGTTCCTTGGGAACCGAGCGACACACAATATTCTTCCAAAAGAACTTGTATGGAGCAGAGGATGTGATGGAGGCCGGGGTTCCACCTCCACCCACTTGGTGAAGTAATCACTGATACCACCACATGCTTGTAGCCCCCTTGCTGGTGGGAATGGCGGCAGGTCCATTCCCCATCGAACAAGCGGCGGTGATCGGTATGGTGCAAGAGGGTTAACGGGAGGCGTTGTGGTTGGTGCCATCCTTTGGCACCTTGCATGTCTTGAGGGCGTGGAGGGCATCTTGCACCATCGTGGGCCAATAGAAGCCTTCTTGGGAGGGTTTTGGGCTGCGGTTGCCCTTGGCACGATGTGAGAGCCGAGAGGCCCTCATGCACATCAAGGAGAAGAAAATGCCTTCTTCTCTTGTGACACACTTGAGAAGGGCGGATGCTCAGCGCTTGTAGAGCTTTCCTTCAATGATCACATAAGCCTTGGCTTTGGAGGTAGCCTCTGAGGCCATTACCGCATCCTCGGGCTCCTCTTCTCCCTGTATGCACTTGATGATGGGAGTCATCTAGGAGGGAGGAAGGACTAAAGTCTCGTTGACCTCTGGGGGTAGTTTAGGATCAGCCACTTCTTCCACTGATGGCGTTTTAGCACTTCAAAGACTTACGGAGGAAGGGTTCTTGAGAACCTCGGCATGAGCTAAAGTGATGCTGCTTCGATGATTATCTCCACGGGGGATCCAACGAGCTTCAAGTCCGGCAAAGTGGTACTCCATCTTCCTCACTTTGTCCAAGTATTTGGCCATTTTTTGATCGAGGCATTGATATGTTTTATCCATCTGATTGACAACCAACTGGGAATCCCCTAAGATGAGGAGGCATCGGACACCCATGGCCTTAGCAAGGCGTAGACCCAAGAGTAATGTTTCATACTCGGCCATATTGTTTGTGGGGTTGAAGGATAAGTGAGCCACGTACTCAAGTGCCTTCCCTTCCGGGCTTACTAAGACAACCCCTGCACCCCCTCCTGTCAGACGCTTGGACCCATCGAAGTATAACATCCAATGCTTGCTAGGGGTGTTTAGGATGTTTGCTGGTGCTTCATGGTCGACTGGGGACGCAGCCCATTCAGCCACAAAATCGGTGAGGATCTGAGATTTGATAGAAGTCCTCCCCACGAGCTTGAGGGAGAAAGGTGCTAGCTCCGTGGCCCATTTTGCTATCCTTCTGTGGCCTCTTTGTTCCCCATCACCTCATTGAGGGTAGCTTGTTGGAGCGATAATAGAATGTCGAGGAAGTAGTGAAACTTTCTTGAGGCCATCAAGTTAGAGCATAGCATATTTTCTCTATCTCTGTGTACCTTGTCTTTGTGCCTGCCAGGGCTTCACTGACATAATATACCAGGTGTTGAACTCCTTCTTTTTCCTTGACTAGGACGGCACTCACCGCGACGAAGTGTGGCGAGTATAGGAGTAGCACGTCCCCTTTTCTTGGACTTGTGAGGAGCGGAGGGGCAGCCAGGTAGGCTTTTAGGTTTTTGAAGGCCTTCTGGGCTTCAGCGGTCCATAGGAAGCCTTCAAGCCTACGGAGAATCTTGAAGAAGGGAGGCCCTTTCCACGAACGTGGCGAAGCGTCCGCCCATCGCCCATGGTATTTGGGCGTCTTTGGCGGAGCGGGGTGGTTCCATGTCAAGGATCACACGAATGTTTTCAGGATTTGCTTCGATGCCCCGCTGTGAGACCAAGAACCCTAGGAGCTTTCCTCCCTTTACCCCGAAGGCACATTTTTTGGGGTTTAGTTTGACACCGAACTTGCGAAGGTTGACAAATGTTTCTTGGAGATCTTCAATATGTGATGAAGCTTGAATGCTTTTTACGACAGCGTCATCGACATAAACCTCGACATTGCGACCTAGGTGGTTTTTGAGGATGAGACAGACGAGACTATTGGAAAGTGGCTCGGCATTCTTCAACCCAAAGGGCATCTTATTGGTAGCGAAAAGCGCCTCTGAGGGTGATGAAGCTTGTTTTTCCTCGTCTTCTTTCGCCATGTGGACCGATGATACCACAGTATCGTCCAAAAACTCATCAACTCACACCCAGCGGTGGAGTCAACGAGTTAGTCGTCTTGGCGGAGTGGGTAGTAGATCCTTCTGGACATGCTTTGTTGAGGTCGGTGAAGTCGATGCACATCGCCACTTGCCGCTAGACTTTTTTTACCAAGACAGGATTAGCTAGCCATTCTGGATGCCAAACCTCCCGAATGAGGCCAGCCTTTGAGAGCTTGTCAATTTCATCTTTAATTGCCTGACACCGCTCTGAAGAGAGTTTCCGAAGCTTTTGCTTTACTAGAGGGCACTCAGGTCTCACTGCGAGGTGATGCTAGATCACCTCGCGAGGGACGCTTGTCATGTCTAGCAGTGTCCAAGCGAACACGTCAACACTGGATTTTAAGAACTTCACGAGCTCTTTCTCCACTTCTCTTGGGAGATCGACCCCGACTCTAAGAGACCGCGGGTCGCCCTGGCGAAGAGTCGTGCCGTGCGTGTGTCCCCTCTAAGCGAGGCTTAAAACGACATCTCCTTTGGGAGGATCGTCCTTGGCGTGCCCTGGTGAGAGAAGCGAACGCGCTCCTCCGTTTGACTCCTTAGTCTCGAGAAAGTTGATGTCGCGGAGTTAGTTGCGCTTTGTGGTATAGGCGGCGAGCTAAGTCTTGATCACCCTCACGAAGATGACCGCGAACTGGTATCTTTAAGCCGCGTGTAGTTTTGATGGACCGCCGCATAAGCGGTTGAGAGTTGCCCTTCCATGATAGCATTGAATGGGGACTCAATGTCAGCGACATCGAACACCGACGACTTCCGTGCGGTGATTCTCCGTGTTCGAATGTCATGAGGAGTTCGATCCTCCCAAGGGGTTGAATGGATTTTCTGGTATGAAACGGTGAAGAAGTCGACGGATGGCGTTAGATGCCATGATGATATCCTCCCCATGACTCCCACGGTTCCTTGGCGCACGTAGGTAGAAATATATCTGTAGAGCTTCCTCGTAAACAAGGATGCGGGAGACCTCGTAATTGGATATTGTGGCGATTAGTAAGAGGGCATCATCATGAGGAACCTTAAGCCTTTGCATCCTCGGTTGTGAAGCTAACAGAATGCTTGCCCATTTGGGAGGGGCGCTTGAGGAGCCACCCTCGACATTGACCTCCGGCGTACTCCTTCCGGGCGCTTTGGCGCATGCGGAGGTGAGCCCCCTATTATGACGTTTACTTGTCTTTGCGGTGCTTGGAAAGGGAGTTCATGCTCGGCATCTTGCGAGTCTTTGCCGGGGTAGATCACGGGGCCTGTCTTTGGGAAGCGATGGAATTGCCTGAAGAGGCATCGCCTCTGCAGTCGTGGGATGTGGTGGCGACCCGTGGCGTGGCTCGGGGCCGCGTTTGAGAAGCTTCGCCACTTCAGCGGCATACTGGCGGCACTCGTTTGTATCATGCCCGAGCATCTTTTGGTAGGCACACGAGCGTCCGTCTCCTTGATTTGGGTTGCCCCTTTTTTCATTCGGCCTTCGCCGTATGCCCTTCCATGGGCTTTAGGCCGATTCCTTCTTAGGTTCTCTAGTGGAGTTTCCCCACGCTCCTGCGAGTCGTCGGTCATAACGAGGACTTTGGAGTCGCGTCCTGCCACGGATTGATCCCTCGGTCCTTGCCCTCTTCCGGAGAAGCCTTTTGACCTCCTCCCCGGAGATGCTTTTGTCTGGAGGCGAAATCCTTCTTGGCAGGTCATCTTCCTCTCCCACAGGCGTATTTTCCCACGACCTTGAAGAGCTCATGGGTCATCGTCGGGATCTCTCCCAAGCGTCTTGATTGAGTTCTCCGGGAGCAGCCCTTCCTTGCATTGATGACCGTGGAGTCAGGGCATCTGCCACTTAACCGCACTTTAAGCGCTTAAGAAATTCTCTTGTGGATTCACCCTTTTGTTGCTTGACAAGAAGAGCTGGTTGGGGGGCATGAGGCGCTTAAAGCTTCCTTGAAATTCTTGTTGAACTCTTCCCTCGGTGGTCCCAGAATAGATGGAGCCTTTCTTTTGGTTGAAGAACGAGGCGTGCGTTCGGAGAGGAACAATGAGGCGGCGATTGCACATCTCTCACTTCTCCACCTCCCCGGCCCAATCGCCGTGGAGTATACTTCGAGGTGTATGGGGTCGAGTCCCCATCGTAAGGCAGAGGTTAGCCGGCGAGAACTTCGGTTGGAAAGGAGTTTTGCGGATGTCTCTTATGAGAGATTCGAGTCTCGGGATGCCCCTATCCCTTCGTGCACGCGGTGATGGTGATCGCGGGTGCAACAACGGCGGTGGCGAGCTCTCTGAGCTGGAAGAGCTAGATACTGGCGGTGGCGGCGATGGTGCAAGCGCATCGGCGAGTTGGAGCACCGCGTCGACTTCTGACCTTGATCTCGGTCAGAGATTAGCGATTCAACATCCATTTCTTCACGGCGGTGGTGACCATGCTCCCCAGCGGATCCGATTGGTGGCACGGGGACACGCCTAGTGCCCGCAGAGTATATGCCCTTCTGATCGCCTTGGCTACAACCTCCTCGATGTGAATCCCTGTGGCTTGGCGAGTGCCATTGGGCTATGATGGGCGGAATGGTTACGCCCACTTTGAAGGTCTTTGAAGGGGAGCCGGGAGCAACTTTTGGCCTCACGGGCTCCCTAGTTGCGCCTGGACATGTAACACCTTAGGGGTGGAGATGTGCATTAACTGGAGGGAGCTGGTTCACCATCTCCGAGTGCAAGCTTGTTGCCCAAGCGAGGAGAAGAGGGGCATGGCGCCATTGCGAGGGCACGAACTCGGGCCTCGGAGGTTGGCGATGGGATGGCTGTAATGGAGCAGTTTGAGCTCCTCCCCATCCGAGTTCGGTGGGTGCATCGGCGATGAGGAGCCCCTGTTCATCACTTGGCGTGGGCAAGTGGAGGGAGGTTGAAAGGAAGTCCCCTTGCACCCTCAGAAAAGCTCCTGCGGCGGGTCGAGGCCACTTGAATTGAAGGTGGTCTTTGGGAGGCGGAGGCGTCTTGAAGGCCATTGGGAGTCGATACCGGCCATCATGTAGTCCACCACGCCTTGCGGTTGCCTCCACCATTGCTTGGCAATTAGTGGCGTTGAGCTCCCGGGGAGCAGCGGACGGCCTCGAGCGTCGATGACGCCAGGCCTCTTGCCTTTGGCGGACACTCGCCAATTGGTGCGATTGATGTGGGAGCGCTTGGTATCCGGGGATCATAAGACATTATGCGCTCGGGGTGAACGACCCGATCTTGAAGATAACCCGCGACCTTGGGTTTTTTTCTTGGGCCGCGTCGTCCGTGGGTTCCTTATGCTCTGGGGTGAGACGAGGCCGTGCGGACTTGGAGTATTTCTTGGTAGGAGCCATAGCCTTCTGTTGATTAGCTACGATCCCCACGGACGACACCAATGTTGATGGTGTAAAACCGAACACAGGTAAGAGGGGGGACGTCGGTCGTGCTACGGGCCGTTGTCCACGAGAGCGAGCATAACATGAGGATTTATACAGGTTCGAGGGTCCGAGAGGACCGCCCTACTCCTGTCGGTGGCCTGCGGGGGTTCGAGGATTCCTCCCGGAGGCTCACCTAGTGTCTTCCTTTGATGTATTACTCAAGAGACCTCCCTTTGAAAGGAGGGATACATGGGCTATTTATAGGCTCCCAAGCCTGTACAAAAGACCAAAATATTTCATGGGGGTTGCTACTCTAAGAATACATTTGGGGGTATTACAAGATTTTATGGTACAAGCGAGGATCTGAGATGGTCTTTGCTAGGTGATTACATTTTCAGGTTTGATGAGCCGGTGTTTTCCTTGTGGAGTGGGTCCCACTAATAAGGGGATAAAATATTCCTTCAACAATATGTTATCTTGTTCTATAATAAATAATGTTAATATTTATTATCAAGTATGTGACTTGATTGTGAAACTCTATATTTCTGCGATGATTATTCTTAAACGTTCCCTGGTCGGAAACATATGAGAACACATATGAATAGACTAACATATGTATTGGTTGATGACTAGGTTTCATAGGTCATGGTTATGCAGATATCAAACCAATAATATGGACACATGTTAGAGAACATGGCGTTGGATAAGACCCACCTTGAGACACTATTGAGATTGTTATGATTATATGTGTCGTTAGTTGGTCTCAAGCAATGATGATCTATAATCCTTAGACCTGAGATCAGCATGGTTTCCTACATGTGTAATAGCACTCTTAGGGGTTGCCAAACGCTACACCGTAACTGGGTAGTTATAAAGGTAGCTTTCGGGTATGCTATGAAACATGGGGAGGAATGTAACTGGTTGGATATGGCATTTGCCCCTCCTAACATAGCAGGAGAGATGTCTCTGGGCCCCTCGTTGTGATCGGATTAAGAAAGTGCATGGCCATGCCACTAGTGGTCGAAGTGTTCGACCACGTGAGTTATCCGACCCCGACGAGAAAGTATTGAATGTCTATGGATGACACAACATCTCACACAGGAGTTCAACCAAACATCGTGAGGCAAAGGGAGAATACAGAGTAGGTTGCTTAGTTCAATCGATTCTGGTGGGTGGTATGGAAATCGAGCTGGTCGTGAACTAATCGAATGTAATCTCGAGTGGTCGTAACACGGTGCGTGAGGAGTTCTGAACTGGTGCGTGACCAAATCTGAACTAGTCGATAGAGATAGGACACAGTCGTAAGTGATGAGGACACGGTCATAAACCATATTGCATTAAGGTTCGTCCGATATAATTTGTGTGTATTCAGGAATCGCTATGTTCTGCTAGGAACCACTATGACTCGTGGTCGGAAAGGGTTTTCAAGTCACAACCGATTATGCATAAACCTAACGGGTCACACACTTAACGGGTTGGAACAAATCAGAACAGATACGATTAGTCAAAGGTGTTTGGATAGGATCCGCCACGAGCACTATATAAGGAGATGCATGAGGGTGTTTGGGAATAAGTATTACACTACTGAAACCCTAGCCGCCATCTTCCTGAGAGCTCTACCGTGCGACTTGGTGCTAGTACACCGGCGTACGATTGTTCCTTCCACGGGCGTGTGGATCTGGTAGAGGTGCTAGTGCGATTATTGCGCTTGAGGGCGATCGCGATCTTCTGAAGGAACTGCGAGAGTTCTTTGGAGAGCGATCGACTCGCGAAGACGCTGGGCGATCGACTCGACCACGTGCGTGGCGTGATCGGCGTTGGATGATCGACTCGACCCTTGCATCGGCGCGCTCTCGTTGGACGAGCTACTCCAACCCTTCTTCCACTGCTCTGAGCGTCTGGTGGTAACGATCTGTGATCATCTACTTGCTTGGCTTCCTAGTTTACGTGGTAGAATTTTTTGATTAATAGCTATCGTAGCCTACCCATACAAGGATGCATGTGGCGGCCTGGAGATGGTGATCCCCGGCGGCGCAACAGGGGCATTGTGGAGGCGACGCCATGGTGGTGGAGGGCTTCAATTGGCCGTTGGAGGAGGACGAGGGCAGGCGGGCTTCGGTGCGAGGTGAGTGGGCGCCTTGGGTGAAAAGGGCACGGGGTGGCGAGATTAGCCGGGGGCGAGGCCGCCTTCTTCCTATGCTTGAGGAAAATCCCAATTAGATTGGGGGAAATACCAAGAGGACTTGGGGCGAGCTTTGTGCGGATGAGTGGCGGACTCGTCGGCGCGGCGGGGACGACGGCGGGCAGCAGGCGGCTAGGAGGCGAGGCTTGCGTGGTGCTTCTCGGCTCATGGTGGAGCCTGATGGAGAAGGTGGGGGAAAGGGAGCTGGGGAAGGGAGCTAGGTGGCTCGGCGGTGCTTAAAATAGGGGAGCAGGTGGAGAGACCGGAGGTGGCCAGCAGCATGGGCAGCGAGGTGGCGTGGCGGGCATGCAAGCCGAGCACGTGGAGAGTGGAAGCAACGTGGTCGGGCGAGCGGCACTGGAGCTTTGCATGGCCGCGACGTGGTAGGACGCTCCTGAGGAGGTTGACGCCGGGGAGGGAGAGAAGGAATGGCTGCGCATGGTAGCTCCGCTCGGTCGAGGAAGAAAGGAAGGAAAGGGGGCATGATAAGACTGGCTCGGCCGAGAGGGGTAAGTGACTTGGTGGAACCGGCCGACTTGGATGAGCCCAAGAGAAATAAAAGGGGAAAAATCAAAGAGAAAAGTAGTAGGATAAGGGCTAGTATGATTTCGAAATTTTGGTATTTTGTTTAGGAGTTTTCATGTGATGATAGATAAACTCTGATCCTTGCTAAATAATTCTAATTGGGCTTTTAAATATGATTTGGATTTCGGGGTTTTCACTACACGCATTATTTCAAGGGCATATTTAATATTTAGGTTTTGAGTTTTATGTTTGCGACTTATGTTTCTAGGGTTTCATAATTAGGGTTTTCGTTTTACACTACTTGCGTTGGCAAAGGGAAATTGAAATTAAAGTAACTCCCAAAAATGCAGGAAAAATGATGGCAACAGATAATCATATAAAAAGTTTTAAAAATCTCATGTTTTTTTGTACTTGTGCATTTTTGGGATGTTACATCCCGCTTCTTCACGCTCACCAGCCACTCCTCCTTAGTGAGGAGAAGATGGCCACTAGCCTCGCGGCCACCATCATTGGTCACCTCGTCCGCA
Source organism: Phyllostachys edulis (assembly GCA_036346405.1). Taxonomy (NCBI): domain Eukaryota; kingdom Viridiplantae; phylum Streptophyta; class Magnoliopsida; order Poales; family Poaceae; genus Phyllostachys; species Phyllostachys edulis. The sequence continues at coordinate 381,867 of JAYEVD010000279.1, read as the reverse complement.
TCGATCCTCTCCTCTGCAGACTTGAGCTAGCCCATCAGCTCTTCCACGGACAGGGTTCGTAGGTCGATCAGCTGCTCGATGGAGATTGCCACTTGCGTGAACTTCGGAGGAATGACGAGGAGGAAATTCTTGGTTACCTTGACATCCTCCAAGGTTTCACCAAGCGTGCGGATGTTGTTGACAAGCCCAGTCAACCGCATGGCGAAATCGTCCACCGGTTCGTTACTCTTCATGCGAACCACATCGAATTCCTTGAGCAAGGCATGTGCCTTTGCCTCCTGAACATGTTCCACACCCATGCGCATGGTTTTGACGGCGTCCTAGGCCTGTTTGGCGCTGTCCTTCACCGCCAGTGTCGCCAGCATATCTGGCGGCACCCCCTGGAGTATGGCTGCCAACGCCGCCCTGTCAATCCGATACTCGGCATTTCCCGGATTGATCGCCTCCCAGACTCCCTGAGCCTACATGTTGACCCTCATCAAGAGAGCCTGGCCCACTCGATGTAGTTCGTGCGCGTGAGGGTAGGGTAGCACACCGCCACCGACGCCTCCCTGATCTGGTGCACCACTACGTTTTGGCCTTCGCTGCCAGCGCCACTGCCATCTGCAGGGGCTCACGGTGTGGTGGGGGACTCCGATCCCATGCTCCCCGACATTGTCGTCGCTCTGATACCAATTGTTAGCACTCAACACGAACACAAATACACGATCACTTTTTTGGAAACTCCAAAACAGCAATCAAGGACACGAGAGGACATAGGAGGATTTTTGTGCCGCACGAATACTTTGCTGCTGCAGCTTTTCGGTTTTTTATTTCCAAAGGAAAAACACTAACGGAAAGGAGTAATTACATGCAGATTTCAGGCCGTGATCTCCTGCCGTGATTACAGCCAAGAAGGAAATACCAAGGAAGGAAAAAAAACTAATCAAATCAATCCCTAATCAAATCAATCAGCAATCAATCTAACATGATTGATTTGTTTCCAACCAAGTCACGTGAACGAAGGGCATCCACGCGAGTACATGCACAGAACACACATCTCGGCCAAAACACACATGATTAGTTCAACACAAGCTTTAGTGCATTAACTGCTGTCGAATTGTCCTGATAAATGGAACATTACAGTTAACTTTCTCGTTTATATGCATTTTTCATTCGCAATGTACTCGCTGGTTGTTGCTTATTAAATAGTTTAAGTCAGTTAGGCTTAATCCTTGGTTGCAGGTATTAGATCACAACGGTGATGAAGGATTGAAGATTGTAGCCTCTTGTTGTACGGAGCTCCAAGAGTTGAGGGCGAATGCTACCTGCGAATGCAGATGTCCAAACTCCAAAAACGCACTGCTGTGACACAGGAAGGGCTGGTTGCCATATCTTTAGGCTGTCAGAAGTTGAACTCTATGCTCTATTTTTGTGGACGGACGACTAATGCTGCACAGATTACTGTCGCAAAGAACTGCCCACGATTCATGTCTTTCAGACTATGTATTCTCAAGCCTGGGCCAGCAGATGCCGTGACAAGCGAGCCACTAGATGAGGGCTTTGGGGCAATCGTACAGTCATGCAAACGCCTTAGGAGGCTATCTATGCCTGGCTTTCTCACAGACAAAGTGTTCTTGTACATCGGCATGTATGCTGAGAGTCTGGAGATGCTTTCTGTTGCGTTTGCAGGAGATACCGATAGTGGCATGATTTATGTGCTCAATGGCTAAAAGAATCTGCAGAAGCTGGAAATTAGGGACAGTCCATTTGGTGACACCGCGCTTCTTGCAGGCATGCACAGATTTGAGGCAATGCGCTCACTTTGCAGCAAACATGCCAAACCTCAACGTCGAGGTCATGAATGAAGCGGCAACTACCGACGAGGCAGACGAAGGCGCTAACAATGCAAAGAAGGTGGAGAAGCTGCACCTTTACAGGACAGTCGCCGGACCGAGGAGTGATGCGCCCGAATTCATCTCGATATTCTAAACTATATCTATCGTACGGTTAAAGGGTTCCTCTGGACCTGCCTTTTGGATAAACTCCTTTAATATCATCCTCTGCTATGTCTATTACCCTGGAGTGGTGCTACTCTTTTGGTTTGCCTTCAAAATTACAACTCTTAAGTCCTGGCTGTAGCTAGGCAAATTTTATATGCTCATAGGTGGCGGTTTAGTCAAAGAATTTATAATGATTGAGTTTACATTCAGTCAAGATTTGCTTGTAAGGCTTATGTTAATTTTAACCGTGTGGCTACTTTGGTGCCTTAATCTTTTTAATAAATTAGGCTGTGTGCATCTTTGATGCAGAGGCCGGGAGAGTTTTTACTCTTCCATTATCTAAAAATGTAAGACTTTTCGGAAGCTCGCTTTCTAGCTGGACCGCATATGTCATAACTGTGGTTCATGTTCATCTATTATTAAGGATTTCCTTTTGGTGCTCTTCTGCAATGGCTGGGAAGTTTGTCATAACAACCCAAATTTGGTCCAGATTAAAAATTTCCTGAATTTCAAAAACTTTTGTTGCATTTCAAGAATTTCAAAAAGCCTTGCCTTGCAATTTAAAAAGTTAAAACAATTTCCTTGCCTTAAATTTGGATTTGCAAAAATCTACAAATTTAATTGTGTGCAAAACATCCTGAAATCACAACACAAAATTTTAAATCAATTTCTTTCCCTCTCTCTCCCCCTCAGGCCGAAACCGTCCAGCCGGCCCACCTTTCCCTCTTCATCCTCCTTCCCGCAGCCCAGCCTAGCCACTAATACAAAAAGGCTAATACTGTATGCCTCATTACAGACGGTTGACCAAAACCGCTGCAGATTATCTAATCCTGAGCGATTTTGGTTTAGAGGCCGTCCATCTTCTTGGCTTGTGCTAAAACCGTATGTGAAGAGGTAATATCACAAACGGTTCATATTAAAAACTATCTGTGAAGTATCACAGACGGTTCTGAACATGAACCGTCTGTGATAATTGTAAGCTTCACAGACGGTTTTTAATTATAACTGTCTGTGATAATATCGCTATAGCTCCACGGTGAGTTTCTTCATCGCCCAATGAGTTTCTTCGTCGCCAACGCGTCTCTTCATCGCATCAATGCCGCTTCAAATGCCGCTTCGGCTGCCCGATGCGTCTCTTTGTTTCACTCGCCGAATTTATTCCTTGTTTTATAAAAAGGATCATCCACCATCGAAGATGAACATCCCCACATATAACTCTACTATATATACTTGTAAAGCAGAAATGGCTCCCTCTGCTGTTTCCTTATTGCAGACATTGATGACCTACCAGGCCATACTGTACGAGCACCTCTCTGGCCGTACGTTAGCGGACACTGTGGAAGGACACTATTTCAACAGTGCCCTCACTCCTCTGTCCGAGGATTTGCCGGAGCAGGTGACGGCCACCTTTCGCAGTCTTGACATCCTCCTCCGTCGCGTCTTCCGGGTGATCTCCCACTTCCGGCGAGTGTATCGCGTCATCGACGTGGTCCTCCACAATGACGTTGCACGTCTCCAGGAGGCTTGTCATCACTTGGACTGCTTAATAGAGGCGGCGGGCGACCGAGTCGACCATGCCAAGACCCCTCAAGAAAGGGAAGAGAGCATATTGGCTCAATTCTTCTTGATTCAACAGTCTGAAGGTCTTCGAGAGATACTCGAATAAGCGCGTCAGTGGGTGAACGTATTTCGGGCTTCGTTCGCTGATGATCACGAACCATCCGATGCCGGCGCCGCCGCCTACGAAGTTTTGAAGACGGAGTTAGCATCCGCCACTAGAAAAACTTTGTTTATTTAGGTTTCTACTTTTTTTAATCTTTGTAAGAAGCGACTGGCCACACTGTTTGGCCATATGTAAATTCCAAAATGAAAAAAATCTAGTTTAGAGGTGAAGTTACTATATTATATGTTGAACTATATATCACAGGTGGTTTAGTGGAACAAATTAATTATATCTGTCTGTGATATGTATCATAGTTAAAGCAAATTTTCAGTGGTATTTAAATGACAAAACTGACATATAAACATGTAATTTCGTCATGTCATGTAAATGTATACATGATAATATGCTCAAAACATAGAACTTGAAAACAACCATATCACAGATGGTTCCATAATAGAACCGTCCGTGATATGGCCTCATATCACAGACGATTCCATAATAGAACTGTCTGTAATATGAGACCATATCACGGACGGTTATATTATGGAACCGTCTGTGATAGGTATCATTGAAGGTTCCATAATAAAACCATCAGTGATATGAGACCATATCACATACGGTTCTATTATGGAACCGTCAGTGATAAGTATCACTCTTTATTAGTAGGAGCCCACTAGGGTTTGCGCCCTAACTCGTCACTCCCCAACGCCCTTATTCTCATCTGTTCCCCTCCCCACCCGAGTGCCCCCGACCTCGACACCGCCGCCCGACCCCGTCGCCGACACCGCCCTTCTTCCCGTTGCCGCCAGTTGTGACACCACGATTCACTACACAAGACACGCGTTTGATAAGAGTGTCTTGTGCAGTGTCACTGTCATGCCACAACTACGGTGACGCTACCTTCCCCTTTGCCCCCCCGGCGTGCGCGACCCTAGCTACCTGTCCGCAGACCTCCCCCAGCTACCTCTCCACCGACCTCGGCCTCGGCTACCTCACCACCGACACCGAAGATGTTGAGGTAAGACAGATCTATCACCTGTTGGTTTGTGCTGTTGGTATTCATGTGAACCGAGCTACAATATGGGCTACCTTGTCGGTTGATGGTCGGTTTGGACACCCTTGGCCTAAATTTGTTTTGTCTTGCCCTCTGTGACTCTTGGTGGTCGGGTTTGGATGGATGGATCTGGAGGTAGGGAATGGGGTTGTGTTCGGTGTGATTTTGGCAAGGTAGTTAGGATCGCGATCCAAGTCTTAAAGTCTTACGACTCATTTAACCCACGATACTGTCGATCCAAGTCTTCTTGCCGATCGATCCTACTCAAGGTAGGTAGGATCGCGATCCTACTCTTAGAGTCTTACGGTTCTCTGAACCCACGTGCACTGTCGATCCAAATATCATTGTCGATCCTACTCGTAGAGACTTAGGGCAATTTTTTTAGAGGCGGGCTTTCGATATTTTGTTTTAGAGCAAAATTTGTTGATATTAATTTCTGAGAATGAAACTATAAATAAACAAGGAGCATGCAAAATATTGTATCGATTATGGTAATGCTAGTACAAATATCTATATTATGGCATGAGCAATCTTGAGCTTGATAATGATAAGCTATTTTTATTCCCGGAGTATGTCTAGCTACTTTTAAGGAACATGCAAGTGGTAAACCATATAACAATCATACAAACTTATAGTATAGATGTTAAATATGTGTATTTTTACAAATCCGTAGAATCGCCGATTCTACGATTGACATCTCTGATTGATCCTACTGAGAGCAAATCGATCCGACTAGGGATCTCGACTCGACTACCTTTGATCTGGTGGTCTTTGCTAGTTGTGGATAGAAATGTTTGTATTCTCTGTGTGATTTATCTGCGCCTAGCAATGGAGGTATTACAAATTGGTATTTGTATGCTCTGTTGAAGCGCTCAATGATGTTAATAGTCTTATCTTTGAAATTGAATTGATAATTAGTTCATATTTGAGCTCTGTCGTAGAAGCGCTGCTTGCGCCCCCACGACTGGGCGAAGAGCGCGCCACGACCCTGCGACCAAAAGTCGCCAGGCCCGTGGTGGTCGAATATTCCCTCAAGGCTCCACGGAGGTTCCCGAAGGCCCCAACATCCGGAGGGTCCCGATAATCCGAAGGGTCCCGGAGGCCTCCAAAGGAATCCCGGAGGGTCTGAAGGGTCCGCTTAGCCCCGAGCCGTCCGGAGCATCCCGGTGACGTGAAGGCCCGTGAAAGGGCCCCAAGGTCTCTCGAAGGTCCCGAGACCCAAGGGTCCGGAGAGTTCTTGCACCCTGGACCGAGTACACGGTGAGGGTGGACCAAGCCCAGGACTGTCCACCACGTGCCAGAAGCTAGTCCTAGGGGTAGGAAAGGTCCTGCAGCCCTACTGGCGTGAGGGTCTGTAGGGGTAAGCTTGTAATTCTGTATACCTCTTAGAAAGGCTATAAATAGCGACCTCCCCCCCCCATTGTAAGGGGAGAGAATTTGTATTGTCCAGATCAATTTGAAATATAAGCCCATCCGCTTACTGACAACGAGTCCCCTCTCTTAAGGACCCTTCAGGTATCGGGGGGTCCCCCTTATCTACTGTTTAGTCTTTTAACTACGACAGTTGGTGCCGTCCGTGGGGACCGGCAGGTAAGCTGCGAAGCACTAACCCGACATACCAGAATGGCCCCACAAACGAGGGCCAGACCCAAGGCTTCGGTAGCCAAAGAAGCCGCGATGGCTGCGACCCCTACCACCCTGAGGGCCAAGAGGAGCCGAGCCACAACGGTGAGTGCGCCCCCCGCCCAAGCCTCGGAGGAGGAAGCAGACAACTCGGCGCATGGGGGCACAAGCCAAGGATCATACGAGACACTCCAGCAGGAACTGGCGGCCCTCCGCCGGGAGTTGGCAGACCTTCGGCAACCGCCAGAGACAACCCTCATGGCCCCACTCCAACAACTGCCGCAGAACGGAGCGGAGCCCACCCCTGCACCCCCTAGCCCCGCTCCGACAAATGCTGCAGAATGGAGAGGAACCCGCCCTACGACCGACACCCTAGTGCTCCGAGGCAACCCAAACTCCCCATTGAGCACCGGGCTGGAGGCGGCCAAGTGGCCACCAGGATTCAAGATGCCGGAGGTCGCGCCCTTCGAAGAGTCCACGGACCCCTTGCAATTCCTCCGGGTATACGAGACCGCCATCGAGGCGGCCAGAGGAGACGACACCACGAAAGCGAAGAGCGTCACCCTCGCATTCAAAGGCGTTGCTTTGACCTGGTTCTTCACCATACCTCCTCGCTCCGTGTACACGTGGGAGCAGCTCTGGGATCTACTCCGCAACAACTTCCAGGGGAACTACACGGAGCCAAAGGATGCTAGACATCTGTTCGCGGTGAAGTAGGCGTCGAACGAGTCCCTCCGCAGCTTCTTCAGAAAGTTCGCGGAGGTCAAGTGCCAAGTACAAGGCGTCAACGAAACCACCATCATCAACGCAGCTACATGTGGCCTCCGCAACGGGCCACTTTCGGAGAGGCTTGCGCAAGCCCAGACAAGACAAAGTGATGAACTCTTGACAAATTGGAGAGTACGCCGGCGGAGGAAGACAGCGCTCGGAGGGGAGCACCCGCAACTCCTACCCCGAGTGTCCCCCCTTCGAAAGAAGCACTCAGCACCACCTTTATCGGGCACCCAAAGAAGTGCAAAACAATGACTACAGGCAAAAAGGCTGGGGAGTCTACCATGTAGACGACGCGCCACAAAACGAAGGGGGAAGATGCGGGGGTCGCTGGGGCCGAGGCCGCGAGCGAGGGCGCGGTCGAAATGTAGGCTGCCAGCCTGATAACCGGGCCGGAGGACCCGCACAGTTTTGTGACCTCCACGGCGAGGGAATGCACGCTACCAACGAATGCTGCACCATTGCCGCTATGCAGGACTACATGCACCACGACTAACCAGCGGAGCCCGATAGTAAGAGGGGAGCCGACAATCGACTCCCCACACCACCGCCAAGACCCCGCATGGAAGGAGGCTGGGCTGAGCACCATCAGAGGGTCATCAACATGATCACCGGAGGGTCCTCGCTCGGTATGTCCTCGAAAAGACAGCGGCGTGCGTATGCCTGACAAATCCACCACCTGGCGACGTACGCCGTGTCAAGCCCGCCTCGCTACTCCGAGATACGCATATCCTTCGGACCCGAGGATGCCCGCGGGGTGTATTTTCCGCATCAAGACCCCCTCGTCATTTCTGCAAACATTGCGGATTTCGAGGTGAGGCGCGTCCTCGTTGACGGAGGGAGCTCGGCGGACCTCCTCTTTGTGGACGCATTCGACAAGATGATGATCCCCCGTGATCGCCCTAACTCTGGGCATTCCCCTACTAGGCTTCCGGAACGCTGTCCGCGACCTTTGGGCGAGATCAGCCTTCTTTGTCACATTCGGCCGACGACTTACAGATCCCGAACCGAGGTAGTCACGTTCGATGTAGTCCAGATGGCTTACCAGTACAATGCAATCCTCGACCGAGCCACGCTCAACACCTTCGGTGCGATAGCTCACCACAATTATTTGTGCATGAAGCTCCCCGCCCCAGCAGGCATCGTCACGGTTCGAGGAGATCAAGACCTCGCAAGACATATCGAACTCGAAGTACTATCTCCAGCCCGACACGTCCACGCCGTGGGGCCAAACCGAGACCAAGCAGCGCCACCCTCAGCAAGGTGGGCACCGAAGCACAAATCGCAAGGCCAACTCCGAAGAGTCCCACTAAGGGATAGCTCACCAGAGAAGACGGTGGCCCTCAGCTCGAACCTCCACGCGGAAGCGTACGATGCAATCCTCGAGGTGCTTCGCAACAATGAAGAGGCCTTCGCTTGGGGGCCCGAGGATCTCCCCGGGGTAGCAAGGGCAACAATCGAGCACATGCTAGCCCTTCGAAGTGACGCGACGCCAAGAAACAGAAGCTACGACGCATGTCGGCCGACCGCCTACAAGCCGCCAAGAAAGAGATTCTAAAGCTGCTGAAAGGGGGGGGGTCATCCGCGAAATCAAGTACTTCGAATGGCTAGCAAACCCCGTCCTCGTCAAGAAGGAGATGGGCAAATGGCGCATGTGTGTCGACTTCACAGACCTTATCAAGGCACGCCCCAAGGATGATTTTCTCTTACCTCGCATCGATCAACTGGTGGACTCCAATTCAGGCTGCGAACTCATGAGCTTCCTCGACGCCTACTCCGGCTACCACCAAGTGCACATGGTGGAGGAAGACGAACCGAAGACCGTCTTCATCACCCCGATGGGAACATATTGTGACAAACGCATGCCCTTCGGCCTCAAGAATGTGGGGGCGACGTTTGCCTGCCTCGTCACGAAGGTTTTAGCCAACCAGCTTGGACGCAATGTGGAAGCGTACGTCGACGACATAGTGATTAAAAGCAAGCTCGCGAGGACGCACGCCAAGGACCTCCAAGAAACCTTCACCAACCTTCGGGCAGAGGGCATAAAGCTCAATCTGGAAAAGTGTGCATTCAACGTGAAGGCGGGAAAGCTCCTCGGTTTCCTCGTCTCGGAGAGGGGGATCGAGGCCAACCCGGAGAAAATCAGAGCCATCCAAGAGATGAAGCCCCCTCACAACTTTTGTGAGGTACAAAAATTGACGGGCCGCATCGCCGCACTCAGCCACTTCTTGTCCCGCTCGGCCGAGAGGGCACTACCATTTTTCAGAACACTCCGAGGCACAGAGCCGTTCCATTGGACAGCTGAATGCCAGAAGGCTTTCGAGGACCTCAAGTTATACCTGGCGGAGCTACCAAGCTTGACCAGTCCGGAGCAGGGAGCCCAGCTGCTACTGTACATCGCTGCTACCCCGTCATCGGTGAGCGCGATGCTCGTCCAAGAGCGCAACGGTCAGTGCCCAATATATTATGTATCGGAAGCCTTGCAGGGAGCCAAAACCCGCTACACCAAACTCGAGAAGCTCGCATACGCTTTGCTCATGGCCTCGAGGAAGCTCCGGCACTATTTCCTGGTGCACCCCATCACGATCCTGACATCCTACCCGCTGGCGCTGGTGCACCCCATCACGGTCCTGACATCCTACCCGCTGGCGCTGATGCTGCAAAAAAAGATGCCTCGGGTCGGATAGGCAAATGGGCAGCTGAGCTAGCGCCCTTTGACGTCACCTTCGCTACAAGAACGGCCATCAAATCTCAGTCCCTCGCAGACTTCGTCGCTGAATGGACCCCGCATACGGAGGACAAGACCACCGCGGTCGAGACACCATGGATAATGTACACGGATGGGTCATGGTGCGCCACAGGGGCCGGCGCTGCGGCCATCTTGGTTTCCCCGGACGGGCGAACCGCATCGCATGCAGCCCGCCTCGACTTTCCGACCACGAACAACGCCTCGGAGTATGAAGCACTGCTGCTTGGCCTCCGTAAGGTGAAAGCCCTCGGAGCGAAGCGCATCCTTATCAAGAGCGACTCCCATCTTGTGGCAGGTCACTTCGACAAGACCTTCGTGGCGAGGTGCCCCGAGATGAACCATTACCTAGCCACGGTGTGCGAAGCTGCGAATTATTTCCTTGGTGTCACAGTCCAAGCAATCCCCAGATGTAACAATGAGGCGGTGGATAAGTTGGCAAAATGGCAGCGCCATGAGGACCTCAATGAGGTCTTTACGGTTCTCACAAAAACCGTCATTGCGCCCGAAGCACAAGGCTCCGCCTCAGCACAAGGTCAGCACCAAGCAGAGGGAATAGCACGACTAGTGCTTACCCTGGAAACGGTGGACTTGGCGCACGCGAAGGACTGGCGAGACATCATTATCAGGTACCTCGTTGGTGAAGAACCAGAGGACCCAGCCGAAGCAAAGCACCTTCGCTGCCGAGCAAGGAACTACTACATGGTCTCCGGAGAGCTATATAAGGGGAGCGTCTGCGCCCCCTTCCTGCGCTGCATATCACAGGAGGAAGGCCAGTCACTCCTCAAGGACATCCACAAGGGCTTATGCGGCGCACACTAGGTGCCTCGGGGCCTTGTAGGGAAGACATTCCACCAAGGCTTCTACTGGCCGATAGTGCTCCGAGACGCACAAGACCTCGTCCTGTGATGCCAGGGGTGCTAGTGGACCAGTCGCAACCTGAAGGCACCTGCGCTTTCCACTGCGGCCCGCCGCCACCGGTGGCTCTTCGCACGCCTGTTGAAATTTGGACATCATCGGCCGCACCTCGCGGCGGGGTAACCTCGGTTCGCGTTCGTTGCCATCGAGTACTTCTCCAGATGGATCGAAGTGGAACCAGTCGCCAAGATCACCGCCGTGGCCGTCGGTGATTCGCGGAAGAACATCATTTGCCGATACGCATGGCATCGCAGACATCGCCATCGACAACGGAGCGCAATTCGACTCGAGCCCTTCCGAAAGTTTTGCAAAGACACAGGCATAATAAAGATGTTCATCGCCTCCGTCACCCACCAGAGTCCAACGGAGCCATCGAGCGAGCCAACAAAGAACCTCCTTGATGGGTCAAGAAGCGCCTTGTAGGCCTCCCTAAAGGACTATGGCCTGAAGAACTACATAAAGCTCTATGGTCAATACGCACATCGCCCACCAGAGCCACCGGATTCTCTCCTTTCAAGCTCCTATTCGGCGATGAAGCCATGACGCCAAAGAGTTATTCTGCGGTTCCTATCGAGCCACAGCCCAGACAAGCCCAGGGGGACGAGAGCTCTCTCTCGACCTCCTCGAAGAGCAACGTGTGCAGGCCATCTCAACCATGCAAAGGTATAGCAAAGGGGTCGCCAGGGCGCATAAACGAAAAGGTCGAGCTCACCACATCGCCTGGCGTCTGTCCTGAAGCGAGCCACGAACCAAGCGACACTTGGCAAGCTCAATCCTGATCAACCTGAAGATGATGAATGGCCGTTTGACATTGCTGACGATAATATTGTACCCAACGGTCACTTGGCACTTGCTCACCCTACACCCTTTGCTGTAGTCGCACGGGAATTACCAAGTATGCTGCAAAAACCTATTTCTATGGTGGAATTGGAAACACCGACGTAATCACCCATACCACCTACTGGTACCATCAGCGTCATTACTCAATCAAACAATTGCCATAAAAGCGAGCATCACTGCGAGGGGGACAAGAAATGACAGGCGATAGATGTGCGAGGAGGAGTGTCTCTTACCTAGAGTAGTCATGTGGTACTAAACTTCCCACATTCCAAGTCACATGAAATCATGAAACCTAATTTCAAACCTTTCATCCTAATTTTCGATACCTAAACCCTTAATTTGTCGATACAATTTCGGAACATATAAAATTATGGAAAAATTACACAATCAAGTACGTTGTATCAGGAGCCTATAAAAAAATTATAATGTTTGGACCTCATTTTCTATATTAGAAAATTCCTACAAATAGTATACTTAAATGAATTTTACAGAAAAAATCATAACTCATAAAATTCTAAACAATTTACACAAGCAATTACACTATGCTAGGAGTCTCCACAAAAAATTTCATAATTTTTGGAGCTAATTTTCTATATTTAAAAATTCTTCCAAGAAATATTCTTAAATGTATTTTCTCTCTCCTCTTGGATTTGCGTGCACCGGGGGGAGTTCTTTGCTATGTGGGGCAAAGAAGACCTTGTCTGCTACCGATGGACACAAGCAGACCTTGGTTTCTGCTAACCGCACGCAGCAGAGCTTAGTGTCATGGTCCGCTCACAGAATTTTGCTTCTTCTTGATCTGGGGCAGACAAAGACGCATCGCATGAGGGCTAGATCGAATTCTGACGCTAAGGGGGCCAAATTATGAATTAAATTGCGCTACAGGGCCAAAACAGTCCAAACTTCTGATTTGTATGCATGTGGCTGGTAGTAGAGCAACTAGCACTAAAAATTAATTAGTAGTGTAACTTTGCTTTGTATGGATGCATGCTGCCTCGAACAGTAGATTTGTTTTGGTCTGAATTGGATTTAATTTGATTTCTAATTGTGTTTATTTCCAGTGGGACCTACAAGTCATACAAACACTAAGAACATGATTAGCGCTAATGACTCGATTATCACCTTAACACCGGCGGTTAATCGAAGCTCCCACTCGTGCGACACCGGCCACAGTGTCTTGTAATGGCTAGTCACCGAGGGGTCTTTGGGCTCAGGATCAACTCGATCGGTCTTGCAGAACATCGCGAACTTCGCCGAGGTGGCCTTGAGCCCAATCTGCCGCCATGGCAGGCTCGCGACTATCAGAGGTGGAGCTGAAGAGGCGGCACTCGAGGAGTAGGTGCTACGAGCGTCGAGGAGGCTTGGGGAGAGTTGCTTTGGGATCGCCTTGACACCAGGAACGCAGCGCCCATGTTAACGTTGATGAAGGGGGGTTGGTGACGGCCAGAATAGTGACAGCGGAGGGTCACCGAGGTTGAAGAAGATGGACACGTACGACCTCGTCATTGCGCCAAACGCAAATTAAATTTACCAGTCAACTCAATGAGATAACGCGATCTTAATGGATATAGCGGCATTGAGGATAACTTGCAGGACCCCTGGATTATTTTCGTAAGACCGAGGCCTTCCCGGTGTTATGCAAATAACTCTAGGCCTCAAGTAAATGAATTCCAAATTAACTACATCTAAGTGAGAAGTCCTGGCCGAACTAGTGCTCTCATGATCATGCGTACTGCTCCTCTGCAAGTACTAGATGATAACAGGTTCTCCAAACAGTCCAAGACCACACTTAATGAGTTAAAAGGGAATTCAAAAACAGCGGGTATGTGACCGTGTTGGCTCCCAAGATCAGCGACCAACATATCCATACCCTTATTCAACATCAATCACAGTCATACAACACACATACCTTGATAATCCAAAACACATAGAACATAATAGTTAAGTCTACAACTATTATATAATGGCTGACCGGCCAAATTCAAATAAGAACAACAAGTAGCAGTGGAAGCAATATAAATAAAGCAAAAGGTCCAGCATGGTGTGCCTCATAACACATGGCAACCAACTGGGAGTTAAATAATAGCACTATTCGTTAGCGTCGCCTAGATCAACGCTAACGAACTCATCGTGAGAAGCATCATCCTCACCTGAATTTGCAGCAACCCGGTTAATTACAAATATACTCGAAAGTCTTACACAAATTAAAAATATTTATGCTTAGAGGATAACAAAGGATGGCAATAGTGGCTTAGTTTTGCAGAAAACGCAACAATTCTTATCCTACACATACTAGTTTTCAAATGCCATTTTGTAAACAAGTTTTAAATAAAAGATAGACATGTGACATAGAGATACATTAATAAACAATTGAAACAAACAAATACCAAAGTGGCAGCTCACTTTGATAAACTAAAACGTATGAATACCCGTTCTTGCCGAATACCAAGTTGTAACCATGTCAATTTTAATTCAAATTCTAACAAAAGTGACTCCCGAATTCAAGAGGTCATCCGTAACTATGGACACAGCTATTCGAATAGATTAAACCCTGCAGGGGTGTCCTACTTTACCCACATGACTCGATTAGCCCATAAGCCTCCGGGTAATGACACACTTCCTAAGGTATGTCGGCTGGGGAAATCGAGATTCGGTACTTTTTAGCAAGAAAGTCCTATTGAGATAAGTCTCCCTTACGAGATGAACCCCAAACTTAGTACAAACAACCGATAGTGCCTGCTAAGCGGGCTCGCAAGTTGTGTTGGAAATAACGATACAATGTAAATAAAGAAAAATAGTGCTCCCATGCACATTATAGAAACTTGCATCGGCTCCTACGGACAAATGATCGAACACAAGTGTCCTCACAGCACCTGAGACTTAACCCAACAAAACCTTCCCCTTACTTGACCAAACTGGTCCCCATCTCTAGCGTGTGGTAGCACTGGTTGTACTTGAATTAACGACGTCACCAAAGTTCGGTTCTTGTTGGTCCGGACAAGACAACCACAAAACCCGAGTCTCGTGCATAACAGCACCCACACTAACAACCACTTGTCCAGACCCAAATCACTTTTGAAATAAACAAAGTTTAACTTAAGAGATAGATACAAAGATCTGGAATAAAACGAAGATAAGAAAGTTTTGTGCCTCCCATAATTAACGCGTTAATCTCGGCAATTGACCTAACACAAACTAGACTCGCAAGGCTAAGCAATCCCATATATAATATATATTTCACACAATCTAACTTAAGCATTCATGTACTGTATTAATTCAAGTAGAACCTCATGAGTAGGACAAAACTAGCTACACATCACAAAAATATCAATATAACAAAAATAGCATGCAAGCAATATCATTGCATTTCAAAACTCTAACTTATCAAAAACTGGGAACAACATGATGCAAAGAAGGTTCAAATGATGCCTGCCTTGCTGAAAGTCAAGTTGTTCACTCTCGATGGCGAGAGTCTACGCCAATCACTTCAGACTCTAAAGAATTAACAACATCGAATAAACACCGAGAAATACCATAAAATTCAAATTACTCAAAAATGCATGAATTTCCTACAAGATCTAGATGATGATTTTATATGAATTTAGGTGAAATAATTATTCCATTTGGAGTTAGTATGTTAAAGGTATGGCAATTTGAAAATCTGTTTTTCAAGAAATGCTGAAAAATGCACTTCGGTCACTATTCATCCAAATTTAAATATTTGGTGAAATTTTGTAAAGTAGTGCTAGAGAAAAGGATTACATAGATAAATAAAAAATAAAATTATAAGACCAAAATAACTTGGTTTATCTCAATTGGAGTTCAGAAACATTTTTTTATGAATTTTCAACGTAATAACCTTTTCTAGTGTGAAAATAATTCAGTTTTGGATCAATTTCCAAAAACTATATTTTCTCGAACAGTGACAAGTTTGAAACCTATTTTAAATTAAAGTTCGTTCAAAATTAAAATTATCAAAATTGGTTTCATTCATTTTGAAGTTAAAATGTATTAGTTATGCAATTTTGAAGTTATTCTACTTTTCAGTGTACAAATTAATGTATTCTGAATTTTCTAAAGCATTTAATACTTTTTCTACCGCGGTCTACCCTAGCCGCAGGCGCTAACTTCTGGGGTCCGGAGAATAGTGTCGTTTTCATTTTAAACCTATGAATTAAACCGAACTGACAAGTGGGACTCGTAGGTCATAGACTCAGTCCTATGGACTCTATTCACCAGTGCACAAATGTAGTGCACGGGGCACTTATGGGCTAGGCCCACATGTCATTCACTACCGCGTTTTCACTTAACCTTTTCATTTCAGCTCATGGACCCCACTTGTCGGTGAAATATTAGCTACAAAAGATGTTATCTACTGAATACTTAACCTAAACCGACAACGTTTAAACGCTAATGACCTACTACAAGACGGCTGGAAAAACCGACAATAGGGGAATCTCGGCCGCGACCTTGCCCGGCCAAGAGCATGCATGGTTTCACAATAGCTGTGCGCACCTAACTGAAGTGGTTACAGTGGCTGAGGTGGCTCGTACCAGTGCTAGCCGAAGGTGGGCAACGGTGAGCTATGGGCAAAACGTGCATGCAACAAGGAGCTCCGCATTGTGCCACTACGCGGGTGCCAAAGCATCTACATGACTCGAGGATGCTACCTGAGCGAAGAAGAGAAGTCGGGGATGGCCAGAGGCAGCTTGCCGTCGGCGAGGTCCACGGCGGCGGTGAGGTTCAACAAGGAGGGGTCGACTGGAGTAAAACGAAAGAAGATGAAGTGTCGGGATAGCTCATGCAACTTAAGAAGATGCTCTAATAGAAAGGAATTGGAAAATGAATTACTGGCTGGAGATTGAGATGAAGAATAGGGTTTTTCGGCTGAAATGAGGAAACTTCAAAATCCACGGATTCCTGTCAAGCATTGTCCAAATCAGTTGAGGGGAAACTCTAATCATGCTCAAGGACACAAGATGACGTGCAAGATCAAAGACAATACCTACTGGGGACGTAGTTGTTACGGTGGTGTCCTCGGGTTCGTGCTCTAGAACTGAAGGGAGCACAATGATGGTCCGAGAGCTACAAGCGAAAACACGGCCGCACATTAGCAAAAATGGAAACAGCATGGAAAGAGAAAGCTAGGGGGACTCAGAGGTGAGAATTTTACCGAAGCAAAGAGCTCCAACGGGCTTCCCTCTCCTCGGCAACCAGAGGAGAAGTGAGGGGAAACAATGGGCATGGAGGGGGTTTTACCCCAGGAGGATGACGGAGATGGAGGCGGTGTCAAGCAGAGAAGCCCTGGGAGTGGTCAATGCACGCAGCAAACTGACGGCGTCGACGGGCGCGACAGCATGCGGCGGGCATGTGGCGTGCGGCGCCTGAGCGTGCCAGCGTGTGGAGAAGAAGGAGCTAACCGGTGGGGTCCACCGGTCAGTGATTCAAAATGCCCTGGGTCAGAGCTTGGCTCGGTGCAGTGTTATTAGGTGGTTTAGCCAAGTCAAGTCGGCCCGGTCGGAGTTAGGTCTAAGCCCGAGGAACAGTGCAATGGTTGACTGATTTAGATTTCAATTGATTCTACTTTGACCAGAGGTTTAAAAATATCAAATAAAATCCTAACATCCTAAAATAATTCAGGGAGACTCCTGGTAAGGTTTAGTACTCAGATAAAATTTTAAACCTCACTGTTCAACATTTATTTGCTGAATCTAAATTCAAACCTATCTTAGGTTGTTGAATTGAGTTTGAATTTTCTATGGGTCTAAATGAGTTCCAAAAATTTGGGAAAAATTATATTAATTCATGATAAATATTATAGTATTTAAATAAGTTTTTTTACAGAGGTCTTCACATATTTTTATTTCGCTTTGTTTTTGGGGAGTTGCTTTAGGTTATAGTTTAATCTTTTGATTAAGATTTTCCAAGTGCAATACATGATGCAAATGCTTCAAAAATAATATGTATGATAATGAGATGCATAATAATTCTATTTATTAAAATGGGGATGTGACAAACCTCCCCCCCCCTTACAAAAGATCTCGACCCACAGAGATCTCGGTAGTTTGGAAGTTGGACAGGAAGGTTCTAAAAGATACAACATCTATTTTCTTGATTTCCTTCAAAGATAGTGCTAAGATATCCTAACAAGGTTACAATGAGTGGCTATTACATTTTCCTTTCCATTGCTTTGTTTAACCTTTCCTTTCTTGATTCGAAGGCACTTCAGACAGAAGGAAAAAGGTCAGGATATTCGGTTCACATCTGGTCTTCACGCTCCCATGTTGCTTCCTCTTCAGTATGGTTGCTCCAATGAACTTTCAAGAAATTGATGTTGTGATTTCTTTTCTTGTGTTTCGTTTCTTCAAGAATACGTATCAGGTGTTCCTGATAAGAAAGATCGGGTTGCAAGTCGAGTACTTCCAACTGAGTTGCTTCAGTTGGGACTCGGAGACATTTTTTCAGTTGTGATACATGGAAAACATCATGCACATCTGAAAGAGAGGGTGTAAACTCCAATTGATAGGTCACCGATCCTTGTTTCGCTAGAATTCGGAAAGGTATGATGTAGCGAGGTGCTAATTTGCCCTTGACTTGGAAACAATGTGTTCCTTTCATTGGTGTGACCTTGAGGTAAACATGACCATCCACCTCAAAGCTCAACTCACGACGACGACAGTCGATATAAGATTTCTAACAGGATTGAGCCGCCTATAGTCGTTCTCGAATCACACGAACTTGAACTTCTGCGTCCTCCACTAAGGTTGGTCCATAGTATGGCGTCTCCCTGGTTTCAGACCAGGGAGACGGTGTCCTACAATCTCTACCGTACAATGCCTCGAAAGGTGACATTTGTATGCTTGATTGGTACTATTGTTGTAGGAGAACTCCGCATACGGTAAGCACTTCTCCCAATTCTTGTTGTAGGATAGAACACATGCTCGGAGAAGGTCTTCCAATATTTGAATCACCCTTCCTGTTTGTCCTCGCGTTTGCGGGTGGTATGCAGTGCTAAAAGAGAGGTGGGTCCCCATTGCCTGATGGAGACACTTCCAGAAGTAGGATGTGAACTAAGCACCTCGATCTGAAACGATCACTTTCAGTACACCGTGGAGACAAACGATTCTTGAGATGTAAAGTTCTGCTAACTTGGTTCCAGTATAGGTGGTCTTGACAGGAATGAAATGGGCAACCTTAGTCCATCGATCCGCGATCACCCATTTGGAATCGGACCCGGTTTGAGTCCTCGAAAGACCGGTAATGAAATCCATCCCGACTTCCTCCCAATTCCAATTGGGAATGGGCAGCGGATGGAGTGTACCCACTGGCTTCAAATGCTCAGCCTTAACATTTTGGCATACATCGCACTCAGCGACGTACCGTGCGATCTG
The DNA here is from genome assembly GCA_036346405.1 of Phyllostachys edulis. Classification (NCBI taxonomy): domain Eukaryota; kingdom Viridiplantae; phylum Streptophyta; class Magnoliopsida; order Poales; family Poaceae; genus Phyllostachys; species Phyllostachys edulis. The sequence continues at coordinate 362,879 of JAYEVD010000279.1, read as the reverse complement.
TCACTTCATTCGGCTCCACCATAACCACTTCTTCAGATCTTGATACATCTTGGTACTCCCAGGGTGTATGGAGAATTGGGAGTTATGATCTTATTTGAGGATCAATTCCCTCAACTTGCGGTCATATGGCACCACCAAACGGTTCCCGAACCATAGGGTGCCTTGTGCGTCTTCGACGAAGCATTTGGCCTTGCCTTGCTTCAAATTCTCCTGGATTTGAACCACCTCACTGTCGGTCTTCTGGGCTTCTTTAATCTGGTCCTCAAGTGTGGAATTCACACTTAGAGAAGAGAACCCTCTTCAGTTATCTCAAGACTCAGTCGTTGCAATTCGGCACACAAGCTTGCCAAAGTGGGGGTTACCGATAAACAATTGCACTGAGATTTTCTGCTCAACGCATTGGCCACCACATTGGCTTTTTTCTGGATGATAATGGAGTCCTATATCATATTCCTTGATCAACTCAAGCTATCTTCTTTGCCTCAAGTTCAGATCGGCTTGGGTGAAAATATATTTGAGGCTCTTGTGATCGATGTAGATCTCGCAACGATTACCGATGAGATAACGTCGTCAAATCTTCAGAGCATGGACCATAGCTGCTAGCTCCAAGTCATGTGTAGGATAATTTACTTTGTGAGGTCTCAATTGCCTTGATGCATATGCCACCACTCGGCCCTCTTGCATAAGCACACAACCGAGCCCATGACGAGATGCATCACAATATATATCGAAGCTCTTGTGAATGTCGGGCAGAATGAGCACTGGGGCTTTGTTCAGACATTCTTTTAAGATCTGAAAACTTTCTTTGCACTCTGCTAACCATTCGAACTTCTTTTCTTTCTTTAGAAGCTGGGTCATTGGCCTCGCAATTTTGGAGAAGTTCTTGATGAATCTGCGGTAGTAACCTGCAAGTCCGAGAAAACTGTGGATTTCGGTGATGCTCTTGGGCAGCCTCTAGTTCAGCACATCCTACACTTTGCTAGGATCAATAGCAGCACCACCCTTGGATAGCACATGACCCAAGAAGCTAATTTCACAAAGCCAAAACTCGCACTTGCTGAATTTTGCATAGAGTTGATGTTGACGAAGTGTCTCCAACATAAGCCTCAAATGTTGCTCATGTTCTTCATCAGACTTGGAGTAGATGAGGATGTCATCGATAAGCATGACGATGAATCAATCTAGATGCTCCATAAAAACTGAATTCATGAGGTTAATGAAGTATGCCGGTGCATTTGTCAATCCGAAAGACATGACAGTGTACTCATACAAACCGTAACGAGTAGAGAATGCCATCTTCGGTATGTCTTCAGCTCTGACCTTGACCTGATGATAGCCCAGTCGTAAATCAATCTTGGAAAATACTTGAGCTCCACTCAGTTCATCAAACAAATCATCAATCCGAGGAAGTGGATATTTGTTCTTGACAGTGACTTCGTTTAGTGGACGGTAGTCAATGCACATCTGTAAGCTCTTATCTTTCTTCTAGATGAAAATAGCCAGGCATCCCCAGGGTGAGAAGCTCGACCGAATAAGGCCTTTATTTTGAAGCTTCTTGAGTTGCTCCTTCAATTCTACCAATTCATTGGGAGGCGTCCGGTACGGCCATTTTGAAATAGGCGCAATACCAGATGCAAGCTCGATCATAAACTCGATTTCACGATCAGGAGGCATGCTTGGGAGTACTTCAGGGAATACATCTGGGTACTCACATACCACTGGTACCATTTCTATTTCAAGAGTGGTACTCCCTTCCAAAGCATAAAGATAAGAACCGACAGTTTTTTTTGAGCAAAAACGACTTGGTCGCCATCTTCACTTGTGACAGAAACTGTTCGTTGAGCACAATCGATTTGACCTTGATTCCTAGACAGCCAATCCATCCCTAATATAACATCACACCCATTGAATTTATCACTATTAGATGTGCCAAAAATTCAATCCCTTGAATTTCCACTTTTACGTCTTGGCAGACTTGATCGGTTTGCAGAACCGATCCCAGAGACTGAATGTGGTTTGGGGGCTGAAGTGTAAACATTTGAAATTGATGTTAAGCAGCAAACCCTCTTTTGATGAATGAATGTGATACCCCTGAATCGAACAAAACAACAGCTGGATGCGAATTAACAAGTAACGTACCCAAAACGACGTCCGGTGCGTCGTTTGTCTCCTCGACAGTGACGTGGTTTACCCGACCACATGCTGGGACTTGAGGAGGTGTTCATGCTGCCCTCGGGAGTGGTGAAGGCCTCGCTGGAGCTGGTGGTGGAGTTGGAGTTGGACCGGTGTAGACTCATGGCATCACACGTGCTTTCGCTAAGCACTGATGCACGTAGTGTCCCGGGCGACTGCAGTGAAAGCGGGTGACACTCGGCTGGATGTAGCCGCTATTTGGGGGCTGATTTCCCCCATTCTTTTGTTGCCAAAAGGTGGTGGAGGTCTTGGTACAAACGTTGGTGGCCTCGGTGGTGTCGGAGCTTGAAATCGGGGCGCTTGAGGCGGCCCGGTGCGCGGTCTCAGAAAATTGCCGCTTGTTGAATTTTGAGCGGCTCTTTTCCTCTTCCTAGCTTCATCCAACGCTTGAATTTTGTTCTCCACCACTATGGCCTTATTGATCATATGTTGGAAGTTTCTAAAGTCGTGGACGGCCAATGCAAGTTGCATTTCTTCGGTCAAGCCGTTCATGAAACGGCTCTGACGGCGGGCGTCGGTGGAGACATCATCGGGAGTATAACGAGCAAGGAAATTAAACTCATGTAAGTACTCCGTGACACTCTTCTTTCCTTGCTTGAGAGCAAGGAATTGCTGTTGCTTGATCATCACCACGCCTTTTGGGATGTGGGCCTCCCGAAAGGCTGCCTTGAATTCATTCCAAGATGGAACGTCGCCGTCGGGCTGCATGGCGGAGAAGTTATCCCACCACGCACTTGCAGCTCCCTCCAGCTGGTAGCTAGCGAACAAGACTTTCTCAATGCCAGAGCATTGAGCAATTGCCAGTTTCTTCTCAATGGTACGGAGCCAATCCTTCGCCTCCATGGGATCTTCAGTGCTTGAGAAGGTTGGGGGATTTGTACGCTGAAAGTCAGCGAGTCCCCCATATGCTCTTTGAACTCCCGCTCCTCCGGATGTTGCTAGAGCGGGCGAGGTGTTGCGGGCAATGTCCTCGAGGATCCGAGTTTGATCCATCATGTTCCTCTCGATTTGAGCAAGCACTTCCGCCATTGTGGGTGGCGGGGGAAGCACTTCTTCCGGTTGACTGACTTGCTGATTTTGACAGCGGAAAAGCTCATCACGCTCTCCCCGTGCATAAAGCTTGCTGACAGTAGCGGAGCAAGTGCCCAGGGGTGGTGATCCCTCTTCTTGTTGAGCCCTTGAACGAGTACTAGGTCCTGCCATCCTATTGTTACACGGATGGTTAGAGAACAGATAAAAGATACGCTCGAATGAGTGTGAAATAAAATCCGGACAGCGGGTGTATACTACTTATGCTAGCATGCAACAAGACATAAAATGTACAAAAACTTAACACCAAATGAAGATACAAAGGCACAGAGGCCATCATAAAATCCATTAAAGCAAATGATAGTTTTTTCGGTACGATTACATTCATATAAGCCGGTAGGAGAATGGTAACCGCCCAAAACGAAAAGTTCTTGCAACAACACATAAAGAGTTCAACTCTACTAGCCTATTACATAAAGTTAAAGGTACATGCTCGCTGAACACAATTCCAGACAGCGAGCTCACTACGCTAACACCCTATCTATTATCTCGGTCAAAATTCACTGGGAACTCATCTAGAAGATGATATCCGGGTGATCCTGAGTCTTCGGGGTCCAACGGATTGCGAGACGCAAAGGAGATCCTATGTCAATGACATGGACTCCCACTTCGGGAAGATGGTACTTCGGTGGTGCAGAAGCATATAGGGAGACCTCGTTTGCACCATATAGCATGTTACGGTCAATGAGCCCCATGTTACACAGGTGCTGCAGGTTCTCCTAGGCCGCTATGAGACGACGTCGCGTCTCCCATAGCTCATGCATGGTGCAACGATGGATCCGGTCCATGATATACACGAATCTTACCAACTGCCTCACTTGGGGATCTTCCCCACACTGGATCTCAGCGAAGATGTTCACCTCCACGCTACGAACTTCTAGTGGAAAATGGTTGTATGGTGGTTGAGCTAACTCCGTCAAGTCATGACGAAGATGGCTCATGGCCACACGAGCCACTGCTTGCAATGTCGTGGCCTTAGAGGTGCCACGCGCTTGGAACCAGTACAGGATGCTCCCTGTTACTCGCCTGGCGATGATGTTGGCTACGGCCAAGTATTCTTCCATTCCCGCCCTCTCGTCAAGGTAGATGGAGTATGTTGGTTGGTACGTGAAGTTGGCCCTCCACATCATATCTCGAAGTAACGCTGGGTATCCATCAACATATTCAGCTTGGGTTTTCTTGACGAGGTATTGACGACTCATCTAAAGATAGGAAGGTCAAGATAAGAGAAAAATTAGTTTATAAAACCAAATGAGAGTAGGGTAAGAAAATGACTCTCAAATAGATGAGGAATAAAAGAGATTCATAACTTAACTTTCTGAAATTAATTTGATAATTCAAAACACTTTGCTCAAAAGACTTGCTAACACTAACGTCAGTGCTATTTATTACCTACAGTCAGTATGGCTCTGATACCAAAATGCTGGCAGGACCCCCGGATTATTTTTGTAAGACCGAGGCCTTCCCGGTCTTATGGAAATAACTTTGGGCCTCAAGTAAATGAATTCGAAATTCACTCCATCTAAGTGAGAAGTCCTGACAGAACTAGAGCTCTAATGATCATGCATACTGCTCCTCCGCAAGCACTACATGATAACCGGTTCTCCAAACAGTCCAAGACCACACTTAATGAGTTAAAAGGGAATTCAAAAACAGCGGGTATGTGACCGTGTTGGCTCCCAATATCAGCGACCAACACATCCATAACCTCATTCAATGTCAATCACAGTCATACAACACACATACATTGATAATCCAAAAGACATACAACATGATAGTTAAGTCTACAACTATAACATAGCGGCTGACCGGCCAAATTCAAATAAGAACAATAATTAGCAGTGGAAGCAATATGAATAAACAAAAAGGTCAAGCATGGTGTGCCCCATAACCCATGGCAACCGACTAGGAGTTAAATAATAGCACTATTCAGTAGCGTCGCATAGATCAGCGCTAACGAACTCATCGGGCGAAGCATCATCCTCACCTGAATTTGCAGCAACCGGATTAAGTACAAATGTACTCGCAAGTCTTACACAAATTTAAAATATTTATGCTTAGAGGATAAAAAAGGATGGCAATAGTGGCTTAGTTTTGTAGAAAACACAACAATTCTTATCCTACACATACTAGTTTTCAAATGCCATTTTGTAAACAAGTTTTAAACAAAAGATAGACATGTGACATAGAGATACATTAATAAACAATTGAAACAAACAAATACCAAAGTGGCAGCCCACTTTGATAAACTAAAATGCATGAATACCCGTTCATGCCGAATACCAAGTTGTAACCATGTCAATTTTAATTCAAAGTCTAACAATAGTGGCTCCCGAATTCAAGCAGTCGTCCGTAACTGTGGACACGAATATTCGAATAGATTAAACCCTGCAGGGGTGTCCTACTTTACCCACACGACGCGATTAGCCCGTAAGCCTTCGGATAATGACACACTTCCTAAGGTATGTCGGCCGGGGAAATCGAGATTCGGTACTTTTTAGCAAGAAAGCCCTGTTGAGATAAGTCCCCCTTACGAGATGAACCCCAAACTTAGTACAAATGACTGATAGCGCCTACTAAGCGGGCTCGCAAGTTCTGTTAGAAATACTGATGCAATGTAAATAAAGAAAATAGTGCTTCCATGCACATTATAGAAAATTGCATCGGCTCCTACGGACAAATGATCATCTACCCTAGCCGCAGACGCTGACTTGTGGGTTCCTGAGAATAGTGTCATTTTCATTTTAAACCTATGAATTAAACCGAACTGACAAGTGGGACCCGTAGGTCATAGACTCAGTCCTATGAACTCGGTTCACTGGTGGACAAATACAGTGCACGAGACAATTAAGGGCAATACAGTCATTCACTACCGCGTTTTCACTTAACCTTTTCATTTCATCTCATGGACCCCACTTGTCGGTGAAACATGAGCTACAAAAGATGTTATCTACTGAATACTTAACCTAAACAGACAACCTTTAAACGCTAATGACCTGCTATAGTACCGGTCGAAAAAACCGACAACGGGGACTCCGACGCGACCTTACTCGGCGGTTTGCGGAGAACAGCGCACCATGGTGGCGCCGGCCAAGAGCATGCATGGTTTCACAGTAGCTGTGCGCACCTAACGGAAAGTGGTTACAGCGACTGAGGTGGCTCGTATCGGCGGCTAGTCGGAGGAGGGAGATGGTGAGCTATGGGCAAAACGTGTATGCAACAAGGAGCTCCGCATTGTGCCACTACGTGGGTGCCAAAGCATCTACATGACTTGAGGATGCTACCTGAGCAAAGAAGAGAGGTCGGGGATGGCCAGAGGTAGCTTGTCATTGGCGAGGTCCATGGCGGCGGCGAGGTTCAACGAGGAGGGGTCAACTGGAGTAAAACAAAAGAAGATGAAGTGTCGAGATAGCTCATGCAACTTAAGAAGATGCTCTAATAGCAAGGAATTGGAAAATGCATTACTGGTCGGAGATTGAGACGAAGAATAGGGTTTTTCGGCCAAAATAGGAAACTTTGAAATCCACAGATTCCTGTCAAGCATTGTCCAAATCAGTTGAGGGGAAACTCTAATCATGCTCAAGGACACAAGATGACGTGGAAGATCAAAGACAATACCTACCGGGGACGTAGTTGTTATGGTGGTGTCCTCGGGTGCGCGCTCTAGAACTAAAGGAAGCACGATGATGGTCCGAGAGCTACACGCGAAAACACGGCCGCGCATTAGCAAAAATAGAAACGGCATGGAATGACAAAGCAAGGGGACTCGACGTGAGGATTTAACCGAAGCAAAGGGCTCCAACGAGCTTCCCTCTCCTCGGCAGCCAGAGGAGAAGTGAGGGTAAACAACAGACATGGAGGGGGTTTTAGCCTGGAAGGATGACGGAGATGGAGGCGACGTCAAGCAGAGAAGCCCTGGGAGTGGTCAATGCACACGGCGGATTGACGGTGTCGACAGACGGGGAAGCATGCGGTGGGCGCGTGGCGTGTGGCTCCTGAGCGCGCCTGCATGCGGTGAAGAAGGAGCTGACTGGTGGGGTCCACCGGTTAGTGATTCAAAATGCCCTAGGTCAGAGCCTGGCTCAGTGCAGTGTTATTAGGTGGTTCAGCCAAGTCAAATCGTCCCGATCGGAGTTAGGTCTAAGCCCGAGGAACAGTGCAATGGTTGACTGATTTAGATTTCAATTGATTCTACATTGACCAGATGTTTAAAAATATCAAATAAAATCCTGAAATCCTGAAATAATTCTAGGAGGCTCCTGGTAAGGTTTAGTACCCAGATAAAATCTTAAAGCTCACTGTTTAAGATTTATTTGCTGAATCTAAATTCAAACCTAACTTAGGTTGTTGAATTGAGTTTGAATTTTCTATGGGTCGAAATTAGTTCCAAAAATTTGGGGAAAATTATATTAATTCATGATAAATATTATAATATTTAAATAAATTATTTTACAGAGGTCTTCACGATTTTTATTTCCATTTGTTTTTGGGGAGTTGCTTTAGGTTATAGTTTAATCTTTTGATTAAGATTTTCCAAGTGCAATACATGATGCAAATGCTTCAAAAACAATATGCATGCTAATGAGATGCATAATAATTATATTTATTAAAATGGGGATGCAACAAACACCTACCGGAACACCCGCGAGCTTCACGGCCAAGGCCACCGGCTGCGAGGACGAAGACGGTGCTCTCAGTGATTCAGTGTACGAGAAAGGCTCGGAATGGCCAAAATGGGTGCGCCGTCAAGAGAGAATCCCGGTGGTAGGGTCGCGGGCTCAAGGGCGGCATCAACGCGTCGGTGCTCCACTTGTCATCATCCCCGGCCGAGTTGAAAAAGAGATCAGGGAGGGCGAAGGAGAGAATGGATTGGTTCGGGGTTTTGGTGATGTCCAGGCGATGCTTAAGAGTTAGACGTGAGAGCATGAGGTGGCGATCGAGGTGTCGTGGCACGCAGCCATGGCTATAGCACGCTCTCAGTTGAGCAACGCGAGGAAGAGGACGGTCCTAACAGATGGGGCCCGCCTGTTAGAGGTGGGGAGGAAGGCAGCCCGAGTGGGTTGAGTCGATGGTTGGGTTCAGTGCAGTAGAATAGCAATCAAGACGATCGGATTAGAGTCGAGTTAGGGCTAAGCGGTTGAGCCAAGTCAGCTCGAGTGGTCCGGTCGGTTTGAAGTTTGAGTTAGGGTTTTGATTTACTTTTGACCGAAATACAAAACGTTTGACCGAGCGATTAAAAATAGAAAATAAATTCTAAAAAATCTGAAATTTTTTGTGAAAGTTCTCAGATTCAAGTGTAACCTAGAAAAAATTGTTGCATGCACTATTCATACACAAATTGTCAGAATTAAATCATTTTCAAATCTATATTAGTGAAATGGTTTTGATTTTAAATGAGATCAAAATGACTTCTAAAAATTGTGAAAAATTATATTAATTCATGTTAAATAATCTAGTATTTTAATAAATTACTTACAACCACTTTTAGACAAACATTTTTCTGGAATCATATAAAAGCTTGAATTCAAATTAAAAGTTTGAAATTTTGGAGCAACCTTTATTACAACAATAAAAGTTTTACATTGATCCATAATTTACACACATAAACATGATATGCTTAGCTAATCTATCTTAAGGATTTTTGGGGACATTACAGTCCCACACGTTAGGGGCTTCGTCTCCGCGCATTTCACCAAGCACCGAGAAAGCTCGAGCGAGAGGCTGGCGCTTACGCCATGCTGACTGGCCCATGTAGGCTCATGCCATTTTGCCACCGCTGTCACCATCCAACCAGCAGCCACCATGAAGTCACGCTGTCATCTCTAGCCGTTGGAGCTCCTCAAAACCTTGCCCTCTCTCTGTCAGCCGCTCAGACGAGCTCGGCATTTTCTTCTTCCTCTCTGAGGTGAATCCTCTCATTCCTTCACCCTCCTTTTCTTCGTTCCTCGCCATGTCCGTTTGAGCTAATGTGAGACCTTGCCTTTGCTTGTAGCGCTCGGAACACCAGTGTCGTCCTCGGCGTCGGTGGACATGCATAGAGCATCGTCGCTATGTCAACTTTCGCCTCGGTGAGCCATTTCCTCTCTTATGTGCGTTAGCATGTGTTCTAAGGCATGAGGATCATTTCCCCCTGAACCCATTCGCCTAATCGCTCATAGGAACATTTGGATTTTGGTTTTCCTCCAACTACGGCTGAAAGCATCTCTTTCTTCCCCATCTTCGGTCTGGTAAGACATTATTCAATTATTCCTCTCCAAGCATCTCTTGAACTCACCTGAGCTTCTCCAGCTTCTATTTTCTCTCCTCTCAGCTCAATTCGTCCTCCCCGCATCAACCGTGTCGCCGTCGCTTCGATCAACATTGTCAGAGCTCCACCGTGCTTCTTCGGCTCTCCTCTTCGCTTTGGTAGGTTCACTACACCTCCTAGATGCTCATGCATGTGTTGTTTAGCTTGATGCGTCGTCGGGGTTGAAGTTGGCCCATAGCCGTAGCTCTACCTCTTCTCCTCACCGTCGCACCGCCGATGTAGGCCCCCGGAGCTTTCCCCGCCGATACCGGTAGGATCACAAGAGTGAGAGCATTCCATTTCTGGCCTTGGTCCGCGCCGCCGAGGTCCACATCGTCGGTGAGATGTCGGGCAAAGTAACGGCCGAGAAGCTCCCCTGTTCGGACAATCACTGTAGCCCAATCATTAGCGTAATCGCTATCAAATTAGGGTAAATCAATAATTACTGTCGGCTAAGCATTTATTAGTTGCTACGTTTAATTGCTTTGAGTATATAACATGCGGGCCTGGTGCATTAAGTGCATAATGATCCCTGGTCCATGGACCATGCAATGTGCATGTGGACCTTCAGTCCATGCACTATTTGCATGGACCGAGCCGATGACATCTGGACCTCACATGTCAGTAGGGGATTATCCGGGAATTAAAAGAAAAATAAAACCCTATGAAGTGGTCCCCACATGTCAATGATAGAGGCTAGGTTAGCCTGAGTATAAAAAGTTTTTAATGCAATAGAAAACTCATAAAAGAAATATTTTTGCACTGAAAATTTAATTAACTTTGAAAATTCATAGAAAATTCATATGAACTCCAAATGAGATCAATCCAATTGGGATGTTCACCAAATATTATTCTCTAGCAGGTCATGTAGTTTTTGTTCCCACCACTAGTCTGTGAATTTTTGTGAAAAGAATTAATTTCAGCCAAAAGCTACAGTAACCTGATTTTTGAGGATTTTCTTTCCAATAGACTTGCAAAAGGCTATAACTTTCACATATGAACTCTTATTGAACTAATTATTTCATCTAAAATCATGATCTCACTACGGTGAAAATTTCATGCATTTTTTAGCCATTTGGATTTTTTCGGTGTTTTCGATGTTTATTCGATATCATTTCTCTCTAGATTCCAAAGTGCCGGAAGTGAACGGTTACACAAACAAGAGCGAACAAGTGGACTTCCAACAAAGCTAGCATCATATTGCTCCCATATTTTGTTAATCCAGTATTTTAAATTACAATGATACTTGCTTGCATGCTAATTTTTGATATATCGATACTTTGTAAGTTTAGTTAGCTATGTCCTAACTCTTGCAGGTTATCCTTGATATATTCCCACTTATTGTTCAATAAGCTTAAGATAGATGTTTTGTGATGAATTATTTACCATATATATGGATGCTTAGTCTTGCAAGTCAGTAGATACGGTAGTTCGGCTTACAGGGTTAACCTGTCGACTGAGGGCAACACCAAACAATTTACTTTTATGATTTCGTCCCGATCTTTGAATCTGATTATTAAGTTTAGATTGTCAAATTTTAAAATAGTTTAGGTCTGGACAAGTGATTAGTAGGGTGGGTGCCTTCGTGCATGACACTCGGGTATTGTGGTAGTCTTGTCTGGATCGTCAAGGACCGAACTTTGCGTTGTCATTCCAAGTACCGCACGTACTTCCACACGTGGTGTATGGGCGCCGCTTGGTCAAGTAAGGGGAGGGTCTTGTTGGGTTGAAACACAGGTGGTGTGAGGACATCATGTGTTTGATCATATGTTCGTAGGAATCCGATGCAATTTTCTATAACATGCGAGGGAGCATTATTTTTCTTTTTGTAAATTGTATCGACATCTCCAACACAACGTGTGTTCCTGCTTAGCAAGTTCTATAAATAACTTGTACTGAGTTGGGGTTTCATCTCGCATGGGTGATTCAACTTAATAAGGTCGTCTTGCTGAAAAATATCGAGTCGCCCACTACTACAAAACATGCTATAGTAGACGCCCCATCGCTGCATTTGCCTTTGGAACCGCTCGTGTTGGGTTTGTCTAGACTGCGTTTAGCGCCGCTATTATCACGAGCATTTTATTTAGAAGAATCGCTCGTGATAGTCATCTATCACTGAGCGGTTCATTAATAGAACTGCGTGCGGATTATCGCTGCACGGTTCTATTCACAAACCGCTCGGTGATATCTAGTTAATCCTGAGCGGTTCTCATTCGTAATCGTCAGGTACTATCACGCATTTGTCTCAATAAGAATCGCTCAGGATAGTACGCACGATTCTCAATGAGAACCGCTCGCGATATTGTTATCACTGAGCGGTTCTAATTAAGAACCGCTCGTGATATCTCGCCATCATATAAATTGCGCCGACACAACCTTCGCGATCGCCGCTTCCGCTGCACCGCCGCTCGAGGCCATGTGTCCACCGCCGCAGACCGCTTTGGAGGCTATGTGTCCATCGCCGCGACTACCGCCTTTTGCCGCCGCCTCTATCACCGCTTTTACCGCTCTCGAGCAACCCCCGCCGATGGCTCCACTTAGATGTGCTCTCTCTCCCATGCGCCACTTCTCGCCTCTAGCTCCTCCAACTCGCTCCTTCTTGTTCTAACCGAGCCGCTTGTTTATCCGCTCGGTGAAAATTCAACAAGATAGTGAGGTGCGGTTGAAGATTATTGGCACAAAAATTCCAACTTGGATTTGCTCATTTTTGTTTAGAATTTTGAGGCATAGCTATGTAAATACTAAATAATCGCCATATGTTATTGCCATTATACTTGGTGATGAAATTTGATATGCAAGACCACTAGGTGATTGCATATGATTATTTTCTTTATAATGTCTATGAAAAGGCATATGTGGTTTTGTAGGCAAATAACAACCTTGGTGTAGGTCAAATTAATTAGTCCAAAGTAATATCGGCATATCACTATAAATTCGTAGATGGGATGCAAATAGGGTCGTTCTTTTGTCATGTGAAACGCCCCGGTCTTCTACCATACATTGTAGATAATTGAGGATTAGATGCTCAAGACTCTAGTCCTATTTGGTATGGTCTTAGATGTTTGTCGATGCAATAGTTATCTATGACTAGATATTTTGTGAAAATATTGAAATTTGGAGTTGGTACAATTCTCTCTTCCTAGAGGCATATCGATGCCTAAAGCAAGAAAGAAAACTTAGTTATGAAGCTTCACTTGCATATTTAAATTCATGTTTGCTATAAATTAATCGCTAATCAATTTGACACTAATTTGTTACATGCGAGTGTAGATGGATCGAAATCGATGTAATGTGTGAACCGTGTGAGTCAAGAGTACATTAATGGCGTGGTTGCTTTTAGAAGAGCCACGAGGTGATATGTTGAAGAAGGATAAATTTTATGTATCGTCCATGCATTGATTGCGAATCAAGATGTTTAACAACGCCAAGCGCAGATCGAAGCGCACTTGATTCAAGGGGTTTCAAAAAGGGTATACATGTTGGACCATCACGGTGAAGAGCGATTATACGAAGTTAATAATGATGACATCAGAGGAAATCAACGATTTGCGGATGTGGATATGCTTTTGATGAGGACGGTGGCATAATGACAATGTGGATCGATGCTACGATGCGTAAGAGAACTACAAAGGAGAGAGAGTTTTGTAAATTCGAGGGCTTAAGGGAGGACTCGGTGAGACCTTTGTTCCTGGTACGCAAGCCGAATATACAAGGTTGTCAACCGTGCTTGAATTGCTGAAATTGAAGGCAAGCAATGGTTGGTCCGATAAGAGTTTCACGGCGTTGTTAGGGTCTCTAGCGGACATCCTTCCGAAGGAAAACGTGTTGCCCATCACCACCTATCAAGCAAAGAAGGTTATTTGTCCATTGGGAATGGAAGTAGAAAAAATACATGCATGTCCTAACGATTGTATCCTCTACCGTAAAGAGTATGCGGACATGCATGTATGTCCTGTGTGCAAAGCATCCCGATACAAGCATCGAATCTTCGCTAAGGTGAAGCAAGGACCTCTGCTAAGATGTTATGGTATCCGCCGTGATCCCACGCTTGAAGCGTTTATTTGCGAACCCAAAGGAGGCAAGATTGTCAGTGTTGGCACTCAGAGGAGCGTAAGAGAGATGGAAAGCTAAAACACCTGCTGATTACGCCAAAGGAGAAACTTTGATCGAGCTTCAAGAGTTTGGTGCGAACCGAGGAACATAAGGTTAGGGTTGAGTACGGATGGAATGAATCCTTTCGGTAATATGAGCAACCGACATAGCACTGCCCGTGAATCTATGTATGTACAACCTTCCTCCTTGGTCAGTGTATGAAGCGAAAGTACATTTTGATGTCACTACTTATCCAAGGGTCAAGCAACCTGGGAATGATATTGATGTGTACCTAGCACCATTGCCGGAAGATCTTGTGACAACGTGGAACGAAGGGTACAGATATGGGATGCGTGATAAACGAGAGAACTTCACTTTACACGCCATGTTGTTCTCGCACCATCAATGATTTTTCTACCTTTGGTAACTGGCTTGCCAGCTTCAAGACAAATGGAGCCAAAGCCCATCTCAAGACTGCTTAGATGCTACGGAGAGTGTATGGTTTGAACAACTCAAGAAAAGCTGTATATATCGTCACCAGTATGTTCCTTCCTCAGAGTCACCCATACCGCAAGATGAAGAAACAATTCGACAAAAATAAGGAGGACGGTTCAGCTCAAGGGCTTTTAGAGGGAGAGAGGTCTATGATATGGTTAAGGATATCGATGTTGTGCTTGGGAAGGGACGTAAATTAAGAACCAGTTAGAAGAACATCTGGAAGAAGCGGTCAATTTTTTAGGACTTGTCTTATTGGGAGCACTTAGAAGTTCGCCACTGCATCAACGTCATGCACGTAGAGAAGAATGTATGTGATAGCTTGATTGGTCTCTTACTGAACATTAGTGGCAAAACAAAGGATGGTGTTAATGCACGCGTGACTTGGTTGATATGAACATAAGGACCGAGTTAGCGAAAGAGACCGATCTGAGATGAACGTACCTTCCCCACTTGCTACACTGGCCCAAGGCCGAGAGAAATGAATCGTGCGAGCTTGCATGGTGTGAAAGTCCCGTCTGTTACTCCGCTAACATTAAGAAACTTGTTTCTATGCAAGATTTGAAATTAATTGGTATGAAGTATCATGATTGTTGTCGGGACCCAAAATTACAATTCAGGACCCTCTGTGTTTAACGCACTAGCCCAGGATCACGCTAGTGCACACAGTGGTAACAAAGATGGAAATCGATCCATACAAGCGAATAATAACATAAACGAATAACTTTGATTAATAAATAATGGTTTTGACCTTAAGGTCGAGTTTACATTTATTCAAGCCACACAGGGCTAACAGAGAAATAAATAGCAGCGGAAACGGAAACGGCAGTGGCGTCCCATCGATTCACCACAGGCAACCGACTGGGATCAAGACCTCATGATCAGGCACCTTCGATGTACTCGTCCTCGAATGCTGGCGAAGACTCCTCCTCTTCTTCTTGATTCGTCAAAACAAGCGTGAGTACACACCGCTACTATAAGCCACACCACGAGATGCAAAATATACATCTTTGGCTTTTTACAAGGAAAGGCATTACGTGGCTCTTTGCATAAATGCAACTTTGCAATTGAATACAAGTAATAGATTGAAAACAAGTAAAACAAATAGACAATAATAATTTAACAATTTATTTCACAAAGACGCACACAGCCTAAACAGGTTATTCACATAGCTAGATGATTTAAATCACATAGCTCCCTTCCCACACAGCTTTATGAAGATCTACCCCAGTGTGAAATCCCGAGCATTGTCCATGACATGACGCTATTCGAATAGATTAAATACACTCTGCAGAGTTTGTACACTTTACCCACAAGATACAATTAGTGTAGCTAACACTAATCATAACAAAGCATTTCAGATACCTTATCTTACTATGCTAGGCCCGTCTCAAAACAGGCATGTGGTCGCAGGGGCTCAGTTCAATGGCGCACATGGTGAGGTCCTTAATTGACCAAGGCAAGACTTCCACATGTTAAGTAAACCACACAGACACACAGATTATTATTCACACAGTCCACACAGTCCACCATTTCACACAAGATCCACCTTTGCCTCGGTCCAAATCCTTTTACCACGCGGTTCGTTTAAGTGCAACATATGCCACAAAGACACATAGTACACACAGTTATTCAAGATTGCATATTCACTTAGTCGATTAATAATTTGCAACTTCACATGAATAAATGAATGGTGGCATGACTAAGCAATCTAATCAAGACTAACCAACCCACGTTGGTGCTACAATATTTACCAACTAAAATATCCACTAGGGTGACAAGGAATTTAGACATAGCAATTAACAAGGATGGCATAACAATTGGGATTAACATCTACACCCAAAAGCATTTAAATAATTACTTGAATTAAAATACAATAATTGAAATTAAAATACTTTTAGCAAACTGGGAATCAAGATGGTCAAAGGTATAGCTTGCCTTGAAAAGGATCTAGGAATTGATCTTGGTCTTGGAAAGGTCCTTCTTCTTCAACTCTTCCAAAGAAATCGAAGTCTACTACAAAGCGACACAAACAAACAAACTAAATAAATAACAGAAGCAAATAACTCCAATAAAATAATTAAAAATCTCCAATAGATAGATCTGGATTTTAGACGAATTTAGAAATTTGAATGGATGAATTTGGAGTTAGGATGCAAAAGATATGGGGTTTCAAAGTTTGAATCTAAAGAAAACCCTAAAAATTGGATTTTCTGGAATTCCGAATTATTTCTTAACAGAAAAATTGGAAAATTGCGTCAGCATGACATCAGCATGACGTCAGCCCTGGGAATTTCGGAAAAGAAATAAATAAAAGAAAACCTGACGTGTGGGGCCCACACGTCAGTGGCACGGCTCACGGTGGACTTGGTCCACCGAGCCTCCGGATCTGAAATTTGGCGTGGCGCGCTTCTGCGCTGCAGCGTGCTTCGCAGTGCCACAGCGTGGGCGACGCGTCGCACGCGGAGGTGAGGCGGCTGGCGATGTGGCTCGCCACGTAGGACCCGACGGCGGCGACGGCTTGGACGCCCCGACAACGACGAACGGCGGCTCGCCGGCGAGGGTGAGTGCTACCACCGCGTAGCCGTGTTATTGCACACTGATGATGCGCTTCCGGTGGTCGAGGATGTCCGAGGTGGCGGGCGGCTTGAGCGCGTGAGTGGTTCGGACGATTGTCGGACGGGGAGCTCCGGCGGTTCTGGCGCTGAAGGGATCGAGGAGGTAGAGGTGGCGATGGCGATCTCGATGGTGCACTCCACGATGACGCGCAGCCGACGCTTGCGCATTTGATTTGTGAAGCGCGCGCCGTGAAACCCTAGATGGAGAATCTTGTGTGAGAGCTCGGAAGGGGAAATCGGGTGAGGGTTTTGGGAAAGGAGGCGAGGGCGAGGCTCGGGATGCTATTTATAGGGCCTAGGCGGCCTCGAGGCGACGTGCCGGCGGCGGAGGTTGAAACCACCCGAGAAGTGCTCACGGATAAAACGAGATAGAGACGATTTCGAAATTTGAAATCATCAGAAACGGGTGCGGTGGGGATAAGGCTTCTAGATGGACTCATCCGCGCACGAAATCGACGTCCCTTGAGCATTTGTCGGACGAGCTCGGAGCAGCGAAAATGGCGGACGCGGCAGCGACGCGGAGACAGAGACCGAGTCGGGGACGACGACGTTAAAGAACCCCACTTGCCGTCGTGGCGAAATGAGCGGCCCACTGCAGAGAGGCGAGGCGTCTTGGCGCGTGAGATCGCCGTCCAACCACGATCGGACTGACTCCACGGAGAGATGGGCGGATGAACAAGATCTTTGGAGAGATTCAAAATTAACGATTTGTTTGGAGATTTTAAATAGGTTTTTCTTTTAAGAAAATACGAAAATCCAAATAAGCAAAATAAAATAGCAAATGAACTTGGAAAAATTCCAGAAAATTCTAGAAAATATGTCCAAGCACATAGAATCCAAATAAAATAGTTTTGACTATTGTTCATGTTGACTTTAGTCATATTAAATTGTTTTGTTGTTCAAAGTCCAATATTAAGCTTTTTGAATTAAATTCAAATAAATCCAAATGGTGAATTTTCTCCCTACTAACTATTCAAATGATTTTTAAAGCTCTAAAAATTGGGATGTTACAAACCTCCCCCCCTTAAAGGAATCTCGTCCCCGAGATTCAGGCTAGCTGGAGAAAAGGCTAAGGAATTCGGCTTTCGGCTCTTCTTCACGTTCCCACGTTGCTTCACCTTCTGAGTGGTGGCTCCACTGCACTTTGCAAAAACGAACCGTCTTGCTTCTGGTCCGATGTTCTGCGACATCCAGAATCTTGACCGGCTGCTCTTTGTAGGTGAGGTCTTCTTTTAGTTCAATTGACTCTAACAGTGCTTGTTCTTCCGGCACACGAAGACATTTCTTTAGCTGTGAGACATGAAAGACATCGTGTACTCCTGCTAGTGATTGTGGTAGCTCTAACTGATAAGCTACTTCTCCACGGCGTTCCAAAATCTTGAATGTACCAACATACCGAGGGGCAAGCTTTCCTTTGGCATGGAACCTTTTCACACCTCTGAGGGGCGTAACTCGGAGATACACAAAATCTTTTGGCTCGAAACTGAGATCACGACGACGATTATCAGCATAACTCTTCTGCCTCGACTGAGCTATCTTTAGTCTCTCTCTGATCATGGACACTTGCTCTTCTGCTTCTTGAATAATATCTGGACCAAAGACTGTACGTTCAGCTATTTCTGTCCAATTCAACGGGGTTCTGCAGGCACGACCATACAAGGCTTCAAACGGCGACATTTGCAGACTAGCTTGATAGCTGTTGTTGTCTGAGAACTACGCATATGGCAAACTCTTATCCCAGCGGGTAGCATTTGCTAGAACCACGTGCTCTCAACATATCTTCAATATCGATTAACCCTTTGATCATCCATCACATGCAGGGGATGATACGCGATCTTGAAATTCAGAGTGAGTCCCTAAGGCTTCATGCAAACTCGCCAAAATCGGAGGTGAACCGAGATCCTCGATCGACACTATCTTCTTAGGTACACCATACAAACCGACAATCTTTGACATATATAGCTCGTTAGACGATCTCCTGAGTGCGTGGTTTTGGTGGCAAGAAATGGGCAACTTTAGTCAAACGATCCACTATTACCCAAATCGAATCATAACCCGATTGAGTCTTGGATAATCCGGTAATGAAATCCATTCTGATTTCTTTCCACTTCCACTCTGGAATCTTCAAAGGTTACCTTGAGACTTTCTTTGGTCTCGATGTTACTGCTTTGACTTTCGACACATCGCTGAAGGCAACGAACTACGCAGCGTCCGTTTCAAATTTGGCCACCAAAACTTATTCTTAACATCTGATACATCTTAGTACTACCGGGGTGAATCGAATACTTTGAGTCATGGGCCTCCTTAGGATTATTTGTCTCAATCCATCAACATTTGGAGCAGAATCGTCCATTGATCCACAAGATGTCCTCGATCATCCTTTGTGAAGTCCTTGAACTTCCTTCATCATCTTCTTCTTGATGTCGAGAACTCGAATCTTTAATTTGAGCTTCACGAATCTGCTTCTCCAAAGTAGATCGACTTCCAAATTTGCCACGAATCCTTGAGATACTACTTCTAGCTTGACACTTAAGAATTCTTCTTGAAGTTACGAACAAACCTCTTTTACTTCCATTGCATTGCGATGGCTCTTCTGACTCAAAGCATCTGCAACTACATTGGCTTTACCGGGATGGTAATGGATTCCAAGATTATAATCCTTTATCAATTCTAGCCATCTTCTCTGTCTCATATTCAGATCCGACTGAGTAAAAATGTATTTCAAGCTCTTATGATCTGTGTATATCTCGCAGCGATTACCGATGAGGTAATGACGCCAAATGTTTAAAGCATGCACTACTGCCGCTAATTCCAGATCATGGGTAGGATAGTTCTCTTCATGAGGCCTTAACTGCCTTGACGCATAAGCGACAGCTCTTCCTTCTTGCATCAGGACACACCCTAATCCTTAACGCGAAGCATCACAATAGATATCAAAATCCTTGCGAATATCTGGCAAAATTAGCACTGGGGCTGAAGTCAAACGTTTCTTCAATTCTTGAAAACTTTCTTCACAAGCTGGGGTCCAGGTAAACTTTTTCTCCTTCTTCAACAATTGCGTAAGAGGTTTAGCAATCGACGAGAATCCTTCAATGAAACGGCAATAATATCCTGCTAATCCCAAGAAACTGCGAATCTGAGTGACAGTCTTGGGTTGTTCCCAATGTATCTTGCTTTAACCTTCTTGGGGTCAATTGCTACTCCTGCAATTTGTCATTACATGACCAAGGAAATCCACTTCCTTTTAAAATCACACTTGCTAAACTTAGCATACAACTGATGCTCTCTGAGCTTATCTAGGATTAATCTCAAATGTTCAGCATGTTCTTCTTCTGACTTGGAGTAAACCAAAATATCATCGATGAATACAACTACAAATTTGTCCAAATATTCCATGAATACCTTATTCATCATGTTCATGAAATAGGCAGGGGCATTAGTCAAACCAAAGGACATGACTAGGAACTCATAATGTCCGTACCGTGTTGAGAAAGCGGTCTTAGGTACATCCTTAGGACAAATCTTCAATTGATGGTAACCTGATCGCAGATTGATCTTCGAGAACACTCTGGCTCCCTTCATCTGATCAAACAGATCATCAATCCGGGGCAATGGATACTTATTCTTGATGGTGACTTCATTGAGAGCTCGGTAGTCGATGCACATCCTCATGCTTCCATCCTTCTTCTTGACAAACAAGACTGGTGGTCCCCATGGCGACGAACTAGGCCTCACAAAACCTTTCTCCAAGAGTTCTTCTATTTGCTTCTTCATTTCCACTAACTCATCGGTTGGCATCCGATAAGGTCTCTTCGAGATGGGTGCTGTACCTGGCACTAGATCGATGACAAACTCGATGTCACGATCCGGTGGCATCCCTGGTAATTCTTCTGGGAACACATCTGGATACTCTTTGACGACTGGCACATCTTCCAACTTAACGGTCTTCAGGCTGTTGACTATCAAATGCCCATTACGCACTGAGGTAGCTAGGAACTCCACTTTGTTTCCTTTGGTATCCTCGATTGTAACGGCTCTTCGGCCACAATCTAGCACGGCTTTGTGCTTGGTTAACCAATCCATGCCAAGGATGATATCTATGGTTTGGGTGTCTAGAATAATTAGGTTAGCTAGAAACTCAACTCCACTATGAGTAACTTAGCCCTAAACAACCCACATTAGAACTTAGCTCTGCTCAGGTATTGGACTAACGAGTACGCTTAAGATGCATAACTTCTAATTTATTCTTAGTTGCAAAAACTCGAAACAAGCGAATCTGAAGCTCGGAATCAAAATGCAATGAGATCACAGTACTGAATTTACTAGGAACTTACCCAAGTCTGACGTCCGGTGCTTCACAGGCTCCTTCGAGTGGCGTGATTAACACGACCTCGACAACGGACCGAGGCGTCCCTCTGGTTGACCGGTTCCTGAGAGACTCCTTGGTTGTTACCTGCAGGGTCTTGGCAGGTGTTGCTCCAAGGTTGAAGCGGACTGGAGTGATAGTGCCCTTCTGAGGACACTGATTAGCAAAATGCCCTGGCTGACGGCAATTGTAACACACTCTTGGTTCATTCTGCCTGTTGTTGTTCCCTGGGGTGGGGTTGACTGGTGTAGGGTTACGAGAATTTCGAGCAAAGGGACGAGTCTTGAAAGGCGGTGCGAGCGTCTGAGCCGAAATGAAATAAACTGCTATGGCACTATCCTTGCCCTCTGCTGTTGTGGCTGGTGGCTTCCCTGCTGAGCCATCCTACGCTTGCGGTGATCCTCCAGTTCTTTGCGTTTGTCCTCCATGACCAACGCCTTGTTAATCAACTCCTGGAAATCCGGGAAGGTGTGGGCAAGCAGATTGACTTGTAGCCCTGAGTTCAAACCCTTCAAGAAGCGGCTCTGGCGAGACCTGTCGGTGGCAACATCCTCTGGAGCATAGTGAGCTAGCTGAGAAAACTTATTCAGGTAGTCAGTCACTGACATACCCCCTTGCTTGAGAGCGCGGAACTCATCCTTCTTCAGATCCATAATGCCTTCAAGTACATGATATTGGCGAAAGGCTGCGGAGAATTCTTCCTAGGTGATATTCTGCGGTGCCTCATGCGCTACGCAGAAGTTCTCCCACCACTCAGCAGCTATGCCCTCCATCTGATGAGTGGCATACAACACCTTCTCGCGATCGCTGCATTGGGTGATCAGCAGCTTCCTCTCAATTACGCGAAGCCAATCATCAGCTTCTACCAGCGAGACATGTCCAGAGAAAGTTGGAGGACGGGTCCTCATGAATTCAGCCAACTTGGATGGTCCCTGATGACCATGAGCGGTTGGGGCTCCTCCCTGATGATGGTTGTGGTTGTTGTTGTTGTTGTTGTTGCTCATAGCTTGCATCTGGTTCATCATGGTGTACATCATCTGCGTTTGTGCTGCCATGAAGGCTCCAAAGTTCTGCAAATCAATAGGTGGTGCTTGGGGTGGCACTGCTCCTGTAGGGGTTTGCTCATTGCCTTCTGATCCTTGGGCTCCGGAGCCACTTGCGGCGGCATGGCGAGTCTGAACCATCTGGTGAGGTTCCATGAGTTAGATAAGGTATAGAGCACAATACAAGTTAAGAACTAGGCAGGGGATAGATTAAACCCAACAAACACAGCTCAAGAAACTTCAAATGAAATAATCTTCATTAATATTTTAATAGCATGGCTGCAACAAATGCCTAAGGGCCTTTGCAGCTCATACTTGCACACAGGAAAATAAAGTGAACCTAAGCACACAAGCTACCGCCTAAAGGGCGACTCGAAAAGGAAGCGGCTAAGCTCGAGTAAATTGGAACTCAAGCGAACTACTCCTCGAGAAAGCCTCCAAAGCCACGGCGGCGCTCACGCTGGTGTAGACTCACAGAAGTGGTGGCATCTCATGAATCGGTTCGATGCCTCGGGGCCGGTGCAGCGAGAGCACGTATCTTTGGAGTGCGGCGTGGCCGCTCCTCCATTTGTCTTGAGCTCGGTGGGTCCTCTGGTCATGCAACCTCTGCGGGGTTCTCCGGAATCTCCTCTGGATCCTCTGGAATCTCCTCGGCTTCTTCTGGCTCTTCTTCTTGATCACCTTAGAGCTCATGTTGACCGTAGAGAGCTTGCTCTAGGACGGCGATCCTTTCCTCGGCTGCTTCCCAGGCCTGATAGGCGCACCTCACGGTGGCGGCCATCTCCACGACTCCTCTGAAAGTATGAATTGTGCAAGATGCACCACTGTGGCATTGCCTTCCCCGTGTGTAGACGGAAAGCGTGCAGATATCTCCCCTGAAGCAGCTCTGGGATGGTAGCGGTAAACGGTGTGCTGCAGTTCTCCAGCGTAGATGTGGCAGACTCGGAGCATGGCCAGACGCGACGACTCCTGGATTCCTTGCATGAAGGCGATCCTCCTGACTGAGATATCCAAAGGCTGGCTGCCTCTAGTGTTGCTCCTGGTGTAGACCGTCAGGCGGCAGACTATACCACGATCCCGTCCGTTGACCATGTACTCACTGCCACGGTACATCAGGCAGTCGAAGCCTCCAAGTGTCTACAACAACTTCCACAGCTCTGCGGCAAGTCCTCCGTTGCAATCTCCGAAAGTCTGAAGGTAAGGCATCTGTCAAGACAGACAAGGTGTAAGAACCACATTAAAACAGCGGAGAGAGGAAAGATTATAGCAATAGATGAGTCAAGAGAGATATGAGAGGAGTTAAGCAATTCATTTAGTCTTGCAAGTTAAATTTTCTTTTAGAAAATAATTTGGACACTTAAACGGCCGATCTAACTAAGGTCTAGACCTCATAACGAGATGGCTCGATACCATCTCTGTCGGGACCCAAAATTACAATTCAGGACCCTTTGTATTTAACGCACTAGCCTAGGATCACGCTAGTGCACACAGTGGTAACAAAGATGGAAATCGATCCATACAAGCGAATAATAACATAAATGAATAACTTTGATTAATAAATAATGGTTTTGACCTTAAGGTCAAGTTTACATTTATTCAAGCCACGCAGGGCTAACAGAGAAATAAATAGGAGCGGAAACGGAAACGGCAGTGGCGTCCCATCGATTCACCACAGGCAACCGACTGGGATCAAGACCTCACGATCGAGCACCTTCGATGTACTCGCCCTCGAATCTTTGGCGAAGACTCCTCCTCTTACGCTTGATTCGTCAAAACAAGCGTGAGTACACACCGTACTCGCAAGCCACACCACAGAGATGCAAAATATACATGCTGGCTTTTTACAAGGGAAAGGCATTCTGTGGCTCCTTTGCATAAATGCAACTTTTGCAATTGAATACAAGTAATAGATTGAAAACAAGTAAAACAAATAGACAATAATAATTTAACAATTTATTTCACAAAGACGCACACAGCCTAAACAGGTTATTCACATAGCTAGATGATTTAAATCACATAGCTCCCTTCCCACACAGTTTTATGAAGATCTACCCCTAGTGTGAAATCCCCGAGCATTGTCCATGACCGCGGACGCGGCTATTCGAATAGATTAAATACACTCTGCAGAGCTTGTACACTTTACCCACAAGATACAATTAGTGTAGCTAACACTAATCATAACAAAGCATTTCAGATACCTTATCTTACTATGCTAGGCCTGTCTCAAAACAGGCATGTTGTCGTACAGGGGGCTCAGTTCAATGGCGCACATGGTGAGGTCCTTAATTGACCAAGGCAAGACTTCCACATGTTAACAAAACCACACAGACACACAGATTATTATTTACACAGTCCACACAGTCCACCATTTCACACAGTATCCACCCCTTGCCTCAGTCCAAATCCTTTCACCACCCGGTTGGTTCAAGTGCAACATATGCCACAAAGACACATAGTACACACAGATTATTCAAGATTGCATATTCACTTAGTCAGATTAATAATTTGCAACTTCACATGAATAAATGAATCGTGGCATGACTAAGCAATCTAATCGCACTAACCAACCCACGTTGGTGCTACAATATTTACCAACTAAAATATCCACTAGGGTGACAAGGAATTTAGACATAGCAATTAACAAGGATGGCATAACAATTGGGATTAACATCTACACCCAAAAGCATTTAAATAATTACTTGAATTAAAATGCAATAATTTAAATTAAAATACTTATAGCAAACTGGGAATCAAGATGGTCAAAGGTATAGCTTGCCTTGAAAAGGATCTAGGAATTGATCTTGGTCTTGGAAAGGTCCTTCTTCTTCAACTCTTCCAAAGAAATAAAAGTCTACTCGCAAAACGACACAAACAAACAAACTAAATAAATAACAGAAGCAAATAACTCCAATAAAATAATTAAAATCTCCAATAGATAGATCTGGATTTTAGACGAATTTAGAAATTTGAATGGATGAATTTGGAGTTAGGATGCAAAAGATATGGGGTTTCAAAGTTTAAATCTAAAGAAAACCCTAAAATTGGATTTTTCGAATTCGAATTATTTCTTAACAGAAAAATCGAATATTGCGTCAACATGAAATCAGCATGACGTCGATACAGGAATTTCGGAAAAGAAATAAATAAAAGAAAACCTGACGTGTGGGGCCCACACGTCAGTGGCACGGCTCACGGTGGACTTGGTCCACCGAGCCTCCAGATCTGGGCTGGGCTGGCGTGGCGCACTTGCACACGTGTGGCGCTGACACGGCGCCCACGTGGTCGACACGCGCACGCAGAGGCGAGGTGGTCGCGATGTGGCTCGCCACGTAGGACCCGACGGCGGCGACGGCTTGGACGCCCCGACAACGGCGAACGGCGGCTCGCCGGTGAGGGTGAGTGCTACCACCGCGTAGCCCAGGTTATTGCGCACCTGATGATGCGCTTCGGGTGGTCGAGGATGTCTGAGGTGGCCGGCGGCGAGCTCGGAGCGGCGGAGTGGTTCGGACGATTGTCGGACGGGGGCTCCGGGGCGGTTCTCGCGACGCGAAGGGGATCAGGAGGTAGAGGTGGCGATGGCGATCTCGATGGTGCACTCCACGATGACGCGGCAGCGACAACGGTGGCGCAATTTGACGGCGAAGAGGCGCGGCCGTGAAACCCTAGATGGAGAATGCGGCGGCGCAGGAGCTCGGAAGGGGAAATCGGGTGAGGGTTTTGGGAAAGGAGGCGAGGGCGAGGCTCGGGGTGCTATTTATAGGGCCTAGGCGGCCTCGAGGCAACGTGCCGGCGGCGGAGATTGAAACCACCCGAGAAGTGCTTGCGGATAAAACGAGATAGAGACGATTTCGAAATTTGAAATCATCAGAAACGGGTGCGGTGGGGATAAGGCTTCTAGATGGACTCGTCCGCGCACGAAATCGACGTCCCTTGAGCATTTGTCGGACGAGCTCGGAGCAGTGAAAATGGCGGACGCGGCAGCGACGCGGAGACGGACACCGAGTCAGGGACGATGACGTTGCAGCGACCCCACCTGTCAGCGAGCGAAATGAGCGGCCCACACGGCAGAGAGCGAGAGGCGGCATGGCGTGAGATCGCCGTCCACTCGATCGGACGGACTCACGAGAGATGGGCGAGATGAACAAGATCTTGGTAGGAGAGATTCAGCCCAACGACTGTTTGGAGATTTTAAATAGGTTTTTCTTTTTAAGAAAATACCAGAAATCCAAATAAGCAAAATAAAATAGCAAATGAACTTGGAAAAATTCCAGAAAATTCTAGAAAATATATCCAAGCACATAGAATCCAAATAAAATAGTTTTGACTATTGTTCATGTTGACTTTAGTCATATTAAATTGTTTTGTTGTTCAAAGTCCAATATTAAGCTTTTTGAATTAAATTCAAATAAATCCAAATGGTGAATTTTCTCCCTACTAACTATTCAAATGATTTTTAAAGCTCTGAAAATTGGGATGTTACAATTGTCATGTGCTGATCACACAAATGCTTCCTGTTGCAATTAGAAGTATCTTGCCGAACAAGGTCTGAGTGGCAATCTTGAGGCCGGTGTTATTTTTTCAACTCAATTGCTCGAAGATCATTGATCCCCAAGGACTAGATGCTCTGCAGGCCGAGGTGGTGACGACTCTATGTCATCTTGAGATGTATTTCCCTCCGTCATTTTTCGATATCATGGTCCATCTCATTGTTCACCTTGTGAAAGAGATAAAGATATGTGGCCCTGTGTTCTTACGTCATATGTACCCGTTCGAGAGGTATATGGGAATTCTCAAGTCCTACGTACGGAATCGATCTCGACCGGAGAGCAGCATCATTGAAGGTAATTAGTTTATTCCATAACATCATGTGTTATGGACTTGTAATCTCTCATATATTTTGATGTCAACGTGAAATTGTCATGTGTTGATGTGTTATGGACTTGTCATCTTTGATATTGATAGCCAGTCATAAAGGATCTTTCTCACCTATATATTTGTAATAATACATTTCAAAGTTCCGCGGCAAGATTAAACGTGAATAACAAGAGGAGACCAACATACCAACAAGATAATATTATGCGCTTGTAATAAGCAGATGATAAAAAGACCATATCCTTTTTACATCACAGACGATAAAAAAGGATTAGCGATCCTATCTTAGCCTTCAACATATAATTAATTAATTTGTTCCACTAAACCGTCTCTGATATATATATATATTTCAACATATAATTAATATAGTAACTTCACCTCCAAACTTTTTTTTATTTTGGAATTTTCATATATATGGCCAAACAAATAAGGCGTTAAACATAAAAAGATTAAAAAACTAGAAACCTATAAATAAAGAAAGTTTTTCTAGTGGCGGAGGTAGGCTGCTATCTCCGTCTTCAATACTTCGTTGGCGGCGGCGTTGGGGGCGGACGGTTCGTGATCGAACGAAGTCTGAAATGCATCCACCGGCTGATGCGCTTGTTCGAGTGTCTCCCGAAGACCCTCGGACTGTTGAACCTAGAAGAATTGAGCCCATAGGCTCTCTTCTCTTGCTTGAGGGGTCTCGGCCTGGTCGACTCGATGCGTCTGCTGCCTCGGTCATAGATCAAGTGACAAAGAAGCCTCTTGGAGGCGTGCAACGTCATTTTAGAGGACCACGTCGACAGCGCGTAAACTTCGCTGAAAGTGGGAGATCACTCGGAAGACACGGCGGAGGAGGATGTCAAGGCGGCGGAAGGTGGCCGTCACCGCTCCGGCAAATTCTCGACGGAGGAGTGAAGACATTGTTGAAATAGTGTTCTTCTGCAAGACGGTTCAACGTCTGATGAGAGAGGTGCGTGTGCAGTCGGCGGGTAGGCCATCAATCTTGGCGACAAGGAAAGCAGAAGAGGCAACCATTTACTGTTTTTGTGGAGAAAGGGATCAAGGAGGTTGTGTGAAATACATTGTAGAAGGAACATCTATTTATAAAACAAGTTCTAAAGCCGAGCGGGAGACAAAGAGATATTTGGGGAGTCAGAGCGACGTTGGAAAATGAAGAGGCGGTTGTGATCGTGAGACGAAGAGACACACGCGGAAAAATGAAGAGACTTGTTGTTCATTTCTCACGAGAGAGTTATCACGACGGTTCCATAATAGAACCGCAAATGCAGTGATAAAGAATCCTGAGCGGTTCTATTTGAAACCGCTCGTGATATGTTTCATATCACGATGGTTTGATACTAGAACCGTCAGGATATATCCTGACGATTTGTAATAGAACCGCTCAGGATAAGGATATCACGACGGTTTCCTACTAGAACCGCTCGTGATATGGAAACGTATCGCATGCTTCTATTAGGGAACCGTCTGTGATAGCCTTATCACAGACGGTTTTTTAATAGAACCGTCTGTGATATACTTTTTATAAGGCGGGAACCGTTAGGGTTTTGCTCTCACTCGTCACATCTTCTCCCACACCCCTTAGGCTCTCGCGCGCTCGTTTGCCTCCTCTAGGGTTTAGGGCTCGCCCGTTCACCACCGACTACGACCTCGGTGCTGCCGCCCCCGACCTTGGCGCCCCCGACCTCGACGCCCCCGTTCACCTCCCCGGCCGTAAGCCCCGACGTCGCCGCCTCCGACCTCGACGCCGCCGCCCCCGACATCGACGACGCTGCACCGTCCTCCTCCCCTGTCGGCATCCTGCCTCTGCACCGGCCTCCTCCCCGCGCCGTCCTCCTCCCCGTGTCGGCCTCCTCCCTCTGCACCGGCCTTCTCCCCGCGCCGTCCTCCTCCCGTGTCGGCCTCCTCCCTGCACCGTCCTCCTCCCCGCGTCGGCCTCCTCCCCTGCACCGGCCTCCTCCTTGCACCGTGAGTTCTTGTGCGGCATCCTCTCTGTGAGTATTGCTCCTCTGTGGCAGTTCGGTTGATCTTTGCATATATATATTTGCAGTGCTAGTTGATACCTTGATCTGTATTAGTTCTGATTTCTGAATCTAGTACTGAAGATATTGCAAATTGATCAGTGGGCTTTGTTGACATGCTCTGTGATGAACTCTGTCTTATACTGAGATTGAATGTGATAGTTAGTTCATACTTGAGCTCTATTGTATTACTTGCTACTGTCAATATGATATACTGTTAATTGGTTACTTTCGGTTGAAAGCTAGTTATTCTGATTCTTCTGGTTCATTTGATCTCTAGCATTTGAAGTGGATACTGTTATGTCAGCCAATCGGCTTTATCACTGAACCTGTGTCTTCATGTTCAGTTCTATTGAGAGTATTCAGTTTTTGTTGGTAATCTAGTGACTAGTTTGTGATTCTTCTAGTAGTCTGTATGAGCTCATTCAACTTTTCATTTGCCATCTTGATCTCTATAGTCAACCTCTGTACTTCTTCCTGAGATTGAGCACGCTCCTCTCCTTCAGAAAGTAGAGCACTTTC
Organism: Phyllostachys edulis; assembly: GCA_036346405.1. NCBI lineage: Eukaryota > Viridiplantae > Streptophyta > Magnoliopsida > Poales > Poaceae > Phyllostachys > Phyllostachys edulis. The sequence goes on along the minus strand of JAYEVD010000279.1, from coordinate 333,279 downwards.
AGCCGAGGTCGGCGCCGCCCCCGACCTTGGCGCCCCCGACCTCGACGACGCCAGCTGACTGTCCTCCTCCCTGTCGTGCTGCCCCCTCCTGCAGACTGCCTCCTCCCGTGCCGTCCTCCTCCCGTGTCGGCCTCCTCCTCCTCTGCACTGCCTTCTCCCCACGCCGTCCTTCTCCCGTGTCGTCCTCCTCCTTGCACCTCCCTCCTCCCCGTCACTCCTCCTCTGACCTGAAGTTTAATCTGCTTTTGTTAACATTGAGATCATTTGACATTAAGCAAATTATTGTTTAGAGCTCATAGTTTGAATTTATATTATCATATTCATTTAATGAAGAGTATAGACAATAGGATTGAGATGTTAAAGACTTGTTCTTTAGCTACTCTCCTTCGAGAGCACATAATATCATCAATCAATATGTTGGAATAGTGTCTCGCGTAATTTGTTAATCTCTAGACCTTTTATTGGTGAGAGTTTAATCCGAAATAAAGTTTTACTTGATTCTATTTTGTTTCTATGTCTTCATTAAAGGCTAGTGTACCTTTGCTTAGCATTTCTTCGCGATCTGACACACTTGAGTGTACCTTTGTTTTATGCCAATCCTTCACGGCATAAAATAAATTGTACACTCCAATGTGTCGGGCTCGATGAAGTAGGCTCGAGCAAAGATGGGCTCGGGTTGTATCTATGCAAAAGATTCGTATCACAGACGGTTCTTATTAAGAACCATCTGTGATTCCTTTGCATTTCCTTAGAGAAGCTGGTGGATTAAGGAGTGTTAAATTCTTTAGGAATTATGCTTTAATGCTAATTAATTTTGTTGGGATTAATTCTGAAATTTTGCTAAAACTGCATTTTTTACAACAATCCAAAAAGAAAGTTTTACTTGATTCTATTTTGTTTCTATGTCTTCATTAAAGGCTAGTCTTCTGTACATGAAGCATTAAACCTTTGCTTAGCATTTTCTTTGTCGATCCTGACACACTTGAGTGTACCTTTGCTTCATGCCAATCCTCCACGGCACGAAGCAAATGGTACACTCCAGTGTGTCAGGCTCGATGAAGTAGGCTCGGGCAAAAGATTTGTATCACTAGTTTCTATCTATACAAAGATCACAAGAGAAGTTGGTGGATTAAGGAGTGTTAGGAGTGTTAGAATAGGAGCAGAGAGGCGGCGAGCCCTACAGGATTAAACCTTTGCTTAGCATTTCCTTCGTCGATCCTGACACATTTGAGTGTACCTTTGTTTTATGCCAGTCCTCCACGGCATAAAACAAATGGTACACTCCAGTGTGTCGGCCTCGATGAAGGCTCGGGCAAATATGGGCTCGGGCAAAGTTTTACTTGATTCTATTTTGTTTCTATGTCTTCATTAAAGGCTAGTCTTCTGTATATGAAGCATTAAATCTTTGCTTAGCATTTTCTTAGAGAAGCTGGTGGATTAAGGAATGTTAGGAGTGTTAGAATAGGAGCTAACTCGAGGCCTGAATTTAGCTAGCTAGCTCGCTCCTTGGGCGTTCATCCTAAACATTCAGGTGAAACACAGCCTACGTCGTCGATCCTGACACACTTAATTGTTTCATATTTATGCTAGAATTAATTATGATTATTTGCTAATATTGCACATGTTGAGCATATTATTAAGTTTAAATGTATATGTTAATTTGGGACACTTGCAATCCATTTTATTGCATATGTAACTTATATAGATAGCAAGTAAGCGAGATGGTAGAGGCATCTGTCTTCGCTGCCAATCCACCGACGCCCTGAGATGGAAGAGGCGCCGACGAGGCCGCCGTCACCGTGGACGATAATGACACGGAAGCGAGATGGCAGAGGACAATCGAAAATGCCTATGGGCCGACTGGTCATCACGGAGGTCAGTGACTTTGGGGTCCCTCTGAGTCCCAAGAGATCAGCGACGAGATTCTGGACCATCTGCGGGATACTTGGAAGGGAACGGGTCCCCATCACCACACCAAGGTGTAAGAACCTGACGAAACAAGCAAAAGGCGCGCTGTGGATAGAACTTTCAGAGAAGTTCACTATTCCAGAAGCAGATGTGGCACACGTGTGACGGACGGCGATGCTCACGATGGTTAAATCGTGGAGGACCTTCAAGAGCATTCTTGTCACGAAGTACATGAACACGGGTCAGACGCCCTTCGCGAAGTATAGATTCTTAACGCGGGAAGCATGGGACACCTTTGTGGCTATGAAAACGACAGCCGAATTTAAGGAGCAAAGTGCGGCGCACAAAGCTCTCCAGACACGAAACACTAACCCGCAGACTTTCGGCACGGCTGGCACGCGGTAAATATGAGGAATGGGCGGTGAGGAGGAGAACGAACCAGCCATTTCACGATATCACGAACCTGCGTTCCTAAGTCGGTTAAAAGCGAGGGCAAAAGTCTCGTCTTCGGTAGCATCTCTTTCACAAACCCGGCAGATCAGGAAGTGTCCCAACGTGTGGTAAATATGTCGAACTACCTAGTTGTTAATAAGTCCATAACTTCATAGTGTCTATAATAACATGATGACCTCTTGCAGCGTGACTTGACTGCCCAAGCTTCCCAATGCTCCTTCCATGCAGACAGGAAGAAGGATATACTATCTACGACCCTGGGAAACAAGGAGCACTTGGGTCGCACGCAAGGCCTTGGGGTTAATGTACCTTGGAGTCATGGATTCGCAGACGACTACTGCATGTATAGAAGTAGGAAGAGATCCAAGGACGAGCACGACGACCGGTTGGTACAGATGCTTACTGAAAAATTTGAAGAAAAGATAGCAGCATTGCAGGATCAAATGAATCAACTCTGAGGCGATCATAAGTCGCCCTGTTAATTTGGGAGTCGATCCGCCGACATCGGAGTAGCATTACGTCCACGCATAATTCTGAACATGACAACGTCCAATTACCGATAGACGACATCAAGGTAATGTACATCTATGGAATGCACCAAAGATAGACCTATAGAACGCCTTAGCTAATTGCGTATCGTTTTGTAGGAGCCAACGCGCTGCAAGCTCCAAGTGAGGATAGTCGGGTCCATTTCTGTTGAGGCTGCGCAGGGGATGGTGTATCCATACCAGAAAGGGGCAAGACAAAGACGTCCGTGTGGCGCAGGTTACGCCCGGTGGAGGTGGACGTGGTACATGAACATTTCATGGCTGTCCCACTGGAGATTCGCTCGAGCGAAGAGATCAGAACACTAGGGGACGCCGTCCACTCTTCTATCCAGTGGCCCAAGAAGGATATCGCCGACCCAAAGAAGCCACGATCCGGACACGACCATTCCTCTCCAACGGGACCTCGATGACTCCACCTCATGTTTCATCTCGAAGGCCACCTCTTCGAGTTCCGTGGAGAAGACGCCGGCGAACAAAGAAAGCGTGCCGCCAGACGGTTTTCGAAGTCGTCTCACAGAAGACGCTACCAATCGCTAAGGCCAAATCAAAATCGATTTAACGTTAAGGCGCCCCAAGTCCGGGAAGTCCGTGAAGTCCGCGATATCCGGGAACTATATCATCAGAAAACCGTTGTGCTCTGACGCAGTATTAATGCACGCTGGATATGCTTGTCAGGCTTTGCATGCCTGGTACTTGGAGAAGACCCAAAAGAAGGGGTGCGATACTGGAATCACCATCAGATACGAGGAGAAGCATTTCTTCAACGGGATGAGGTACTTCGTCGTGGGCTTCAATGACTTATATGACCTATTCAACCTCGTTGGCCTCGACGCCTCGCTTCTACGATATTGGACACTGTAAGCTCGTACAATCAAGTTCTACATTCATGTAATACCGATAAATATCACAACTCATTGCTTATGTATAGATACATGATGAAAAATGTCCGGGAATGGAAAGAACCGGTGGGTTTCCTCGACCCACATGTGGTATCGTTGCAAACCATCCAAGCAGACTCGTCCTTCGTCGAGAAATACATAACGAGGTCATTGCTTCGTCAGAAGAACATGAAGTACATAGTGGTGCCCTACAACCAGGGGTAAGTGTCACTACTTGCTATACAAATTTCATTTGTACTTTATACGCAGCACGAACTTAGGTTTAATGACTATAGCGACATACATGAGTAGGTACCACTGGATCCTTTTAGTTATTATACCCAAGAGGAACCATGTGATATACCTTGATTCCCTAATCCGCAACAAGCACGACTTCAGCGTTCTAAGAGGAATACTCGAGAGGTATGCTCATTTCCTCCATACATAACTCTATTGTAGTCTTCATTCGTTTGAAATGGCCAAGGATAACTTTTTGGAATCATGTAGGTCGTTCATCGATTATGTTGCCAACAAAGGAATATACGATGGAAAGAGCGCCCAACTAACACACAGGATGGATTTTCCGGTACGCGCTACAACATGATAATCCTATATCATACTTCATAATAACGCGTCTCGAACTGACTATACCTATATATGTAATTCTATTTTTGTAGTGCCGCCAGCAAAAAGATGATGAGTTATGTGCAATCTACGCCATATCATATGCAGCTAATCCTTAGAGCTAGGAAGAAGGATCCCGAGGTTTGTCAATCTCGAAATAATTATTTCCTAATTATAAATTTAAATATATATATAGCTTACCACTTTGCTCTTGCTAGCGACAGGCCTTGGATTTACAATGTGATGGACTCGTTGCGGAAGAGATCAAGGACATTCGAGGGAAGCTCTGCACCTTTATCAAGTCAGAAATCATTAACAACGATGGAGAGTTTCACTCCGTCGCCGACCCAGAGCATCACCCCGCCGACACCTCTCAACGCAAACAATTGACTCAATTGTAATCCAGTTGTAACTATAGCGACAATACTTGAACAAATGCGATCTTTTGTAATTTATTTTGAGTAATGATCACTTTGAGTTGTCAACAATTGATTATCTCTGATGAATCTGTTTTTGTGCATGCTTATTTTCAGAGGGCATGGCTAGCAATTCCTGAGGCTAGCCAAAAAAAACAGCAAAAATGTAGTCAGGAGTATGAACTATCACAGACGGTTTTTTGTTAAAGCCGTCTATGAAGGCATAGTATCACAGACGGTTTCCACTAAAAACCGTCTGTGATACGTGAATATCACAGACGGTTCTAAACCAAAACCATTTGTGATATTCGCGTATCACGGACGGTTTTTAGTGGAAACCGTCTGTGATACTAGCCTTCATAGACGGTTTTTAAAAACCGCTCGTGATAGTGCGATCACGACGGTTTTGAACCGTCTGTGATAATCTACTGTTATCACAGCATCAACAAATATAGACGGTTCAAAACCGTCTGTGATGACGGTTCCGAACCGTCTGTGATGTGGCTTCCTGTAGTAGTGGCCATCTCCCCGGCTGATATACCTTAGGAAGTGTGTCATTATCCGGAGGCTTACGGGCTGATCGAGTCGTGTGGGTAAAGTTGTACTCCCCTGTAGGGAATTAATCTATTCGAATAGCTGTGTCCACGGTTATAGACGACACTTGGTTTGAATGACTTCATCGTTATACTCTTAATTAAAATTGACTTGGACAACAACTTGGTATCCGCATGACCGGTATGTCATGCATTTTAGTTTATCAAAGTGGGCTGCCACTTTGGTATTGTTTGATCTATGTATATGTCAATGTCACTCAAATTATTTTGACAAAATTATGCTTGCTAAATGGTATTTATAAACTAGTATGTGTAGGGCTGAAAATTGGTGCTTTTATGCAAAGCTTAAACCACTAAAGCCTCTCTTTTGATTAGCATCTATCATGTATAATTTTTATTTTGTGTAAAACTTGCGAGTACATTTGTACTTAACCGGATTGTCCACTTTGTTCAGGTGAGAAAGATTATACCCTCGATCAATTCGTTAGCGCCAATTTTGGTGACGCTAATGAATGACGATGTTTCTAACCCCACTCGGTTGCCTTTGGGAGATGGGCACACCTTGCTGGAATTTTTGGTTCATAATACTTTGTTTCCGTTGCGTACTTCTTGTTGATCTTTAAATTTGGCCAGTCGGCCACTTTTGTAAATTATGGACATAAGTCATAGTTATGGATGCCACTTTGTAATATTATTGTATGCCTTGTGTATGACTGTGTACAATGTTGATAAGGATATGTGTGTGTTAGCCATTGATCTTGGGTGCTAACATGGGACACATATCCGAAGTGCTGACATGCTATTTGATTCATTTAAGTGTAGACTCGGGCTGCTAGGAGTCGGCTTTGGTGCAAACGCCTTCGAGTAGTATGCGGGTCGATTACTTTGTCATCAGCCGGGTCTTCTTACTTAAATTGGATTAAATTGGATTTATGTCCTTGGAAGCTCAGAGTTATTTTCATATGACTTGGAAGGTATAGGTCTTATGAATTTAACCCAGGGTCCCCACATATATCAGAATGTATAAATTGCTCGAAACAATATATAACAGTAGGTAATCTAATAGCTCAATGCACAATCTATGCACAATATCACATCCAATTGCATTTGTGATATCAATTCATCATAGAGCAATTCATCGAGCCCACAAAAAATCACTTTGTAATATCTCCCAGTGATAGGCACATACAAATCACACAGATAGAACCAAGAATTTTGTTGATGCTTTCATGCTCTGGTGCAAGCCTTGCACGTTCAGTCGCCACGGCACAGGGTATTCGGATCGCACACAGACGTTCTTCTGAGCTAGTTCCATTCACCAAACTTGCAAAACGATAACACGTTGTTCCAATTGTTATTTATTGTAGTCGTTAGACATAGGAACGTACGAGCACAAAGCCTGGCTCTTGCTGACCACGTCAAAGAAGATTTACCTTTCTCTTGCTGATCAGGTCACATAGTTATTGCCCGTCAACAGAAGGTATTGGAGGGACACACTCCCTTCTGCCTTCATAGCCATCCACCTTGACGGCCTCGGTACGATCTTGGACATTCAATAACATAGCTCTTCCTACGACGATGGACTCCACTGCATCATCGCTACCTCTTTACCTTCAGTGACTCAACTTACTGGCGATCCCAGTCTCGATCTCAACTCCAATTGTCCTTCGCCGGTGACACAACTAGATGACGACGGGGACTCACTCACATCAGAGCGTACACATGTGAGGACTTAGACGCACCTTACAAGAACTCACTCTTTGTGTTCGTGGACACAACTCACACGACACATGAATCCTAAAGCAACTCCACGTCTTCACGCGGCGGCGTGGTCAACAAGGCTACATGCAACATAATATTTACAATGCAAACATCATGGACATGTTGACGCACACTGTGTCACACTGTGTGCCGCCTCGACATGCCGGTGTAGCACCTCCACCCGACGCGCGCCGCTGCCCACGCCATCACGCCTCGCTGGTGATGAAGGAGATGAACTCAGAGACGCACTACTGCACAGTCTCCTTGGAGTCCTTGGCGATCTTCCCGTTGGCCGGATGGCCTTCTCCATGATGCGGCTGATGTTGGCGATGGGCAGGAACCGGTCCTGCTCCCTGATGCCCCATCCACCGCCTCTCCCTGATGGCCTTCTTCAACACAGTAGATTGGCACCACCATTGGAGCAACCAGCATCACGAAAATCCCATGCCGCCGCCGGCCGCACGCATTGCAGCTCCGCGCTCACCTGAGGCCGCCTCCGCGCCGCCTGAGCGTTGCAGGCTGCCACCTCGCCGCGTGCGCCCGAGGCGTAGCGCCGCCGTCGCCCGACCGAGCCGCCTGCTGCCCAACCGCGCCGCATGGCCTCTCCTCACACCTCGTTCTGATACTAATGTTGGATTTGGATCAATAAAAACTACACATATTCAATCACAGTTGACACATGCACTCTTTCTCAGGAGGAAGATGAAATGCGCACGAAAAACTGGCGACGCTACTCAACTGCTGCACCTTTTCTTTTCTTCTGTCAATCTATACACTAGAATCACACTTATACACTAGAAAACATGCACATTACTTCCTGGTATCACAAACACACTATCACCACTAACTCACGAACTAACTCACTCGTGCATTTCCTGCATGCTCGCCATGACGCATACTAGGCGCAAGACTCGGTACTACACGGTGCTGCTACTACCAACTAGATACACAAGTCAAGATTAATTTCCAACACGTAGTACTTCACTTCGCGTAGCCGATGCTGACGCCGCCGACAGTGACCAATTCGCCCCCGCACCTCGGCACCAGCGAGACGACGATCGTCTTGTCACCGTCCGCCCCGATATCGTCCAGTAAGTCACAGATGCCGAACCTCGCCACCGTCTTGAACGAGCCCTTCTTCTTCTTGGGCCGGATCATGTGCGGCGTGAGCCCGACGCTCCCGGCGCACTCCGCCGCTGCCGTCCCGTCTCCGTTTTCAGACTCGTTCACGTACACGTCGAACTTGACGTACTTGAAATGGTTGGCGATCTCGATCCCCTGGATGATCAGCACCTCCTCCTCGTCGTCCTTCTCCTTGCGGCTCCTCGAGACGTTGGGCCTCGTCACGGTCACTCGCACAGTCTTGTCCAAGGTCGCCGGGAGGGCGCCTGCGGTAGGCGCGGGCGTTCCGGCAGCTCTCTTTGCCGGTTTGGCGTTTAGCCACGGCAGGCCGACGTCCTGGTACGTGTAGCGCATGGCGGCCATGTCGAGGCAGTCGCGAACGCGGACGCGGACGAGGCGGGCCTCCTCGTCGTAGAAAAGGAAGCTTGCGTCGAGCCAGTCGGGGTCGGTGAAGTCGGTGTTGCTGGGGCGGAGGCCACGCCAAATGTGCCACATGCGGTCGACGTTGCCGTGGTGCGCGAAGAACACCGGGTCACGCCCCGCCGAGTAGAAGCTGCCCATGTCCTCGCCGTACGGCTGCCTCGGATCACCGGTCCATGAGTGGACTTGGTTGTGCGGCACGTTCTCGATGGAGCCCGCTCCTGGGTTCGGCTCGTCCCCAGCGCGGTAGGGCTGCCCCAGGAATAACTGTGTCTTCTTGGCACTGGCAATCATCTGATACCGACATATTGGTGTGTTATTTAATAATCAATAATTACATCCAGATTAATTGGAGTGTAACTTCAGTGATTTGCATTGGTTTATGTTGTACTAGTAGTACTGGCCTGACGGTACATGATCTTCAGGTTTTGATCCGTCAGCTGATCTTTTGGGATGCTGGGGTCGGTCCCATCGTAGTCGAGGTCGAGCGTGAACGGTGGCTGGTGGGCGGGGTTGCGCCTCTCGACATACAGCGGCGACGACTTATTGGCGTAGATCGTCGGCAGCGTCATGCTGTCCGGTGCGTCCCAGTTCCAGAACGGCAGCGCGAACGTGTCGTCGCCAATGAGCTTGCCGAGGATCCTCTCGTGGAAGTAGAGGTAGAACCTGCGTTCAATTCAACAAAGCAGTGCAACGTTCAGCACGCACATACAAAAATGCAGGTTGTTAATTACTACCCACAGGTGCATGCAACTGTGCTATGTGCACCAAATGACCAATGCTGATCATGTATATACCTGTGCCATGGGAAGAAGAGCCAGCAGTGATGTATCTGGATCTGCAAGTGCGGTAACCCAACCTGATCATACGCGCCGTCGCAGTTCGCACAGTGCACTCGCCACTGCTGCGCGAAGCTGCGCGGGTCATCGGCCGGCAGCTTCTTCATGAGTCCCACGGCTTTCTCGTACTTGGCTAAGTACTCCCTGTCCAACAGGTGCGCCGGCGGCCGCACGCGGAGTGGCGAGGAGGCCGGCGGCAGCTTGAAGTCGGTGATGTTGGTGCCAGCGCGGTATGTCGGGCAGCAGTTGGTGTCCGGTGGCGTATTGCCGAGGTCGGGCGGGTGGCAGTTGCGGAGGTCCGGGGCCTGGATGGGCGCCGCGAGTGCGCCACGTTGCGTGGCGAGGCCCGCGGCCGTGGCTAGAAAGAGGCCGAGGAGCACATCGCGGCGGTCGACACGGCCGCTGCCTGTGGCCTTGCATGAGAGATACCCCATGGTGTGTGCTAGCTAGAGTTGCGAGCCTGTGCCCTGTGTGCGAGTGGCTGTGGACAAATCATCGGTCTTAAATAGAGGCAGAAAGAGTTGCGTACGTTCGTGCTGGCGGCGCAGCTATACCCTTGTGTCTTTATTGTTAGTCCTATTGCGTATACATATCTGGCTTGCTTGTTCCGATGCAGCTATGCGTTCATGTTTATTATGTTCACGCTCGTGATATATCAATTCTCTTCTTGCTCATGTCATTGGACCTGTAGCGCAGCTCTCTCTTACTGCATTCATCCTTATGCCGTGTAGAACTAGGCCCACTGGTATATCGTTCTCTCTATTTTCTGTTCTAATCCTTTCATCTTAAACACAGTATTATTACGTAATGCAATTATTCTCTACTATGTCCAGCTTGAATACAACGCATGGTCTAATCAGGTAAGCATTTTTATCTTACTCTATAATGTCTTCATATCAATTGTAACCCACTTATAAATAGGTTTCCTCCACTCATACTACTCACTTACAGAATGTAGACAAACAGAGTATTACTCTCTACTATGTCCAGCTTGAAGACAATGCATGGTCTGATCAGGTAAGCATTTTTATCTTACTCTATAATGTCTTCATATCAATTGTAACCCACTTATAAATAGGTTTCCTCCACTCATACTACTCACTTACAGAATGTAGACAAATATAGTATTACTCTCTACTATGTCCAGCTTGAAGACAATGCATGGTCTGATCAGGTAAGCATTTTTATCTTACTCTATAATGTCTTTATATCAATTGTAACCTACTTATAAATAGGTTTCCTCCACTCATACTATTCACTTACAGAATGTAGACAAACAGAGCGCAGATTACCTCGAACAACAGACCTTTTTTGACACTAGTAACAAGCCAATCAACCCCCCCAGAAAAAAAAGCTACAAGATGTAAGTCACCAGAATTATCAATCTGCAAATTACTATCATAACTGTTTTACCTTTCTATTATTTCCGCCTGATATATCTTAAACTCCATTACTTACTCTGTACTCTCTATATATATATTTATTCATCCACAACTAGCTGCAAATTCTTGACAAATTTTTTTTGTTATTCTTGCATCCCATTGGTTAGTTTGGTCAGCCATATGTTAAGAATATGTAGTACATAGCCCAGATGTAAACAAATGCCATTACATTACAACTCTGCTTGCTTCAGGACTACACTACATAGATACAGTGATACATCAATCATAATGCATGTACTAAATACTTCTAAACTGCATTGTACAAGAATCTATATGATTGCTTCATCTCCTTGTTGGTTCCATACTACCACTACACGTACAACAGTCATTGATATCACTCGAAAATCTAAATCCTTATCTTGATTCATGTAAACACCAACAAACTACAACTCATAGCAACTGTCTCTATTCTTGTCATACAGAGCTAGAATCGTAATTATAATTATACTACATCCTATACAAAGTATAGACTAGGATTAATAGCCTTTTATCAGACCGAAAACTTACATGTTTTCGTAATTGTACAGGTTGCTGCACAATTCACCAACCAACAAATAATTCTAAGGTACAGTATGTGGCCTCCCTTTTCCATATTAAGATTTTGCAGTCTGTTATACACAACTTCTTAAAAGCCTCTCTTTAAATTTTATATGAAATAGGAATGCAGCCCATATGCTTCTGCTACAGAGCATCTGTTCAGACTCTTCCTATCCTACGGAATCCTTTTTTGTAGACTGCTATAATAGACTTTGGGCATCTTTTGTGTGTACTCCATACCTATATAACCAGTTTAGAGGAGGTATCAGACTGGCCAACATGTCATGTATGGTATTACGTATCAGCGTCGCCGATGACATCAGGATACTGTGGATGATGTTGGCTCACCTCAGCAAAACACCGAACCAATTGGTAGTAGAGAAACAACCGTTCTCGGACCACCTGTACCATGTCCGACAACAACGATGCGCGATCTGGAAGGCATGGAGTCCTAGTTGAATACGTTTGCTAGTCTCAGTAGGATACATTTGCATTAGGAAAGTTGAGTCCGGTTTTGTATCTTGGTTTGAATTAGGAATAGAGTTTGATAGATATCCTCGTTAGGAGGCTGTTTCTTGGAGTATAAGGATTAGCCAAATCAGTTAAAAGAGCAATAAGAAATTATTCAATCTTCCTTCCTCTGCTCCCTACCTATCTCTATCGTTCTTCTATCTCGAGGACTACTACCTCTGGCGCTTCCTTCTCTCGGCTATCAAGCACAACGTTTGGCTGGTGACTTCCGTCGGTGTTACCCGCACAGCACAGCTACAATCTGCGATCAAGACTTGGCCGTGACAAACATGCTGTGATATTTTGCAAACTGCTCGATGTATTACATACGTATCATACGTAGTCTACAATCTTTTGTAATAACAATGCCCACTAATATCTATTATTACCTATGTTTAAGTTCTTATTAATTTATCCTACTTCCTATTACATCCCGCGACTACTACAATAATCATTGCAAACGCGGTCAATCCACCTACATAAGAATAACTCATACAATTAGCAATCAGTTCTCACAGATTTCATGTCTAGCAACAGCCATTAGCTTATCAAACAAACTGACAATACTGTGCAACAAAAAAAAAATCCCAGCGCGCCATGCGGCGCGCAGGACACTAGTTACTAAAACTAACTTTTGGTGGAAAGCGCCTCCACCCGTGAGGCCACGTCGCCCGGAAAAAGCCCGTCCATCAAATCATCTCTAGACACACGGGATCGCGTGAAGGAGCCCCGGAAGCCAAAACCTTATCCCCGCCTGCCTCTCTCCTTTGGTGTTCTCGTGCCTTCGAGTCATCGAGCCTGCCAACCGCGCTCCTTTTCCCCTCCCTCCAGCACTGCACGGCCATGCCTCTCTTCCTCCTTGCCTCCCGTTCCCCTCCCTGTCCGTTCTCTGCCTCTCTCCCTCTCCACCCAACGCCCCTGCCTCTCCCTTCCCCACCGCATCTCGAGCCCCGCGTTTCCACCCAGTCTCCTTTTCCCCTTTGCCTCCCGTCCTTGCCTCCATCGCCGGCCCTCCTCCAACGTCCACTGCTGTCAGGCCTTCTCCTTCTCTGCCTCCCATTCTCCTCCCCTCCCTCTCCCTTCTCCACCTCCCTCCCTCTCCACCCACCGCCCCCCTCTCTCTCCCCATCAGATCTCGAGCGCCGCTTCTTTTTTCTCCTCGCCGCTCCCGGTCTCATTTTCCCTTCGCCGCCATCCCCGCCTCCACCACCGTCCGAACTCCAAAGATCGCTGGTCAGGCCCGCCCTCTTCACCTCCCATTCCTCCCTCCCTTCTCACCTCCCTCCCTCTCCACCCGCCGTCCCCTGCCTCTCTCCCCCACCGCATCTCGAGCGCCGCTTCTGCTCCTTCTCCTCGCGTCTGCCCCTGGTCTCCTTTTCCCCTTCGCCTACCGTCCCTGCCTCCACCACCGGTCCGAACTCCAGCACTGCGGGCTGTGCCCCGCTCCCTCTTCACCTCCCGTTCCCCTCCCTCTCCCTTCTCAACCTCCCTCCCTCTCCACCCGCCGCCTTGCCTCGCCTCCCCACCGCATATGGAGCCCAGCATCTCTGCTCCTTCGCCTTCCGTCTTGCGCCATTTAGCTCTGATCAGTAGGTAGCAAGTTTCGATGGTTTGTCTGGAAATGAGTCGATTTCGAGTTTTGAAGGAACCTACCGTGTTTCGTATATTGAGTTCAACTTGATTTCTGTATATGCTCAGTTGACAAGGTTTAGCTATGATTAGTAGGTAGCAAGTTTCTACAGTTTTTGGGTCCACAACTAGCCTTGCCCTTTCTATTTCCTAGCTTTAGCAATCATCGCACAGCGCCTTCGGCACTTTGGGCTTCTTCACGTTAATAGCTAGAGTTCGCCACTTTGGGTTTATTCACGTTTGTAGCTGGTTGCTATTTTGTGCTCATGTTGCTCAGGGATCCTTTCTATACAGACACGTAACTAATTGTAGTTAACAAATTGGAAGCTAGGTGTGGTGGTTTTACTATCCTACAAATTTTATGATTGTTGTGCTGTGAAATGGTCTGTTTATGTTATTTAGCTGGGACCTAATGGAATTCTTCTGATGCAATTCCATTACAGGAGTTGCCACATTACATTCTTTTGCCTTCTGACTCTAAGCATATTATGCAATTCCATTACAAGAGTTGCCACATTACATTCTTTTTCCTTCTTACTCTAGGCTTATTTAATTGGATATATCTTCCAATTCGCCACCCTTTGATTTTTAATTTATAAATATGATCCAATGCTACCATCAGCAATTTAATCAGTTTGCTGCATCTATAGGTATTGTTTTCTTAATGTTGTTATGAATATAGTTTATTACTGAGTTCCTCCCTCTACGGCCTATTATCCATACTGTTCTTCACCTGTAGAATCATATACCTACAACAACACCTATATACACTTATTTGCAACATCCTTAAAACATCTGACAACAATGCCTAATTTATGTTAGATTTGCTCATTGTACAGAACTGCTTACATCTAGCCAGTGTGGTACTAACTTCTAGCTTACATGCATCAAAAAAATGACATTAGATATAATCATCACATGCTGATGATGTATATCTGTTTTTTTTAATTTGGTGCATACAAAGGTAATATTTTAGTGTTTTGAATGTTATTTTTTGTTGCTTTAATGCATGTCGTCAGTATTTACCATATATCTTGCAACATGATAGTTATATACATAAATATGCTATTTTGTATTATAGTTAAACCATATATGAGGCTACATATAAGCCGCATATCACACTACTGAAGCTGCTCTATTGCAATTTACAGCTAACTAATGCATTTGAACAAATGAAAGGTGCATTTTTTATTTAACTAAACTGTTTAGTTGCAAGCTTGGTTATCTATTGGGCAATGCATAGTTATTAATGTTGCTCGCAGATAACTGCTCGCCTAATTCTAGATTTATCTCATCATATAATAAGCCTGAGCCTTTTGGAACGTATTACCTATTGTTGTCGATTGCATAAAATAAACTGGTTTCTGTTTTTGACTATTTTTCCCCCTTGTTATAGGACCTCGGAGTTTGAAGAAACTGAATCCTCTAGGTACCACTCTGGTATGAAGCGAGGTGATATGGTCGGTATATGTGGTTATCCAGGTTTGTAAGATTGTATCACACTTATTTTTGAAATTAGATTTACTCATTGTGCAGAACTGCTTATATCTAGCCAATGCGGTACTAACTTCTAGCTTACATGCATCACAAAAATGAGATCAGAAATAATCATCACATGCTGATGATGTATATCTTTTTTTTAAAATTTGGTGCATACAATGGTAATATTTCAGTGCTTCGAATGTTATTTTTTGTTGCTTTAATGCATGTCGCCAGTATTTACCATATATCTTACTACATGATAATTATATACATAAATATGTTGTTTTGTAGTATAGTTAAACCATACTAGAAGATCACTCGTGCCTAATGGCGCAGATGTGAATGGTTTCAGAGGTCATTTGATTTTAGTTTAGCAAAGAGTGTTTTAACCTCATATAATTAGGAACTGTGATAATTAAGAGCATTATCGGTAATGGCTATATTTAAGGTATAAAATTGCATAGTTTTGAATGTATTTGTATGGATGAAGGGAATAGCTGGTGAAGTTAGTAATATGGCAGTTACTTGTAGTATCGTATATGAAGAGCAAGAAAGATGCGAAAGCATTTGCACATACAGAGCGTAGTTGGTTATGGACATAGTTGAGCTAGAAATGTTTACAAAATATGGCTTGCGGTAGTAATAGTGTAGGTCAGAAGGGTGATATAATGTACAATATTGTTACAGAGCAGCGCTTAAATAGGTGGGCAAAAGCAAGGGACTGTCTCGCGAGGAGGGGGAGTAGTGATCGCCGTGTCGATCAGAGAAGTTCTCTCATAAGTCTCAGAGAGTAGAAGGGAGTTAGAAGGGATTAGTGGTTTTTTATTTGTGTTTGTGAATGGTAATGAAGTATACCTGAGGGTGTGGTGCTATGCAGAGTCTGCTTTTCATTCAGTAGTTTTTTTTTTGTAGCTGATCGTGTTTTCTTTGTAGGTGGTTCGGTTGTAGTGTGGATAGGCCGCGATGCAGATCTGAGTAGGTAAACATGGGTAAGTATTATGATGTGGGAAATCAAGAGGTATATTTAGTAAATGTCATGTCTAACTTAAGACGTTTTATGATGTTTTTGTCAACATGTGATTGACATTAGGATGTTAATGTCTATGGATTGTGGTGTAAGAACTTAAGAAATAAATATATGTAACGTTGTGTATAAATTCAAACGGTGCATGGGGATTTTATCAGTATGTGATAGAGATGATGACGCTAACATACCTTTTAGTCAGAAAAGAAGATGGAGCTTTATCCGGTGATGACACAGATTTCTCAGTCAGGGTTTTGGGGCGCTGCAAATGTAAATAGGAGAGCTATAAATGGTATTCATAAAAAAGTAAAAAATGGGATGTTAATGTAGTGTAAGTAAATAGGCTAAAGTTTTGGATGCTAACTAATATAGAATAGATATATATATGACCGATAGCATGTATGTAGTTTTGATTTTTTGTTTTCTATGTTTATTTATTTGTTGTATGTAAGTTAGATGGTACTGCCACATTGGGTAACTATAGCTATCTATGTTTAATGAGTAAACATAGCGAAAAGTAGGTTTTGCTTTCTGATATTAGAAGGACGTAGTAAACCAGTTCATGTAGGGGTTGCCATAAATAGAAGGTTCTGTAGGTGGAAACTGCTATGAATAACAGATATCAGCATGAAAATATGAGGAACGGGGCAACTTAGTCAAGATGGTTGTAAAATATGTATCTTTTTGTTTATTGTACCTCTGTATCTATGGAGTGGGTTGTAGCTTTGTAATCAGTAAATAGGATCCTGCGAATAGGCTGCAATGGAGTACTGGTATCTTTACTGAAACAAATAGGAAACAGATAAGTTTTTACAGATAGTCAAAGGATCTTGTAAAAACCAGATGATCTTAGTGGTATAGCGGAATGGACAGTGATAAAATATAATACCTGGAAGTAGTGGTCTTCTCTGTTGATTGTTTAATTGCTGAAATCAGTGTTATTTGGGGGTGGTCATCGTCGATCTTATGTAGCATTCAATAGTAAAGATGGCAAGATTAGTCAGTAGCTAAAAAAAGTAGTATTCTAAATGTTACCAGTATGTATGAATGAAAAGCATGTAGCCGATACTGAATTCTATAAAGTAGCTAAGTAAATATGGTCTGTGTAGTATTTGATGAAAGTTCGTGCTTGTAGTAAGAACTATAATAGCTGAAGAGTTAGTAACAATTTTGTTAATTATGGAATTGCTAAAGATGGATAGTAAAGATGGTATAGAGATAGGTATGTAGGTGTGCTATACAAATCGGAGTGCTATAAATGTCTAAGTATTACTACGTTATCTGTTTGAGAATGATAATTAAGAGAGGTGAATGGATTATTGATTGGGATTGACCGCCTATCTTGAATATCAAAAGACATAGTAGTTATGGCCAGGAAAGTGTCAAAAAAAATCACTATACGCTAGTTTATAGCGACTAGGACACTTAGTAGATTGAATGGAAGTTACATTGTAGGAAGTTGTGAAGTAGAATAATGTAAAGACAGGAATATAATAGAGTGAGTGTTACCTCTACGGTAGTTATTTGGTGCTGCCTCTGCTCTGCTGATGTAGATGAGTGTGGGTGCATGTATTCTTGGAATGATGGCAATGGTTTGGGATCTGCTGGAGTAATGGTATGTTGAGGAAAAGCTAAATTTCTAGAGCTTGTTGGATGCGAGACTATGTAGTCACTATGAAAAAGGGATGAATGGAGCTGTTTGCCAAAGTAGGTAGTGATTCTGTGGACTTGGAATGAAGGTTGATGGTGTAGAAAGCTTTTTTCGGTTATCGACACTACGAATCTGTATTTTTGTGTTACGATTGCGGCAATCGCACTTGGTATGTCATGTGTTGCATGGGCAGCAGAAACAATATCGTGGATAGGTTCATGTATAGGGTGGTCTGGACGGAGTAAGGCAAGGATAGGTTTTTGTGTGATCTGTTGTCCAATTCTTCCAAAGAGAACAAACTCCGCTTCAGTAGTTCCATCTAAGGCTAGTAAAGAGATGCGATATCTAACATAGAATGGATGTATGTTAGGAAAGGCATGTGTTGTATTAAATTCTGAATAGGAGCGCAATAAGATTATATGTACGAAAAGAGCAAGATTTACTTAGGCTCTACGTCGGTAGATGCACAATTCAGATCAAAGCATTTGTAGACCGGTCCTGTTGGCATCACTATTTTGTGACCAAGTCGGCACGAAGGGAACCACCAATGCTGGCCTGGTGATAGGCGTGTAACGGTCACAGTACATGCAAAATAAATGCCATGTAAAACAGTGTATTTATTAAAAAGAGAATATGCGCATGTGTTGCATGTATATAGATGGTTAATATAGTCATATAGAGTCATAAGGTGTGCACTTCACAGTCAAATAGGTCAAGCTCAAGAAGTTCTTTAATAGTTTTTTCCTCGATAGCTAGCTGTTTGGATGATCTAGAAATATCTTGTGTAGAAGGTGCTATTACCTTTAGCGAAGTGAAGATGGATTGTAGGCTGCAACGGAAAAGGTGAGTAGATGGAAGTGACAATTTGTATGTAGCCGAGCAGGTATAAGCAAGTGGTAATGAATCTATTTGGTAAGTAGAACAGGACAATACCTGGCACGTAGTGAATTAATTTTTGGTATGTCTTTGTTTATGTATCATCTGCAAGGTGCGCTCTCCTCGTCAGGTTGTTTGACCTAGGTATGTTGTGAACTAAAGCAGTAAAGAGTATTAGTAGTACTCTAATAAGAAATGTAAAGACAAGAGCATTATAAGAATATATTATCCTAATTACTATCCTATTACCTTTGAACATTTTAGCAAGAGTCCCAACGAAGATTGCAATAACATGCTCTTTTCACCGATTGCCTATACAGTGTCAGCTTCAAATCTTGTGGCGCATTCACCCCACATATCCAATCTGATTTCGTGGTCACTAAATGTGTAATGAAAGTAAGATTTCAATATTTGCAGAGATCGCTAAGAGCTGCGATAGCATATGGACATTTTAAGATAAGAAGGAGATCATACACACCTAACTTCACGAATGAAGATTGTCCTTTTTAGTGAAGGTGTTGCATGTGTTGCAGTTTGGATCTGCTCTATATCATAAATTGTAGAGATAATACCTAAAATATCTATTACATAGCAAGAGTTTATATCAGGTTGCAATAACAGGTAGTGTGAGTATGATCTATAACCTATAATGTCTATCATATAGGAAGATTATATATGTATTTACAACTGTAAACAGGATAAGCATGAGCTGGCAGATTAAGATTGGAAAAGGGTGGATAAAAGTTATAGCATCGCAAAATACTGACCAATAAAGTACTTTGGTGTATTGCTAGGGCCTGGAATTTTTGTGATTGGAACCGGATCATATGTCCACATTGGGAAATCGCTTGGCACAACTATTTTTTCCTCAATAGACGTATGTTGTGTAAACCAGATCATAAAGGGTGCACAAACAGGTTTGAACGCCTTCTTGGGTTGAGCAGCGATGAACTTCCCAAGCTGATAGACTTTGCCTTCCTGTAGGCGAGACATGAATGTGCTTACATGGTCTATACCAATCTCAGCATACATGTGATTTCCCTGCAAAACAAAACGGTAGTAAAATTATCGCAGGAAGGAAATTCTATTTAATGATTCTTAAAATAGCACAATTATGTAAGAATAGGGTCTGGGGGTTGCAGATGTGGATAGGACCTGTTCATCGATGAGAACTAAGTCAGTATGATCAATTGATCATGTGTCAGTGCCTCTGCAAAAGTGCCAGAGGCGAGAGACTCTCACACAAATATTCCAATGACGACTGCCCGGATTTATTTGGGAGAGCATAGTATATGCCATCTGCAGCTGGAAAAAGATTTGTGTAAGAGGCAGGTTTAAAATAGTTTGCTTGGGTAGGAGATAATTGGAGAGTTGGTACATGCGAGAGAATGAGTAAGTTATAGCAGGTACAGTTAGGAGCGTAGGTAGCAACATTACATAGGAAATCTAATATTAATTTTTTTTTGTGAATTGCATGTACAGAGTTAAGAGATGAAGCAATAGTGAGATGGTGCATATATAAATATCTGGAGCAGATGTTGTAGTAGGAGACGTAAGTGGTTATATGTGGATGTTTCGTTTTATTTGTAAAGGTAATTAGTTTAGAAGGGGAGATGTTATGGAGTTGGACGTTATCTGTAACGAAGCAAAAAAAAAAGTGTAGAAGCATATTACAGCCACAGCTAGATTTTTTTTTGGATAAGGGAATATTTATTATTCCAACCTCTGCACAGCAGGATGCATATGGCTAAGTAGCATCAAAAGATGCGACTGAGAGTAACTTATTACAGCCAAGCCAAGTCTAAAAATTAAAGACAAAGCCTAGTACTAAACTGCCACTCATGGTTGGCATAAATCTCCATAACAAGTTTCCAAGCATCGGCCATGTCCTCAAGGATAGTACGATCCTCCTCCTCTAAAGCAAATGAATGTGGTTTAAACCAATAGGTACCTTTGAAGATAACTCGCATAATGAAGAAACTCGTGCCTTGTCGAACACTACATCATTGCGGCTCAACCAAATGGCCCAACAAAGAGCACTTGCCCCAACCAATAAAAGATACATAAGTTTACGATTAATTCCCACAAGCCAATTTTCAAACATATGAGAAATACATAAAAGGCGGATTAAGGCCACTTGAAATATGTACCACACGCCAGATAAACTTAGCAAAATGACAATCAAAAAATAAATGTTGTATTGTTTCATCCAAACTACAAAAACAACATTTGGTACTACCATTCCATTGTCTCTTTGCTAGATTATCCTTGGTTAAGGTTACTCCATTGAACAGAAACCATAAGAAGATCTTTATTTTGAGAGGAATCCTAAGTTTCCATAAGTATTGATTAGTTGGAATTACCATACCATTAATCAACGCTCTATACATCAAATGGACCGAAAATTTACCATTTTGATGTAAATACCATCGAAAGGTATCTTGGCCCTCTGTTAATCGAATGGAAGCTAAACTTAGGACCAACTCATTCCACGCAACTAGCTTATCACCGACTAAAGCTCTACGGAAAGAAATATTAAGAGGTACAGAACCTAAAACTTCTGCGACCGTAGCATGCTTTCTATAGACAATATTATATAAGGATGAATATAGTTGACTAAACTTAGTTTGACCCAACCAAACATCTTCCCAAAATCTGATTTGAGAACCATTATGCAAGGTGAAAGAGCCAAGTCTCAGAAATTCAGTCTTAACCTTCATAAGGCCTGCCCAAAACTGAGAGTCACCTGGTTTATATTTCACTTGTGCAATTGAATTGTTCCTCAAATATTTATTCTGCAACAGTTGTTGCCAGACACCGTCCTCATTAATTAGGCTAAAAAGCAACTTACTAAGTAAGTACTTATTCTGCAATTCTAGATTCAAAATACCCAAGCCACCCTGATCTTTAGGAGTGCAGAGAATGTTCCACTTAGTAAGTCTATACTTTTTCTTATACCCATCGCTTTGCCAAAAAAATCTAGATCGATAGTAATCCAATTTTTTAAGAATTCCTTTGGGCACTTCGAAGAAAGAAAGCATGAACATGGCTAAACTACTAAGGACAGAATTAATAAGAACAAGTCTACCCCCAAAAGATAGAAGTTTGCCCTTCCAACAACTTAGTTTCTTTTGAAATCTCTCTTCAACTGCTTGCCAATCCTTATTTGATAACTTCTTGTGATGCATTGGAATACCTAGGTATCTAAAAGGCTGATTGCCCCTTTCACAACCAAAAATCTGAGAATATGAGTTTGCCAAATCCTTTGCTTTACCAAAACAAAATAATTCACTCTTATGGAAATTTATTTTCAGCCTAGACAGTTGCTCAAATACATATAGCAAGAGCTTCATGTTCTTGGCTTGTTCTAAATTATGATCCATAAAAAGAATTGTATCGTCAGCATATTGTAAGATTGACAAGCCATCATCAACTAAATGAGGGACAACTCCTTTAAATTGCTCATCATCTTTCGCCCTTTGGATAAGGATGGCTAGCATATCCGCAACAATGTTAAACAAAATAGGGGATAATGGGTCTCCCTGTCTAAGACCTTTCTTAGTCTGAAAAAAATGATCAATGTCATCATTTACTTTAATACCTACACTTCCTCTTGTTACTACCTGATCTATCCAAGCACACCACAACGGAGAAAAGCCTTTCATCCTAAGGGTCTCACAGTAAAAGGACCATTTCACCTTATCATATGCCTTCTCAAAATCCAATTTTAAAATTACACCATCTACCTTTTTCCTATACATCTCATGAATCGATTCAACGACCCCCTCCATAATAAAACGACCTAGCATAAAAGCAGATTGAGTCGGTCTGATCACATTTTGAGCTATTACAGATAATCTGTTAGTAAGAGATTTAGTGAAGACCTTAAAACTCACATTTAACAAACAAATAGGCCTATACTGCTGAATAAGAATAGCATCAAATTTTTTAGGCAATAAAGAAATAATCCCAAAATTTAGACTGAAAAGAGGCAATCTCTTATTATGGAAATCATTAAACAAGCTCATTAAGTCCTTTTTAATGATTTCCCAAAAAGTCTGATAAAAATCACCGAAACCATCGTACGACGACTTGTTTAATTCCATCTGGAAGATCGCCTCTTTCACCTCTTTATCTGAAAAACATGCAGTTAACAACTCATTTTCCGCATTAGAAACTTGAGGAATATCATCCCGACAAGATTCATCCAATGAAAAATGATTCTCCTCCGGTGATCCAAAAAGATCTTTATAATATTTAGTGATATATCTTTTAAGGTTGTCATTACCCTCTATCACACCATCCTCATGTTCCAATTTAAAAATACGTGTCTTACGATGTCTCCCATTCGCAACCAAATGAAAAAATTTAGTGTTATCATCACCTTGGAGTAGATTAGTTGTTTTGGAACGTTGGAGCCATTTAATTTCCTCTTCCCTTAGCAACTTGGTCAGTCGATCTTTAAGATGATGTCTTAAATCTAATTCATGAAGTTGTAAAGGCTGAAACTCCACTTTTTTTTTGTCTAAGTCGACTAACAAGGATAACAACTCTTTCTTCTCTTTCCTAAAAGCACCTAAATAATCCTTCGCCCAACCTCTCAGATATTTCCTAAGCCTCCTAATCTTAGCCTGCCATTTATCTAAAGGCGAGACTCCACTAGTTTCATTTCTCCATACACTAGCCACCATATCATAAAAACCCTCAATTGTAAGCCAACTTAATTCAAATTTGAACAATGGTTGGTTTCTACAGGGAGAACTTTCCCCCGTACTAAGTAACAAAGGTGTATGATCTGAAATGTCTCTAGATAAAGCTTGCACTATAGATAAAGGAAATTTTTGTTCCCACTCAGTACTCATCAAAATGCTATCAAGTTTTTCAAAAGTAGGAATAACATTAGAATTTGTCCATGTGAATTGACGACCCGTTAAATCTAACTCTCTCAAATTCAAACCATTAATAATGGCATTAAATAAGAAAGGGTAGCGATTATCAAACTTATCGTTATTCTTTTCTTTAGGACTCCTAATGATATTAAAATCACCACCAACTAGAAGAGGTAAATGTTCCATACTACAAGAATGCACTAATTCAGACAAAAAAACTCTCCTTGTATTCTGGCTGTGCAGCACCATAGATAGCAACCAAAACCCATCGAAAACCATTGACTTTATTTCTTAGTGTAAACTTGATAAAAAAAGTCCCCTTCTACCACACTTCCTATATCAAAAAGATCTAAATTAATACCTAGTAGAATACCTCCTGAACGACCACGAGGCTCCGACCAATGCCAAAAGAACTGTCTACCACCACAAAAGGTATCCAGGCAAATATCTGAGAAATGTTTCCTATGAGTTTCGAGCAAAGCAATAAAATCTAAACTCTCTTCTTTAGAAATTTCAGATAAAAACCTATACTTAGCCAAGTCTCGAAGACCTCTACTATTCCAAAAAACTCCTTTCATCTAGAATAAAATTTGTTTTTTGGATGCAAGCCTCCCACGAGACCTAAACCCTTCCTTCTTTTTTTGAGGAGCTACCTGAGGGGAACCGCTCTATCCCTCCATAACATCATCCATAACTTCCTCCATCAAGCCACCACATAAGTGACCAAGAGTTAAGTTATCAATGTCATTATCCTCAATTTCAGACTCCACCTCTTTATCTACTAAAGAATACACATCTTTAATAATCGGAGTTAATACAAACCTATCCATTTCTACCTTCTTAATAAGCGCTACTGAATCATCAACATGGTTGCCCATTAACACCCCAATGTTTTCAATATTATCAGTTATACGCTTATTAGAAAAAGAAAGAATGGAATTAAGGGTCGTACCATCTCTGAATTCCAGATTACGTTTAGCAACCAGCTGGACGGCATGCTCCACAGAGTCTTCATCCACCGAGTCCGCCTGACGCTTGCTACACCTAGCCGGAGTTGCACTCGACCCACGACCAGCAAGACTAACAGGAGCAGACTGTCCCCTGCGTGACCTTCGGCTTGCATTGGATCTTGGACGTCCTGCCTCCAACCCAACAACACAAACGTCCAGCCCAGCATCTAGGACCGTCGCCCCCTCTTGGGCAGACACTAGCCCCTCAGAAACCTCCAAGTAAGGAGAAGCTTCCGTACCTGATAAATCCTGCAACACAAAATTATTAGGAAAAGACCACTCTGCCTCCAGCGCCACCTTATTGACCACCTCCACCGATTGAACAACTTCAGACACTAGACCATCCTCCTCTTCCGCCAAAACCCCATCCACACATTCCAACAGCAACCTATCAGTCGCTAAGTCCAGGATTTTATCGACCATACTAAGCAAAATTGAGTGCGACACCCTACTCTCTTGAGCTGAAGACAAAATCTGCCCCTGAACCACCTGATCTCCGGAGGCCGAATCTTTAGAAAAAAAACAGCCTTTCCCTTAGTTACCTCCCCATTCTTGGCCCTCTTGAAATCTCTGGATTTATTCCCCGGGTTCCGGTCTTGATCATTGCCATCATCCTCCTGACCATTGTCATCTGTATCCATCTGCACTAGAACATTGACCATAGTGTCTTGTTCCACAACGAACTTCAGCTCAAAATAACGATCACCAATAACCACATCCATCTGATTCGAAATTAAGTCCGGATTAAGAATAGCAACGAAGAACCGGCCAAAGTTATTAAGCTTTGTAGTCTTCATATCCACCTTTTGAGTAGCCCCAAACATAGAGCCTAACGCCCAAAGAACTTGGTACTTACGCAACTGTTTGGGAAGACCATAAACTCGTATCCAAACTTTTGGCATAGGCATACCACACTGGACATCCTCATATTCTTCAAAAGTCAACTGCACCCCAAGCTCTTTAATCACCGCACCACCATAAGCCATTATACGCTGCAACTCAGCTTGGGATGGGAAAGGAACTACATATGAGTTATTTTCCACTTCTTCAACCACCCAAGCCCAATCTCCTGGTACAAGTTTGTGTAGGTGACCAAATTTGCTCGACTGAGATGGAGCCCCCAACTACTTTGACCAAAGCATTCGACTGATCCGATGACTCATCTGATAAGGAGCATGCGAATATGATAGAAACCAAGCTCTTCCACGATATCCCAATCGAGTGTGCCACCGGGTGAGGGTCTTTAAGAACGGGACACTTAAAAGCTACATGCTCATTGCTGTCACAAATATCACAACATAACACTGCCTTACAAGAAGAAGAAGCATGACCTTTAGTTGCACAGTGCCAACAATACTTCTTCTTTGCATTAGCCTTTGATGATCCACTCTCAGTTTCACTTTGAATTGCCCCATTCCCGGACAGCGAGCCTGGCCGACAAACCCCTTGAGCTGTCGCGAGCTTCTGCGGTGCCTCCACCACTTGAGGAGCCTTATCTCCTGCCAAAAGAACTGGCCATGCATTCAACACAACGGCTTGAGGGAGAGTCGGTTTCTTTATCGAGAGCAGTGAGCGTAATTGCTTGCGAAGGATAATCTCAGACTCCAACCGGCAAAGCAGCCAACATCCGAGGTGGATGGTCTTGTGCCGGGACTACTGAAGAAGCATGAAGATGTCCTGGCGCCCGAATAGAAGCTGTCGCAGCGACAGCCGGAGGCGGTGCTGCCACAACGACTGGAGACCTTGGTTCACCACGCCACCAAATTGCTGTGCCCGGCCATGGTACCACACGCCACCACCTCGCCTAGATGCAAATCCCCGGTGCGCACGACCACGGGACAGCCCGCGACGACCGCCACCGCGACCGGCCCCGAAACCACCGAACCCAGGATTGAATCCTTGCCCGGCGAAGAATCCAGGGTGACCCTCAAAGCCATCCCCGCCGGCATAGCCAACACCTCTGCCTTGATTGAACCCGTAGCCTTCCCCTTCACCGTAACCATGAGAGTAATTCTCAAAGCCACCTTGATTGAAGCCGGAAGCATTGCCACCATTAAAGCCGAAGCCATTACCTCCAAAACCTCCCCGAGCAGAACTCGGCCTCCAAGCGAACCTCCTCCATAGCCAGTGCCTCCTGCCCCTTGGTTAGCCCCGGTCTCCATCCCTCTGCGAACCACTTCAGCGAAGGAAGGCCGAGGTTGAGAAATTGGAGCCGCCGCCTGTAAGAGAGATACCACACCAGAATGTGTTGTGATGTAGCCACAACTAGATAAAATAGATGATAGTTTAAAATCGTAATGTGATGTGATGTAGCAGTGCAGTGTGTCGTGGAGTTTAAAATCGTAATGTGATGTGATGTAGCAGTGCAGTGTGTCGTGGAAAGGGTAAACTAAGTAGTAAAAGAAATATAGATGTCTCATACCTATAGTAGTGATTGGAAAATCTCTATGAAAGTGATATTTTTAGTGTGTGAATCACACTCTCCATCAGCATTCTCAATCAAAATCTTTAGAGATTCTCTAGTTGAGACGTGAGAAACAGCAACATATAGCTGACCATGGGTGAAAATAGGTTTTCTAAGGTATATACCAACTGAGGCTAAAGTTTGACCTTGGCTTTTATTTATGGTCATTGCATAGGATAGACGAACTGGGAATTGGCGTCTCTTAAGTATAAATGGCCATTTTGGATCTCGATTTGTTAGGACAATCCTAGGAATATATACGATGTCTTTAGTATGTGAGCCGGTCATAATAATAGCCTCAAAGACATGCTGTGAAAGTTGGCAGACAATTAAACGAATACTGCGTACATAGGCATTGGATGACTAAGGTTTCTAAGAAGTATAATAGGAGAGCTAATTTTGAGAGACAATTTATGCTGAGGAAAATTGTTAACACAGATTGTATTTACGAACTCGACTTGATAGAACATATTTGCTTCGTTTACTGTATTGCTTGAGGCATCTATTGAATCACAGCTTAAATACTCAACGACAGTACCCGGAGCCATAGAAAGGATATGAGAATTTATTTCGTCTGCAACCTCATTTGTAGGTGTTAGAATAGCTTGCTCACTTAAATATGTAGGATTTGTATAGTTTGATATAAAATCTGTGTACACAGCATAGATAACCGAATCAATTTTGTTATCAGTGGTCTGAATAAGAAGGTATTTTGGAATTTCAATCCAAGTGCTATCATGTTCACCCTCACGAGCAACCGCTGGTAGTGTACCATCTCCAAGATCAAGTAGCCATTGGCCAAACAGTGCTCTATTGTTTGTGTGGTCTATGTCTGAGTTTTGATTACTAAGGCGCATGTTTATCGTTAGATGCAAAATTGTTATGTATTGCCAGAGAGGTGAGTGCATTATTGTAGCATTTATAACCTGTGCTCGAGTTCCTCCCTCAATAACTGGTAAGATTTGTTGAAGATCACCTTCGAGCACGATAATCTTACCACCAAAGGGGACAGATGCAATTGCTGGATTGCTAATGGACAAAAGATCTCGAAAAGTAACATCTAAAGCCTCCAAACATTTTCTACTCATCATTAAGGCTTTGTCCCCAATAATTAATGAAGTCTGTGCAATAATCATATTTGAAAAAACTAAAAATAAAAACAAAAAGATTAAGATTAAGACTACTTTTGAAAGTTTGAATGGAGTGCTCTGGCGACTCCTTTGGCGACTAGTGCTCCCCCGCTCGATCTCCTCGCCGGTGCCATCCGGGCACCGGCGGACTCCACTTCGCTAGTGACTCTCATCTCTCATCATGGCTTCTTTGGAGCTCGACTTCAACCCTGGATTAGATCTTCAGCATCATATCTAGAATCGCTTCGGCTCTCCGGTGGTTTTTTGGCCGGGATGCGCCCTTCGGGAGTTCTACTTAGTGGCCTCCTTTGGTAGATCTCGGTTTCACTTGGAAGAGGAGAAGGTTAGTGCTGCCCTTCAATCTTGCCTCGGAGGCAATGCAAGAGATTTCAAGGTAATCAAACTTTACTCCTCAGGTTTTAAGTTCTCGATAGCATCCAAAGATGTTGGTCTGTTTATCTTCAACCTCAAAAGCTACTCGTGCAAAGAATTTGCGATCTTCTTCAGCCTTTGGGGGAATGGAGGGGCAAATTGGCAAAGAGAATTTCGACTGTGGTCGGAGGAACAAAAGAAGGAATGGACCACAGTTTAGGGTAGGAAGAGATCAGTTGCGGAGGTTGTGCGGTCGGGTCATAGGAAGGATTCATCAATCCGCATAGGCGCAAATTTAGTCCCATTGAATACCTCGTTGAGTTCTCAGCAGGCTCCAAGAACTACTGAGCAGAACATCAAGGCAACTATTCTGATCTCGCATGTCTTTAATCGCCTAAAAGCCCCATTTCAAAAGGGTCTCCATCAGCAGGGTCCTTTGAAGGAATCAGGCGGTCAGGACACCAGGTCCTGCATCAGTCCGAGAGATGGAGTTCTTCATTTCAATAGTTCGAGAGTGGGCTCATCCTGTGTCACGCCACTTGACTGCTGATTTGGTCATGAGCCCTCGCTCTCGTAATAACTCGCCTCCCATCAGATCCGACGCCTTCTCCTGCAAAACTCCTGGACATGTGGTGAAATCTTGCAAAGAGACTTTTGCTAGCTCAGGATTTGTCCCAAAGCCCTTCTTCTCCTCGTCAGTTAGAGATTGGGATTGGTCAGGCCTGAATTGCAATTCTTGGTTCCGAGGAGCGAACCAGATCAACTCGGCTCATATCTCGGAGCCATTAGTTTTTCATTCTCTTCGGGACCTCGGGATACACTACTTCGGGCTTCCCTTAGACGCTTCGGCTACCTCGAGGCAAATTAGTCCAGTCGCTCCACCTCCCTCATCCCCAAAGCAGCCTGCTCGATCTTCCTCCTCACCAACCACCGACTGGGCGATCGTCCCTTTTGACCCCATGGCCAACTTCGAAGGGGACTTCAGGCCTCTGCTGCCACGAGGGTACGATCTGCAACATGTAGAGGGAAGACCCAACCGTGCTTGAGTGATTTGTGGATGAGCCCCATCAAAGAATGAGGATCGGGCTATAGCAATCATCGAACCTATGCCACTAGGTCAGTTCCCTTTCCCAATGTGGAAGAGATCCTCTCAGAATTTCTAGTTGACATCCGGGGACTTCGCATTTGTGGCCTTCAACCCTGTCCCTTTGGGGCGGCATATGTGAAATTTAATAGTGTCGACTCGTGAGAGGCTATGATCCAAGCTAGCCCTCACCAATTTCAAGATGTGCAAATTTCTTTCCAAAAACACAATGAGGGACTCAACTAGAAGGGCATAAATTTCAATAGAGAGTGTTGGCTCATGTTGGTTGGCTTTCCCTTGGATTACTGGAGCTTGTCCTACGTCCAAGATGCCATTAAAAACTTTGGTAGATTGCTTGTCTGGGAAAAATATCTAACCAATCTCTCGCGGATTATCATCAAAGCTAGAGTCATCGACTTAGAATTGGTCCCAAGAAGCATTCAGATTACTGATGGTGATGACTTTATCAGTGAGTCCTGGACAGTCCCTTGTGAAATCATCGCACAGAAATTACTGGGAGCAGGACCCCCAGATGAAGATGACCCACCTGAAGAAGGTGGAAATCCCCACCCATTTCCCCTTCAGCCTTGGAACCTGCCCCCTCCAGAACCTGCACTAAACAACTTCAACAATGAAGGTGCAGAACAACAGGCTGTAGTAGGAGGTGCCCCCAATTTGTTGGCCCCTCAACAAGATCATCTGATGCAGAACGCAGACAATTGGATGCCTTGGCCACAACCGGTGCCGGATATGCCTATCTCGCACGAGGAGGACCAGTTGGAGATTGGGGACCATATTCCTTTGGGAATCATCGAACCAGTTGCTGATCAGGACCTGTTACCTCTCGCTCAAAATAGCATGGAGCTCTCTAACTAGGCCCCCTCCTTTGCCTCTTCGTCATCATCGGGGAATTGTGTTGAGCAGGGTCTCATTGGTAAACCAGTTCTCCCCCCCCCCCCCCAGCACTTTTTACTGATCTTAATCAACCTGTCAACCTTGGCGAGGAGGGCCCGAATGATCAGCAAGAGGTTGACATTAACCCGGTGGTGAATCCGGGACAAGTTAACCTAGATTTGCAGCTGGGGATGGTGCTGGTACCACAATTGGAGATTCATGCAGATCAGGCTTTGGTGTGGCCCTTGGTTCCCCTCTCGCCTGCCTGCATTTAAATCTCGTTCTGGGCCAAGTACTTTGTTCCACAGGCTGACTAGCCTAGGCAAACAGTGGTGGACATGCCCATCAAATGGGCTGATTTCTTCTCTTCATTGTTTTTGTCACCAGACAAATTCCCAATCGCTAAGAATATCCTTTCTTCTGGCATGTGGTCGGTAATCTCTCAATCTGAGGAGCAACATGGTAGGAGCAAACCATTTGCCATTCCTGATAGTTGTCCTGTGCCTCTAGAAGTATCACAGGCTCAATCAGCTAAGAAGGAGATTCTGGTAGCTACCTCACTTAACCAGTCATCAATCTCCTTGGGCAAAGGAATGCCTCCAACAGAGGTAGAAGAAGTGGCAGACGGTACTATTGCTCATCCAGTTCCCTCAACCCCGTCAGCACCACAGAATCTGGTTATCTCTGTTGGTTCCACCTCGGACATTCACCTCAAAAGGAAACTCTCTAAAAAGGACTATCCCTTTGGTGGAAACAGAAGTTCGTAGAAGCACAAGGTTGAAGGCACAAAAAGGTGGCTTCATGCGCAAGCTTTACACGGGCAAGCACCATCTGCCAGGGGAAGAGACTCCACCCTATCTCTCGACCAAAATTATTAAGAACCTTTGCTTGAACTACTGCAAGGTGCCCCCAGAAGATGTCACGGATGACAGACTTGTAAAGGTTCCTCCCAAAGTCAAGCAGTATGAAGAGAAAGAATTAGAAAAATGAGGAGAACACGAAGACTTAAAGGCAGGTGTGATTTGGGCTGCATAAGCTTTTGGAATTGTTCTGTCTATAGCGTCTATTATTCAATTAGTGTTCTACTCTTTAGTGACCAATGTTATCTCCCTAGTTGCTTTTGTTTAAGCTGTGTCTATCACTCTGGCCTGCTTGGGGCATCATTGTATCACCCTAGTGTATCTGGTATATGCTGGCTAAAATAGATTTCATATGTTTGTTATGAATAGACAATGGAAGATTCTGTCTTGGAATGTTTGAGGACTTAACTCTAATAACAAATGGAGGGCTATTCGCAACAAAATTGAGGAAAGCAAGTGCAGCATTTTGTGTTGTCAAGAAACTAAGAAACAATACCTGGAGCCGGATTTTTTGGCCAACTTTTGTCCCAGACGCTTCAATAGTTTTGCTTATCTTCCTTCGATAGGAGCCTCGAGAGGCCTTCTTATAGCATGGTCAGGTTCCATGTTCTTAGGCCATACCACATTTACTAATGAGTTTTCTATCACAGTTGAATTTACTTCGATTCACTCGGGCCTTACCTGGACTCTCACTAATCCTTATGTTCCTCCAAGAACTGAAGCTAAAGGAAGATTTCTTGACTGGTTCGCAAGCATTGTTATTCAGCCTAACCAAGATTGGCTATTTGTGGGGGATTTTAATTTCATTAGGGCACCATCGGACATAAATAAACCGGGAGGAAATGTTAATGACATGCTTCTCTTCAATGCGGCTATTAGTGACCTAGGGCTAGTTGAATTGCCTTTAAAAGGTAGATCCTTTACCTGGAGCAATATGCAAAGAGATCCCCTGCTGGAAAAATTGGACTTGGTTTTCACATCCTACAACTGGACCCTTCGCTACCCGAACACAATGGTCATTCCTCTGGCCAAATCTGTTTTGGACCATGTTCCCTGCGTGGTTCAGATCAACTCATCCATTCCTAAATCTAACATCTTCATATTTGAAAACCACTGGCTGGAGCACAAGGACTTTGAGAATCTTGTGAATCATATTTGGCATATTTTAGAACATGCAAACGATCCGGGCAAACGAATCAATCTGAAATTCAAAGCCCTTCGGCGTGCACTTAGAATATGGTCAAAGCAACTTTCCAACCTTTGGGAAGCCATAACCAATTCGAATGAGGTTATATTGCTACTTGATACATTAGAAGAATTCAGAGCGCTCTCCACAGAAGAATGGAATGCTAGGGATATCTTAAAGGACCATCTTCATCATCTCTTAAAACAGCAGCACATCTACTGGAAGCAACGAGGAGCTATTAACTGGGCTAAACTTGGGGATGAAAACACCAAATTCTTCCATGCTAGAGCAACCATCCGTTTCCATTCTAATTTCATTACTGTTCTGCAAGACGCTTATGGGAATGCAATCAAAGAACATCAGGACAAAGCATCACTTATTTGGGAGGCTTACAAAGAGAGATTAGGCACCTCCATGGCACCTGATATGCACTTCAACCTTGCGGATTTAATCTTGCCCCATCCTAACTTGGTTTGGATGGAAGAAGCATTTGGCCATCAGGAGATTGATGAAGTTATCAAGCTCCTTCCACTGGAAAAATCTCCGGGACCAGATGGCTTCAATGGACAATTCGTTAAGAAATGCTGGAGCATCATCAAACAAGATTTCTATGAACTTTATGATGCCTTTTTCAGGAATGAGCCCAACCTCCAATCCATCAACTCAGCTATCATCACTCTTATCCCAAAGATGGATAATCCTGTAGGGATTAATGACTATAGACCGATCTCCTTGCTGAACACTTCCTTCAAAATCCTGACAAAGCTCCTGGCCAACAAGCTTCAACTGGTTATTTTAGAATTAGTCCATGCAAATCAATATGGGTTCCTGAAATCGCGGACAATTCAAGACTATCTTGCTTGGGCCTTTGAGTTCCTACACATCTGCCATTCTTCAAAGAAGGAGATTATTGTTCTCAAATTGGACTTTGAGAAGGCATTTGACAGAGTTGAACATAGGGTCATCCTAGCAATCTTAAAGCATAAGGGCTTTGGACCTAAATGGATGACCTGGATCGCCAATATCCTGAACACTGGTATCTCATCTGTTCTTCTCAATGGGGTGCCTGGCAAAATTATTCATTGTAGAAGGGGTGTTAGACAAGGGGATCCGCTCTCTCCACTACTATTTGTTCTGGCAGTCGACCTCCTTCAGACGCTTCTTAACAGGGCTATCGACCGGGGGCTGTTGACCCTCCCTCCCCCCCCCCCAGAGCGCTATCAGGCCTGCCCGAACTTCTCGGTAGTTCAATATGCAGATGATACGCTCATCATTATGCAAGCATGTGCGAAACAACTGTTCTTCCCTAAGGGGATTCTTAATTCTTTTGCAGGATCTACCGGACTCAAGGTTAATTTTCGATAAATCCTTCATGATCCCTATCAATGTTCACCCGGACAAGATGGAAATCCTCTCTTGCACTCTTGGGTGTCAACTGGGCTCCCTCCCATTCACCTATCTTGGTCTCCCACTGGGAGCAAACAAACCAAAAATCAAAGACTTCCTCCCGCTCATTCAGAGAGAAGATGTATACTAGCTAATCAAGGCTTCATTCCTCTCCATTGGAGGTAGACTTACATTGGTGAATTCAGTATTCTCTCAATTGCCTACTTTCTACATGTGCCTACTTAAACTCCCGAAGGGAGTCATCAGACAGATTAATAGATACCGCAGGAATTGTCTTTGGAGAAGCTCAACTATGGACGCCCGTGGAAAATCTCTGGTCTCTTCGAAAGAGGTCTGCAAACCAAAAAAGCAAGGAGGATTAGGAGTTTTAAACCTGGGAACACAAAACCAAGCACTCATTCTCAAGAACCTTCACAAGCTTTTTAATCATGTCAACCTTCCATGGGTAAACCTTATTTGGGAAGCATACTATCATAATTCTCTACCTTCAGCCCATGTGCGTATTGGTTCCTTCTGGTGGAGAGATATCCTCAAGATGCTTCCTCAGTATAAGGGCCTGGCAACTTGCTTGTCACATCCTCAAGTTAATAAAGAGCCTTTTATGCATCTCATGAGCATGCATCATTGTTCTAAAGCATTTGCATAAATTATTGTACTTGGAAAATCTTGTACAAGTTTTGAACCCACACTTAAAGAAATGAACTTCAAAAGAAAACTGAAACAAATGCTACAAAAGTTCCCCTAGAAACAATTTATACAAATACTACATTAATTATCAAGGATTAAAATAATTTTTCCCAAATTTTTTGGAAAGGTTTGAATCCTCTGAAAATCCAAACTCGATCCTTTAACCTAATTTAGTTGTGGTTTTAGACTACGCAAAATATGTTATGAACAGAGGGGTTTAATAATTTTATCTGGGTACTAGGTCATCCCAGAACACCTCTGATTTATTTCATATTTTTAGGAATTTTATTCCAATTTCTAAACCTCTGGTCAAAGTTGAGGATCTTGATTTAAATCTCAGTCAAACCTCAACTCAACCCTGGCCAGTACTGTTCCTTGGGCTCGCACCGGACCGAGCCACTTGACTCGTTTGAGTCAACTAAATCGCACCCTACCCCCTTCACTACACAGGCCACTTTTGGGCCATGCGATACCAAATCAATGGGCAAGATCGAATGGGCCGTTCGGACCGTTCCGAACGCGCCACGCATTGTGAACCATCCGATTCAAAATAAACAATCAGGATCAATTGGGCCGTTCGAATCGTCCGAATGCGCCATGATTTTGAACCGTTGGATTTAAATCTAACGGTGGAGATGTGGGTTGAGCGTTACGCGCGCGCGCCCGCGCCACTTTCTTTCGCTGACAAGCGAGCCCACGCTGTCAGTGCCTTCTTCAACCTCCCGTCATTTAGCTCTGACCCTCGTTGCCACACGGTGGATTTGGCTCCGTCACCACCGTGAGCCACCGCCCATGGCAACCTATCTGGGAGCTATATTGGTTAACGCCGCTTCCACTCTGTCTTTTCTCAAAGCTTAAGTAGTGCCCAAACCCTAGGTTTCGCTCACTTTTCCTCTTGGTGGCTGAGGAAAGGGACGCTTGTGTTCGTTCTCTACTACGGTGAGTTTCAACCGGGTGGTACCATTTGATGCTATGTTCAATCCCTTGTCCATTTTTGCTAATGCAAGCTTCCATTGTTGCTTGTAGCTTCTGGACCATCCTTGTGTTCTCTGGAGCTCTAGAGCGCGCACCCGAGAGCATCACCTTGCCATTTTCGTCTCTGGTAAGGTTCTTGATAAATCGTTCATGTCATCTTGTGCCATTTAACATGACATTGAAAACCCCTAAACTTATTGGGACAATGCATGGCAGGATTTCACGAATTAAAGGATTGAACTTTGTCAACCGAAGAACAAACTTTTCATCTCCCTGATTGCTTTGGTAAGACTTTTGTCGATTCCTTGCTCATGTAGCATGCTAATGGGATCCTTGAGCTATCTCGAGCATTCACCTTGTCTCATTTTGCTCAGGACTTTCTCTTCACTTTTGAGCCGCATTGTCGTCGTTGTCTTCTCTGGCGGCGACACTGCTCCTGTTGCTCCAAGCTTCCTCGAGCACCTTTTCTTGCTCAGGTAACCTCTAATAGTCCATAGATGCTAGGTACCCGCTATTCAGAACCGCTACGGAGCTTTATCGCTTTTTGCATCATTTGCCATGTTGCATGCCATTGCTCAACTCCGGTTAGCCGCCGGTGAGGGCCATCTCAATGGTTGCAAACACTTCCCCTAAGTGCGCAACACTATTGCGCATCTAACCCAGCCCTTGGGTCACGCCGTCGTGGCGCACAACGCCGGCGAGCCGTCGGTGAAGCGCGCGGGGGCAAAATCCCATTGTCGTACATGGACAAGCACTGTAGCGTGATGATTAGCCTTTAATGGTTGTCTTAACCGCGCTAATTAGTCACTTACATGCGGGCCCTTTTGTACAGAAACTCAACGAGTTAAGTGAAACCCGCAGCCTTTGACATGTGGGCCCAAAATCACTTCAGCCCCATGTCTTTGCGCATAGCCAGCCCCAAACCCAACTAGGACCTTTTTGGATCGTTTGATGTAAAATCAACGATCCAGATTTAGTGGGCCGTTCGGACCGTCCGAACGCGCCACAAATCTGGATCGTCCGATGCGAATCGAACGCTCCAAGTTAAGTGGGCCGTTCAGACCATTCCGAACGCGCCAACGAATCTAAACCATCCACTGTGAAATGAACGCTCTAGATCTTCTGGGCTGTTCGGACCATCCGAACTCACCACGAATGTGGATCATTGGATCTTGATCCAACGGCTCACAAGCATGGTCTGAACGTCCCACTCGCGCACACGCTGTTTAGTTTCACTAACGTGTAGGGCCCACTTGTCAACGCAATTTGACTCAGTAAATGGGTTAGGACGCGTTGCTGTGTAGGGTCCCACATTCAGTGACTGAGGCTAGCGTAACCCTCAGTAGGAAAAAGGGTTAAACACTTTAGAAAGTCCAAAACGTATTAATCTGCACATAGAAAATGTAAATAACTTCAAAAATACATAACTAATTCTTCTCAACTCCAAAATAGATAAAACCAATTCGATAATTTTCATTTTTAATGAACTTTATTATGAATTTGGTTTCAAACGTTTCTCTGTAGCAAAAATTATTATTTTGAAGAATGATCCTTAAACCTATTATTTTTACAATAGGAAAAAGGGCTGATAACTTGAAAATGCATAACTAATTCTTAAAAACTCCAACTGAGTTAAACCCAACTGCTTTCGACTTATAAAAATATTCCCTATTTATCTATGTAACCCTTGTATCCCTACTATTCTCGCAAATTTTGGCTAAATAATTAATTTGCATGAACTTGAACTTATTGAAATCTGATTTTCAAACAGCCCCAACTCTCACGCACTAACTTTAAATGAAATCATTCCTTCACCTATTTTCATATAAAATAATGCACTAGCCTCTATTGAAAAATCATGCATGTTGGAGCAATTTGATTTTTCAAGTATTTTCTCAGTGTTTATCGATATCATTATTTCTCTAGATTTCGGAGAAGTTGATATTGACTCCTACGCTACTGAGAGTGAGCAGCTAGACTTCCAACAAGGCAAGCAGCATTTGAACTTTCTTGTTGCATCATATTTGATCCCAGTTTTGGTTAGGTTAGTGCAATGATAATTGTTTGCATGCTATTTTTGTTAATGTCACTATTTTTGTGATGTGTAGAATAGTTATATCCTACTCATTGAGGTTTATCTTGAATAACTAATAACTCCAGTACTACATGCTTAAGATAGGATTGTGTGGATTATGTTATTCGAGTTTGCTTAGCCATGCAAGTCTTGAAACGGTAGTTTGATTGTCGGGATTAACCCGACAATTATGGGAAACACTCAAATTTCTTTATTCATTTTATCCCAGATCTTCGTATCTGTTTTTCAAGTTAAATTTTGTCATTTTAAATGAGATTTGGGGTTTGGACAAGTGGTTGCTAGTGATGGTGCCTTTGTGCACGAGATTGGGTATGTGGTTGTCTTATCCGGACCATTAAAAACCGAACTTTGGTAACGTCATTGATTCAAGTACACTTGTGCTACCACATGCGGGATATGGATAATGTATGATCAATTAGGGGGAAGGTTCTATTGGGTGTAGTCCCATGGTGGTGTAAGGACATAGTGACCATGAAATCCTATGTTCCTTAGGAGCTGAGGTAATTTTTTTATAGTGTGCAGGGGAGCACCAAATTAACCTTTCCATTACCTCAGTGTTTCCAGTACAACTTGTGAGCCCCCTAGAAAGTTCTATCGGACGCTTATACTATGTACGGAAACATCTCACATGGGAGACTTAACTCAATAGGATTTTCTTGCCAAAAACGATCGTATCTCGATTCTCCCCGGCCAACATACCAAAGGAAGTGTGTCATTATTCCGAAGGCTTACAGGCTAATCGAGTCATGTGGGTAAAGTAGTACACCTCTGCAGAGTTTAAACTATTCGAGTAGCCGTGTCCACGGTTATGGACAACCGCTTGAGTTCGGGAGTTACTATCGTTAGAACTTTGGATTTAAATATTTTGTTGTACCAAGGTGGGCAGCCACTTTACTATTTGTATGATTCATTTGTTATTCAATTTATTACTTATTCACATGATTTACTTCTACTTCAAATCTGTCTTTAAAACTGGCTTTTGATAAACTAGTATGTGTAGGTTGTTAAAATTGTTGCGTATTTCGCAAAACTAAGTCAATATGAGTCATCCTTTGAAACAACCTCTATGCATAACTAATTTGTATTTGTGTAAGACTTGCGAGTACATTTGTACTCAACCTAGTTACTGCAATTTCAGGTGAGGACGTTTGTGAGCCCGATGAGCTCGTTGGTGTCGATCTAGG
The DNA here is from genome assembly GCA_036346405.1 of Phyllostachys edulis. Taxonomy (NCBI): domain Eukaryota; kingdom Viridiplantae; phylum Streptophyta; class Magnoliopsida; order Poales; family Poaceae; genus Phyllostachys; species Phyllostachys edulis. The sequence continues at coordinate 294,368 of JAYEVD010000279.1, read as the reverse complement.
CGACACTGACGAGTAGTGCTATCTTTTAATCCTAGTCAGTTGCCAATGGGTCATGAGGCATACCATGCTGGATTTTGGTCTGTTTATTTTGCTTCCGCTGTCATTTTTGTTAACTCTCTGGACTTGGCCGACTGAGCCAATTGTAATAGTGTAGACTTGAGCTATATGTTGTATGTCGTTCAAACTTTGAATGTATGAATGTTGTATGGATGTGATCAATGCTACATGCGAGCTTGGGGTATGTTGGTCGCTGATCTTGGGAGCCAACATGATCCCATGCTTGCTGTTTTGGTGGATTCTGATTTAACTCTTTAAGTGTAGCGCTTGGACTGTTAGGGAACCGGTTATCATGTAGTGCTTGCAGCGGTGCAGCGCGCATGATCGTCGGGGCCCTAGCTTCGGTCAACCCTCACTTGGATGGAGTTAAGTTGGAACCCATCTCACGTGGGGACCCCGGTCCACGGGGGCTCCCACACTACTCGATAGGCAATGGGCAAACAACGCTCTTCTGGACAGACTTGTGGAATGGCAATTTACTCTGTCAGCAGCATCCAGAACTTCTTTCATTTGCTAAATCAGATCTCATCACGGTTGCTTCAGCTAAGCAAGTGGATGGTTTTGAGACCCTCTTTCACCTTCCGTTGTCGATGCAAGCACATGATCAGTATCAGCAGGTGCAACATCTCACTCAAGAACTGGAACTCTCAACGCAGGAGGATTCTTGGCACTATATCTGGAACTCATCGCAATGCTCGTCAGTCAAAACCTACCATTTGCTCATGGGCAATCACCCGGTGCCAATCTATTTCAAATGGTTGTGGGCATGTGTATGTCAAAGACGCCATAAAGTTTTTTTTTCTGTCTCTTGCTCAAAGATAGGCTCAACACCAAGAACCTACTTCGTCGCAAGAACTGCCCGCTAGATGACTACTCTTGCATACTGTGTGATCTGGGAATTGAATAATCAGCTCAGCATCTCTTCTGGTCATGCCCTTTTGTGCAACAGTGCTGGGATACAGTCTGTCCACAACGGTCGTCAATCAGCTCAACTCATCAAGCTTTGTTTCACCTCAAAGACAAGATCAACCAAAGCTTTTTCATAGAAATTATTGTGTTGTCCGCTTGGGCCTTATGGATCACAAGAAACAACTGGATCTTCAATCATCAGACTCCAAGCATTCCGAATTGGCGCACCATTTTTACGAGATAATTTTCCTTGCTGACTCATCGGGCTAAACCATCTATTAAGCCCCTGCTCTCGGACTGGCTTTACAACTTGCCTTAGCTGATTCTCATGGAACCACCTGAAGATCTAGTGCGCAAGAAGAAAGAAAATGCATATGGATAATGTGTGTATCAACTTTCGTTAGCATGACTATTGTTGCGTAAGAGAAAGCAGGAATGTGATAACGGTGGAGGAAGTCTTCTTTCACAAGAACGTTTTAGCAATTTGCTTGGGTTGGTAGCTCAGTGCATCATCAGCTAGGGTTTCTTTAGTTTAGCTTTCTTTTGGTAGTTTTTTTCCCCATCTCTGTGAGATTGGGTTTTTGTGAGGCCTGTTGTATTTACTCTCTTCTCTTCCTTTCCCTTCTCCCTCTTTTCTTGATTTTTTTTTGTGTACTTGTCTTTTTTCCTTTTATTTTAAGGGAGTGTCTATACAACATTCGACTAATTTTTTCTTGGAAATCAGTCACTTTTTGAGCCATCAGATGGAGATCCAATGCCCCAGATATCACCCCTCTATACTAACTATTTCCATCCCCAACCCAATCTCACTTCCCATCCTCTCTCCCTCTCTCTCACCAATCACGGAGCGCATCGGACGGCCTCCCACCCTCTTTCCCTCTCTCTCACCAATCACAAAGCGCATCGAACGGCCTAGAAAGTGACTGATTTCTAAGAAAAAAATCAGTCGCAAGATGTATAGCAGTTCCGTTATTTTAATATATACAGTAGGAATTTCCCTACTGTTATCGGTAAAAAAAAAGTCTGCGCAATAAGGTCAGCAAGTATTGTACCTCGTTTGGTATCACAGAGGCTGTTTTTGCTAAACTGTAGAGGTATTCTGAACTTGAATGGGCAGTTCGGCCTCCTGGCAAGAGAAAAAATGCAACACCGGACGATGCAACGGTTAAAACGATTTTTTTTCAGCTCTTAGAGTGTTTGTAATTGCGGTCCAGAGGAAAAAATTTCCTGTTCCACCGTAACCAAACACAAAGAAAAAAGATGGTGAACCACTATGGACAGAATTAATAATGGATGTATACGCGGCACGCTGATCATTATTAAGCTGGTCAAACAGACGAGAATTTCCGTGGGTAAGATAAGGTACATCATAAGAGAGTTCTTACTAAATGAGTCTATTTGCACTTACTCTTTCTGTGTTACATGTTGTAGGAGGTATATCATAGCTAGTTATGCTCGTGCCATTTTTACCAAAAATAACAGCAAGTTCTTCTAGCAGCATGTGTACTCGTTTGAAGTTCCATGAATGGAACCGATAGAACTTTAAAAAATAACAGAAGAGAAATCAATCATAAACAGATATTTTTGGCGTACATAAGAACGGTGATGAATTTCCATGAATGGAACCGACAGAACTATAAAAAATTAACAATGCAAAGCAATTATGGAGAAGACGCAGTCAATCTGTAAGCAAGACAAAGTGCAGATAGACGCACGCGGGACATCGATAAAAATGTGAGCGAATAAATAAAAGGACATTAATAGTGTACCTTCGTGTTGGTCGACACTAACTGTGTGATCGCAGCTCTCAAGATGCGAACGAAAACGATGTCGATCTGTAAGAAGCAAGATAAAGTGCAGATATAAGATGGAAAGCTATAGATGTAAGATAGAAGAGAACGCGTGAGAGGGCATGGGGGACGCAACAACCGCACAACAAACACCATATGGAAGCTGAATTCGCGGTGCCAACGTCTCAGGCGTAGTTCATGCCATGAACTACAGGCGAAACGCTCAAAGAACAAAGGCAGCGGAAGGCGGAGAATTTGGACCAAATATAAAAGAAAGTAAGCAAAGCGGAGAGCGAGGCCAGTGCAGAAACACCAAGAGATTAGAAGGGATCAAGATGAGTACTGCAGGAAGTGAGAGTCACGGTGCGAGAGAAGTAATCGAGAACATCAGCGTAACCCAATCCGAAAACCATCATAGACAAAGCAAGCAACACCGGGTGCGACAATGCAGCGCTCGGACGGCCGCAGAGCGAAGAAGAAAGCGTGGACCGTGTCTAGGCAAAGGGCAAGAAGCAACCAACGCGACGAACGTCTCACAGCGCAAGATGGCCGCCGGGAAAAAACCGATGCGACGGGCACAGGAAATCACATTAAATGGCGAAGAAACGTGGCTTTTTTACTGAGCCCATCCAGCCGAGGCGGGCGTAGCGAGGAAGCCAGAGCAAAACAGCGCTGACACGAACGAAGAGAAAAATCGGTCGCTGTAAAGCGGGCCTCGGTGCCGTGCGACCCACACGCAGAGAACCAAGCTGACAAAACAAATTTGTGAAGCTGAGACGAAGGGCTCGCTAGCCAACAGGGTCAAAAGAGCGGCACCACGACCAAAGCAGGCGTCAGACCAGTGTGGCGCGTGAAGCTACGCCCGCGAGTGGAAGGACTTATCCAACGGCGCCGATGAAACGACGTACGATCGAAGGGTGCAAAGGCATATAGCAAACGCAGTGGAAATCTGTCGAGCCCGAGCAAACATGACGCGATCGAACGAAACCGAAGCACGAAAGCGCGAACGGGCAGGCTTGGCCGTAGGCGAGATCGGACGTCCCCCATTTTCTGAGCGACGTATCACGCCTAAGAAGCCTCCCTTTCCACCAAACGTTAAGTTTAGTAACTAGAATGCAACCCGCGCCGTTTGGCGCGGCGGTGTCAAAGTTATAAACGAATTTATTTATTTTTGAATATTAGTATGTTACGTAACATAGCGCATAAACAACATATGCGCAAAATAAAATATGAATATAACAAATAGTATTTAATATTTTTTGAAAACTCGTTACTTTACATTCTAACCTGTACACATTGCTAGGTAGAGTATAACAAAAACAATAAGAGTTCAGAATACGAATGTGTAAAGTCTGTTAAACGTCGCCTATCAAGAGAACCTCTAGGTAGCTAGCTTGATTAAACAATCAACATGATTCCTGATTTGAAACTAAGAACAACCTAAAAACTTGAGGGGTGGTTTCACGTCAAGAAATTGAGACTAAACAAAAAAGCTGACTACATTGTTTGTTGTGTACCTTTGGCATGTTCATATGTGGTGGGTTAGTCTTAACACGTTATTAAATATGAGGCTATTTAGAGATACAAAAAAAACGCTGATGACACTATATTTCTATATATTTAATACGTATTTATGAAAGAACAAACCCTAGATCTAAGTCATTCTTGGAGATTTTGAGAGATGGAAGTGTGCTCCAGCCTCAGCATAACCTTGCAGCGTCCATATACGTAATTAAGAAGTCTCTTTCAGCAATTGCACATTCTAAAACAAAAGGGTGAAAAAAATGTGAGGAAATACCTGATAAGCACGTCTCTAGTTGGTTTCAGTGTAAGGAAAAAAGGCAAAAAATTGTGATAACTAATTAACATCCTTTCTTGATAGGAAATTGCTAAGCAATAATCTAACCATTTTTAAATATTAAAGAATAGCACCACTATGCTGAGCATACAAACGGTTACCCTATGAGTGAGATTGTTTGCAAGGAAAGAATAAGAGCAAAAAGAAATCACAATTAGTTGTGCTCTATCGTTTGTGTGTACAAAAAAAAACTAAGTAAATTCAAGCCTACTTGTAATTTCACTCCAAACAATCTGGGTTATTAACTCTTAGTCTCATACCTGAACGGCAATATAAATGGTCAAGCTATTCAGACCGAGTTTGGTAGCAACTTCCTGCCTTTTCAATAGTTTAGCTTGCATTTTTTTCCACGGAACCAATACTGCCACACCAGCCTTCCTGCATTTGTTGTTGCAGAAGTGAAAAATGTTATCCCATAAACAGCGTTTCGCCAAGAATTAAATTTATCCCACTCATACATGATTTGATCAATTTTTCCACTCTTGAAAAAACAATCGATGACCAGATAATGAGATAACAGCAGCTAATGATTTCTATGTCCAATGGACCTGGTATATTTTATTTCTCCAGTGGCTTATTTCAATACTCGACAGAACATCAAAGGCTTGAAGAAAAATAACTGTTCATTCAGAGCATTCAGCCAGGATAAACACACAAAAACTGAATATTACATAGGTGACATCTAAGAGCAAGTCAACCCTTAAGAAAATGTTTTTCCTAACCCTAACCCAGTTACAATTCAAATCAGCTAATGTACTGTCTTCAGTTTGATGGCATGTGAGTTTCATTCCCATCTCCACTCTTCAACGGAACACTTATAACTAAATTTAATACACCAAAAGGATCCAACAGAACTCATAGGACACACACTATAATTTTCAGTGTATTTTCTTGCATCCTTTTTTGTATAAAAAAAGTATAGTTGACTTGCTCTTGTTACCTGTATATCCTAAGAAAACAAACAATGTAATTTATGTAACTGAATGATACAAATGGTAACATATTCTCATCTAAAGGATTCTGTGGCCTTGGCTGGGTGGGGTGAACCTGTTAGGTGGAAGAGGGTGCATAGGCTGATAAAGTGGTAGCATCATTTCCCCAAACCAATTTTCCCATACTGTAGTCACAACTAATATTGTAATTATACATGCAAGTAGTCAAGCTAAGTAGTTTCAATCATATGCAAGCAAGAGGTAAGGTGCTTTGCTCAGGTCATGTGCGGCTCGGCTCGTGCATATAACCTTGGTAGTCATGAAAACTGACAGCAAGCGCAAGCAACTCATCATATCCCTTCTTATCCAAAATAGAAATTCCAAATTTCAGGTTCAGACACTTCATTTCTTCAGATGAAGTAGAAAATTTTATCCTTTCATCAACAAGAGTAAGGTCCTCTACTTCACCATCATTATACTTCACCTGTAGTTCGTTTAGCTCTAGTTATTAGTCACATGATCTTTGGTGCTGCAGACTTCATAATTCACGCAACAGATGGAGAGCAGAATGATAAATATACAAATACTAAAAGTCAAATGTTATATAGCATCTAATAACTAAACAAAATGAATCTTTACATTAGGAAAATGTAGGAAAGATTAGAATAAGGGAGCCTTATCCAATTCAACTATGAAAACATTGGAGAATTTGCTCAACCACAACAATTTTTTCAAGAACAAAAATTAAAAAGAATCTTTAAACCACCAAGGATCTAGAGAGCATACAGAATGCTTCTTGGTTGCTTCATTGTACCCCGTGATTGAACCCTTGTACCAATCATCATCTAGGGGCCAGAAAACCTACATTCACCATCAAAATTCAGGTCTCAGTTTCCCTGTAGTCCCCCAATGAAAAAAGACCAGATACCACCAAAAAAAACTTTCTCAAGAACTTACCTTGCACGCTAACCCGACAAACACCTGAGGATCAGCACCCTCAATTCTCAACCTGTGACAAAACCAACGTTAATAATAACTAAAGTTTTCATAAAAAAAAACTCCAAATAATCATAGCTATCTAGTGTACTATGCCTGGGCTTCAAATTTTCTAAAAGATTCGAGGGTACTGACGCTAACAAAAGTTTTCTTTACCTATAGTGAGATCGAAGGTTGCGTTTTTTTTTTTTGCAATCATATCTTGTCTTAAACCTGGTTTGCTGCAAAGGACGAAGTAACAGCACCTAAAACACAAAAAGGGCAAAGTGGTCATGTCGAATACATATATAGTGCTCTTTAGACAATAAAAACAACGACTCGATAGTGTAGTCCATTACTATATAGATTACATGTCTAGTACAAAGCCAAGTAGCACAGTTAGTTCAAATTCACAATTATTCTCTTAATCCAGTCAAGTAAATGAACAAATAACTTTTTAGATTTAATTATAAAACCTATTCTCATCACCAAAGGAATATAATGAAGGGAAAATGAAAGCAAATCTATTTTAAGATGCAGCCTAGGACAACTGATAAAGTAGTAAAATAGGAGAGGCAAAATTCTATATAACACAAAAGGCTAGGACAACTGATAAAGTAATTATGGCATGCTAGACAAAGATATGTTCATGTACTATGACCAAGACCAATAAGCTAGGAATAGCAAAATCTAGCAACACAATGTGCAATAATGATGGCATGCTAGATCTATGGTCATGCACTTTGATTTCTTTGAAAGCTAAGTAGTGCCATTACTCCGCCTCATTGTAGACTTCTTCATTGACCAAAACATCGGTGACATAAGTCGGCATTGTTTAGAGCTCCAAAGTACATTAGCGATGCTCAATATTATTATGTTGTGTGATGGATTTTACGTGAACCAAGCACCTTCTCTCACTTTCCTTTGACATGATTATAAACCAAAAGAAGTCTGCAAAGCTATTAGATTTACCCAGAATAAGGTTCTTCTCTAAATAGTTTTGCTATATCCATCAAAAGATACCAGAAATGGTACAACGTTTCATCCATCTGCCAGAACCAAACAACGAACAAAACATGAAAGATGGATGGCTATACAAGATCCATCTTATCTACAAATGTGATATGATTTAAACACCGCTTGTCTGTACTTTTGAAGCCTTGAAATGATCTGCGATGCAAAGGTCAATGACTATCGAGTTAAGCGAGGAAAGTCCATCCAAGCAAGCATGACAATTGCGGACGTTACACTTCAACTTAGAGATAACATCTCTTTGTTCGGTTCGAAGAGAACACTACATCTCCACTTCAGACACGAATGCTCTTGCTCTTTCAAAAGTAACATTTGGATCTTACTGCAGCCTAAACGTTGCATTAACAGAACTGGCATCAAGAGCTGGATAAGGAGATAGATGGAGAGACCCTGGGAGCTCTCTTCTGGCGGAAAGCCTTGAGGATGGCATCCTTGGTGGCGGCATCAGCAGCCGAGGCTCGAATGCCAATCAGAGCTCACGGAGCTCACCATGTAGCTGACTGGCTTGCCACCGACTAGCACTTAGCCGCAGCAAAAGGCGGCACCTGCAGAAGTCCTAGTGAGCCCGGTGCTACCATTCTTGCTCTTCTTCTCCTCCCCTCGCTAAAGATTTTTGGGAAGGAAAGAGATAAGACTGCACCATCGTTTCCCCAGATGGAGAGAGGAGGGAGCGGTGGTAGCGGCCATGACAGGGGAGAGACGGGGATGAAGGCAACATGGAGGCGACGCGGGGGAGCCGCTGCATGAAGGGCGGAGTCAGTGCATGGCATGGATAAGGGAGCACACGGCGGCGGGGCAAGGTAAGACAAAAATGCAATGCTGGGAAGAAGAGCAAGTGGCGGCAGGGAGGAAGCTTCGGCGGTGAGGGAGACCGAAGGGGCAGGGGTTTGGAAGAGGGAGGGAGTGGCAGCGGCGGGGGAGCGAGGCCGAGGGGGTGGCAGGGGAGCAAGGCCGAGGCGGTGCAATGGCCGGGGAGGGAGAGAGACCGGGGCGGGAGGAGCGGCAACGCGTAGCAAGGGAGCAGCGGTGCCAGTGGAGAGGGCCGACGGAGGGCGAAAGGAGAAGGGGCAGCGGGGCAGGAAGGGGAGGGAGCGGTGGCGCTAGCGGAGAGGGGCGATAGAGGGGAAAAGGAGAGGGGGTGGACAGGAGGGGAGGCACCGAGGTAGCAGCCTGGGAAGGAGCTCGAGAGGGCGACCGGGGAGGGAGAGGGAGGGAGCAGTGGTGGCTGTGGAGGAGACCGAGGGACCAGGCGAAGGGGAAAGCAAATGACGGAGAAGAGGCAAGGCGGTGATCGAGCGAGGGAGGAGCCGGGAGGAGAGAGACATGCCAACCTGCGCCAAATGGCGCGGCTACAGCTATTGATAGATTCAAAAAGGATGGTGCATTTTTTCGCAATTGCTGTCGAGTGCTAATCCGAAGAGACCAAACAATCTAGTAAAATAAAAGCGTACCAAAGCAAGCGTTAAAACGATAAAAACACAGTCAAAATAGCAACTACGTATAAGCACTGGAGCATATATACAACAAAAGGGTGGGGTTCACACAGCAAATAGGACCTATGCTCTGTATATGTTGGGTTTAGATAACCACTTCGCACACATATGAAACTGGTTTGATTCCATGAATTCTAGCAGAAGCAATTATTTTGTTTTAAAAAAATGCATACGGTGGGAGTAAAGTCTCATCTCTTAGTAGTAACCAGATATTCAATAAGAAGGCAGACAACACATAGATTTGTACTTACACAAGGGAAGACATATCCCATTCCTTTTTTGGCAATGTAATTGAAATCAACAAAACATGGCGAGTAGTTTGAAGGCTGTCGCATCAAACATAATATGTCATAAACAATAGTACAACACCATCCTAGATAAAGGTACAAAGGAAAATATAAAGTTCTCCTCACGGTAGTAGGCCTTCTTCCAAGTTCCAATGGTTCCCAAGTGTCAGTTATACCAATTGACTCTATTCCTGAATTCCGATGGAGGCCGACAATCCTTCTCTGCTCACAAATGCTTTAATGAGCCACAAAACTAAAACATTTGCATTAATAGTATTAACTTACCACTAATTGTAGCGAATCGAATTTTTTTTCCTTAAGAAGCTCCACAATGGCAATAGTGTTGTTTATCGCCCTCCCCACAGCTTTGATGACGATTTCATCTGATCCGTTGTCCTAAAAGGAAATAATGGAGGAAGGATAAGCTAAAAGATTACATGCTTAAATTTGGATAGAGAGCAGTAAATGTATACAATATAAAAAAATTATACATATTCTTAATCATTCAGACTTGAGTTTACAAGAAATGATTAAAACAACAATGTCAGAACCCAAGAAAAATATGTATAAATCGAAAGTCCATGTAATATGAAGATAGCAATCAAGAGTGATGATAAAAAGAAATGGTATGTAAGTCTACAAACAGGAAGCAACCTATATAGCCATATTCAATATATCAGAAATATTAACAACCCACTTGTAGGCTACATGTAAGAGCAACATATTGTCAATGAAGGTAGAATCAACAGTTCTTGCAAATCCTAATATTATATCCTCGTAACTTAGTCTCTTTTCTACCTTTAGCAACCATTCATATGTAGTACATAATCCCTCAGACATTTGATACACCATAACCAAGAAGCCTGATTAACGGCATAAGATTTCAAGTTCTTCAGTAATTCTTTTCGTCACGGCATAAACTTAGTAAAGGTGTAAAGAGGAAACATCATCCACTAAATCTCCGAGGAATGCCCATTTGAGAGACATCTGATACACCATAACCCAGATGCGCGAACGACACCTAACCATAATAAGTAACAGAGGGTGAAACAATAAAAGAATGAACGTTGTAGTATGTACGCTGGACCGAATTTGGCAGAACTAAGAACCGCCGCGCTAATCCAAGCGTAACGATATAAATAAAGACGGTGATATGCTATGCTGAAGATCATGTAGAACCACATGAGGAAAATGGAGAGTATAGATACATGCATAAGTAATATACGACAAAGGCAATGGGCATGGCACCCAACCATGTGAAAATAAATATTTGTCTTACTCGGTTACTCTCCTTAGTCTCCTATTCCTACAAATCGATGTTATGAGTAACCTATCTAAAACTGATGATACTGAAAGCACTTTTGCAAAGGCTAGCAACCTGTATCACCAACCTGACTACCTAACCTGTCTGAAAAATTATTCATAACTATACTCTAAAGATACTTAATTATGTATCTTCGTTTAAAATGATTAGTGTGTCTAGGTCGGCGAACATTCCTCTAAGTAGCATGTTCTTTAAGGCTTATTACTGTATGGCTAGTGCAACTGTTTTCTTGTATTGTTTTATGATTCTTTCTAACTCGTACTATATTGAACAAATATGTTGTCAACACAAATGTTTTTTCAAGGCCTATTATCATACGCCTACTGTAGGAGTTATGTTTTACTGCTATATGACAATTTCTAACTTATAATATATCGAACTAATATGTTCTTAACACAACGACTGTTTGTGTCAAATTTAGCAAGTAAGGAGGAATTTCAAGTGATTTTGCAATGCCGTATAATTTCATAGAGCGTGGCACAGCGAAGGCCGAACACTATACTCGAAACAAAGTATTGCTTCTTTCCCTTTTTTTAACGATTTAACGTATCTTAAATAGAACAGGAGAAATAAGTGATCTAATAACATAACTTTGTGCTATCTGGAATTAAATCTCACTGGAAGCAGTATGACGGCTTTCGTAGGAGCCAAACTCTTTTCATCACGCCCTCCCCTTTTACTGTTTCCATTACATATACTATTCCTAATAGTACGATAGATTACCTATGTGTATTCAGATCAGGTAACTGGAAAAATCGATAATCTTTGCAAAGGGCGTCATGACGGAATGTTCTATTGCAGTAAAATGGAGGAAAGATTGCATGAAGAGAAATAATATCAGCTGATACTAAAATGCCCACATGTATGAAGAAAAAGAATAACATGAGAAATAAGCCGCACAATTAAGCAGGTGTTTGAACTAAGATTGTTCTCCAAATGAGCTGCAGCATTCAACAAACAAGAAGTCAATTAAAGGCAGTTGCTGCTTGTCCAAGAATAATATAACAATTCATCTGCAGATGCATAAACACAGAGAACCCACCCATCCCTTTAATAATAGCCACTATTTCCTCCCTCTGGCCCTCCTCCAATCCCACCTCTTGAAGAAACCTCTCGACGATGCTCATATCCTCCGCGTTATCCCTATCCATTCATCCCATCAAAACTTTTCTTCAACAACAGTACACGACCACTGCGAGCCCACTATACCATCAGTATTTTTAGCTAACTCTAACTCAACTTCCACGCACTCTTCAAGATAAAAAGAACGAATTTAACAAAACCACTAGAAGTTTCCTCACTTGGTGTACTTGTAATCTCCTACAAGAAAAGAATCAGCAAAAGCTATAATTCCCCATCAGTTATGCAAATCGAGAACTAAAGCAAATCTGTAAATGAAATCAAGAATGGGGCAGTAGCTAGTAGGGGCAGTAACGACTTACAGATGTCATGCAGGAAAGTGGCCAATTCCACCTGGAGCAATCAAACCCCACGGATGTAAGAAGAAAATCTGAGAAATTTCATGTAGTAAGTGGAAGAATGGGTGGAGCAAAGAATAAGAGGTAAGCTAGAGGTTACGATGAGGAGGCGGCTGGGGCAGGAGAGGCCATGTTCAGCGACGAGCGAGAGCGCGAGGTCGAGGACGTATTTGAGTGAGGGATCTGGGAGTCGGGGGAGGAAGAGCGAGGAACGACGCCTTGACGCCTTGTGGGCCGGGAGGGAGACCGAGGGGCGGGAGGGAAGGAGCGGCGGCGATGGGGAAAGGAGCCCGATGGGGCGGCGGGGGAGGAAGAGAGAAGGGGTAGCTGAGAGAGGCTCCGGAGGAAGGAGAGGGAGGGGACAGGAGGCAGCAGGGCGAGCAACGAAGCGAGGAGGCGATGGAGGAGGGAGACTAAGGGGGCGCCAGGGGAGGCAGAGCGAAGGACGGCGCCGATGCGACGCGGCTAGAGAGGGAGACCGAGGGGGTGGGAGGGAAGGAGTGGCGGCGACGGGGGGAATGTAACATCCCAAATATTAGGTTGTGTTTCAAATGTAATCAAACCTAGGTTTGTGTTTCAAATGTAAACAAATCTAGGGTTATGTTTCAAATGTAAACTAAATTGGGTATGTGTTTCAAAATGTCAGAAAAAGTGTAGAAATTAAAACTTTTCTCACATCTTGAAACTCTTGAACTTTTCTATAATTCTTGTCAAAGAATTGTGGAATCCAAAAATCAAAACCTCCTGTTGACTAAAGTCAAACCCTGATTCCACTTTGTCACAAATCTTGTGCCAATCTTGGGAAATACTTTTCCTTGGTTCTAGGGAGGCTGTGTGATCCCTCTGAATTATTTCATAATTTTTAGAAATTATTTGAATAATTTTGGAGGTAAGTCAAACCAGTCAAACCTTGGTCAAACCCTAGAACATACCCTTACTGAATTTCTTGAGAAAAATGCTCTACATAAAAACCTCTAGAAATTTTATGTAAGGTAAATCCTGGAGTGAGGAAGCTCCAGTTAAAATTTTAGAATTTTTGGAGTTAGTTTGCTACCTCTAAAAATTCTTCCAAACTCAGCTTTCAAATTTAAACTCAAACTGGTCGCACTGTTCCTCGGGCTCGAGCCACTTGACTCGGTCGAGTCAACTAATTGTACCGACCGAGCCACTTTGGCGCGCGCGATTTGGACCGTCCGATCTCCATCGTGCGGCCAACGTCGCGCGGAGGTGGGCGACTGCGATCGCTCGCCACCGTTGGATCTCCATCTAACAGCCTAGATGCATTCAATCGTGGCCGTTCATCTTTGATCCGATGACGAACGCGTCGTCTCCTTCCTCGCTCGCTCGCGCGGTGCAGCGCCAGCACCAGCGCCATGGGCAGAGCTCGCGTGCGCAGCGTAGCGTGTCGTCCTATCCGTGCAGGTGCCAACGGGAGGGAGCATTTAATGCCGTCGAGCCGCCTCCTGGTCAAGGTGTTCTCACTGCCTCCGCCGCCCTCGCGTGCTCCAGAGCCAGCTTGACTGTGGGAGAGCTTGTTGCCCTTCTCAAGGCTACTTAAGCTCCCCTCTCCCGTCCTTAGCCCCCTTTCACCCTCCCGCAGCTCTGGCTAGCACCCACTGGGCTTGCTTGAGCTCCAAACACCCCATCCACCTCCACTGCCATTGTTGCCCGTGAAGCTCCTCGGTGGAACCGGTACTCCAGTGGCGCCCTTGCTCAATCCTTTGCTCCCCTTCCTTCCTCTAACCTCCGAGAGTAAAACCCCTAACCCAATTTGGTTTGCCTCTCCAGGTAGCGGTGGAATTTCGGATTTCCCTCTTTGCGGCCGAAACCGCCCCTCTTCGTCTCCTTCGCCGGTGAGTGCATCCCGTCCCGATTCCTTGCTCGGGGAGCACCCCTGTGTGTTGCTGAACCTATCCCGATGACGCGGTCCCACTTTCTTTGCTCAGGTCACCGCCCCCGCGTTGTCTCCTTCGGCGCTGGCAAGCTCCTCCGCCGCAGAGCTCCTCCGTCGTCCTCTGTCCCTCCGCGTCATCCAGGTAGCTTCCTGGTAGTCCATAGTCGCTCAGGCACCTGCTTCTCTGAACCACAGCAGAGCAAAAAGTTGTCGTCGTCGTTGTCGTCTTTACCGCACCGCTCCTCTCCGGCTAGCCGTCGTTCTGATCCACCACTGCAGGTGTGAGTGGTACCAGTGGGTGCGCGCGGCTATTGCGCACCCATACCTGGCACCCACTCGCACCGCCGTGCTGTTGGTCGCCGACGGTGAGCCGTTGAACGCCGTCGGTGTCGTTTTCAGACACGCCGTCATCAGTTTTCATATGGGCGACGTGGCTCGCTAGGAGCCGTCCATCTTGTTGATCTGCGGTCCCGATTTCGCGAACGATTTGTTCTTCATTAGCTCCGGACCGTCCATCTTTAGATCTAGGGCTCAGATTCACCCAAGTGTTTGCTGTGCGCTGTGTACGTTGCTTGTGAGCCGTCCATCTCGCGATCAACGGCCCACAGCCACCGCCCTGTTCGCGCGCGTGGATTCAAAATCGCCGCGGTAGATTCAACGTGGACCGTTGGATCCAAGATCAACGGTCCCCGTTCATCGTCTCCGCGCGGACGCGTGCGCGTTTTCCCTGTGGGCTTGGACCGGCCAATCCAGGATCAACGGCCCAGGTTCGCCCACATCGTTATTGGAATTAGTTTTTCCCGATGGATTTATTTATGAACTAAAAAGGTAATAAACTTCAAAAATGCATAACTAATTCATTTTAATTCCAATTGAGTTGATTCAAAATTTGGTAGCTCTGGTTTGAACTAAAATTTAATCTAAAAATGATTGTAAGTTTAGTTCGGCTCCAGAAAATGGATTTGAAAATTGGTTTAGAAATTAGCTTTAAATGTTACCCTAAATGTTGCATTTAACTTGTAAAATGCATAAGTAATTCTCTATAGATCCTTTTTGAGTGAATCCAACTTTGTTGGCTTCTTCTGCTAATGCACTAAATGTTAGAATAGGATTTAGGCATATCACTGTTTTCAAAAGAATTAATGGTGCATTTTAATTGTGCTCTTTTGCATGTCTTTGAAAAATCATAAAACATGCATCGTAGCTCCAAATGAGGTGAACTCAATGGTGTTATTCATCTCATGAGGTGCTTGAATTACCATAAAAATACCTGGTGCAGCACCTTTGTAGAAATTTTTGCTAAAGAATTTAATTAGGATGAATAGTAACAGATTTGAATTTCCAGGCTGAGCAGAATTGTTTTGGCCATAACTTTTGCATTGAGAATCCAAATCAATTGGTTCTTGTTGCTAAATTCTTTAAAAATCATGCTCTTGCTGCTGTAAAAATTTCAAGTCATTTGGAGAAAGTTTTCTGTGGGGTCTTTTTGGTTTTCGTCGTTCTTATCGATTCTTTTCGCTTTTTCGATTAGGTGTCGACGAGTGTGTTGGTCCCGTGAGCGATACTCTGCAGCAAACTGAGCATACCCAGCAAGGCAAGCAGTTTGATCATATCCATTGAATCCCATTACTTAAAAGTCTAATATATTGTTTAACTTGTATGTATGCATTGCTGATTTTGTGTTAAATGATTATCGATTAGCGATCCTATAGATGCATACTCTGTAGGTAAATGTTCATTCTCTACTACTAAGCCTAGGATTATCTTGCTGTGATTTAGAGTTCGCTGGATAGACTCTTATCACTTAGTAGTTACGTTTGATATTGCTTAGAAATGCTTAGATAACGGTAGAAATGGGCGGTTGTCGACTTATGTCGATGACTTTGATCACACAAAACTATTATTCCATTATGTCCAGCATGTATGCTTTGTTACTTTGTAAACAAATACAAATGAAAATAAAATTGTTATTGACTTGGGCACAATGGATTGTTGGTGTGGTCTCATGGTGTGTAGAATGGTGCCTAAGTCCCTAAGGACCGAGTTACTTGTCCCACTGAACCAAGCAATATTGCGTGCTAACCACGCGAGAGGGATATGGGACCTCTCTTGGCTAAGTACTTTGGGCGGTGTTAATTATTGAGCTGGTTGGCGGGTTAAAAGGAAAAGCATTGTGAGGGGAGCATCTGTAATTCGGCTTGAGCTGGCTGATGTCTCCCACTCTTTTGTTAGGGTTGCAGCTCTTAATTAGCATCATCCATTGGAAATACCTAGTAGGACTTAGCTGTGCCGGCATACCAAAGGAAGTGTGCTAATAGCTTGGCGAAAAGACGGTCCGACGTGTGGGTACATTGGTACACCCCTGCAGGGATAAAACTATTCGAATAGCCTCGTCCTAGGTTATGGACACGCTTGGCAAGGTCTTTCAAGAACTAGACTAAACCATTCAATTAAAACTTGATGGGTGGTATGAGTTAGAGAACTCATGCTATTGTTGTGGTGGCTATTGGGTTAGTCACTTCCAGGTTGATCTTACTGTTGTTATTATTATTGTATCGTTGTTACTTCAACAATTAAAAATGCTTTGTCAAATTGCTTTAAATCTAGTACATTATTGCAAATGAAAACTTGCTTTATGCTAAATGTAAGTCCAAAGCCTCATCCACTTAATTAAAGCTTGCATGTAGCTAATTATAGTTCTGTTATTCTACACGTCAGTCTTGCGAGTACATTTTTGTACTCATTTGCTTTGCTTAATTGTATTTGTTGCAGAGGAAGAAGTTGAACCCCAAGGGTTCCACTTTTGTGAGATGTGCAGTGGTTGGGACGACTAGGTTGGTGGCTTGGTTGGTTGCCTTGTGGGCTATAGGCAAACCAATTGGCTCTCTTTTGTTTATCGCCATCTTATGGCTTTTGCTTCCGCTTGTGTTTAGTCTCTTAGTTGTATTTAGCCGGTCGGCTCTTTTGTAATAACTCTTGCTATTATGTATGTCTTTTAATCTAGTTGTGCTTTGGTTCTATGTTTGTATGAATTGATGCATGACTTTGTAAAAGGGTGTATGTACATCACTTCTGGGATGTACATATTTTCCCGAGGCACGGAATATTATGTTTGTGATGCTAGGGTCGGTGGATCGGCTAAGCATTACAAGCCTAATACTCCGGGGTCTCACAGGGAAGGAGCCCGATGGAGCGGCGGGGGAGGAAGAGAGAAAAGGAGCGCGGGCAGAGAGGGTGAAGAAGAGACTGCGGCGGCGCAGAAGGGGAGAAGGGAGAAGGAACGGCCACGCGCGAGCGAGAGGCAAGGCGCGTGCAGGCGCGACGCGCAGGCAATTGAACGGGCTGAGACCGGGCAGACGCGATCCAACGGCGACGCGACGCGCGAAGAGCAGGCCGAATCGAATGACCGCGAAACATCCAAGAACACATGCGACGGCTGGAGTTTTTCGGGCGACGTAGAGGGCACCGGAGGCCGCGCTTTCTTCCAAGAATGTATAAGGGTTAATATGAGGCTACATATAAGCCACATATCACAGTACTAAAGCTGCTCTATTGCAATTTACAGCTAATTAATACATTTTAACAAATGAAAGGTGCATTTTTTTTATTTAACTGAACTATTTAGTTGCAAGCTTGGTTATCTATTGGGTAGTGCATAGTTATTAATGTTGCTCACAGATGACTACTCGCCCAATTCTAGATTTATCTCATCATATAATAAGCCTGAGCCTTTTGCAACGTATTACCTATTGTTGTCAATTGCATAAAATAAACTGGTTTCTGTTTTTTACCTTTTTTCTAGTTATAGGACCTCAGAGTTGGAAGAAACTGAATTCTCTAGGTACCACTCTAGTGTGAAGTGAGGTGATATGGTCAGTATAAGTGGTTATCTAGGTTTGTAAGATTGTATCACACTTAATTTTGAAATTATCATACCCAAATTATAACTTTGAAACAGCTATGTCGGTTATTGTTTTATGGATGTTGTTTATTGATATTGCTATTAGTGTATAGCCATATATAGATGTAAATAAGGACATATATTTGTATACGATTTATTTATATCTTTTTAATCTGATATAGTTAGGTTATTTACACTTTGTATGTAGCTTGTATCTATGTTCGCCGCCAGCACTCACTTGATTTCTACACACGCTTTAAAGTCTTCCTTGCTCTTGATGTGATATTGTAATATCCCGTTTAAACATAAAACACATAAGTGATTAGTACTGAAATTAAATATAATTAGAAAGAAAAAAAATTCATATTTTTTTGGGAGAGGAATAGGCCGCCAACCCATTTTCAAATGGGGGAAATCCAGTTTTAGGGGCCCAAGGCCCATGGTTACCACTAGAAGGCAAGGGGGCAACCACCAAACCCTAGCTATGCTACAAGTGCCACCGTGCTACATTGTCACCATGCTACAGTCCCGCCACCCCTTGATTCCTCCTTGTGCCACCCCCTATTGCTCCTACACCCCACTGTCGTCTCCCTGGTTGCTGCCGGCCAAAGTAGAGAAGAAAGAGGAGAGGGAGAAGAAAGGGGAGAGGAGAACCTCGTGGGGTTTTCAGCGGGTTCCTTCGTGTCTTCAAGGGTGATTCTCCTATCCTTCTTGTTTTGTTTAATTCGTTTCTATGTTTTTGTTGTCGATTAGTGTATCCTCTACCGAAACCCTAGCTGCCATCTTCCCGAGAGCTCTATCGTGTAACTTGGTGCTAGCACACCGGCATACGGTGTTCCTTCCCTGGACATGTGGATACCGTAGAGGCCCTACTACGGTTATTGTTGCGTTTAAGGACGATTCGTGATCTTCACAAGGAACTGCAGAGGTTGCTGAAGAAGACGATCAACTTCATCAACGTGCTCGACGTTGGACGATCGACTATGGCCACTTCATCGACGTGCTCTATGTTGGATTAGGCTTCTCCAACTCTTCTTCCACTGCACTGCACGTTTAGTGGTAATGATTTGTGATCTTCTACTTGCATGGCTTCTTGGTTTATGTGGTAAATTTTTTGCATTGTTAGCTAGCGTAGCCTACCCGTATCCCTACAGGCTAAAGCCTGATGAAGGCCCCCCCTCGGGCGGAATCGCCCTTGAGCCAAGATGAATACGGTGATGAACAGAGAAGAGAAGGGACACAATGGTGTGGATCTTACCCTAAAGGATAGCAAGAACGAGCGTCCTCCTCACGACCAAGAGGAGAAGTGAGGGAGAAGTAGGCATGCAAGGGGGTTTTAGGCTCGAGCAAGGACGAAAATGGCAACGGTGTGTATTGGTGACGCTCTGGAGTGGTGGATATGGGCGACGGATCCACAACATCTATTGCTCGACTTAGAGGTGCTCGGCCGCATGGCACGTGGCTTCTGCGCGAGCGCCAACGGGAGGTAGGAGACGAAGCCGACAGGTGGGCAAAGGTCGCCAGCGACTCAGAACGGTGCAATCGGAGACTAGCTCGAGTCGATGCGATTAGTTGCTTTGGTTGAGTCAAGTGGTTCGGTCGGGCCAAGTGGTCAGTTCAGCTGGTCGAACCAAGCGGTCGGGTTTGAGTCAAAGCAACAGTTGACTGGATTTAATTTCAAACCTCTACACTTTGACTAGATGAGATAAAATAGCAAATAAGTTCCTAAAAATATGAAATTTTTTAGAGAGGTTCCTGGGATGACCTAGTACACAAATAAATTTTATAACCCCACTATTCATGTTTTAATTTTTCTTTATTTAAAACATTTACAGAATGGCCTTTTGAAAAGGGTTTGAATTTTCTCAGAAGTTGGTTTCTAAAAATTTGGGAAAATTCATATTTATTCATGATAAATATTGTAAGATTTAAATAAATTATTTCACATAGGTCTTCCCATGCATTTATTTCTGATCTTATTTGAAGCTTCAATTTGAGTTATAAGTTTTACTTTGATTTGAACTTTTTCAAATGCAACAATTTGTGCAATAGCTCCAGAAATCCAATGCATCCTCAAACGTTTTAAAAAGTTCACATTTTTATACATTTGAAATACAAACCCAAATTTGGGAAGTTACAAGTACTGATGGCTAGCTCGCCGACATTTTGACAAAAGCCCTTGGTCATGTCAAGTTCATGGAGATGAAACAGAAGCTTGGTGTGGTGGAAGTAATGTCCGGGCACCATGATTGGGGGTGATTTGTTAAAGTTAATCACGTTGCATGTCACATTTTGTTTGAGGAGTAGTTGTATGCATGGCCAGTCGTGTGTGTTGTACGTGCTCACGGGCAGTACGTTGAGTTTGTTAGTTGTTAGCAAACGTATCTCGGTTGTTAGTTTGTTACTTGTTAGCACAACAACACATTGTTCATGTATCTGTTGGTAGGTTGCATGTCATCAAGATATAATGAAGTCAAGAAAACAGAAAACGCTGAAGTTGTTACAGCGGCAAAACACTCTTCGTCTCTCTCTTGCGTTGTTTTACTCTGCTCTTGTTTTCGTCTGCATGCGTCCAGGTCCTAGCTTGCAACAACAGATTCATGCCATATACTGTATCTCTGCAGTTCTCTGTTCCCTGATCAACAGCCCATGCCTTTACCCCATGGGCCAGGGCGCGTGCAGTAGTGGCAGACCCAGGATTTTTAGGATGGGTGTTCGGACTTTGGAGCTAGGTTGTCCAGATATACCGATACCAGTACGCTGATACCGTGAAATATCATTTCCCCTAAAAACATTGATTGGACGATACGCGTATATATAATAAAATACAAAATATAAAGTAATTAATGATTTCATATGAGGAAATGGACGATAGAAGGTAATCATAATGGCATGAATTAAACAGCAAATTATAGATATCAACGACAGTTGAGGAGGTGAAAACTAGGAATTGAGCTATTCTAGCTCCAAGCTTCATATTTTGCTGAGTTATGTTGTCTACAGACTGCTCCATTTTTCAAAGCTCTAATATCTAGTTATCTACAATTCGCATAAATACAATATTGAAGATTCAGGACCACAATTCATTTTAATTCATTTATCAATTATCATTCAAAACGGTTCTGCCAATTTGGCAATGTGGGATTAGGACATTCGGTACCTGGCTGGCTGGCTCGGGGAGACGCGGAGATGGACGGGGAGTCCGGACTCCGGAGTGGCGGAGTCGGCCAGAGGCCTAGAGGCCAGTCAGGCCTGGAGTGGCAATTCAAAAAAAAAATGTCACTTACCTCTCTTGTATGATGGGCAACACAATAACACATCGCTTCTCAGCAAGCAATTCAACCTCACTCTGCAAGAGAATAACTAGTACAATTCAATACTTGAGTTAAGGTACTAGTAAAGCGTAAAACAACAACCTTTTTAATCCATTCCCAGAGGAAATCGTCTATCATGACATCCTTAACTAGTTTGTAGTCACCATCACCCTGCATGAAAAATGTTAATATTTCTTTTTGAGAGAACAGGGTAATTCAACTTCGAGATAATATACCTTTGATCTGCAGGGCATGCTGAACACAATGTCCTCTCCTATGCCATAAGGATTTCCAGTAGTGTAAACCTGCCATTTTTTTAGAGTATAACAAACAAAGCAGATCAACAACATTTCTTAAAGATCATGCTTGCACAAACAAATCTTCAAGTCACATTGCATCAGAAACATGTGAGCTAAAATATTACCCCTGAAGGCCTTGTTTGGAAAGGCCGGGATTGGCCGGGATCGGGGTCCATCCACAGGGATCATCCCGGCGGGGGAAGTTTTTCCCAGATCAATCCGTTTCATCTATTGGCAAACTCCCGGGATCGCGATTTCCTCCCCCGTTCCAACCCAATCCACGGGGGTAATGCGCCTCGCCTCGGACGAGTGTTTCTTCCCTGTCGCTGCGTCTCGCGACTCGTCGCCATCGCTGCCTCCCCCTTTCTCCCCGAACGGCGCCGCCTCCCCCTTTCTCCCCCTTGACTCCGGTGACGCGGAGCCCGCCGCCGTCGTCGCCTCTTCCTCCTCCTACAGTTAGCCCCAGGAGGAGACCGAGGACTGCTGCCGCTGCAGCCACAGCTCCAACGGCAGCACCGATGACATGCTGCCCAGCTACGACTTCTAGCCCATCCGCACCACCGCCGCATCCACCGCCGCACCGGTCTCCTTGACTCTAACTCCAAGGCCGCCTCTGCCTCCTACAACCTCAAGGTACTTTTTTTGTCGGTGGCTCCTTCCCCGTTAGATCTCTCGATCTGGCTGTGTTCATGTAGTTGCATCCCAAATCGAATAGAAAAAATCCAACTCTTTTGTGTACAAAGGCGCCTAGTTTGGTAATTGAAAACTCGTAGTTCGTAAACAGTTTTGTGATGTAGAATTACTTTGTAATAGACGCCATGAGTAGATTTTTTAGATAAAAGAGAGTACCATTTACATCTCTGGCCTCTGTTTTCCAATGAAAACAGATAACCCAAGTTCCAACCATGCAACAAGCTACTTATGTATAGTCTATTACATGAAACAGAAGATTCAAAGAGCAAACCAAGCTGACACGCCATAAGTAGATGTGTTTTCTGCTGGATAAAAGATATACGAGACTACACTGGTGGAAAGTTTTTATGTTGGGATTTCTTCGGATACTGCTAGTTGCTACTCCTAAATTTTGTGGCATGCTATTGTATCGTATAGGGTGGGCTGGAATGTTTGGCTATGTTGTGTGGTTGGCATCAACTGGGCACTGCCGAATGATATGCATAATTGCATTTTTTTTTCCATATTTCCACTGATATACAAGTTTATTTGTACTGTTACGAAACATAGTTCAGTGAATTTGCACTACATGCCATGTGTCGATGCTTCTCCGTTGGAGAGGCAATTAATGAGACTATACTCATGTAGATTTTTATGTTTTGAGTTATCTTCGTAAGCTGCTAGTTGCTAGTACATTTGTGCTATGAATCTTATGCTAAGATATTATTTTGTACAAAGACTATACAGAACTTAGCTGAGATATTTCGCCTGTCCACCATTTCTCCCATTTACAAGTTCAGATGTACTCTTGTGATGTTTAATTAGTTAGTATCATATAACCGTTACTGGCTACCAGCTAACTATTGATGTTTACAAAATAGAGATATCATTTTGTAGGCATCCATTGGTTCTGAAGTATTTGATTGCATGGAATGAACTGTTCATGATTCATGGTTGTACATGATAATATTAATACCCTATCCTTTATTATCATATAAATAACACTTACAAATTTTCTTCTAATTGGAAGAGTGCTGGCATATTGGAGCCTCATGTGCTGAAGAAAGTTAGCCACAACGAGGACAGGAGTAACTTTGGAATGGTTACTATGACAGATATTGATAGAACCATGAAGAAGTATTATGATAACCTGTCGCATGCACTGGAAGGTGTAAGCTCAAGGCATATAGATTTGATGACATGATTTCATGAAAATTGCTGACATGATTTGATTATACCAGTTATGTCCATAGATCATTTCTTCTGTGCTATGATGAAATCACAACTGCATAGCAGCTAGGGAGCACATATGCAAAATAATTTTCTAATTTTGCTGAGTCCTTAACATGGTGTAACACTGTATTATTGTTCCCTACTTGTTATTTTGGGGGCGGGGAAAATAAAACGGGGGCAAGATGAAATTAACAGAGCTGCTGATCATTGCAAGAAATCACGCTGCAATTAGATCAGTGAAGTCCATGTTGGCCACAAGCATGTGATTTTTTTTTCTCTGCATGCTCCCGGCAAGCAGAATAATAGCGTAAATGAAACAGTCAGAATCAACTCAGAATAGAAGATACAATGGCATAACCATCAGAACTAGCAGGCGGTAGACAAGTCCATACCCGATAGCATGGAAGAAGGTACCCCAGGCATGGACAAAAAAGGTTGACATGCAACAGGAGACATGCAAGTCTGCATCCTATTGAGACATTATTCCTCATCACTGGTGAATGTAAGTATGTAATGACTTTTTTTTTCCTATCTAATTTTAGTTCTACACCCCTAACTCTCTTTAAGCAGAATTGCAGTCTAGCTCCAATGTTGGACAAATCTCAAGTCCATCTGAAGTCATGTGTACTGCACACAATGGACTGGCTTAGGGAGAATACCAGGAGCGAAACGATCCATATGTGTAGTATTTATGGATTAAATGAAAGGTGCAACTTGTGTAAGCTAAGGGTGGATCCAAATTGAAAACCCCAGGCATGCATTGAGTCTGATTCGAGAAAGACAGGGAAGCCTAACATATCATCAGGTCAGTGACCCGAAGCCCATGAAATTTGGTAACATAGTGGCATGTTTTGCAGTGGCGGATTAGTGTGAGCAAGCTGGACCTGAGTTAAAACGAAGGTAGGTTGGTGGCAGTGAGTTGATGAAATCACAGTACTGTCAAATGCTGAAAATAATGTACACTGAAGCTAGCATTTAAGTTATCTGTATGTGACTAGAACATTTTGCCTTCGACTGATAGTATCGTCTGCATTATTTAACCATTACTCCTTTTGTGTGACAGGCTTATAACGAAGAGTGTCACCATGGAGATGAGTGGAAACCCTCCTCGCCGATCACCACGCTGCGCTCCAGTACACACCAAACCCTAAGCCCCCCAAATGGAAGACATGTTTAAAGTTTTGATGCTGTGGAACAAAATCCTTGAGATCTCTTGATGTCATAGTTTTTTTGCCTAGACCATCATGAACTTGACATGATTGTTGTTTCCTTTCTGTGCTGATGTGATTCAGCAACTCAGTAAACATGTACCAATGGCATGCTAACTTCAAGCCTGATATCAGATGTTTCTGCAGTAGCATCACTTGTTATCCAATTTTCTAGAGGTTGTATTCAAAATTTTAATATTTTTTCGAAATTTATAATCTGTGTTTTTTTTGAAATTTCTAGACCTTTTATTCTGCATTTTTTTTATTTTTTTTCAAATTTTCTGCACTTTTTATTTTTTTCAAATTTTTTGGACTGTTTGTGAAAATTTTCTGATATTTTTTTAATTTTCTGGTTTGGTTTTGGAAATTTTTCTGAATTGTTCCAATTTTTAATGTTGTTTTTGGAATTATCTATATTCATTTTTTGCTTTCAGATTTTTTAATATATGCAATCCCTACCTATCCAATCATTTGCCCAAACAAATCAAGGGATTAGATCCAAGATGGGAGGGGATTAGATCTAAGGTGGGAGGGGATTGGGTGGAGGGAGGGGGATTCACCTAATCCCCCTTGGATTGTTTCTCCCATGGATAGATTTCCTTACTAGCCAAACAAGGCCGAAGAGAACCAATCGCCTTCTGGGGTTGGATTTACAAGAGATCTAATCACATCGACTATAGAAACGGCAGTAGATGCAGCTAAAGATCTGCCCCATTTTTGGATGAGCGCATCTCCATGCTGTTTTGTCCACATGAACGCTATCAATACTAGCTTTAATTACTTATTTTCATTGTGCTCTTGTAGATACATGGTAAAGCTGCCGTACCTTCTGAACTATTTTGGTGAATTCTTCTTCCAACCATTTCGTGTCCCTGATAACTTCTTTTACTGGCTTGCCATCAATTCTCGCGTTTAATAAATCGGGAACCTAATCAGTGAAGAACAGGCTAATAATCATCAATGGCATGTAGGATTCCTCGCCCGGTCGCTCGGAGGACGGAGGCGGAGTAAGCGAGCAACTGAGCAAGCCGTCGCCTCGCCGCCGCCGCCACGGCGCAGCGCCGCAGCGCCCCTCCGAGGCTCCACCTCCGGTCTTCGCCTCCACGGTCCTCTCCTTGGACCCCTTCTCAAGTTCTCCCCGGGGCCGCCAGTCCGCCGCCCGCGCCAAGCGTTCACCCACCGGTGGCCAGGCCGCCACTCCGCCAGGCTGCCACTGCCGCCGCCGAAGCCGCAACTCCGCAAGGGCAGACCACTGCCGCCGCCGCAAACCGCAAGCTTAACCGCAAGGATGAGGATGGAGATTCAAGATTGGACTTTGGAGAATAGGAGATGGAATGCTGGCTGCTGGCTACTGATCTGGTTGCAGTACGAGAGAAGAGAGATTAGGGATTGAGTGGGGGAAGAAATGGGCTTGGCCTCTTGCCGCTTGGACCTTGAGTTCCGTGACTCCGTGGGATTGACACATTGGGCAAGTCCGCGAGTGGCCAAGTGGGCAACTGCCACGCGCAAGGCCAACTGTGGGCTAGGCTCGGCTACGAGGCACGAGGCGCGAGTGGTGAGCGCGGAATGGTTCGCTAACACGAGACTGCAAGCGAGGCGCGAGACTGTGAGCGTGTAACGCTGATTGAACCCAAATTCCATTGTATATATTAAATTTTTGCCCAAAAATTTTGGATGTTGAGCTGAACACTCATGAATCTAGATGGATCCACCCCTGGCGTGCAGGCTTCTGGTATAGTACAAAATGCTTGCGAAAAGTTGATCGGAGCACTGTCCCTCACAGATCAAGAAGCAAACAAGAGACTTCATTCGGTAGTACCAATTTTTTATTTTCTGGTAATAATGGGATCATTATTAGTTGCTATCACAAAAAGCATCAACAGAGTAGACATAACTTCTCATCCTTTAACTGCTTGTTCCTTAAAGCCTCCTCAGCATATAATGCAGAAGCAATCATCCTTGGTTTCACATTTAGCTGTTGCGCGTGGACCATGATCATAGAAACAAACCAACCTGCATACATTGGGGTCGCAGTTCACATACCCGGTACGGATCTTTGTGCATGTTGGGCCAATGTTTGCCATCACGTTGGTCGCCGCATCTGTTTATTTTCAGGAGAATTAAAACGATCGGATTATTTGTGGAAATTTGAGTTTGTCACTCTTATCTAGGCATTTGTCACTGAAGAAGTATGTACCTGATGATAGCACCAGAAGGCCAAGAACCAGGAGCATCATATGGCTTGTCCTCATCTTTGTTGGAAGTCACAGTACGATGGTTGTACGTGGTGGGGTAGTAGTGCCTACCTTCTAGCTACCTCTTGTGCAGAGCTAATGGATTGACAATGGTTTTATATTGAATGTGGGATGCTTAGCAACTTTAGCATCAATTTATCATACAGTTGCTGATAAGTTGTGCCAAATTAATGCAATTAACCACGAGATATGCTTATCTTATCTCATCCAAAAGATAAGAATATCTGGTGCACATTAATTGCCTATATATGTATACATATCTAGTGTTCATCAATTCTATAGGTGTGGTGTACATCTCACCATGTGAACATTGGATGTATCTAAGGAAAAGGCACATCCGTATTTCATACGAGCAGTGGTTAGTCAAACAATATCTAACCATGCAGATGGTTGTAGTTA
The DNA here is from genome assembly GCA_036346405.1 of Phyllostachys edulis. NCBI lineage: Eukaryota > Viridiplantae > Streptophyta > Magnoliopsida > Poales > Poaceae > Phyllostachys > Phyllostachys edulis. Next base: position 267,058 of record JAYEVD010000279.1, on the reverse strand, counting down.
TGTCCAATTTAACTTATCATTAATTGGCTGTCAATTGTTAGATCAAAATTGCACTACAAGCCCATTTGAGCCCATGTGGTACTGAATTTAACGCAATCAAACCCATTTACTATTTGACAGTGTTCCCCTAGGCGCTAGCGAGATGGTTGTAAGTTCAAGCTCTATCAAATTGGTTTTTTTGCTTGATGACAAATGTAACTGTCAGACTAATACACTTGTTAAGTATGATATTGTATAGTCTCATTGTTGGAAATATGCCCTAGAGGCAATCATAGAGATGATTATATTTCATTATGTTCATGACATTGGATAATGTGTTATCTTGTTCCTAGAATAATATTGTTAATATTTATTATCAAGTATGTGACTTGGTTGTGAAACTCTATATTCCTGCGATAATTATTCTTATACGATCCCTGGTCGTAAACATATGAGGAAACATATGAATAGACTAGCATATGTATTGGTTGATGACTATGTTTCACGAGTCATAGATATGGAGATATCAAACCAATAATATGGACACATGTTAGAGAACATGATGTTGGATAAGACCCACCTTGAGACACTATTGAGATTGTTATGATTCTATGTGTCGTTAGTTGGTCTCAAGCAATGATGATGTATAATCCTTAGACCTGAGATCAGCATGGTTTCCTACATGTGTAAGAGCACTCTTAGGGGTTGCCAAACGCTACACCGTAACTGGGTAGTTATAAAGGTAGCTTTCGGGTATGCAATGAAACATGCAGAGGAATGTGACTGGTCGGATATGGGATTTGCCCCTCCTAACATAACAGGAGAGATGTCTCTGGGCCCCTCGTTGTGATCGGATAAAGAAAGTGCATGGCCATGCCACTAGTAGTCGAAGTGTTCGATCATGTAAAGTTATCGATACTCGACGAGAAAGTATTGAATGTCCATGGATGACACAACATCTCACCGGAGTTCAACCAAACATCGTGAGGCAAAGGGAGTATACACGTAGGTCGCTCGGTTCGAGCGATTCTGGTCGTCGTATGCAAATACGAAGCTAGTCGTGGACTGGTCGAACATAGTCACAGAGTGGTCGTAACCTGGTCGTAAGCAATTCTGAACTGGTCGTGACCGAATCTGGCTGATCAGATATCTGAGATAGGACACAGTCGTAAGTGATGAAGACCTGGTCGTAGATCATATTGCATTAAGGTTCGTCCGATATAATTTGTGTGTATTCAGAATCGATATGTTCTCGCTAGGAGTCTTTCGACTCGTGATCGGAAACGGTTTCCAGTCACAACCGAACTACACATGAACCTCTGGTCACACACTTAACAAGTTGGAACAAACCAAGACTGAATACGATTAAATGGCGTGTTCGGATAGGATCCGTCCACGAGCACTATATAAGGAGATGCATGAGGTCATTGGGAGGATGCATGAAACCACCATCGAAACCCTAGCCGCCATCTTCATGAGAGCTCCGCCGTTTACTTGGTGCCGCACACCGGCGTTCGGTTGTTCCTTCCCTGGACGTGTGGATACCGTAGAGGCGCTACTACAATTGTTGCGCTTAAGGACGATCCGCAATCTTCACGAGGAACTGCAGGCTTTGCTGGAGGAGACGATCGACTCGCAAAGACGTTCTGCTGGAGGAGACGATCGACCACGACCACTACGACTTGCTGGACGTTGGACGATCGATTACGACCACTACATCGACGCCGCTCTTCGTTGGGCGAGCTGCTCCAACCCTTCTTCCATTGCTTCTCGTCTGTTGGTAACGATCTGTGATCATCTACTTGCTTGGCATCCTGGTTCGCGTGGTAGAAATTTTTGTTTGTAGCTATTGTAGCTATCGTAGCCTACCGGCTAGCGGGACCGCCGTGCTGGGTATTCGTACCGCGTGCTATAGGTAGTGTGTGCTCATGTCGTCCGTTAGAATTGGATTCTATGCATAACTTGTTTTTGCAGGGATTGGTGTGAATAGTATGACCCATAATGTTTCATGTATGAGATGCATGTATGCGTGTAATGTTCATGACCTGCGTGTCATGATTAATTGCAGCCCAAGGCTGTCTATATTTGTATAACGGCCTGTGTGTCGACTTGTGATGCTTCTTTACTCCTTGTGTTTCATTACTAGTGCTATTAGAAATAATGGCTTAGTGGGAGTGCTTGGAGGAGTCGACCACTTGAAGACATGGTGAACAGGACGCATGGCGATGGAGATTACCATGAAGAAGGGTTATGCTATATCACAATGCAATTTGATTGTCTGTGAATGCCTTTACATTTCTGTTCATTTATTTCTATGCATGTTATTTTGCTTTAATTGCTTTTAACATGGTAGAAGTAAAATTCCCTCACATAATATTAAGTTAAATTGATGCCCTCCCAAATATGCCGCACCATCAAAAGTCATGTATTTTAATGGTAGGTCTTGCCAAAGCAGAGTGCCATTAACTCTCCTTGACTAGATGGGTTTGTGTCAGACATTTACACGCTGGCATTGGTTTAACTTAACAAGGTTATCATAATAGTTGTGGACCTTGGGGCATAAAGGTTGGGTGCCGAAGCATAGAGATGCTGCACAACAACAAGAGTCATATAGTAGATATGATTAGCAAAGGTTGCTTACCAATTTCACTAATCTTCTAGTAGTGAAGCCAAAGCTCACTAGTTGATTAAACGATTATGGATCTTGAATCATTAAATGTCATAAGAGGGATATGGTGTTTAGTGGGAGTATCTTTATTAAATTGTTTAATAGAAGTTACTTTGATTGAACATATGTCTTAGTTTTGCATATATTTTGTGTTGTAGATCATGGCACCAATTGTTGTACCTACATCCAGCTTTTGCTTTACGTTCGATACTTGAAAGAGAAAACTTAATGGAACAAATTTTATGGATTGGTCCATAACCCGAGAATTGTTCTCGGGCAAGATAAAAGGAACATGTTCTAGAAGAACCAATTCGGATGTGCCTCTGTAAAATGTCTGCTGCTATTAAAACCGCCTATAAAAAGGCATGTGATGAGTCCTTGATGTTAGGCTGTCTCATGCTTGTCGCTATGAACTCGCACCTTCAAAAGCATTTTGAGAACATAGAGGCCTCACGATATGATCGTGGCGCTTAAAGGCATGTTTGAGACACAAGCAAGAACTGAGAGATTTGAGATCTCAAAGAACTTGTTTGGTTGCAAGCTAGTGAGGGTGGTTCGTGAGCCCTCATGTAATCAAAATGGTTGGTTACACACGAGCTTGGAAAAACTTGGTTTTCCACTTAGCCAAGAGTTGGCTCTGATTTGATTCTTGCTTCGCTTCGAAAGCTATGGGCGTTCATTTTGAACTTCCATATGAGCAACTTAGACAAGAATCTCACCGAATCGCATATGATGCTTAAGGCAATGAGAGGCAAGATTAAGAAAAGCAACAATCATGTGATGATGGTGCAAAAGAGTACAAGCTTCAAGAAGAAGGCTAAGACTTGGGTCAAGAAAAGGGCAAGGCTAAAGTTTGGATGAGATCCAAACTAACAAACCTAAACCCAAGACTAAGTCCGCCCGACTCAAGAGAATGAATGCTTTTACTGCAAAGAGCTAGGCCATTGGAAGAGGAACTGCAAGAAATACCTGGCTGATCAGAAAAGGAATGGTGGGACTAAAACTTCCACTACAGGTATTAATGTTATAGATGTTTTTCTTGCTGACTCTTCTATTAACACATGGGTATTTGATAACGGATTGGTTGCTCATATTTGCAATTCGATGCAGAGTCTAACAAGAAGTAGGATGATTGCAAGGAGCGAGATGGATCTTTGCGTCGGGAATAAAGCAAGGGTTGCTGCATTAGCCGTCGGGACTATGCCACTACTTTTGCCTTAAGGATTTATTATGGAATTGAATAATTGTTATTACGTTCCAGCCATTAGTAGAAACATTATCTCTGCCTCATGTTTGATGGCAGAGGGTTATAAATTCATTATAGAGAACAATGGTTGTTCTATATTTTTGAATGAAGTGTTTTATGGATATGCACCTGTTTTGAATGGGTTGTTTATTTTAAATCTTGATGATGCATCGGTCTATAATATTAATGCTAAAAGGCTTGACCTAATGAAATAAATTCCACTTTTATTTGGCATTGTCGTTTGGGTCACATAAGTGAGAACGCATGAAAAAGCTCCATAATGATGGAACTCTAAACTCATTTGATTTGGAATCTTTTGAAACATGCGAGTCTTGCCTGGTCGGAAAGATGACCAAGACACCTTTCACTTTGTCGAGTGAAAGGGCGCACGACCAGTTGGAACTCGTACATACTGATGTATGTGGACCAATAAGCACGACAGCCAGAGGTGGTTTTCAAGACTTCATTACTTTCACCGATGACTATAGTAGATATGGATATATCTACTTAATGAGGCACAAGTCGGAATCCTTTGAAAAGTTCAAGGAGTTCCGAATGAAGTCTGAGAATCAACTTGACAAGACAATCAAATCTTTACGATCGATCGTGGAGGTGAGTTTTTGAGCCATGAGTTTGGTAGTCATTTGAAACAATGTGGAATTGTTCCTGACTTACACCACCCGCACTCCACAATGGAATGGGGTCTCCGAGCGGTAATGAGGACCTTGTTGGACATGGTTCGATCAATGATGAGCCAATCGGATCTGCCATTGTATTTTTGGGGTTATGCTCTAGAAACGCCACTTTCATTTTAAATAAGGTACCATCTAAATCAATAGATAAGACACCATATGAGATGTGGACTGGGAAAAGTCCTAGCTTGTCTTTTCTAAGGATTTGGGGATGTGATGTCTATGTTAAACGTTTGACGTCTGATAAGCTCACACCCAAATAAGATAAATGCTTCTTTATAGGATATCCTAGGGAAACCAAAGGATACTATTTCTACAACCGGGAAGAGGACAAAGTTCTTGTTGCTCGAAATGGTGTCTTTTTGGAGAAAGAGTTTCTTTCAAAAGGAGTCAGTAGGAGAAAGGTACAACTCGAAGAAATTCGGGAAACATCTGAAAACATTTCAACTCCTACTGAACCTCTACTGGATGAACAAATTGTTGTTGAACCTGTAGATAAGGCACCAGCCCCACGTAGATCTAAAAGGCCACGTCAATTGCCTACAAGGTATGGGCATGACGTATTATTATTGAATAATGGTGAGCCTAAGACTTATGAGGAAGCGATGATGGACCCAGACTCTGAGAAATGGCTTGGAGCCATGAAATCCGAAATAGATTCCATGAGAGAAAATCAGGTTTGGAACACAGTCGATCCACTTGATGGTGTCAAAACCATTGAGTGCAAATGGATCTATAAGAAAAAGATTGATATGGATGGAAATGTTCACATTCATAAGGCTCGACTAGTCGCAAAGGTTTTCGACAAGTTCAAGGAGTTGACTACGATGAGACTTTCTCACCGATAGCGATGCTTAAATCTGTTAGGATCATTCTAGCTATTCTTGCATATTTCGACTATGAGATATGGCAAATGGATGTCAAAACAGCTTTCCTTAATGGAAACCTAGATGAGGATGTGTACATGACACAACTGAAGGTTTTGTCGATCCAAAGAATGCTAGTAAGGTATGCAAACTTTAAAAGTCTATTTATGGATTGAAGCAAGCATCTCGGAGTTGGAATATACGTTTTGATGAGGAAATTAAAAGGTTTGGTTTCGTCAAAAACAAAGAAGAACCTTGTGTTTACATGAAGGTTAGTGGGAGCGCACTTGTTATTCTGATCTTGTATGTAGATGACATACTCTTGGTCGGAAATGACATTCCGATGCTAGAATCTGTTAAATCTTCATTAAGAAAAGGTTTCTCAATGAAAGATTTAGGAGATGCAACATATATCTTGGGAATAACGATCTATAGAGATAGATCTAAGAGGCTAATTGGATTAAGCCAGAAATGTACATAGACAAAGTGTTGAATCGGTTCAACATGCAAAATTCAAGAGAGATTCTTGCCCATGGCACATGGCATTAATCTTAGCAAGAATCGGTGTCCTCGACCAGCGATGAGCGAGACAAAATGAGTGATATTCCATATGCTTGACCATTGGATCTATCATATACGCCATGATATGTACACGACAGATGTATCATATGCTCTAAGTGTTACGAGCAGATACCAAGTCGATCCGGTGAAGGTCATTTGGATAGTTGTGAAAAACATTCTTAAGTACTTAAGAAGGACTAAGGATGTGTTCCTAGTTTATGGCGGTGATGAAGAGTTCGTTGTAAATGGTTACACCGATGCAAGCTTTCAAACCGACAAAGATGATTATCGTTATAATCTGGTTTTGTATTCATTTTGAATGGAGGAGCGTTGAGTCGAAAAGTTCCAAGCAAGAGGCGGTTCTTGATTCCACGACGAGGCGAGTACATTGCGCTTCGAGTCGCAAAGAAGGTGTTTGGATAAGGAATTTCATTGCTGAATTGGGAATGGTTTGAGTGCCTCGAGCCCAATGGATCTCTATTGTGACAACAACGGAGCTATTGCTCAAGCTAAGGAGCCTAGATTCCATCAGAAGTCCAAACATATACTCAGGCGTTATCATCTTATCCGTGAATTGGTGGATAGAGGAGATGTTAAGATATGCAAAGTTCATATGGATTTAAATGTTGCTGATCCGTTGACAAAGCCTCTCACACAGCCAAAGCATGAGGCACACACAAGAGCTATCGGTATTAGATACCTAAATGATTGACTCTAGTGCAAGTGGGAGACTATTGGAAATATGCCCTAGAGGCAATCATAGAGATGATTATATTTCATTATGTTCATGACATTGGATAATGTGTTATCTTGTTCCTAGAATAATATTGTTAATATTTATTATCAAGTATGTGACTTGGTTGTGAAACTCTATATTCTGCGATAATTATTCTTATACGATCCCTGGTCGTAAACATATGAGGACACATATGAATAGACTAGCATATGTATTGGTTGATGACTATGTTTCACGAGTCATAGATATGGAGATATCAAACCAATAATATGGACACATGTTAGAGAACATGATGTTGGATAAGACCCACCTTGAGACACTATTGAGATTGTTATGATTCTATGTGTCGTTAGTTGGTCTCAAGCAATGATGATGTATAATCCTTAGACCTGAGATCAGCATGGTTTCCTACATGTGTAAGAGCACTCTTAGGGGTTGCCAAATGCTACACCGTAACTGGGTAGTTATAAAGGTAGCTTTCGGGTATGCAATGAAACATGCAGAGGAATGTGACTGGTCGGATATGGGATTTGCCCCTCCTAACATAACAGGAGAGATGTCTCTGGGCCCCTCGTTGTGATCGGATAAAGAAAGTGCATGGCCATGCCACTAGTAGTCGAAGTGTTCGATCACGTAAAGTTATCTGATACTCGATCGAGAAAGTATTCAACAGTCCATGGATGACACAACATCTCACCTGGAGTTCAACCAGACATCGTGAGGCAAAGGGAGTATACACGAGTAGGTCGCTCAGTTCGAACAGTTACAGACTGGTCGTATGCAAATACGAGCTAGTCGTAGACTGGTCGAACATAGTCACAGAGTGGTCGTAACCTGGTCGTAAGCAATTACGAACTGGTCGTGACCGAATACGAACTGGTCGTATACAGATAGGACCTGGTCGTAAGTGATGAAGACCTGGTTGTAGATCATATTGCATTAAGGTTCGTCCGATATAATTTGTGTGTATTCGGGAATCGATATGTTCTGCTAGGAGCCGCTACGACTCGTGATCGGAAACGGTTTCCGAGTCACAACCGAACTACACATGAACCTACAGGGTCACACACTTAACAGGTTGGAACAAACCAGTACGAATATGATTCATAAACGTGTTCGGATAGGATCTGTCACGAGCACTATATAAGGAGATGCATGAGGCTGTTGGGAGGGATGCATGAAACCACCACCGAAACCCTAGCCGCCATCTTCATGAGAGCTCCGCCGTACGACTTGGTGCTGGCACACCGGCGTTCGGTTGTTCCTTCCCTGGACGTGTGGATACCGTAGAGGCGCTACTACAATTGTTGCGCTTAAGGACGATCCGCAATCTTCACGAGGAACTGCAGGCTTTGCTGGAGGAGACGATCGACTCGCAAAGACGTTCTGCTGGAGGAGACGATCGACCACGACCACTACGACTTGCTGGACGTTGGACGATCGACTACGACCACTACATCGACGCGCTCTTCGTTGGGCCAGGCTGCTCCAACCCTTCTTCCGCTGCTCTGCGCGTCTGTTGGTAACGATCTGTGATCATGTACTTGCTTGGCATCCTGGTTCGCGTGGTAGAAATTTTTGTTTGTAGCTATCGTAGCCTACCCCGTGACCCAACACTCATTTGGATGGAAAGCTTGAAATCTTGGAGGTATGGATTCGATGTTATACTTTTATGTCTTGTTGCATTCATCGAAAACAAAATATAGGGTGAATTCCACCAAATCTTCAAATCCGATATATGCATATTGTTTCCAATTAAAATATATGTATGCAGAAATTTAGGGAGAGTTCATTTTATGTTCGAGGTTTCACTAGTATTGATCCATGTTCCTATTTTATATATTGCCGATCTTTACATTGAAACTCATCCCTTGAGTATCTTCGCTAGTATTGATATCTTCACTAGTATTGATCCATGTTCCCTTGAAATATACTCATGATGATTTAAATTCAATTATTTGCAAGTTGTCATCAAACATCAAAAGGAAGAGATTGAAGAATCTAGTCCCTCCATTGTGTGTTAATGGTGTGCTTTGGTGATTAATGATAACCAGGTGTCTTGGGCTAATGCTCTCTATGAGTTGGTGAAATAGGTTTCGTCCTAATTGATAATGAATACTTTGGATGCCATCAAGAGTTGATGGTCATCAATTCAAGTGGATGACATCATGAGTTGATTGCCATCAAGACAAGAACCCAGACATGGAGAAGAGATGTTCATCATCAATTTGAAAGTTCTAAGTGGATGTGCTAGGCAAAGGTACAACTAGCTTACACTAAGGATGTGTTCCTAGTCTTTTACTGGTCTCAGTGTTTAATTGGGAGACCGGATTGATAGTATAGGTTGTCGTACTATTAAGAGTGGTCTTGTCTAGTAGCTTGAATCTCATCATGTGTTGATAGTTCAATCTTGCTTGCTCTAGATCTCTGTGGTATGGTGCTATTGTTTGAGAATGTGCTTTGAAAAAGGTTAGGCTCATCGATCTAATCCTTGTAACATGCGACCATAATTTGCAAATGGTTGAAATCCATGCATCTATTCTTTGTGGCATGGGACTATAGTTTGTAAATCTGTTTTGCAAATGATTAAAGTCCTTTGTATGTACTCCTTGTGGCATGATACTAAAGTTTGCAAATTGTTTAAGTTCGTACATTTTCTCCTTGGATAATCTTGAGTCTAAGAATATTTGCTTGGGAATTAATTCTTCACATAGACTCTATCAGTTGAATGGAAACTGCATTTCAGAGGACATGTCATGTGTTTTGTGAGGACATGTCCGGGAGGAACCAAGGGCTTCGAGGACATGTCCTATGTTTGCTAACGACTTGTCCGATAGTAACCGAGGGCTCCGAGGACATGTCCACCTTGTGTTGGTGATATGCCCCTAGAGGCAATCATAGAGATGATTGTACCACGTCTATGTTTATGAATTATATAATAAATGTTATTATGTTCCTTGGATTAATTATCATTTATAAATATTAACAAGTATATGACTTGTTGGTGAAACTCTTTAAGTTATATGATGTCATTCTAAATGTATCATTGGTCGGATGTCACTAGTGACCTATTGACCAGCACATGTATTGATTGATGACTAGGTTTCACCGGTCATGGCTATGGGGATATCGAATCAATAATGTGAACACATGTTAGAGAACATGGTGTTGGATTGATCCTCCTTGAGACACTATTGAGATTGTTATGATTTTGTGTGTTATCAGTTGGTCGCAAGCAATGATGATGTATAATCCTTGGACCTGAGATCAACATGGTTTCCTAGATATGTATTAGTACACTTAGGGGTTGTCAAATGCTACTCCGTAGCTGGGTAGTTTTAAAGGTAGCTTTCAGGTATGCTATGAAACATGCGGAGGGATGTGACTGGTCGGATATAGGATTCGCCCCCACCTAATATAAGAGGAGAGATATCTCTAGGCCCCTCAATATGGTTGGATAAAGAATGTGCATGGCCATGTCACCAGTGGTCGAAGAGTCGACTGCATGAAGTTATCCGTCACGAGATCGAGAAAGTATTGAACAGTTCATGGAGGACAAAATATCTCACCTGGAGTTACCAGATATCGTGAGGCAAATGGAGAATACACAAGTAGGTCATTCAGTCCAACTAGATACGAACAGATCATATGGAGATAAAAACAGGTCATAAACTGGTCGAACATGAACACAAACTACGTGGTAGAATTTTTTGAATTGCCAGCTAGTGTAGTCTACCTGTATCCCTTTAGTGGTATCAGAGCCATCTTGTGTAGTTTTTTATCTAGATCGGTCGCATATACTTGATATGTGGTAGTAGTAGATTGGATCTATTACTAGTCTGGTTTGATAACCTAGATCGGTTCATATGGATGGAATGGTCTAAGCACTAGTCGATAAGATCGATCGATTTTTGGCGGTAGTATATGGGTTTGTGGGAAGTATGAGCCAAAAGCACCAGATTGTTTACTGTGCTTGTTCACGAAAACATTACATAATACTCTTACTGGTCGGAATTCCTTATTAGAGTATGCTGTAGTGCGTGGTCATATCAAGGCAGTGATCAGATTGGTTCGGAATAGGATTAATATGATTAATCCGATGATTTTCGAGGCTCGATTACAGGACCACCGTGCTAGGTAATCATACCGTGTTATATAGTATTATGTGTCCATGTCACCCGATAGAATTGGATTCTATGCATAACTCGTTTTTGTAGAGATTGATGTGAATAGTATGGCCCATTGTGTATGTGATGCATGTATGGATTTCACATGGCCTGCGTGTCATGCTGTGTGATAGCCATCGAGCTACATTATTGTATAACAGTCTGTGTGCCGACTTATGATGCTTGATATTATCATATGTAATTCATTACTAGCTTTTAGGAGTAATTGCTTAGTAGATGAATGTGGTGATTTCAAGCATGATGGCTCGGAGGACAGGAAGCATGGTGACGGAGATCGTCATGATAAGGGTCATACTATTTCACAGTTTAATATGATTATTTGTGAATGTTTATTATGTTCCTATTGTGCTTTTGATCATGTTTTATCATTAGATGTTTTAACATGATAGAGTAGTATCCCTCAAGAAAAATTAAGTAAATTTGATGCCTTTCCAATTGATGCGCCTATCACGATTTAAATTGTTAATTGGTAGGTCTACCAAAGTAGGGTGCCATTAACTATCTTAATAACATAGGGTGGGTGTCGGACACCCACATGCATAGTGTTAGTTTAACTTGACGAGGCTATCAAAATAGTTTTGGGCCTTGAGGCATAGTGTTGGTCGCGCGGGGCATAGAGGTGCCACCCAATAGGCAAGAGTCATATAAGATATGATTAGCAAAGGGTTTCTTACTTAAATCACTAAGTTTCTAGTAGTGATGCCAAAGCTCACTAGGACTTAATGATATTTCGATCTTGAACTCACTATATGGTGTTAGAGGGAAACATTGTTTAGAACATATAGTGGGAGTATCTTTTATTGACTGTTGATGATTAAGTTCAAGCAGGTATGAACTAGTCGTATGGTGATACAACAAGGTTCGAACTAGTCTTATACAAATACGACCAGGAAAAGACTAATCATATGGAGATATGAGCTAGTCGTAGACTGGTCGAACATAACCACCAACATGAGTCTCTAATAGAAGATCTTACATAAACATAGTGCTGATTTTTTGCATATATTTCTGTTGTAGATCATGGCACCTACTACTTCTTCTGCACCTATCTTTAATTTGCAATCTATTTTTTGAGAAAGAAAAGTTGAATGGAACAAATTTCATTGACTGGTTTCGAAATTTAAGAATTGTTCTCAAACAAGAAAAGATGGAATATGTTCTAGAGGGTCCCTATCCTGAGGAACCGAATGCTGATGCTACTTGTGCTAAAAAAAGAATGCTTATGAGAAGCATTGCAATAACGCAGTTAATGTATACCGCCTTATGCTTGCCACCATGAATTCTGAGCTTCAGAAGCAATATGAGACCACGGATGCTTACAATATGATTGTAGGTCTAAAAGGTATGTTTCAGGATCAAGCAAGGGCAGAGAGGTACAATACCTCCAAGGCATTGTTTTCTTGTAGGCTATCAGAAGGTAACCCGACCAGTCCTCATGTGATCAAAATGATTGGTCACATTGAGAGCTTGGAAAAACTTGGTTTTTCTCTTAGCCAAGAGTTGGCTACTGATGTGATTCTCCAATCGCTCCCAGCGAGCTTTGAGCCTGCCATATTGATTTTCATATGAATGGCATGGAGAAGTCAATGACCGAGTTGCATGGCATGCTTAAAGGTGCTGAGGAGAGCATCAAGAAAAATTCCAATCATGTGATGATGGTTTAAAAGCCTACTAGCTTAAAGAAGAAGGGTAAGTCGGGAAAGGGAAAGGGAAAGGGCAAAGGAAAGACTCAAGAAGAGATCAAGAGTCTCAAGGCTAAGCTTAAGAAGCTCAAACTAGGTCCTAAGCCTGATATAGAATGCTACCATTGTCATGAGACTGGGTATTGGAAGAGAAATTGCAGGAAGTACTAGGCATAAATGAAAAAGAACAAAGGAAGTAAGACTTCCAGTTCAGGTATAAATGTTATAGAAATTAATCGTGCCACTTCTGCTACCTGTTATTGGGTATTTGATACCAGATCAATTGCTCATATTTGCAATTCGATGCAGGGACTAATAAGGAGTAGAAGTTTGGCAAAAAGCGAGGTTGATCTTCGTGTAGGCAATGGAACAAGAATTGTTGCATTAGCTATTGGAACTTTATCATTAGCTTTACCTACCACCGACGACTCATCAATTAACACACCCCAAAGTACTAAGTCAAGAGGGGTTCCCAATACTCTCATGTGGTTGCACGCAATAATGCTTGGTTTAATGTAACAAGATGTTCGGTCCTTGTTGATTCAGGCACACAACCACACACCCCACAATCACACCAACAACCATGTGCCCAAATCTAAATCCTTTTCATTTTCAGTTTTAAGTTTTTCCAAATATGATATAATCATGAGTACCCCTGACTCAGGTATATAAAGTGATGTTGTAATGACCATCACCGAAGCGAAAATCCCCAGACTATCGTTCTAAGCATGTCTAAGCGATAACAACTCGCATACTACATAAAAAGTGAGTAGAGCCCATCCACCGAGCTCTAAATCATAGTGGATAATAACCTAGGCTCAGTGGTAAAAAGATGGATGTATACCTACAGTCCATGTAACTATTCAGGTTAACTATCACGAATAGAAATAACTTGTTAACATATCATGCATACATACAGTTGAAATGTAAAATATTAACATGCGCAAATAATAGGATCAACGTGAATTAAAGGAAAACTACTTGCCTTGCTGAAGACAATCTACTTGCTGCTGAGGATCACTTTCGTATTCAATAGAATCATCGGAACCTATCGATCGAGTAAAAGAGTGAATAAGAACGAATAACATCAAAATAAACAAGATTCAACTTCAAACAATTAAGCATACCAAACAAACAGAGAAATGATGCTAAGGAAAATTGGCTGAAAGTTTCAGTCTAAAAGATTGTATTTGAATTTTCTAAGTGCTTCACAAGTTAAAAAGCATGTTTTTATAAATAAGCTAAACATCAACATTTTCAGAAAAAGCAACAAGATTCAAGCTTAAGCCAAGTTAAAGTACAGGGAACACTAGAATTAACAAAATTAAGTTCATTAATTTTGGAGTTAGGATAAAATACTTATGAATTTTTGAAACTTAAACTATTTTCTATAGTAAAAACAACTCTTTTTAACCTTAATGTTTTCCTAATACCTAATATGCCGACGGCTGCAATGCGAAACGGTGGCGAGGTAAAGGAATTGACGATATAGAGATCTCTGGGCTTGGGGATGGGTGCAACAGGTGCGCAATCACTTCACGAAGTTGGTGATGGCGATCACGAGTCCTTGAGGATGCTTAAGTGGTGGTGGCGGCCGGATGTGGAGACGATGGCACGGTTCACGTGGACAAGCTGCTACGAGCTTCTAGAAGATTCCGAAAGGTGCGCCTTGGAATCGCTTCAGCTCCAGGAATAAGACACCCATGACCTCAATGACCACGGAGGGCGGTGATGGCCAGAATCGGAGCAGCGGCGAATCACCGAGGTTGGAGAAGAAGGGTTCGCACGCCCTCGATGAAACACGAAAAACGAATTAACTTGGTCAGAAGCCTCAGTGAGACGATACGATCCTAATGAACTATATAACGTTGAGAGAAACTCACCGGAATGCCTTAAAGGCTTCGGGGCCTTGGCCGCCAGAGTTGAGGACGACGAAGTCGTTCCCGGCGATTCACTGGATGACAAGGGCTTGGATAAGGAAAAATGGACACGACGTTGAATGTGGAACTCGGCGGTGGGGTTGAGGTTGCTTGAGCAGCAGTGAGGTGGGCTCTAACTCGTCTTCCTCTTTCATGGCTGGAGTAAAGAAATGGGCGGAGAAGGCAAGAATGGATGAGAGAGAGTGAAAGAATGGCTCGAAAGGTAGATGAAGTCTTGGCGATGCTTCACAGATGGACACGCATGCATGAGGTGGTGAAAGTGTCACCGTGGCACGCATGCACGAACGCCAGCGCGCATGGCTTGAGCGACGCCGGTGAAGACGATGGGTCTGACAAGCGGGACCCACCCGTCGGTGACCCAAAGAAAACATGGTGCGGTGAGTCAAGTTCACTTGAATGGTCGAGATGGCTTGGTCAGAATGGACGGTCCAGATGAGGTGCAAGTTCAGATGGTCCGAATGGCACAATCAATCCTGACAGTTGAATTGAAATCCAACGGTCCAACTGAGACACAAGATCTGATGGTTGGATCTGAATCGGATGGTCCACGTGAAAGGATGCGTTCGGACAGTCCGAACGGCCCAATCAATCCAGATTGTTGAGATTCAATCGAACGGTTCATAGGAAGAGGCGCGTTCGGACGTTCGGATGGTCCGAACGGCCCAAATCAGTCCTGTACGTTGGGATCAAATCGGATGGTTCAACGCTTTTGCATTTAGTTGAACCAAATCCGAACGGCTTAAACAACCCAGACCGTTGAGATCAAATTAGATGATCCACAGCGATAGGGACGTTCGGATGGTCCAAACATCTCCGATCAACTCGGGCCATTGATCTAAAATCGGACGGTCCACAAGGTTTCGCGTTGGTTGGACTAGGCGCGCTAGGGTTAGGTTTGATTTCGGTTTGACCGAAATAAAACTAGTTTGACTAGGCTATTTAAAATAGCTATAAATTTCTAAAAATTCTGAGAATTTTTTAGGGTGCTCTCAGGTTCAACTAGGACTTAGGAAAAATTATTTTGGCCACTAATCATAATCAATATGCCTAAAATAAATTCCTTTTTAAAATTGCATTACCAACTCGGTTAGGATTTTGATTAGGTCAAAATAACTTCTAAAAATTTGGGAAACTTTATATTAATTCAAGATAAATAACCTAGTATTTTACAAAATTATTTTCAAAGACTTTTATACACACAAAATTCCAAAGACGCTCTGGAGTGGTGACTATGGGCAACGGATCCACTGCGTCTACTACTCGGCTCAGAGGCGCTCGGCCGCGTGGCTTGCGGCTTCTGCGCGAGTGCCAACGGGAGGTAGGAGGTGAAGCCGACAGGTGGACAAAGGTCGCCAGCGACTCGGAATGGTGCAGTCGGAGACTGGCTCGAGTCGATGCGATTAGTTGGTTTGGCTGAGTCAAGTGGTTTGGTCAGGCTAAGTGGTCGGTTCAGCTGGTCAGACCAAGCGGTCGGGTTCGAGTCAAAGCAACAGTTGACTGGATTTAATTTCAAACCTCTACACTTTCACTAGATGAGATAAAATAGCAAATAAATTCCTAAAATATGAAATTGTTTAGAGAGGTTCCTGGGATGACCTAGTACACAAATAAATTTTATAACCCCACTGTTCATGTTTTAATTTTTCTTTATTTAAAACATTTACAGAATGGCCTTTTGAAAAGGGTTTGAATTTTCTCAGAAGTTGGTTTCTAAAAATTTGGGAAAATTCATATTTATTCATGATAAATATTGTAAGATTTAAATAAATTATTTCCCATAGGTCTTCCCATGCATTTATTTACGATATTGTTTGAAGCTTCAATTTGAGTTATAAGTTTTACTTTGATTTGAACTTTTTCAAATGCAACAATTTGTGCAAAAGCTTCAGAAATCCAATGCATGCTCAAACGTTTTAAAAAGTTCACATTTTTATACATTTGAAATACAAACCCAAATTTGGGATGTTACAAGTACTAATGGCCAGCTCGCCCATATCTTGACAAAAGCCCTTGGTCGTGTCAAGTTCATGGAGATGAGACAGAAGCTTGGTGTGGTGGAAGTAATGTCTGGGCACCATGATTAAGGGGGTGATTTGTTAAAGTTAATCACGTCGCATGTCACATTTTGTTTTAGGAGTAGTTGTATGCATGGCGTTCGTGCGTGTTGTATGCGTGCTCACAGGCGTCGTTGAGTCTGTTAGTTGTTAGCGAACATATCTCGGTTGTTAGTTTGTTACTTGTTAGCACAACAACACGTTGTTCATGTATCTGTTGGTAGGTTGCATGTCATCAAGATATAATGAAGTCAAGAAAATGCAACAACGCTGAAGTTATTCTGGTGACAAAACACTCTTCGTCTCTCTCTGCGTTGTTCTACTCTGCTCTTGTTTTGCTTTGCATCGTCCGTGTCCTAGCTTATGACAACAGATTCATGCCATATCTTGTATCTCTGCAGTTCTCTGTTCCTGATCAAGACCCATGCCTTTACCCGTGGGCCGTATGCGCGTCTGAGCTTCTTTATAGTACAAAATGCTTGCGAAAAGTTGATCGAACATCGTCCTCACGGATCAAAAGCGACGAGAGACTTCAAATTTTTACTGTTTTGGCCTCAGAGCAACTTTTATTTTCAAAATGGCCTCGTTAGCCATAATTTGCAAGAATAGCCCTAAAACATTGCACCTCTCATGGCTTACTCTGGCGGCGTGACGACACCTTACCGGGCGCGGCAGCACCGCCTCGCCCCGGGCGTGTGCACACTGCCGATGGCGGCGGGTGCCCAGTGCTGCCCGCAAGCAGGGGGGGTAGAAAATCCCATTTTGAAAAAAAGAACGGAAAAATTGGAAATTTTAAATTTAAATATTATTTCATTATATTTTTGAAAAAAAGAAAAAAATTGTAAATATGTAAAATGAAATATGAAAAAGAATATCGGCACTTGAGATTTGTAAAAAACTTTCATTATGAAATAAGGGCATGGAGGTAAAGTAGGGTTTCCTTTAATCCAAATCGGGGTTTAAATCATGCAGCTTAGTATTGTTTGTAGTAATTTGAAAGTGTACCAAACGAGTATACGGAAATTTTGAAACTTTTTGTGGAGCCTCCCGTCATAGTGTTGTTGCTTTGTATAATTTTATTCATTTAGAGAAAGGATGATTAATAAGCATATCAGATGAGGTATAACCTTCAAGATGTTGTCGAAGCAAACTATGTGCTGAAACACTTGTTGTATTTTAGAAGTTGGATAAAAAGGTATCAGGACTATTGGAGTCTCTCCTCGATGAGGTCGTTTGAACATATATGCGTATATAGGTAGGCAGTCGATGAAGTACTTTTATGAAGTTTATACATAATATGATTGAAGGGGATGAGAACGCTCGTTGTGATTATGAAGATGCCCTAAAACATGGAGGATTCGATGTCGGTGCGAATGGTTCTTGCTATCGGTGCGGACATAAGCACGTTACACGTAGTGACATGGCATGATGGTCTGGCTAATTGCTTTAGTCATTCTCGCTACTACTACAGTACACTGCGACACAAGCATCTGGACCATATAAGTACACATGCCTTTAGGGGATAGTAAAAAACTACTACGGAATGACATGACCTCTCGTGAGACCGGGCCATTTTCCTTCCTTGCTAGCTCGGCGTTGAACTCCTCGCCGGCCTTCCCCTTCCCCTTGTCGCGGAGTGTCCACGTCGGCCGGTATGTCAAGTCGTCCATGTCCTGCGATTCCATGATGTAAGTGCACCGTATAGTGGAAATCGTAAGAAGGATGTAAATTCTTCATAACTCACGTCGTCGTCTGGATTCGCCGGACGGCCGGATACATCGGGCGGCGGGCTAAGCCGCATGAGCCTTTCCCTTGCCCTTGTCGTGGGATTTTGTCCATGTCGGGCGGTATATCGAAGTCGTCCATGTCCTGCGATCCATGATGTTAGTGCAACGTATAGTGAAAATTGTAAGAATGATGTAAATTATTCGCAACTCACGTCGTGGATACGGAATACGCCCGGGTGACCGGATACGCAGTGGCGGCCAGGCTCAGCCGTATGAGCCTTTCCCTTGCCCTTGTCGCGGGACTATGCACGTCGGGCTGATATGTCGAAGTCATCCATGTCCTGCGATTCCATGATGTTAGTGCACCGTATAGGGAAAATCGTACGAATGATGTAAATTCTTTGTAACTCACATCATTGATATGGATTACACCCGAACGACTAGTGGGCTCCTTCGGTGCGTCCTCAACAGGGTCCGGTACGTAAGGTTTCCACCGCACAAAGTTCTCGGCCAAGACCGAGTAGTTCAAAGATATACTTGGCTGGATGAATGCCTGTCGTACATCTCCGGCCGTCGATCCTTTGGAAGAAGTGGCGGCATCTCGGCTGCCATTACATGGGGAAGAAGTTAAAATTTAAGGAATTCAACGTTGGGAGAGGAAAATCGTCTTGTGAAAAACGCTTATGACGTAGTGCCCGCGCGTGTAATACGCCTTGCTGCGGTGGTGGGTGTGTGGTGAATGATCTCTACCGGTTAGCCACACACACTGCGGAATCGAAAACGTGGTGGTCTTGGAGCATCTTTCATTGATTTATCTGGGTATTGTAGCTGTTTCTCTTACCTTAAGCCGTTTTATACGCAACATCCTCGCCAGAAGTTTCTCGAAGAGTCCATAGTTGGGTATCTGTTGTGTAGTCTTTGTGTAGGTTGGGTTTGGTTCAAGCCCCTTTTATAAGCCCCATGGTTGGCATTGTGTGGTTCATTTCATGTCGAGTCTTGTCTTTTGGTTCTGAAAAGCTAAGGAGGTAGAGTGTTCTCGTATCCATCTGAAAAGCTGGCGAGGCATAGTGTTGTCCTCGCTAAAGCTGCCCCATGTGGGCTTGTCACTTTATAAAAGCTGTCTCCTTTGGTCTTATCAACTGCGCAAAGGTGCCTCGTGTGGTCTTGTCGGTCGCAAAAGCTGCCCGTGTGGTCTTGTCATCTGCATAAAAGCTGCCCCGTGTGGTCTTATCACTCATAAAGCCGCCCGTGTGGTCTTGTCACTACATAAAGCTGCCCGTGTGGTCTTGTCATTGCATAAAGCTATCTCCTTTGATCTTATCACTTTGCGCAAAAGTCGACTCGTGTGGTCTTGTCAGTGCGCAAAGCTGCCTCGTGTGGTCTTGTCACTACCCAAAGCTGCCCCGTGTGGTCTTATCACTGCGCAAAGCTACCCGAGTGTGGTTTTGTCCTTTGTGCAAGCTCGTCTCCTTTGGTCTTATCAACTGCGCAAAGGTGCCTCGTATGGTCTTGTCGGTCATAAAGGCGCCCGTGTGGTCTTGTCACTGCGCAAAGCGCCTGTGTGGTCTTATCAACTGCGCAAAGGCGCCTGTGTGGTCTTGTCATCGCGCAAAGCGCCCGTGTGGTCTTGTCCTTTGTGCAAAGCTGTCTCCTTTAATCTTATCACTACGCAAAGCTGACTCGTGTGGTCTTGTCAGTGTGCAAAGCTGCCCTGTGTGGTCTTGTCACCTTTGTCCAAAGGCCTTGTGTGGTCTTATCAACTGCGCAAAGTGCCCGTGTGGTTTTGTCACTGTGCAAGGCTGTCTCCTTTGGTCTTATCACTGCGCAAAGGTGCCTCGTGTGGTCTTGTCAGTGCGCAAAGCTACCCCATGTGGTCTTGTCGGTCATAAAGTCGCCCGTGTGGTCTTATCCTTTGCCCAAAAGCGCCACGTGTGGTCTTATCCTTCTATAAAATTTGCCCGTGTGGTTTTGTCACTGTGCAAGGATGTCTCCTTTGGTCTTATGACTGAGCAAAGCTGACCCGTTTGGTCTTGTCTCTGCACAAAGCAGGCAGCCCTGTCTGGTCTTGTCATCAGCAAGCTAATACATTACCCTCTTTGTTAGCCTCCCCCCATGGGCTATAAAATGCACGCCCACGCTCAAAAGTAGGACCACTCGACCCTTGAGACAGTAGGAAGAAGAACCTGCTCCATCGTACAATAACATACGATGGCGACGCCTTGAGACCATCCCAACCGGTCGCCAAGCGAGACCTTCGCTTGGAAAGGAGGGAGGACTTCGGCCCTAACTACCGGCTGATGCCGAACAAGCGTGCTCAACCGGTATGGCGAAATGCGAACCGCGGGAGGGCGCTATCGTGCGGTCATAGACCGCCCGTCGATGGCGACGGTGTTTCTTCCGATGCCCATACTGGGGTAAATAGTTTTGTTCATGTTCCTGCTAATACATCCTCCATACATACTAACCGTCCCTTGCAGCAGATGGCGAAATGCAACTTTACTCGCTGGATCGATCCTCCCCATGAACAACATGTTTTGATGCACGTGGGTATATTGTGGAATCGAATATTTGATTTGGAGGCAAATTGACGATCTCAAGGAGCAAAATGATGACCTCATAATGATGCAATCGAGAGGGCAACGAGGAGGTCGTGAACATAGGAAGTTCCTATGATCCCACATGTTCTCAGCGCCAACCCAAGCTGCATATGTGCATGCCACTACAACGACAATGACCACGTCCGAGGCGCCTAACCTGAGAACACTCTATGTGGGTGCGCGAGGCAGCTTCTACCATTAGGCACGCGGAGAAGCTTGTAGCTCAATGAGTCTCCTTCATGCGCACTTATGTTCAATCTCCTAAAGCATTTAACTAAATGGTGGGCCAGCGTCATTGCGGTTGCATTTTATCGAGTTGACATGTTGAATCGATGTGCCATGTGCATTAAGCTATAGGTGTCCATATGCATTGAACAAACGGTCATTGTATGAACGAGTACACATAAGAACACAAAAGTATAACAGGCATCACACATTAAGTGCAAAATTGAAAAGTATCACATATAGTAGGCCCCCTACTACGCGTGGTAGGTGACCTGCACACTATAGGGGGCGGCGTCATGTTGCGTCTCGACCTGTGAGTACAAATCGAAGTCGACCAATTTTAAGACCGCGTAGCATCGTTTCCGCAGAAAGCTGCTTCGTTCGTCACGCCGTCGCGTCTTGTTGCCCTTGCCGTGGAGCGAGGTAGGACCTGCCCCTCCGGCCAGCGCGGTAGGGACTTGCCCTCATCACGCTATGCGTCTTGGTGCTCGGCTATTTAAGCGCTGCCACACACTCGTTCGATCATTCCTCTCAGGAATATCTCCCTATTTCTGAGGTGCCTCCCTCTCCTGTACCTAACATTTTTCTTTGTCCTTTGTTGGCACCATTTTGGCGAAGTTGTTACTAATGCGATGCATGTTTCAATTTGCAGTCTTCCGTGTCTGAGGTTAAGAGTCCGTAACATCGTAACGGTAAGTTCATTTCAACAACACACGTATGGTTTTTATGCTGTGTCTTGGTTGAAATATTTTCTTATTTTTGTCAGAAATGGAGACACTGTACGTGTTCCACGGTAACATGCGTGCCGGTCCAGACAGAGTTGATTTGTCTAGCTGCCAGTGCGCCTTGCTAAACATTCCCAACCTGGCACACGTCGATTTGCTGGAGCTACGACGGTGCATTCGGCAGTTGTTCGATAGGCACGTCGCCAGGAACAAGATAGTAATAGAGGCAGTCACCGCCAACGCGGAACCACCACACGGGCAAATGTTGTGGGGCCTGGCGAAGGTGACCAGCAGTGCCATGTGGGCACAGTACATGGAGATCGTTAGCAATCCTCACGCTCCGATCTATCGACGACCCATGGTGTATGTCCATTTTGTTTATCCTGCTCAATCCTCTGGGGGGGGCGCTGTTGAAGGAGCCAGCGACGCTCTTGTCCCCCTCTTCGGTTTGTTGACGACAGGAGAGGTCTCGAGAGCGCCAGACGTCGTTAGGCAGGATGCTCCAGTCGATGGAGATCCTGGTAGTTTCAAACCGAATGAAGGTGTGGATAAATGGCGGGGTGCTCGTGTTGATTGTCACGAGATTATCGATGGCATGTCTGAGGGCACTACCACCGAAGATGAGGACGACTTTGACTGGCAATCCAGTGAGGAAGAAGCCGACGATGAGGGCGAGATCGTCGGTGGCATTGTTTCGACCGACACGGACTATGTTCCAAGTCGGTTGGATTGGCAAGCATCCTCTTCCCTTGTTCTGGCCCAGGAGCACGAGTCTTCGTGGGCCTTCGATGCCGACACCCTGCTTGTGGGGCAACATTTCCCACACAAGGCTGCCGCCAGGCAAGCTATCATGAGTTTCGCGGTGAAGACCAGTCGGACTTACCGAGTGTACAGGTCAGCTTGAACGTTGTTTGCTGTATCTTCAACTATCTATAGTATGTCCTACTAACTAATATATGTCTTCCGTTATGTGTAGGTCTAATCCTGACACTTACATAGTTAAGTGCGTGCTTAGCTCTTGCCCTGGCAAAGTCCGTGCGCAGAGATTCCTGGGCGGAACGGCCTTCCGCATCACGATCGTGGCGGATCACACATGTGAGCTTCAGAGCCATTGCAAATGCATAGGAATGTAACATCGGCCTACATCGCGAGCATCATAAGCCATGCGCTTGTCCGACGGATTTAGCGAAGGTCCCGATGGCTAACGTGGCGAATCTGATGAGGGTATGCCGTTAGCTTCTGATGGTATGGCGGAAAGCGGAAGGTCCTCGAAGGTTGTACGGTACCTACAAGGAGGCGTACGACCTAGTCCCTAGAATGCTGAAGCAAATTGCGGATGCTAATCCGGGGACATGCGTCAATAGGGTGGATGTTCTCCACTTAACACCCCACACTCCCTAATCCTTGATCGAGTCTTTTGGGCTTTTGGCCCGGTAGTCCAGGGCTTCTCCCACTGTCGTCCCGTCCTGACTATGGACGGTACTTTCCTTTGCGGGAAGTACAAGGGCACCATTCTCACCGCTATTGCCGCTGATGGCAATGACCGCTGTGCTCGATTGCCTTTTGCAATTGTGGAGAATGAGAACACTAACAGTTGGCTATGGTTTCTAGCCAACATAAAGGAACGTGTTGTTAGGGACCGACCGAATGTGTGCGTCATAACCGACCGTCATGCCGGGTTGTTGTTCGCGCTGCGCACCATGCAGCACGGTACAAGCCCACCGTTCCAATGGAACGACATGTGCACAAGTTGGTGCATGCGGCATCTAGCTGCTAACTTCCACACGCACTTCCGAAGCAAAGAACTCATGAAGAAGTTCAAGAAGCTCTGCCTGCAGAACCAGAAGCGCAAGTTCGATGCTGTGTGGCGAGAGCTTGAGGTTGAAACCGAGCGTGCAAGTGGAGGTTCTAGCGCAGGCGCACCGCAAAGCGAGTTCACTGAGTGGATGAGCATGCATGCCCCCGACTATGAGAAATGGTCTCTTCTTCATGACACCTATGGTGCTCGGTACGGCATCATGACAACCAACATGTCCGAGGTCTACAACGGTGTGTTGAAAGGGGTCCGTGCCCTGCCCATCACCGCTGTTGTCGACGAGACATGGAACCGTACGGTCGGTTACTTCGCCAATCGGGCAATGATGGCCAAGCAGCATTTGGACGAAGGGAAACAGTACTCCGAGGTTACCCTTGACTACATGGACAAGAAAATTACCAAGGCCCGATCCCATGTAGCAATCACAATGGATGGCATTAGGAGGAAGTTCGAGATCCGCCTGCGGGACAAGTACGTTCGCAGCCACATGAGAGGTGACCGGAAGCATGTTTGCACCATAGGCGATGTGGCCGTTTGCACCTGCAACAAGCTTCAACTCCTGCACAAGCCTTGCTCCCATGTATATGCTGCATGTGCTGTATTTCACCAATCTTCTAGCATGTACATGTCAGAGTACTACGACATACGACACCTGTATGATACTTGGAATGGGGAGTTCAACTCTTATGGTGTGGAAGGCCACTACAGGGACCTATGGCGGGGAGCAGTCAAGTGGTCACCGAATGACGATCATGACATCCGGCCGTGGAGGCGCTACCAAGGCGCGCATCCGCAACGACATGGATGTGAGCCAACGTGGAGATCGGCCAAGACCAATAAGGTGTAGGCTATGCAAGACTCATGGGCACTCATTCAGGAACTGCCCGAATAGACCTTCTTCCTCTGGTGCCACTTAGTATCTGTAAGCTATCCGGTGTATTTGAGTCATGTGAGTGTTGTAGTGATGTGAGTGTTGTAGTGATTTGCGTTGTAACCTGCACTTCTTTCTATGATGTAACAAGTTATTATTACCGCTTGAAGTTGTTATTACCGATTTATAAGTACAGATATCTGCCTCGTTTGGGTCACGTCGTGCTTTGCAAAAAGTAGTCGCATCCTGCTTTCCAGAGAGTGGTCATGTCTTGCTTTCGAGAGAGTGGTCACATCCTGCTTTGCAAAGAGTGGTCACTTTGTGCTTTCGCGAGAGTGGTCACTTCGTGCTTTGCAGAGAGTGGTCACTTCGTGCTTTCCAGAGAGTTGTCACGTTCTGCTTTCCAGAGAGTGGTCACGTCCAACTTTGCAGAGAGTGCTCACTTCCTGCTTTCCACATGTGCAGTCACGTCCTCCTTTCCATACAGTGGCCCCTTCATGCTCCAAACGCTATATATGGATACTTTCGCTACCATTCACCTCACTCTTCTCTTCCTCTTCTCCTTTCTTCCAGTGTAAAACAAGATGTCTTCGGCCTCATCGAACATTCGAGTGAGCAGATAATTATCACTACGACAGCAGCTGCTTTGCCCTCGTTGCAGGGATCCGGTGAATGTGTTTACCTCTCATACGCCAACGAATCCATCCCGAGTGTTCATGAAGTGTTCAAATCTTTTGGTAACTTCTGTAAAATCAACACGAATGAATTGCATTGTACATACCGGGTTTTGTTACTTTCATTTGAAGCTGCAATTCTTTTGTAGAACACAACATGTTAGTTTTGGCAGTGGGCTGACGAAGCGGGCCCAGTGCTTCAAGATATTGCAATGCAAATTGCTGCCTTCCAAGAAAACTCTTGTGGTGTTGCTGCAATTCGTGCAGTGGCTCGAGCGTCCGATCGACCCATGCAAAATGAAGAGAAAAGAATTCAAAAACTGGATGAGAGGATGGAAAGAGTTGAGAAGATGCTTCAGAAGTTAGTTAAGATAGTTAGTTTTGCGGTCTTTCTTCTTTTATATCTTGTTCTTGCCGAGTAGAACGTCAGTTCTAATAAGATTGTACTATCTAGTCTTTATGTATGCATCGCAGTCCTTGTTGAATGAGAATAAAATTGTTCTACTGAGATAGATAACGAAGTACAAGTGTCCAATTACATTCGAATTACCACACTCTGCTTGGATTACAAATCAGTTAATTAAGTACAAGTTACAACATATAATAAACTTCTAATGCTACTATTGCTCACGCTGCTCCTCACTGCTCTCGGGCATAGTACCTGTCTTGGCCTTTCATGGCAAATGTTCTGCTATAGGTCTCTGATTTAACTGCATTCTGTGGAAATGTAAGCCTATCAGGTGACCGTGGGTTCTGCCGCAGGTCATAGCGTGGCTCCTCAACCGCCGTGTCGGCGTACAGGGGGGGGGGCAACACCTGCGGGACTAGCGTTGAGAACAAGTCTGTGATCCAAGCAGTAGGATCCGTAGTAGGATCCGCGGAGGGGCACCAACTCGGGTCAGCTTGCGGGACGGACTGCGTGAACTGCTTGGGATACGGTTCACCTTGCGGTGAATCAAGCAGGTACAGTGTGTACCTGGATCGATACCATGGCGCCAGACGCCCATTGGAAATCGGCCCAAGAGTGTGGGGCGGGGAGGAGAATCAGGATAACATCCGCCATGTTCCGGGTTGCACGTCCGTGCTCTCCGGAATGGCCTCTTCGTGGCTCCGTGATGAGGACGGCATCAGCGTAGGTGTAACATCCCAAATGTGTAATTAGGGTTATTCAAGCATAATTATATGTGTAGAAATTAAAACTTTTTCTCACATCTTGAAAAACCCTAAAATCTCATGTGATTCTTGTCCAAGAGTTGTGTAATCCAAAAACACAAAGCTCTTGTTGACCAAAAGTCAAATTCCTTTTCCAATTATCTTGAATCTTGTGCCCAACAATTGGAAAGTATTTTCTTTGGTCCTAAAACTGAGGTGGGACCCCTCTGAAAAATATCACAAGTTGTAAAACTTGTTTGATAATTTTTGGAGGCAAAATGAATCATTGAACAACCTTAATGAATTTCCTGAGAAAAATGCATTGCATAATAACCTCTGGAAATTTTATGTAAGGTTAATCTTCTTGTCAACAAGCTCTGTAAAAATTTCATGAATTTTGGGAGTTGAAATGCTATCCCAAATAATTACGCTAAGTCCCATTTGTTGAAAACTAAATTCAAAAGCCTACATCGTTCCTTGGGCTAGCCATGTTCAAAGTCGGTCCAGCCCAGACCATGTCTGCACCCAGCAGACCTCCTCTCCACACTTGATCAGTCGCACTGCCGTTGGATTTACATCCAACACCACGACCTCCTCCTGATCAACACCGCCAAGACCTCCCACCTTGTTGAGGTCTTGGCCCTTGGATTAAGATCCAACCGCCCCGACCTCCCTTGTTATCAAACCTCAAAACCACCTTCCACCTTGTTGAGGTCTTGGCCCTTGATTCAAGATCCACGGCCCCGACCTCCCTCACCGTTAAGCTAAGCAAACATCCCACCTACATGAGGTCACGGCCGTTGGATCAAAGATCCACGGTCATGACCTCCCCGTGTGTCAAACCTTAAAGTCTACATCCCACCTTGATGAGGTCACACCATTGATCAAAATCCATGGTCACGACCTCCTCCTCTCAATCTAACTAACAGACCTCCTTTTTAGCGGTTGAGGTCGTGAGTTGGATTCAGTCCAAAGGCCACGACCTCCTCCAAAAACATCACGGCATGGTCCTCCGCCTTGGTGAGGTCGTAGCCCTTAGATCTAAATCTAAAGGCCATGACCTCCCTTGTGCGTTGCAAGCTCGGGACCTCCACCTCTTACGATCGTAGCCCTTAGATCTAAATCTAAAGGTCCCGACCTCCCTTGCTGTTAGCATCATATCGCACCTCCCGGTCATTGTGTGCCCTTGGATTTTAATCCAAAGGCCATGACCTCCCCCCTCAGGCTTTTATGTTCGCGTGCGGTTAAGACCTCACAGGAGGTCCGCACCGTTGGATGGAGATCCAACGCTTTGGACCTCCTGTCCCATTTTCTCACGTGCGCTTACACATTAAGGAAATCGGAGGGCCACGACCTCCCCATCCTTGATCGTGTGGCTGGGACCTGCTCCCAGTCCTTTGAGCGTAACGGTTCAAAAATGACATCGGAGGGCCAGGACCTCTCCCAGGTCTTATCCAACGGTCATAAGGACCTCCCCTGTTCTTCTCCTACCTTGGTCACGCATGCGTGCTCTGAGCGGTGGAGTTAATGCGCCTGGCCATCAGGTCCTTTTCATGACTCTCTGACCAAGATTTAATGGTCACTTTCATTTCAGTCAAGACAGCCCTGCCCCTTGTCAACCTCATGTCCTTGCCACCCCATGGACCAACCTGTGGGCTAAGCTCACCATGGAGCTTAGCCCAGCTCATAACCATCACCTCAAAGCTATAATTATCCCTTGGAAGCCTCCCTTGGCTTCCTTTGCACACAACCGATCTCAGCCTTGCATCTTGTGCGTGGCTGAGCTCCTCCCTCACTCACCTCCTCACTGGTGGCTGCCATTGTTGAAGTCCTTGGAGCTCCTCTGTGGCACAAGAAGTTCCAATGGCTCCTTTTCAAACCCTCGCTCACTTTTGCTCCCAAAACCTCTTGGAAGTTAACCCTAACTTAATTTGTTTGGGCATTTTTCAGAGGTGGACAAAGTTGAGCTTGGAGCTGGTGCCTTGGGCCGTGAAGCTTCATTGTCTTCCCCAACTCCGGTCATCACCTCCACGACCTCCCCGGCATCTTAAGGACCTCCAGGTACTCCCCCTGTTAGTCCCTTAGTTGCTGGCACCCGCTTGAATGATGTCGCGGAGCTTTTTGTTGAGCACACGCTTGAATGTCGCGCGGAGCTTCCTTTTTGCATTTTGTCTTTTGGCCGTGCGGGTCATCTCTGTCCTCTCCGGCTCGCCGGCGATTAAGGTCGTCGTCGCCGTCGAGAGTGAGCTCATGGTGTGCGCAACACTATTGCGCACACGGGGATGTCTTTGGTTGTCGCCGGCGAGGTCCGCATCGCCGGCAATAACCACTTCTTTGAGCTCAGATCTTGTCGGACAAGAACTGCGGCGCTATTGCCGTTTTTCGGACAAAGATCCGCCGAGTTAATGCACTAATCATGTGCTCAAATCATTGAAATCATGGGCATGTCTTAGCTGCATTTAATCCTCCGTGTTGCGCATTTAAGACCTCCCTTACGCGGACCTCCTTGATGTCCAAGCAAGCATTTAATCTCTTGTCCAAGCGGCGTCTTGCGCGCTTAATTTTTATCGCGAGCTCTGGGACATCCATGACCTCCTCCGAGGAGATCTGGGCGCCCAAGACCTCTCCTTGCGCAATCTTGGCCGTCCTGCACCTCCTGGAGGTGCAGCGATGTTAGACCTCGCTTAGGACCTCCCGAGGCCATCTCACCTTTCATGACCTCCCGGGTAGATCTTGACCGTCAAGGTCCTCCTCGACGATCTGGACCATCAAGGACCTCCTTGGAACATCTGGACCGTCCAGGACCTCCCCGTGAGGTCTCGATGATGTAGATCTTCCTCGGGGAGATCTTGATAGTTTGGATCTTCCTTTGGAAGATCTCAACCGCTGAGGACCTCCCGTGTTTGATCTGAGCATATGTTCTCCCATGTCTTTAGAGTTTTAGAAAGTCCTAGTGAAGTCTTAAATTGTGAACTGAGAGAGGTATAACTTTAAAATTGCATATCTTTCTCATTTTAAATCCATTTGAGGTCATTCAAAGTATGTTGGCTCTGTCTTGGACTTGACTTTAATCCAAAAATGATTGTAAGTTGAGTTCAACTCCAGAGCACGATTTGCCATTAGATTTTAAAACCAACTTTAAAATATACACTTAAATCAATGCTTAACTTGTAAAATACAAAACTAATGCTCTGTAGATTATTTTTGAGTGAGACCAACGTTGTTGGTTTCCTCTAATAATGAACTCACTGTGAAAATTAGTTTTGAGCTTGTTGTTGTTATAAAAATGAGGACTTGTGCATTATAATTTTGTTCAAGTCTTGTTTTTGAAAAATTATAGAAAGTGCATAATAGCTCCAAATGAGATGAACTCAATTGTGTTATTCATCTCATGAGGTGCTGGTTTTACAATAAAAATCTCAGCCTCACCACTTTTCTAGAAAATGTTGCCTCATAATTAAATTAGTGAATAGTGCAGTTTGGTAATTTTTAGGGCTGAGCAGAATTGTTTTGCTCATATCTTTTGCATTGAGAATCCAAATCCATTGGTTCTTGTTGCAAAATTTCCTAAAATCATCCCCTTGCTGCTGTAGAAAATTCAGGGTATTTGGAGTTCGTTTGCTGTGCTGTCTTTGTTGCCTTTAAATCGTTCTTATCGGTTCTTTATCGCTTTTCCGTTAGGTTTCGACATTTGTGGTGATCCCGAGAGCGACCCTCTGCCACAATTTGAGCAACAGCAACAAGGCAAGCAGTTTGATCATTTCCATCATTGTCCCATTACTTTAAAGCTTAATATATTGTTTTACTTCTATGTATGCATGCTACTTTGTGTTAAATGTCGTTAGTAATCCTATAGTCGCATAATCTGTAGGAATTCTTTATCCTCTACTACCAATGAGCCTAGGTTATTCGCTGTGGTTTGAGCTCGTTGGATGAGCTCTTATCACTTAGTAGTTGCGCTTCCTCTTGCTTAGACATGCTTAGCTATCGGTAGTATTGGGCGATCATCGACTTAGTCGATGATCTTGATCACTCAAAATGATTATTACTCCTATATGTCCAGCACTTGTGCTTTGATTAATTTGTAAAATCAAAAGCTGAAAATAAAAGATTGATTTAGACTTGGGCATATTGGATGGATGGTGCGGTTTTGGAATGTGGTGGTATGCCCGGTCCCTAAGGACCGAGTACTTGGGTCACTAAGCCAAGCGCTTTGCGTACTAACCACGCGAGGGGCATATGGAACCCCTCTTGACTAAGTACTCTAGGAGGTGTTAATTATGAGCGAGCTCGGTTGGTGTGTTTTCAAAAACAAATGTATATGTATAGTGTGGGAGGGGAGCATTAGCTTCCGGGTAGGTCGTCTAATGTCTCCTTCTCCCCGTGGGTTGTGCAGCTCGTAATTAGCATTCATCCTTTGGAAAGGTCTCGAGGACTTAGCTGTGCAAAGACACCTTCTAAGTGTGCGTAAAGGAAAGGCGATCTGGCGTGGGTACAGTGGTACACCCTGCGCAGGATAAAACTATTGAATAGCCTCGCCCTAGGTTATGGACATGCTTGGTAAGGTCGTTCAAGACTAGACTACAACCTTTAATTAAAACTTGACATGGTTGGTATGAACGGGGAGTTCATGCTATTGTTGTGGTGACTTGGGTTGGTCACTTCCAGGTTGTTCTTGTTGTTGTTACCATGTTATTTATCTCGTTGTTATTTCAACAATTAAAAATGCTTTGTCAAATTGCTTTCAATCTACTATATTATTGCAAATGAAACTTGCTTTATGCTAAAATGAGTCCAAAGCCTCATCCACTTAAATCAAGCTTGCATGTAGCTAAATTATAGTTCTGTTATCTTACGTCGGTCTTGCGAGTACAATAAACAAGTTATTGTACTCATTTGCTTTGCTTAACAACTTTGTTGCAGAGAGGTAGAGCCCAAAGGGCTTTACTTTTCTTGTTGTCTTGATGGTTGGGAGAGCGACTAGCTTGGCGGTCCTCGATTGCCTTGTGGGCTAAAGGCACACGGTTGGCTCTTATTTTGGCCATCTTTATGGCACTTTTGCTTCATTGTTATCTTTTGTAATTATTGTTATTTGGCCTAAGGGCCTCTCTTTGTAATATCTATTCCATATTAATGTTAACTTCGGTTTGTTGCTTATGTACTATGTGTTGTATGGAATTGATGCATTCTTTTGTTGTGAGGTATGTGTACCGTGATTCAGGAAGTATACATCTCTCGAGACCGAGTTTATTTGGTTGATAATACTAGGGTCAATTGGATGACTAAGTATTATGAGCCTAATAAATCCGGGTGCTCACAAAAGTTGGTATCAGAGCCGTTCTGACCGTAGTAACGCAAGCTTGGTCGCCTTTAGGATATTTTGAAAACCTAATTTCAAAGTGTCAAATGAGTTTTGGAAGCTTAAGAAAATTCTCGGATTTTATTCCTTACCTATCTTAGCTTTCTCTTCTCATCCCACTCTAATTTGAATTTTAAAAGTTGTTTTCCTCTCTTCCCTTCTACAAAATAGTTGTTATCGATTAACACTGGGTTTTTGGGAGAACCAATGAGATTGGCAAATTGAAGTGTGAGCTGCCCATTTACAAGGTTTTGAAGCTTCTGGAATGGACAATTTCGACTGGAAGCTTGGATGCAAAATCTGGACAGCAAGCGTCAATTTCCGGACAGCAAGCTCAAAGGTTCCAATTAGGGTAGAGAATGAGAGGTTAAATCAACAAAAACTTGTGGGAATAAAAGGGTAAGATGTGATACTAGTTAGCTAAGTATCTAACACTTATTTCGCTGCATTAACCTTGCTCTCTAATAGTTTTAGATCTCATCTTACAATCTGATTTTTAATCTTCTCGATCAATTACTCGTTCATTCAATACGGGTTAGTTGAGTTGAGAAGTTGAGCCTTGCTTTTGGTGTTTCTTGGCTGTTTTTAGAGTCTTTTAGAAGCTTCTAAAGTTAATTTACTCGCGGTTTTGGCTTTCGTTTAGGGTGATATTCCATTCCCCTAGTCGATCGCTTTTGTTTCTCTTTAAGGCTTTGATTTTCGAGTTTAGTTGCTAACCAAAATTTCTTGTAATAGGATGGCGGGCCTTTTCGTGGCGGCCAAGGCGATCGGCTGGTCGGACGAGGAGCTTCCTCCTCCTCCGACCATGGCCGAGGTTCTTCTTGGATCGAAGCGCAACCGCGCGGATGACAGGAGAGTTCTCTCGACGCCATCGCGCAACACCACCGCACTTACCGAGCTTCGTGATCTGGGCCGTGAATGCCCATCGGCGCGTGGAGGACTCGCGGAGTTTCTTCGTACTCAGCCCCTACCTTTTCCCGTCCGAGGACCCGCCGATGCGAGCGATTGGCTTCGCTTGGTTGAGCGGAAGCTCAAGATCGCGCAGATGCAGGAGCACGAGAAGGCGCTGCTTGCATCGCACCACCGAGGGTGCAGCCTTGTCATGGTGGGAGAGCTTTCGCCATGCAGCCCGCAGATCACACCGCCTCTTGGGAGGAGTTTCAGATCGCTTTCGACGGGCTCATATCCCCGCCGGCTTGATGGAGATCAAGAAGCGGGAGTTTCTTGCGCCAAGCAAGGCGTGGCTCACCATGGAGTATGTCTACGAAGTTCAACCATCTAGCTCGTTATGCTCCCGAGGATGTGGCCACCGATATGGCCAAGGCATCAAGTTCAAGCGTGGCTTGTCCGAGGAGTCAAGGACAAGCTATCCATTGTCGACTTTCCTGATTTTCAGACCTTGGTCGACAAGGCCATCGTCGCCGAGCATGCGGCTCGAGAGCTTATGGACTCCATAGCGCAAGTGGGAGGCCCATAAGTCATCCAGGCTGATTCTTCCGTCCCGCTTGGGCGATCTCAGGGTACCACTCTCACTCTTGGCGCCCGAGGTCACCTTTGTTCGCTCGCCCTTCGCAGTCCGTGTCTCGACCACGCACTGCGAAGTCGCCAGAGCGGCCCCGCAACCGGCAATGGGGTCACATGCTTCTCATGCAACCGAAGGGGCATTATGCGAACCAATGCCCTAAGAAGACAGGAGCCCTCGTCCCTAATGGAGGGCGCGGCCAGAGGTGGTGCACCAGACCGAAGATCGTCCCGGCTACCCAAGGCGTGGGTAGTGGTCGCGTCAACGCCACTTCGCAGAGGAGGCTCAGAGGCACCCGACGTCGTGCTAGGTACACTTTCGTTAACTCTCATCCCGCCATCGCTTTTGTTTGATTCAGAGCATCCCATTCATTTGTTTCTAGTCTTTTCTCTGCTGTTGGAGGCCTTCTTTTCTCTCCATTGTCGGTCCCGCTTACTCATTCGCTCTCCTGGTTCGGAGTTGAGGGCCGAGGTTGAGTGTAGGGATGTCCCTATCAAGATCGGCGAGGGTTCTTAGCAAACCTTATCCTTCTCCATTCAGCGAGTCTTGATGTGATTCTTGGCATGGATTGGTTGTCCCAAAGACATGGGGCAAATCGATTGCGCCAGAAGCTCATCTCTATCTAGTCCTCCCGTGGCGAGGTTAAGCTCGCCGAAGTCGCTAGATCCGCATCTCTTCGCGCTTGAAGCGAAGCCCGCTCTAGATATTAGCGAAGTCCCAACAGTTTGTGACTTTGTTGATGTCTTTCCCGCTGATCTTCCAGGGATGCCACCCGTTCGAGACCTCGAGTTTGTCATTGAGTTGGCTCCCGGTACCGCCCCTATCTCAAAGAGGCCTTATCGGATGCCACCGAACGAGTTGGTGGAATTGAAGAAGCAGTTAAGTGAGCTGCAAGAGAAGGGTTTCATTCGCCCTAGCTCATCTCCTTGGGGTTGTCCAGCAATCTTCGTAAAGAAGAAGGATGGTACTTTATGATGTAAGTTGATTACCGCCCACTTAATGAAGTGACGGTAAGAACAAGTATCCATTGCCCGCATTGACGATCTCTTCGATCAATTAACTGGAGCTCGAGTTTTCTCCAAGATTGATTTGAGAGTGGGATATCATCAGGTTCGGATTCGGCCTGAGGATATTCCAAAGACGGCGTTCTCTACTCGCTACGGCTTGTACGAGTACACTGTCATGTCATTCGGCTTAACCAATGCTCCTGCCTTGTTCATGAACCTCATGAATTCGGTATTCATGGAGTATTTGGATAAGTTTGTCGTGGTCTTCATCGATGATATTCTTATCTATTCCAAGAACGATGAGGAACATGCCGAGCATCCGCTTGTGTTAGGCAGCTACGTGAGCAGCACCAAATGACGCCAAGTTCACAAGTCGCGATTCAGTTGAAGGAAGTGGCTTTCTTAGGCCATATTCTTTCAGCGGAGGCGAGTCATGATCCTAGCAAGGTCACCGATGTTCTTTCATGGAGTCCGCCCACTTCGGTCACCGGCGCGGAGTTTTCTTGGTTTAGCGGGATATTATCGCCGCTTTATCGAGAACTTCTCCAAGATCGCGAAGCCCATGACGGAGTTGCTCAAGAAAGACAAGAAGTTCTTGTGGTCTGATGCTTGCATGGCAAGTTTCCATATACTCAAGAAGCGTTTGACCACCGCTCCCGTTCTTGTTCTTCCTGATATCCATCGCAGCTTCGATATCTTTTGCGATGCTTCTCGTCGAGGCCTCGGTTGCGTCCTTATGCAAGAAGGCAAGGTACTACCCTACTCATGATTTGGAGTTGGCTGCTGTGATTCATGCACTTAAGATTTGGCGACATTACCTAATCGGTAATCATTGTGAAGTGTATTCGATCACAAAGCCTCAAGTACTTGTTCACCCAACCCGACCAAACCTCGTGCAAAGGAGATGGTTGGAGTTGATCAAGGATTATGATATGGGTATTCACTACCATCCGGCAAGGCTAATGTCGCTGCCGATGCGCTTAGTCGCAAAGCGCATTGTAATGCCTTAGTGCTCAAGGAGCATTCGCCCTCTCTTCTCGAGGCATTCCAAATGCCTCAACTTGGAGATAGTTGAGCATGGATCTCTCGCGCCATGGTTGTGCAACCAACCTTGGTGGATCGGATCAAGTCCGCCAGCAATGGATTTGGGAGTGAGCCACATTAAGGCAAATGTCAAGGCCGGAACAGCCAAGTGCTTTTCTGGAGGATGAGCATGGTGTTGTGAGGTTCGGCAACGCCTTGTGGTTCCAAAGGACATGGAGTTGCGGAATTTGATCCTCCGCGAAGCCCATGATTCGCCTTTATCCATTCATCCCGGGGCCACAAAGATGTATCAAGATCTCCGCCAGAGATTTTGGTGGACCCAATGAAGAGGGAGATCGCGGTTCATTGCCGAAAGCGACGCGTGTCGCCGTGTGTCAAGGCCGAGCATCAGCGTCCTGCTGGACTGCTTCAGCCTTTGCCAATTCCTGAGTGGAAGTGGGATTCGATCGGAATGGATTTCATCACCGGTCTACCCACGTCCCCGAAGAAGAATGATGCCATTTGGGTCGTCATCGATCGATTGACTAAGGTGGCACATTTCCTTCCCGTCAAGACTGAACTTCGGGTAGGTCTTTTGGCGGAGCTCTACATCGCCCGCATCGTGAGTTTGCACGGTGTGTCAAGACGATCGTGTCGGATCGTGGATCCTTTTCACGCCTCGCTTTTGGCATAGCTTGCAAGAGGCTATGGGAACTCGTTTGCTTTCAAAGACGCATTTCACCCCAAACCGATGGTCGACCGAGAGGGTCAACCAAGTTTTGGAAGACATGCTTCGTGCTTGTGTCCTTTCATATGGGAAGCATTGGGAGAAATGCTTGCCATTCGCCGAAGTTTTCTTATAACAACAACTTTTCGGGCCTCTCGGCATGGCACCATTTGAGGCCTTGTACGGAGAAAGTGTAGAACCCGTTGAACTGGTCGAGACCGGTGAGAGACCTCTCTTTGGCGGACTCAATCAATGAGGCCGAGCGCCAAGTCCAAATTTTATTCGTGGCGCTTGCACCTGCACTCAATCCAGCAAAAGAGCTATGCGGATCGCCGCGACGTGAGTTGCGTTTTGAGCCTAATGACTTTGTTTATCTCAAAGTCTCTCCTTTGAAGGGCCATCAACGTTTGGCCAAGGGCAAGTTAGCTCCTCGATATGTCGGTCCCTACCGCGTTATCGAGAAGAAGGAGCTGTTGCCTATAAGTTGGAGTTGCCACTGCACTTGAGGGGTACATGATGTTTTCCATGTGTCCCAGCTTAAGAAGTGCCTCCGTGTTCCAACCGAGGAAGCTCCGCTGGAAACCTCGATGTCCGTGAAGATTTGACCTATCGCGAGCACCTGCTCGTGACTCGATGAGTCTGAACGAAGGACAAGGAATAAGACCATCAAGTTCCTTAAAGTTCAGTGGTCAAACCATTCTGAGGATGAGGATACTTGGGAAAGAGAAGATCGCCTACGTCGGACTATCCATCTTTCTTTATCGAGTGAGCCAAATCTCGGACGAGATTTACTGTAAGGGGAGAGATTTTGTAACATCCCAAATGTGTAATTAGGGTTATTCAAGCATAATTATATGTGTAGAAATTAAAACTTTTTCTCACATCTTGAAAAACCCTAAAATCTCATGTGATTCTTGTCCAAGAGTTGTGTAATCCAAAACACAAAGCTCTTGTTGACCAAAAGTCAAATTCCTTTTCCAATTATCTTAAATCTTGTGCCCAACAATTGGAAAGTATTTTCTTTGGTCCTAAAACTGAGGTGGGACCCTCTGAAAAATATCACAAGTTGTAAAACTTGTTTGATAATTTTGGAGGCAAATGAATCATTGAACAACCTTAATGAATTTCCTGAGAAAAATGCATTGCATAATAACCTCTGGAAATTTTATGTAAGGTTAATCTTCTTGTCAACAAGCTCTGTAAAAATTTCATGAATTTTGGAGTTGAAATGCTATCCCAAATAATTCTGCTAAGTCCCACTGTTGAAAACTAAATTCAAAAGCCTACATCGTTCCTTGGGCTAGCCATGTTCAAAGTCGGTCCACGACCATGTCTGCACCCCAGCAGACCTCCTCTCCACCTTGATCAGTCGCACTTGGATTTACATCCAACAGCCACGACCTCCTCCGCGGTCAACACCGCGAAGACCTCCCACCTTGTTGAGGTCTTGGCCCTTGGATTAAGATCCAACCGGCCCTGACCTCCCCTTGTTATCAAACCTCAAAACCACCTTCCACCTTGTTGAGGTCTTGGCCCTTGGATTCAAGATCCACGGCCC
Source organism: Phyllostachys edulis (assembly GCA_036346405.1). Taxonomy (NCBI): domain Eukaryota; kingdom Viridiplantae; phylum Streptophyta; class Magnoliopsida; order Poales; family Poaceae; genus Phyllostachys; species Phyllostachys edulis. The sequence goes on along the minus strand of JAYEVD010000279.1, from coordinate 229,464 downwards.
TGACCTCCCCTCACTGTTAAGCTAAGCAAACATCCCACCTACATGAGGTCACAGCCGTTGGATCAAAGATCCACGGTCATGACCTCCCCTGTGTGTCAAACCTTAAAGTCTACATCCCACCTTGATGAGGTCACACCATTGATCAAAAATCCATGGTCACGACCTCCTCCTCTCAATCTAACTAACAGACCTCCCTTTTAGCGCGGTTGAGGTCAGAGCCGCTGATTCAGTCCAAAGGCCACGACCTCCTCTCAAAAACATCACAAGCATGGTCCTCCCGCCTTGGTGAGGTCGTAGCCCTTAGATCTAAATCTAAAGGCCATGACCTCCCTTGTGCGTTATGCAAGCTCAGACCTCCACCTCTTCTCGATCGTAGCCCTTAGATCTAAATCTAAAGGTCCCGACCTCCCTTGCTGCTAAGCATCATATCGAGACCTCCCGGTCATTGTGTGCCCTTGGATTTAAATCCAAAGGCCATGACCTCCCCCCTCAGGCTTTTATGTTCGCGTGCGGTTAAGACCTCACAGGAGGTCCGTACCGTTGGATGGAGATCCAACGCTTTGGACCTCCTGTCCCATTTTCTCACGTGCGCTTACACATTAAGGAAATCGGAGGGCCACGACCTCCCCATCCTTGATCGTGTGGCTGGGACCTGCTCCCAGTCCTTTGAGCGTAACGGTTCAAAAATGACATCGGAGGGCCAGGACCTCTCCCAGGTCTTATCCAACGGTCATAAGGACCTCCCCTGTTCTTCTCCTACCTTGGTCACGCATGCGTGCTCGAGCGGTGGAGTTAATGCGCGCCCGCCATCAGGTCCTTTTCATCACTCTCTGCGACCAGATTTAATGCAGTCGACTTTCCGCTTTTCAGTCAAGACAGCCTGCCCCCTTGTCAACCTCATGTCCTTGCCACCCCATGGACCAACCTGTGGGCTAAGCTCACCATGGAGCTTAGCCCCACTCATAACCATCACCTCAGGGCTATAATTATCCCTTGAAGCCTCCCTTGGCTTCCTTTGCACACAACCGATCTCACTTTGCATCTTGTGCGTGGTGAGCTCCTCCTCACTCACCTCCTCACCGGTGGCTGCCATTGTTGAAGTCCTTGAGCTCCTCTGTGGCACAAGAAGTTCCAAAGGGCTCCTTTTCAAACCCTCGCTCACTTTTGCTCCCAAAACCTCTTGGAAGTTAACCCTAACTTAATTTGTTTGGGCATTTTTCAGAGGTGGACAAAGTTGAGCTTGGAGCTGGTGCCTTGGGCGTGAAGCTTCATTGTCTTCCCCAACTCGGCCATCACCTCCACGACCTCCCGGGCATCTTAAGGACCTCCAGGTACTCCCCCTGTTAGTCCCTTAGTTGCTGGCACCCGCTTGAATGATGTCGCGGAGCTTTTTGTTGAGCACACGCTTGAATGTCGCGCGGAGCTTCCTTTTTGCATTTTGTCTTTTGGCCGTGCGGGTCATCTCTGTCCTCTCTCGGCCACGGCGATTAAAATCGTCGCCGCCGTCGAGTGAGCTCATGGTGTGCGCAACACTATTGCGCACACGGGATGTCTTTGGTTGTCGCCATGAGGTCCGCATCGCCGCAATAACCACTTTTTTGAGCTCGAGATCTTGTCGGACAAGAATCGCGCGCTATTGCCGTTTTCGGACAAAGATCCGCCGAGTTAATGCACTAATCATGTGCTCAAATCATTGAAATCATGGGCATGTCTTAGCTGCATTTAATCCTCCGTGTTATGATTTAAGACCTCCAGACGCGGACCTCCTTGATGTCCAAGCAAGATTTAATCTCTTGTCCTAGCGCTGCGTGCGGCAGCGCTAATTTTTTATCGCGAGCTCGGGACATCCATGACCTCCTCCGAGGAGATCTGGAGCGCCCAAGACCTCTCCTTGCGCAATCTTGGCCGCCCGCACCTCCCCGGAGGTCTGTGATGTTAGACCTCCGCTTAGGACCTCCCGAGGCCATCTCACCTTTCATGACCTCCCGGGTAGATCTTGACCGTCAAGGTCCTCCTCGACGATCTGGACCATCAAGGACCTCCCTTGGAACATCTCGACCGGCCCAGACCTCCCCTGTGAGGTCTCGGCGATGTAGATCTTCCTCGTGGAGATCTTGATAGTTTGGATCTTCCTTTGAAGATCTCAACCGCTGAGGACCTCCCCGTGTTTGATCTGAGCCGCATATGTTCTCCCATGTCTTTAGAGTTTTAGAAAGTCCTAGTGAGTCTTAAATTGTGAACTCGAGAGAGGTATAACTTTAAAATTGCATATCTTTCTCATTTTAAATCCATTTGAGGTCATTCAAAGTATGTTGGCTCTGTCTTGGACTTGACTTTAATCCAAAAATAATTGTAAGTTGAGTTCAACTCCAGAGCACAGTTTGCCATTAGATTTTAAAACCAACTTTAAAATATACACTTAAATCAATGCTTAACTTGTAAAATACAAAACTAATGCTCTGTAGATTATTTTTGAGTGAGACCAACGTTGTTGGTTTCCTCTAATAATGAACTCACTGTGAAAATTAGTTTTGAGCTTGTTGCTGTTATAAAAATGAGGACTTGTGCATTATAATTTTGTTCAAGTCTTGTTTTTCAAAAATTATAGAAAGTGCATAATAGCTCCAAATGAGATGAACTCAATTGTGTTATTCATCTCATGAGGTGCTGGTTTTACAATAAAAATCTCAGCCTCACCACTTTTGTAGAAAATGTTGCCTCATAATTAAATTAGTGAATAGTGCAGTTTGGTAATTTTTAGGGCTGAGCAGAATTGTTTTGCTCATATCTTTTGCATTGAGAATCCAAATCCATTGGTTCTTGTTGCAAAATTTCCTAAAAATCATCCCCTTGCTGCTGTAGAAAATTCAGGGTATTTGGAGTTCGTTTGCTGTGCTGTCTTTGTTGCCTTTCGTCGTTCTTATCGGTTCTTTATCGCTTTTCCGTTAGGTTTCGACATTTGTGGTGATCCCGAGAGCGACCCTCTGCCACAATTTGAGCAACAGCAACAAGGCAAGCAGTTTGATCATTTCCATCATTGTCCCATTACTTTAAAGCTTAATATATTGTTTTACTTCTATGTATGCATGCTACTTTGTGTTAAATGTTGTTAGTAATCCTATAGTCGCATAATCTGTAGGAATTCTTTATCCTCTACTACCAATGAGCCTAGGTTATTCGCTGTGGTTTGAGCTCGTTGGATGAGCTCTTATCACTTAGTAGTTGCGTTCCCTCTTGCTTAGACATGCTTAGCTATCGGTAGATTGGGCGATCATCGACTTAGTCGATGATCTTGATCACTCAAAATGATTATTACTCCTATATGTCCAGCACTTGTGCTTTGATTAATTTGTAAAATCAAAAGCTGAAAATAAAAGATTGATTTAGACTTGGGCATATTGGATGGATGGTGCGGTTTTTGGAATGTGGTGGTATGCCCGGGTCCCTAAGGACCGAGTACTTGGGTCACTAAGCCAAGCGCTTTTATGTACTAACCACGCGAGGGGCATATGGAACCCTCTTGACTAAGTACTCTAGGAGGTGTTAATTATGAGCGAGCTCGGTTGGTGTGTTTTCAAAACAAATGTATATGTATAGTGTGGGAGGGAGCATTAGCTTCCTGTAGGTCGCCTAATGTCTCCTTCTCCCGTGGGTTGTGCAGCTCGTAATTAGCATTCATCCTTTGGAAAGGTCTCAGAGGACTTAGCCGTGCACAAGACACCTTCTAAGTGTGCGTGAAGGAAAGGCGGTCTCGACGTGTGGGTACAAGTGGTACACCTGCAGGATAAAACTATTCAATAGCCTCGCCCTAGGTTATGGACATGCTTGGTAAGGTCGTTCAAGACTAGACTACAACCTTTAATTAAAACTTGACATGGTTGGTATGAACGGGAGTTCATGCTATTGTTGTGGTGACTTGGGTTGGTCACTTCCTGTGTTGTTCTTGTTGTTGTTACCATGTTATTTATCTCGTTGTTATTTCAACAATTAAAAATGCTTTGTCAAATTGCTTTCAATCTACTATATTATTGCAAATGAAACTTGCTTTATGCTAAAATGAGTCCAAAGCCTCATCCACTTAAATCAAGCTTGCATGTAGCTAAATTATAGTTCTGTTATCTTACACGTCAGTCTTGCGAGTACAATAAACAAGTTATTGTACTCATTTGCTTTGCTTAACAACTTTGTTGCAGAGGAGGTAGAGCCCAAAGGGCTTTAGTTTTGCGAGCTGTGCGGTGGTTGGGAGAGCGACTAGCTTGGTGGTCCGGTCAGTTGCCTTGTGGGCTAAAGGCACACTGGTTGGCTCTTATTTTGGCCATCTTTATGGCACTTTTGCTTCCGCTGTTATCTTTTTGTAATTATTGTTATTTGGCCTAAGGGCCTCTCTTTTGTAATATCTATTCCATATTAATGTTAACTTCGGTTTGTGGCTTATGTACTATGTGTTGTATGGAATTGATGCATTCTTTTGTTGTGAGGTATGTGTGATGCGGGAAGTATACATCTCTCGAGACCGAGTTTATTTGGTTGATAATACTAGGTCAATTGATGACTAAGTATTATGAGCCTAATACATCCGGTGCTCATGAGGGGTCCCTCCGAGACGATGACGATCAGCGGTAGAGGGTCCTCCGAGACGACGACGATCAACAGAGAGTCCTCGCGGCAATCGCTACGGGCGATCCGCCACCCATGCCGCTTCTACCGGTCGACTCGCTTGGACGGGAAGATGGAGGGGGCGAGGGTATGCGACGACGCTCCGTCCGATGCCTCGAGTCGACATCGCTGGGCCTTCCACAGCTCATGTTACGAACGACCTGCTTCACATCATCAATAAGCATCTTCATGACCAAAAAAAGGCGTTCAACTGTGTTGTTCGTTGCCCGCTCGAGTTCCTGGCGGCCGCGCTCGATAATATCCTCCAAACGGTCCACCTGCATGGTTACCGAACAAACAAAATTTTGTTAGTTAACCCTATTTCGGAGGGTGCTTAATCTACTACGTGCTCAACGCATCAATCGCCCTAGCGTCTTTGCCGGCGGGTCCATCCCCAACTCAAGCGTTCGGCGTGGCTAGGATCTGCATGTCGGGGCGAGGGGGCGTCTGTCAATCTCGTCCGCGTGTGCCGTACGTACCACTCCAAGTACGTGTGGTAAGTCCCTATATCGTAAGGTCGTGCCTTCTGCAAAATGGAATCAGTGGCCGTCTGCCATGCATCTACCCACCGCTGCTGCATCTGAAGCCAGTCATCGCTCTTGCGGCCTTTCTTCGTCTGCCTGCAGGTGGAACAAAATAAATAAATTATGGTACCGGCATAACGTATGTCTAAAGGATCTACAATATTATTAAGCAATGCAATGTACTTACAAGTGACTACGCCTCGCAAGCGGTCGCCCTAGAGCAGGGGGACCTCTGGTGCAAATTTCGAATCGCCTCATCACCCGTGGGTTGTACGGCTCAACCATGTGGGAGAACACCAGATGACAAGTTGTCTTCCAGTACGCCGCATCCTGGTGGCATAGCAAGCTCAAGCCGTCGGGCGCCGTGCCCTACACGTGCACATCCGTCCAAGGAGCCCATACTATGTCACGTTCGTGCAGGGTCTCGAATTCATTGTGGAACTCGGGTATATGCGGCGACTCTCTCCTAGCTCAACCAAATCATCGCCATATCCATCGGGATCCCATGGTCGCCTTCCACGGGATCCTCTCGCCCGCCACACCATAGAAATGCTGTGTGTGCGGGTAAAGTGGATCATGCGCGAAGTACTGCCGTCCGATCACGAATGCTCCCACGACCACACCAGAATAAATGTGTGGCAACCCGAGAGCATCGGGCTCTGTTCCCGTCGGCGACGCAGCAAAGCGTCAGACAAAGTCATGCAGATCGCAAGCAAGATCTGGTGAACCCCAACTGATTGTGGCATGTCCTCATCGTCGGCGTCCACCATGGACTCCGCAAGGTGAATATAACTTCGGGTACACCATGTCCCCTGCGTGCTAGGGAACATGACCCACCCAATATAAACAACAAATATGCAATGGGTGGCATCGAACCACCTCCTCCGTTCGGCCATTTGGGCAATGCATGAATCGCCGCAGCCCAAGCGTGTGGAATGCCCTTAGACCTCTCGGGGATAGGCTGCCCGAAGCGATGATTGAGACGCACCTTCCAGTCCAGCGACCTTGGAGGGGGAACAACTGCACGGCCTTGCAACGGAAGGCCGGTAATGAAGCTGACGCCTTACAGTTGTCACCGCTATCTCCCCACCGAAGTGGAACGTGTGGGTCTCCTACCGCCAAGGATCAACCAAGGCGAAAGAAGAGAGGCATCAATTAGGAGGTTCGCCCCATATTCAAGATGCGGCGAACGCAATCAAAAAACCAAAACACGATGCAGCCCAAAGATCTTTCGGTGGAAAAGGCGCGTAGCGAGGGAGGGAGGAATCGCACGGTCGAGCGAGTGGGGAGGAATCACATGGGCGGGGGCTTGCACTGCCACCGGGGGGGCAGGTGCTCGCCACGCCGGGTTAGAGGTAGGTCGTCTGCCGCGCCGTTAACGCGGTAGGTGCACTGTTTTGGGGCCATTCTTGCAAATTATGGTGAACGAGGGCCATTTTTGAAAATAAACATTACTACAGGGCCAAAACAGTAAAAATTTCAGAGACTTCATTCGGTAGTACCAATTTTTATTTTCTCGTAATAATGGGACCATTATTAGTTACTACTCCCTCCAGTTCCCATTACGTGACGTCCTACAGACCTATCATGTGAGTACTAACATCAACAATAAAAAACCGGAGGAAGTATCACAAAAAGCATCAACAGAGTAGACATAACTTCTCATCCTTTAACTGGTTGTTCCTTAAAGCCTCCTCAGCACATAGTGCAGAAGCAAGCATCCTTGGTTTCGCAGTTAGCTGTTACGCCTGCACCATAATCATAGAAACAATCCCCCCTGCATATATTGGGGTCGCAGTTCTCAAACCCGATACGGATCTTTGTGCATGTTGGGCCAATGTCTGCCATCACGTTGGTCGCCGCATCTGTTTATTTTCAGGAGAATTAAAACGGTACGATGCGTCGAGAGAGTCGAAGGTTTTCAAGTGAAAAGAAAACCCGACTGGCTGGCAGGCACACATTTGCCCAGCACCAGCAGTGTTGCAAGTTGCTGGAACAGTGTTCAGTTTGCGATAGCCAACGAGCTGAATTTGCAAATTGAAAATTGCTTGATAGAGCCAACGAGGGCTCTCTCTGTACAACAATGTCGGCTGAGCATGACTACTGATGGATCGGGTTGGGCCGGACAGTTGTTGGGATACACCACTGACACTAATTGTATGAGGCGGATCCACGGGCCTGAACAGTGAACAGTGTGGTTTTAGGACTTCAGGCAACCATGTGTTGTCTAAAAGAAATCTGGTGTTACAGAAAAATAGATTCCTAAAGCCCAATATGGCCTCTCTCTCCCATTTTCCGATGTCATTTTTAACTAGAAGGAAGCCCACCGGTGCCAATGGTGCGGAGGAACCCGGAGACAAATGTCATCATAAGGAAGACCACCTTGTTGTTGAGTTTTGAAAAGAGATGGTTAAATAAATAAGAAAAATTAGGTAAAGAATTGTGAACATAACAACATGTCATGTCTTTTTTTTTATTTAGAGAACATTGGTAGAGTCTTTTTATAGGTTATGTATGGCCTAATTTGAAGGTAAAAACAGTGTTTATGCTACTTATTGATTTAACAGAATTGTAAAAAAAAAGATAATGTCATCTTAACGAATGGCAAAAAAATATCAAATATGACAGGGTGGCACATTCTAGTAGCAAGCAGGAGTTCACAAACAACATGTGGCAATTATCCAGAAGAGAATAGAAATGCCTTATTTTGGTCTATATTTTAGTTTCGCATAGAAAGAGAATCAATTATGCATCTTAACAGTTAGATGGTTTGTGGGATATATATATCCTGGCAGTTTTCAGCATCCATCACTTGAGATAGATCGATGAACCATATCTTCGGTTGTTCAGTAGATGTAAAGATGATACTGAGCAGCCTTGCATGCATCAGCCCATTATAATGGTATTTTCATAACCCCTGGTGACAAAGAAAGGCTCAACCTTATTAGAAGACTATTTAATTCAAATTAACTATATAACCTAATTGTCACACCAAAGCATATTACACACATTTGAGTTGACTTGAGTATGGACACTGTTTCATTTGATGATAGATTCTCCCCCACCATATTAGTTTGTCCTGTGCAAGAATGATTTCAGTGCAACATTATGAGCTCAATTAATCAGCAGGTGTGGTGCCTCCAAGGCAGCCATGTACATAACCTAATACTATTATGTGCAAATATGTTGAAGCATGACCTTAATATTGTCATGATCAGGGAACTTAGTTGACACATCAATACTGAAATGCTAACATCGACAAAAACCATCAAAACCCTATGAAATAACACTACATAAAGTACATCCACCTGTGAATAAAGGGAGCATGTTCCATTAGACCATAAATTTGAGCTATTCTATAGTAACAGATAGAAAGCCAAAACTGAGAACGTTTCTGATGAAAAGGCACCTCAATCAAATAAATGTAGAGATGGTTAAGCAGGGGTATGTATTTGGGGCTTCAAGCCTGCAGGTCTGAAGCAAGCACCCTTAGAGTGTGATCTTTACCGGAAACTGATCCACGATCTCCATAACAATGATTTCTGACTCCACGGTTGTTTTCCGAAATATGGAAGGGAATCTGTTGGACAATAATGTCTATATAATCATCCAAGCTATGGATAGCAAAGGAAAAATCATTTTGCATCTAAGGCTAGGGAGCATCCATACATGTATACTCTGTAAGCTACATAGTTCATTGTTGGACAATAATGCCTACGTAATCATCCAAGCTATGGATAGCCAAGGAAAAATCATTCTGCATCTAAGGCTAGGGATCATCCATACACGTGTATTATGTAAGATACATAATTCATTGGCAACTAAGGAAAATGCTGAAACGTAATTCCAAGATATGGAGAGGAAAGGGAAAAACATTTTGCATCTAAGGCCAGGGAGCATACATACATGTCTACTATGTAAGCTACATAATTCATTGGCAAGTAAGTAAAACAACGAAACGTAATTACGTAAGGCTAAAAGGGACCATACATTGAAAGATAACACAGTATGAGGCAAATGAATCTACAGGAACTAATGAAATAAAATGAGCCTATGCTCATGTTCAGCACAGCAAAACCGTATCAGGCGATTATAATAGCGTAAACACATAGTGATTCAAAATAAACTTAAGTGAAAAATTGGGAACTCTAAGAGTGAGACAGCAATATCCGGACAGGCGTGGCTTAGGAATATGGTTATTGGATAATACTTCCCCTTTCAATACCTGCAAAGTGCTTGATTCGTACATGACAACTTTATCAAACATGCTAACACCCAATGGTGCAGTAAAATCACGCCTAATAACTTGATTTTAATATTTTGCTAAATCATATATAACAATCCTATCACCATAGCCCACTCTGATACTATGAAAATAAAGAGCATGTGTTGTAAGGACCAATCTTCCTCCCAAAAAGAAGGAAAACATGGCCAACTGGATGAATCATGGTAAAAGATGGCAATGATAGTGACCTCCATAAGCCAATTCATTCGTAAATAGCATAATGACCTGACATAGGATCCTCTCATAGTATAGTTGCGATATCAGGATTTTTTACAGGAAGACACAGATATACATATAAAGGGAGAACTAAGAGAGACTAGGATTAACCAAGATACCAAAAATTACTCCATTAGGTGCTATTGCTAAATCATTCTTGTGGCAGTTTAGATATCTGAAATATCAAGTATCAAAGGTCAGCTTTTCTCATTCTTTAACCTATTATGAATATCACAGTAATAATATTCTAAATGTGTGTTTAATACAAAAATAGAATATAGGTACGTTGGTTTTAACAATGAAACTCTCAATATACTAGCACAGTAATATCCAGTATATATTCAAAAGTGAACGGCCAGTATTATGTGTCTTACCTCATCGAAAAGATGTATTTTGAGTTTAAATCAATGAGCGATTCACAATAATCACATGCTATTGCATTCTAAGGCATGATCTCCGACATCCTTGATTTAACTACAAAGAAAGAGGGAAAATGGGCCAAAAGAGAATAACAAAAGTGATATCACTTTCATTTATTGAACAACAATTTTATATCCCGATTGAACCGGCTTTGAACTTTCATATCTAGGTTTAACTCCACTTTCACTTTCATATCGTGAAAGTCGAACTTAGAATGTCTAATATAATTTTGGACAATTCTACTTGAATTATGAGGTAACCATAAAAGTTGTCCTTTAGGTTTCTAAATGTAACCAAATAGTTATAGCATTGAGTAAAATAAGAGACGAACAAATATGAAACGGATAAGTAGTCTTATCATCTATAGCGAATTACTAATAGCAATAGTAAGGGGTATGTTTGAAGCGATCAATAACCTTTGTAGTATGTTACAGTTAGATGAGTATTTTTTTTAATGATCGGTGATAGGATCGTAGCACGTACCTAAAAAATTTGACGTATATGACTGCATTAACAAACATATATTTGAGAAAGGCAAGGGTTACAGTGCTGAAGCATTTGAAAACACTTAGGTATGGGTTTGTATTACATATAGAATCAAAGCAGCAAAGCACAGCTGTAGGTAAATTCGTTATTTTAACATAATGGAGCAAGTATGTTTAACAGCAAATGAAGCACTACTGTGATATAAAATACAAAAATTCATAAATCATATATTTTGAGGTACGAATAGGAACTGTGAGTTCGATGCATGACCCGTTCGCAAATGACAGTACAATTTTAGAATTTAGAGAATAGGCGAGATCAAGGATATTTAGAGTGTAACATTGGAGTTTTTTTTAAAATGAACTAAACAGCTACAACGCTTATTTGAATAAGAGATACGTAAATATGAAACGGATAAGTAGTGTTATCATCTATAGCGAATTATTAACAGTAATAGCAAGGGTTATGTTTCAAGCGATAAACTACCATTGTAGTATGCTATAGTAAAAATGGGTACTTTTTGAATGATTGATGCTAGGATCGTAGCACGTACTTAAAATTTTGGACGTAGATGACTACATAGGTACATTTTTTTTGAACTTACTTAAAAATTTGGACGTAGATGACTACACAGGTACATTTTGAGAAAGTTAAGAGCTACGGTGTTGAAACATCTGAAAACACTCAAGCATGGTTTTGTGTGGCATATAGAATCAAAATAGGAAAGTACATCTGTAGTGAAATGCTGGGACTTTTTTTAACATAACGGAGTAGGTCTATTTAGCAGTCAATGAAGCAATAAGGATGTAAATGACTACACAGACATATTTTTTGAGAAAGGCAAGGGTTACGGCGCTGAAGCATTCGAAAACATCAAAGCATGTTTTTTATTACATATAGAATAAAAGCAGCAAAGCACATCTATAGGTAGATTCTTTTTTTTGTAACATAGTGGAGAAAGTCTATTTAACAACAAATGAACCACTATTGTGATATAAAATATAGGATTTCGTCAACTATATATTCCGATGTACGAATAGGAACAGCGAGTTCGATGCATAACCCGATATCAAATAAAAGTACCATTTTAGAAATTAGAGAATAAGTGAGATCAAGTATATCTAGAGTGTAACACTGGAGTTTTCTAAACTGAACTAAATAGCTACAACTCTCGCTGAGTATAGAAGTTTTCATTCGATCTAAAATTCCAAGATAACTCATTAGAGCTATGAATAAGTCGGTCCTGATATATTAGTAATGTCTAGATCTGGCTTTTTTTGTTGCTCTATCACTGCTATTCAATTGTTAAAGCTTCCATAAAAGCTAGACTAAGCAATAAAGCATGTCTTATTTTACCTTTTGTCTATGCATGTCTCGCAGTAATGGCTACAGGCTGGCCTGCAGTAGTACCCTGATGAATTACAGGGCCAATAGAAGCAAGGACTACGGTAAATCCAGCAGCAAGTAGTGAATTCATGGCGTCCAATAGAAGCAAGTGCCTACGGACAATCCAGCAGCAAGCAGCGGATTCATGGTGATTTCCTCGTGTCAAAAAAAAGAAACGGTTAAGGAAACAATAAACCCAGAAATTCCTACATCTCAGCTCTATTGGGGAGAAGTAACACAAAGTACCAACCGAAATGATAATAGAAGAGCACATAGAATCCTGCAAAGGAGGTGAGGAGACCGGATCGGGAGGGGAGGAAGTGTAATATCCCTGAAAATATTCTCTTGAGGACCAATGCGTAAATAATCAAAAGGGGATACGTGAAAACGGGGAATTATAGAGTTTTTAGGGAAGAGTTGGTTCATGCTGGGATAAAAGGATAGTGGGGAAGTGAAATCTAGAAAAAAAAATCCTAGCCACATTTTATTTCCACTGTGCGCCGCCATCTCCCGATCGCCAGTGACACAGACGTTCGGCCAGGGGCGTCACCAGCCGCGCGTGAAGTCCTGCCGCATGTGCGCCCCTCCGAGTGCGTGGGAGCGTCGCCGGCCAATAGCCTGTGCTGCGCGTTGCCTGCTTGGTGCCAGCGCCATTTGCTTGCGTTAGGTGAGTTTCCAGCCGATCCAGTGCAGCCGCGTGGAACTTTTGCCAATTGTGCGGCTGCTGTTCATCCGACTTGGTGAGTGATGCTTTAGTAGTTTATTAGTTTTGACCTCCTGGCAAAGTGCTGCGTGCATATGGATATTTAATTGGTTTAGTAGGGGGAAAGAGAGATTAATTGTGTGCTGCGTGATTAGTTAAGGTGTACTACTTTGAGTAGTTAATGGGAGATGCATGCATAGCTATGCTGTGTGATTAATTAATTGCATACGGCTACTAGTAATAGAAATTAATTGGTAGTGCAAGATTGATTTGTAGAAGTTTGGACTGTTTTGGCCCTGTAGCCCAATTTAATTCCTAATTTGGCCCTCTTAGCGCCGTAATTCGATCCGCCCTCAGGAGTACGTGTTGTCAGTCCTGAATCAAGAAGAATCGAAGTTCTCATGAAGCGACCGCAGCACCAAGGTGCTGCTGTGCCCATCGGCAGCAGCAAGGTGCTGCTGTCCCACACAGCAGCAACTCCCCCACTCCCCCAACGCACGCAAATCCAAGAGGAGAGAGAAAATACATTTAAGAATATTTCTTGGAGGAATTTTTAAATATAGAAAATTAGCTCCAAAAATTATGAAATTTTTTGTAGAGACTCCCAGAACAGTGTAATTACTTGTGTAAATTTTTCAGAATTTTATGAGTTACGATGTTTTCTGTAAAATTCATTTAAGTATACTATTTGTAGGAATTTTCTAATAAGAAAATGAGGTCCAAACATTATAAATTTTTTTTATAGGCTCCTTATACAACGTACTTGATTGTGTAATTTTTCCATAATTTTATATGTTCCGAAATTGTCTCGACAAATTAAGGTTTAGGTATCGAAAATTAGGATGAAAGGTTTCGGAAATTAGGGTTTCATGATTTCATGTGACTTGGAATGTGGGAAGTTTAGTACCACATGACTACTCTAGGTAAGAGACACTCCCTCCTCTGCACATCTATCGCCCCGTCAAGCCGTTGGTCACGTTACAAACATTACTGATAAAAGGCGCCGCAATGATACGCCCACCATTTAGTTACATACTTTCCTCGCTTGGTTCATGCACAAGCTTATCTAGTCTCAGAGTATAATACAAGATAAAGAATATCATCCACAATAAACCGATAAATTAACAAAGAGTGTCTCGATTGCAATAAACCCACGCCCTCGCATGTATCATGTAATGTTTGTAACGCTTCAAATGTCGTTAATTTTATGTATGAACATGTACACTGCAACTCCATTAGAAACCCTAATTTCCGAAACCCTAATTCAGTTATGACTACTTTCTGTGAGAATTTATGAAACCCTAATTTATGAAACCTAAAATCCAAATTTTTGAGACCTAAATGCAGCCCATATGGTTTTGCTGTTACTATCGTATCCCAGTCACCAAATTTGTTCATTCTCAGAGGGTCAAGGTGCATGCTCATACCAGTGCTAGTCAACGCCGCCCAAGAACCACTACAAACCGGAAACAACAATCCAAGAGAGAATGATCATTTGCAGTACAATGCATTTAAGAAGGAAGCTAATGAGCACAATTTGGTTAACATGGGAGAGAACAATGAAAATGGAAAGTCCAAGTGGGAAGGGCCATACGTTCTTACGGGCGCAACAAGGGCAGGCACTTTCCACATCGCAACGCCGGAGGGGGACCACCGGGCCATATACCGAACATAAAACCCTCCAAAGTTCTACCTTAGCAATCGTAAAACCGTGCAAGGCCAGAGAAAAGCCCCGCCACGCCAATAGGCAAGGGCATGTACAAAGATTTTGTGGTAACCGGCTACGCCCGGAGGATCGCCCCGCCGCCTTCACTCGGCCAAGGCTTTTGCGAAAATTATCTACCTCGAGTCACTTTGCCCGGTTCTTTTCAGAGTATAAACGGTTACCACAAGATGGCCTTTGGCCCCGGTGCACACCGATGCCCTTCGTGGGCACGAGTGTATAAACGAAGCCACCGCGCATGGCCTGTGGCCCTAGTGCACACCGATGCCCTTTGCAGACACGAGTGTATAAGCGAAGCCACCACGCATGGCCTGTGGCCTCGGTGCACACCGATGCCTATAGCGGTACGAGTGTATAAACGGCCACCAGCAAGATGGCCTCGTGGCCCCTGCAAGTCGACGCCCAGCAGTATAAGGGCATGGACGAGATCCACACCAGTAAGCATAGCAAAGACAACGCGCAAAACATAACCCAGCCTGGCGTGGTCCGAGGGTCAGCCCAGGCCAGGGGGACGGCGTCGCCTTCGCCTCCCGCTCGCAAAAAATAAAAAATAAAGAGTTAGGCCCCGAGCCCCATCTAAAAATTATGAGGATTTCAGAGGCTTCGCCCCCCTCACAGAATAAAGTTAGGGCCCCCTGAGACCCACCTTAAAATTATGGGGACAGCGAGGCTTCCTCCCTCGTAATAAAAAGTTAGGCCCCCGGAGCCCTATCTTAAAAGTATGGGGACGGCGTGAGGCTTCGCCACCCTCGCAAAATAAAGAGTTAGGGCTCCCCGAGCCCCATCTAAAAATTATGGGGACGGCGAGGCTCGCCTCCCCCGTAAAAAGAGTTAGGGCCCCTGCAGCCCCATCGCAAAGTGGGGACGGCACGCGAGGCTTCACCTCCCCGCAATAAAAGTTAGGGCCCCTGAGCCCCATCTAAAAAAATATGGGGACGCGTGAGGCTCGGCCTCCCACCTCATAAAAAAAGTTAGGGCCCTTTAGCCCCATCTAAAAATTATGGGGACGGCGCGAGGCTTCACCTCCCCTCGCAATAAAAGTTAGGGCTCCCGAGCCCCATCTTAAAAGTGTGGGGACGGCCGAGGCCTCCCCTTGCAAAAAATAGAGAGTTAGGCCCCCGAGCCCCATCTTAAAAGTATGGGGACGGCACCAGGCTTCGCCTCCTCTCAAAAATAAGAGTTAGGCCCCTGAGCCCCATCTTAAAAAGTATGGGGACGGCACCCAGGCTTCGCCTCCCTCAAGAATAAAGAGTTAGGCCCCCGAGCCCCATCTAAAAAATTATGGGGACAGCGATGTCATGCCTCCCCTTGCAAAATAAAGAGTTAGGCCCCCGAGCCCCATCTTAAAAAGTATGGGGACGGCAGCGAGGCTTCACCTCCCGCCGCAAAATAAAGAGTTAGGGCTCCGAGCCCCATCTAAAATCATGGCGACGGCGAGGCTCACGCCTCGCCTGCATAAAAAGTAAGGGCTCCCCGGAAGCCCTATCTAAAAAAGTATCGGGGACGGCGCGAGGCTTCGCCTCCCCCTCACAAAAGCTTTAGGACTCCCCGGAGCCCTATCTAAAAAAAATATGCCCGTTACAAGTACGTCATGTTATTCACCTCACATACATCATGCACGCACAGGGAGGGCGTTACAAGTACATGGCCGTATAGCACGGTGAACGGATGACATATTAACCGCACGCAGGCGTGAAGTTGTCGGCCTCGCACTCTCGTTGCTCCCGCAGCACCCACTCGAGTAGCTCCTCGTCAGACGGATGCGTAGCCATGAGCCTCATGTACTCCCTCTCCGCACTACAGCCATCCGACACGTCCAAAGAGCTCGAGGAAATCATAGGAATGGGACGAAGAAGGCCCTCGTGCACACCCCCACACCGCGATTCAGCCAGAAAGATCGTATCTCGTCCCGCGCATCCAAAGCCCTCTGTTCGCACAACCGAAAGAATCTCTTCATAGACCCCTCCGGATTTGTCTTTTTCCACCGTTTCCATTTGGCACCATGGCATACTATACCGCAGTAACAAATCCTCCGAGGCCACTTGCAAACCAGCGTTCGCTCATCTTTCGTATCGCGCAAAGGGGCATAGGACTTCGTGTGCCACCACGGAGGAAGGGCGCCTCGTCCAGCGGTACGGCGAAACAACATACTCCCCTGAACAAAGGAAACACCAACATGAAACAAGCACACACCAACAAAGAAGCCCCCTTCGGTTTCTATTAATTAACAAAATGATGGTTACAAGTCACGGTCACTAGTCGCTCGCATAGCGAGACCACAGCAAGTAACAAAAAAAAGACCCTCAACCTAGAACAAAATGGCTCTCCAGGAAAATAAGCGGAGGGTCACACCTTGTCTCCGGTGTCGGCCCTCCGCTCCACTACGCTTGTGCCATCCGCAGATCTCTTTAACGTCTGCTTCTGAGCCAAGGACGCCTGGAGCGACTCCATGGTGGCATCCCGACTAGACAAAGCCCAGAAGTGATGAACCCTAAGGTTCTATTTGTTGGCCCGATCTTTCGATGAGAACGATAAGTCCGGAGGCGCCGCCAACTCTAACGATCCAAGCTCTGAACACGCAAGGCTCAAACCATGCAATCGCTGAATCGATTGACTAGTCATTATCAATCGTGCATGAATACCCGCTGACTGACCACGAAGGTCGATTCTCGTGATACAATCAAGAAGCACGCAAGAACAAGGTAAAGCAATCTGAAATTGCGATAAAGATTGAAATATTGAATTTGGGATTCTGATAGTGGTATTAAGGTTGGTCTAGTCGACACAAGCCAATACACGAAGTTGCAGCAATGCTAACTCTTAACTCAACAAAATCCAAGGAAAACTAAAGGGGTGCGGCCTCCTTAAATAGGGAACGAAGAGCCACAAAACTAACGAACTAGCGAGGTGGTACTAATGGTAGCGGGTACTGTTCACTTGAACAGTAACCACGCCCCCGGGTGGGCCGCCGGCAGATGGGCCAAGTTCAGTATGATTACAAAGCCCAGTTTGGCCCAAATAAGTGATATGACGCCTTCTTTTGATGATTGCGGTCAGTCCAGAAGGAGTTTGGAGGTGAGGCCAGATCCGTTGGAAAGAGGACGAAATCATGTTTGCATCAAGTACTCGTGGACCTCCAACGGACGTCGTATGTGAAAGTTATGTCTGTTTCAAGTTGGTGCTGTCAGGCTGATTCTGGAGGACGAACTAGATTTGTTGTGGTAGTAGTGGTACTCCATTTGCCTTTGTTCCTGAGTAGAGTGACATCACAAGACTTAGGTAGCAACCCATCCTCAATAGAACAATTATAAACTCCTAGAAACGAAGTTACCTGATAATTTAGTTGGCGAGCACGAGCTCGAGTAATTGGTCCTTGCATATCAAGTGGAAGGGTAGAAGCAATAGGTATGGTTGTAACGGTGGAAGGGATGTCCTCATCATCCTCCCCTTCTTGAATTGGAGTCGTCCTCGACTCAAGATCATCTTCTTCTCCCATGTATGGTGACAAATCTGCAATGTTAAATGTGGGACTAACCCCAAAATCTGCAAGCAGATCCATCTTATATGCATTATCATTAATCTTTTCTAACACCATAAAAGGACCATCAGCTCGAGGCATCAATTTTGATTTTCTCAAGTCAGGGAACCGCTCTTTGCGCAAATGCAACCAAACAAGATCTCCAGGTTCGAAAGTTATTTCTTTTCTACCTTGACTCCCCACAAGTTTATATTGTGCGTTCATTCGCTCTATATTCTCTTTAGTTGTCTCATGCATTTTTAGAATCAATTCAGCACGTTGTGTAGCATCAATGTTTATCTTTTCCGAAGATGGTAGAGGTAATAAATCAATAGGAGCGCGAGGAATAAATCCATATACTACCTGAAAAGGGCACATCTTTGTGGTTGAATGCAACGAACGGTTGTAGGCAAACTCCACATGAGGTAAACATTCTTCCCACATCTTCAAGTTCTTCTTCAAAATAGCCCTCAACATAGTGGACAATGTCCTATTAACAACTTCAGTTTGTCCATCTGTTTGGGGATGACATGTAGTAGAAAACAGCAACTTTGTCCCCAATTTAGCCCATAGTGTCCTCCAAAAGTGACTTAAAAACTTCGTATCACAATCCGACACAATTGTATTAGGTACTCCATGGAGTCGAACGATTTCTCTGAAAAATAACTCAGCAACATGTGTAGCATCATCGCTCTTATGATAAGGTATAAAATGCGCCATTTTTTAGAACCTATCCACAACAACAAAAATACTATCCCTTCCCCGCTTTGTTCTAGGCAGTCCTAAAACAAAATCCATAGAAATATCTTCCCAAGGTACGCTAGGGACAGGAAGAGGCATATATAAACCATGTGGGTTAAGACGTGACTTAGCTTTGTGGCATGTAGTGCAGCGAGACACATAGCGCTCAACGTCGCGCCTCAACTTAGGCCAATAGAAATGATCTATCAAAACATCTTCTGTCTTCTTGACACCAAAATGTCCCATGAGTCCTCCTCCATGCGCCTCCTGTAGCAACAAAAGACGAACAGAGCTAACTGGAATGCATAGCTTGTTAGCGCGAAACAAAAATCCATCATTCACAACAAATTTATTCCAGCTTTTGCCGTCTTTACAGTTTTGAAATATCTCTTTAAGATCATTATCATGCACATATTGCTCTTTAATTGTCTCTAAACCAAAAATTCTGAGATCAAGTTGAGATAACATGGTATAACGACGAGATAAAGCATCAGCAATAACGTTATCCTTTCCTTTCTTGTGTTTAATGACATAGGGAAACGATTCAATAAACTCCACCCATTTAGCATGTCTGCGGTTCAGATTTTTTTGACTACGAATGTGCTTTAAAGCTTCATGATCAGAATGTCTCACAAATTCTTTGGACCACAAATAATGTTGCCATGTCTCTAATGTCCGAACCAAAGCATATAATTCCTTATCATAAGTAGAATAATTCAGACTAGGCCCACTTAATTTCTCAACAAATACGCAATGTGTTTACCTTCTTGAATAAGCACTCCTCCCAATCCAATTCCACTAGCATCACATTCAAGCTCAAAAGTCTTACCAAAATCGGAAGTTGGAGAAGTGGTGCATGTCTAAGCTTATCTTTCAAAATCAAACGATTGTTCTTGTGTAGGACCCCAAATAAAAGGAACACCTTTCTTCATAAGCTCATTTATCGGTGCGGCAATGGTGCTAAAATCTTTGACAAAGCGCCGATAAAATCTAGTAAGTCCAAGAAAACTCCGCGACTTGTGTGACCGTGTTAGAGTCGGCCAACTCAGACAAACCGATCTTGGCTTGATCAACCTCAATACTGTGGAGTAACAACATAGCTAAGAACGATACTCGATCAAGGCAAAAGGTGCACTTCTCAAGGTTACCAAACAAACGTGCATCACGTAAAGCATTAAAAACAGCACACAGATGGTCCAGATGTGTCTCTAATGTTTTGCTATAGATCAATATGTCATCAAAGTATACCACCACAAATTTTCCTATGAAAACACGCAAAACTTCATTCATTAATCTCATGAAAGTACTAGGCGCATTAGTTAACCCAAAAGGCATCACTAGCCACTCATATAATCCAAACTTAGTTTTGAATGCTGTTTTCCATTCATCGCCTAACTACATGCGAATTTGGTGATATCCGCTACGCAAATCAACTTTAGAGAACACAGTAGAGCCACTTAATTCATCAAGCATATCATCTAACCTAGGGATAGGATGAATAGTAATATTATTGATAGCTCTACAGTCAACACACATACGCCAAGATCCATCTTTCTTAGGTACTAAAATCACAGAATGAAAGACAAGGACTAAGGCTTTCACAGACGCATTCTTTTGTCAAGAAAGTCTTGTACTTGACGCTGAATTTCCTTAGTCTCTTCAGGATTGGTTCGATATGGCGCACGGTTGGGAAGCGAGGCTCCTGGAATTAAATCAATTTGATGCTCAATTCCCCGAATTGGAGGCAGCCCCGGGGGTATGTCACTTGAAACACGCCAAGAACTCCTCGCAAAATGTGAGCAACAAATAGAGGCAAAGAAAGAGGCATATCCTCAAAAGAAAACAAGGTTTCTTTGCATACTAAAACATAGCAACCAGATTTGCTTTCTTCCATCTCACAAATATCAGACTTGGTAGCAAGTAAAATAGAACCTTTCAGTTTAATTTCACCTTTCCTAGCACTAGGTTCTTTCTTCTTTGGGTGCACAAGTTCTTTAGCTACAATTTGATTTTCACTTTTGCTACGGTCCTCTTGTCTCTTGTCTCTCTCTAATTCATCTTTTAAAATAGCTTCAGGAGACATGGGTAGCAAAGTGATTTTCTTGTCTTTAAACATGAGAGTATGCTTATTAGTCCTACCATGATGTATCGTATCTCGATCATATTGCCAAGGTCTACCTAACAATAATGAGCAAGCTTGCATAGGTACTACATCGCAATCAACATAATAATGATAAGAACCAATAGAAAAATATACTCTCACCATGCGAGTTACCTTCAGCTTACCGGAATTGTTGAACCATTGAATGTAATATGGGTGAGGGTGTTGTTGTGTGGTCAATGCGAGCTTCTCCACCATGTCCATGCTCGCCAAATTGTTGCAACTTCCTCCATCAATGATCACACGACATGAACGCTCTTTGATGACAAGTTTTGTTTGGAACAGATTGTGGCGTTGATTCTATTCGACGCCCATTTCTCGTGACTAAGTACACGCTTCAATTATAAGGCTTAAATACTTATCTGTAATTTCAGCACCATATTGTTCCTCGCCTCGCCAGATTTGTGATCATCACCTGCGGGGTCAGTTGCAAGCATAGCATATTCTTCCTCGATGTCACTAGCTGAAGTATACTCACCATTGTCCTTTATCAAAAGAGCTCGCTTGCTAGGGCAATCTCGCATCATGTGTCCATAGCCCTTACAGCGATGGCATTGTGTTTCGCGTGCTCTACCTGTTGAAGCAACTGAAGATGAGCTTTGTGCGGGGGCTTGTACCATGCTCTTGCTCGTTTCTGGTGCACGTGATGGTGTAGCGGAAGTAGATGGACGCCGGCTGTTGTAGAAGTCCGTAGGTGCAGGTGTTCGGTTGGAGGGAGTAAATGGTGCTCTTGATTGCCCTTGAGTTGGGCGGCCTGCAAAAGAACCAGCAAAATTTCCTTTGTTTCTGGATTGACATCCTTGTACCTCTCTTTCAGCTTTACAAGCAAGATGAAACAAACGAGTAATAGAATTGTAATCTTTATAATCGAGTATGTCCTGAATTTCACGGTTTAAACCTCCTAAAAATCTTGCCATCTTAGCATCTTCTGCTTTCTAAACCACAACGCAACAAACCGGCTTTGCAATTCTTGAAAGTAATCCTCTCGTAACTACTACCATGTCTTAAGCGTTGTAATTTATTAAGCAAATCACGAATAATAAGAAGGTAAAACCCACGCCTCATTGCTCTTTTAAAGCACCATGTTCTAGGTATGTCCCGATGAGTACGCACTATATTCACTCCACCAAATCGAAGCAAAATCTGTGAACTCACTAGTAGCATTCTAACCTTTTTATTGTCAGAAATTCATGGCATGCAAATTTTTGGTCCACAACTAACTCCCATGTGAGATAAGCATCGTGGATCATATTTACCAAAGAAAAGGAGGCATAGTGAATTTAATTTTACCTAGTGAATCATTATAGTCACGCACTTCACGCGGTGGGTTTCTTCGCATACCTTGTTGGTTGAAGCGCCGCTGTCGGCGAGCACGACCATCATCGACTCAGACGCGAACATATGGGTTCGCTTCATCTTCTACCTCATCGCCCAATGAGGAGCAACGGATGGGTTACTTGCCGTGTTGTGCAACGCCGACAGAAATGAGGGCGGCAACAGAGGTGGAGTTTCTAGCTGCTCCACACGTAGACAACGCAGCAAGTTCGCATGGTGCGATCTAGAATCAACTCCATACGCCTGAATGTTGATCCAAAGATATGGAGAAGCTCCGATGATTTCTTTCAGACGAGGAGTGAGAGGTGCATCTTCCTTATCGTTATGCTCCCTTTGTGACGATGAACCTACCATTGTTAGTATCAAAGCAAAGAACAAATCGCAAAGCAGTATATGTCCCTATCAACTACTAGGTTCGAGGCTCAAACAAGTCACTCACACTCAAGCTTATACCCAGCCTTACAAGTTCTACCAATGCAAAGAAAGAAGTGGTACAACCGGTGTCGGGTTTGTGATACTCTCACTTATGACAAATTTCCAACGATTATGCGAGGAACGGCACTCGCCGAGTTAGTAGGAAGTGGAGCCTAAGGCTAGTATGTAGCAAAGGAATAGCAATTATTCAATTTAGCATGTAAAATTGAAAAGGTTCAAAGTACTAGTCACAAGTGCTGGTCCTAGTCTAAACCAAGCCTAGCTAGGGCACTCACAAGAACGACTAGTAGTGACAGCACGCGACCAAATTGAACAATCAACGCCAACAAGCAATGGATGACAATACCAAACTGAACAAGGAAAAGGTCAAGAACCGACACTCAATTTTTTTTTTTTCTTCTTTTCTTTTTTTTTTCTCCTTTCTCTTTTTTTTCTCCTTTTTCGACTATTTCCTCAAGGCCCCCTTTTTTTTCTCCTGTTTCGGCTGCTTCCTCAAGGCCTTTTGTTTCTCCTTTTTTTTGCTTACCCCTTTATCCCTATCCTCAAGCCTCAAAGGCTGTTTGCTTTTCTCTTGAAAAACCGAAGGGAACACAGCAGCTTGGATCTCCACGCTTAGCAAGGCGGCTACGGGCGGCAAGGCGGTGCGGTGGCAGGCGCGTGGCGGTGGCCAAGAAGAGGCCGACGCGCGGGAACGGGCGCGCGAAGCAGGAGCCGAAGCGGGCGGGCGGTGTGGCAGGCAGATGGGCAAAGCAGAGGGTTTGCGGCACGCGCGGGTGGTTGCTGGTCGGGCGGCACCAACAGGCGGCGGTAGGCGGCTACGCTGGAGCGGGCGGTGGCTCCGGGCGAGCGGCCGCGCATGGTGGGAGGCGGCCCGAGGCGGTGGCGGAGGTGGCCCCGAGGCGGTGGCGAGGCGGCCCGGAGGCGGCCGTGGAGGGCGGCGGCGGAGGCTTGCCTGACCGGCGCACGCCGAGGCGGCGGCGGGAGGCGGCCCCGAGGCGGCTCACCTGCGGCGTGGCGCGCTGCCCCGGCGAGGGCTCCCCGGCGGCGGCTACCGAAGCAGCGTGGCTTCGAGCGAAGGACTAAGGCGACATCGCTTGCGGAGGTGGCTGTATCCAATCGGCCTTTTTTTGATTGTTTTTGTGTTCTGCGTGGTGTTGACTTGTGCTTGAGACACAATTGCACTCAATGACCGACTTCCACGCGGTGAGGCGGCGATGTAAACAATTTGTTAATGTAACTCTGCAAACCTAAAAGACCAGACAACTTTTTTTTTATTGATGCGCGCGCGTGAATCCTTGGGACGACGGCTGAGCGAGGGATGGCGGACGAGCCGATCAGATATAATGTTTTTCCGTATCTCTTCGACAGGCTAGACGATCGACAAGAAACCCTAAAGCTAGACCAATCTAGACAAGAACCCAGCACCAAGACTCGACGATACAACGACAATTCAAAAACGCAAAACTAAAAAAGAAAAATTGCAAAGGCACAAATTGGCTTGGACGATGAACTAAACCTAATTTTTTTGATTTTGGCTATATGGATGTAGGAAAAAATTCTCACCGATGAACTGTAGCTCGATACCACTTGTTGAACCCTAAGGTTCTATTTGTTGGCCCAATCTTTCGATGAGAACGATAAGTCCGGTAGGCGCCGCTCAACTCGATAACTCGCTACTTAACACGCTAAGGCTCAAAACCACGCAATCGCTTGAACCGATTGATTGTCGTTATCAACCGCACACGAATACCCGCTGACTGACCACGAAGGTCGATTCTCGTGATACACCGAAGAAGCACGCAAGAACAAGGTAAAGCAATCTGAAATTGCGAATAAAGATTGAAATATTGAATTTGGGATTCTCGAGAAGCGGTATTAAGGTTGGTCTAGTCGATACAAGCCAATACACGGTTGCGCAATGCTAACTCTTAACTCAACAAAATCCAAGGAAAACTAAAGAGCGCGCCTCCTAAATAGGAACGAAGAGCCACAAAACTAACGAACTAGCGAGGTGGTACTAACGGTCATGGGTACTGTTCACTTGAACAGACCACACCCCATGGATACCGCGATGGGCCAAGTTCAAGATGATTACAAAGCCCGCTTTGGCCCAAACAAGTGATATGACGCCTTCTTTTTGATGATTGCGTCAGTCCGTAGGAGTTTGGAGGTGAGGCTGGTCCGCTGGAAAGACGACGTAAATCATGTTTCCATCATACTCGTGGACCTCCAACGGACGCCGATGTGAAAGTTACGTCTGCTTCAAGTTGGTGCCGTCGCCGATTTCGAGGACAAACCGGATTTGTTGTGGTAGTAGTGGTACTCTCTTTGCCTATGTTCCCGAGTAGAATGACATCACAAGACTTAGGTAGCAACCCATCCTCAATAGAACAATTATAAACTCCTAGAAACGAAGTTACCTGATAATTTAGTTGGCGAGCACGAGCTCGAGTAATTGGTCCTTGCATATCAAGTGGAAGGGTAGAAGCAATAGGTATGGTTGTAACGGTGGAAGGGATGTCCTCATCAAGAAGTCCTTGGCAAGGGCATTGCTGGCCCGCCTCACCTGCTTTTGGCCCGAGGCGACCTCCACAGCAGAAGCAACAGGCACGGTACCTGCGCCGAGCGCATCAACATGACCACACCCAGCACGTTGCAGAGAAATGAAGGTGGCCGTCCATGCTGCCTTCGTGCAATGGTTGCCATAGGCACGAGCAGCTGGGAGAAAAACTTCCCCCGCACGGCGAAGACGCTCCGTGGTGGCACCAACTAATCCACGGTGTGCTTCCACGGAGGGGGCATGGCGACAAGCTCAGACATGGCACCCTCCATAGCGCTCCAAATACCCCACTAGCTTGGGCCAAGAAGAACGAAATAGACCGCCTGTCGCAATCTCCGCCTCGAAAGCACAGAGCTACTGCCAAGAAAGACTCCACTTCCTCCTCACAGGTGCGGCGCCTCTAGTCGAAAGCAACCTCGCTTCCAAATTTCTTCGCCTTCTTGGTAAGAGCCGAAGCGTCGCAGCTTAGGTGGGTGTTCCGAGCGAACTCTAGGTTGATCCGTCCGAATCTCCGTGATAGCCACTCTGGATGTCCTTCTCGAGCGAGCGCGAAAGAATGATTGTTTGCCAAACAAAAATATCGTCAACGCTTCATCCACAACGGGGGAGCATGCTTACCTGCACTACCTTCATCATATTTCGCTTCGAGGCTCCTCGAACATCCTCTCCGTGCTCCATTTTATGAAGAGCTCGGACACGCAGGCGGGCGTGAAGTTTGACACTTCCAGACGGCGGCAATTTCCGGCCGATCTTTGAAATCGAGGAGAGGAGGGACCTGTTCATGAAGCCCGCGTCAAGGCCGCAGTGCCCACCCCTTCTCGCCTAGAGCTGGAGCCACCGTCAGCCGCCCCCGCATTGTCACCATCTCGGGGATTCTCCGTGGACGCCGTGCCCACGGAGGCAACATCGGCGCCATGGTCCTCGACGACCCGCGCTGCAGGCACAACCAAGTCAGCCAACTGCTAGCAATGGCACAAGGGTGAGCGAGCTTACCGAGATCGCGACAGGGAGATGGTGCGATCCTCCACCACAGTGTCCTCCGTACCCTGGCCATAAACCTGCAAAGAGGTACCACCGGACACCTCTTCGAGGGCCATGCTGCCAGCAATCCCAAACGAAGCTTGCAATCGCTTCAGATCTCGAGCCGTCCGGAGGAGCGCCAGGACCTCATGGACGAGCTTGCCGCTTGCGTTGGCTCGGGACCTCGGCTCGTGGACGCTTTTCTTAGAGACGGTTCGCCGAAGCCTTCCCACAATGAGGCTCGCTTTAACCGCCAAGGCGCGCTTCCAACAACAAGAACAAGCGGCACCGCTAATTGGGCCTAAGCTTCCGCATCCTCTAGGTCGTGAACCCATTTCTTCTTTCTCGGCGCCAGATCGGGCCGCTTCCAAAGAAACGAACGGTCGGATCCTCGCACGCACGGTTCAACGGACGGTCGTGGCACCGCTGTTCGCCGCTTCGAAAGTGCTCCTACCCCGTAGGGTCCGAGAAGTCGCCCGCAACACGCCACTTCAGAAGGCAAGATCAAGCAGGTGAAGCAAATAAGAATAACTAAAAATAAAATAAAATATGAAATTAATTTAAGCCGGAGAAAACACCTGTGCGGTCCCCAAATTTCAAGACGGGCATCCCATCCTCTACCGCCGAGCTCCACCTTCCAAAATTCTATGCTAGTGGCCACAAATGAGTGCATGTAACTCCTCTACGGTCCCGCCGACATGCGCTGTGTCGCGCTAAGCAAAGACACGAGCGCACTCCTCCCGGAGGAAAGATCGATGGTGGGCGTTGGGATAAGTTGAATAGGCCCCTCGATCGAAGCGGCCTTTTCAATGAACACTTGTGATAGAACCAACGCCGTCCAATCAAGATCCCACCTGCTTCAAGCGCCAGGCAAGGTAAGTAATGGAGAAGGCGTGCCTTCGGTTGGAAGTTGACGCTGCCGGTTTAGGTCTCCCGTGTCCTTCTTCTTCTTGGGCCGGCACCGCCTGGCCACGGAGATAGTGCGAACAATCGCTACCGCTAGTCACCCCGCAGAGCGCAAAGACCCACTGAAAACGCCAAGTTTGACGACGAAGTTAGGCATCAACTAGGCCAAGTCCACCCCGCATACCGGGACCCAAGAAAGCGGTCAACGCAAGGCGCATTTAAGACCCGTGATCTAGATACGCCACAAACAAGATCGCTCCTCCTCCTCGGAAGCAGGGGCAACCTTCGCCCCGGGGGCGCGAACGTCGTCCAGGTTCGCAATCTTCCCCTCATTTTTCAGGGCCCGTAGAACGGAACCCGTCACCGCGAGCGACTCCAATTGCTGCTGTAGGACACGACGCCACCTCCATCCTTGACCCGCTTTGTCATCTCGAGCACAACACAAACCGCCGCACCAAGGTGGTGGAAGCGAAGGGCCACAAAAGAACAAGACGGCGCCCGGAAGAAATGACGCGGGACAAGTGAAGGGTCAGCACACGCAAGCACGGAGGAAATGGGACCCAAGGCCACCTATTTATAGGCAAGAACGTGAAGAGTTTCGTTCAATCACAGAAAACGAGGAGCCCATCACCAAACAAAGCGTGACACGTGTCAATCAACAAGCCATTAAGGCACGCGAAAATCGAGGTGCCTCATTGAAAAACACACCGACCATGCCGCCACGGCACGAAGCGTCGCCTTGAAGCACGCGCCAACCAGGGAAACGGCGCGGGGAACGAAGCAACTCAAAAGCGATAAAATTTATGACGCGCAAAACCCAACAACGAGCGGCGTGGAACACATTAGTAAAGCTTCTCCAGGCCAAAGGGGACGGTGTACCTATACCTCCGGGAGAGGCGCAGCCACCATGATGATTACAAGACCTCGACCACGAGGGGCTTGTCAGAGGTCGGCACCACGCCCCCACGACCGGCAAAGAGCGGCTGCAAGACGACCCGGGCCAAAGTCGCCCAGGGGCCTGGTGGTCCAAATATTCCCGAAGGCTCCCGGAGGCTCCACGGAGTTTCCCGAAGGCCCCAACATCCGGAGGGTCCTGATAATCCAAATTGTCCCGGAGGCCTCTGAAGGAATCCCGGAGGGTCCCGAAGGGTCCGCTTAGCCCCGAGCCGTCCGGAGCATCCCGGTGACGTGAAGGCCCAGCGAAGGGCCCCGAAGGGTCTCGAAGGTCCCGGAGACCCAAGGGGTCTGGGAGAGTTACTGTACCCTTGGACCAGGTACACCAGCAGGGTGGACCAAGCCCAGGACTGTCCACCACGTGCCGGAAGCTAGTCCTAGGGGTAGGAAAGGTCCTCGCAATGCTATCGGGCGAGGGTCCCAGAGGGGGTAAGCTTGTAATTCTGTATACCTCTTAGAAAGGCTATAAATAGCCACCTTCCCCCCCCCCATTGTAAGGGGAGAGAATTTGTATTGTCCAGATCAATTTGAAATATAAGCCCATTCGCTTACTGACAACGAGTCCCCTCTCTTGAGGACCCTTCGGGTATCGGGGGGTCCCCCTTATCTACTGTTTAGTCTTTTAACTACGGCAAGCTCTAATGAATTGATAACTATTGTCACTTTGATCTTCACTTTATTAGTTTGAGGCCCAGAGTTTGGGGCTTCCTCCTCCCCGACTCAATTTAGTTTCATGCTTGAGCTTGTTTTGGTTTACAGATGTGAGTTGATTATTTACTGATGTGGGTTAATTTATTGATTAAGCATAGTAAATGAAATGGAGGTGGGTTAATGCATGGTGGAGGTGTTGCCACCGTAGATACGTCAAGACCGAGGTAACTACTCCTCTACTCTCTATCGCTTCTCCCCTTGCTCGTGGATGTAAACCGAGGCTATTGGTGTATGTGCATTCTGCATCTTGCTTAGTTCATGTTGTGGGTTCAGATGGGGCAAAACATCGCTTTGTACACATACAAATTTTTGTACATGTAACTAATCTTATGGTATGTTCCTATATGGTATTCTTGCTTTTGAAAGCTGCAATTAACTTTTTAGATTTGTAAAGGTTAGGCTAATTTGTAAAGCTACAATTAACATATAGATTTTTGGAATTTTTACCTAGCTTGTGCCTCTGATCATCAATTATTTATTAATTGGTGTATATTCTATTCCAAAACAAGACCAAATGAGTCAAAAACTACTACAACACCTATTCACCTGTCTCTCACCATTCATTTCACCTTTGTCTGTGTAACCGTGTTCATGTTGGTCATGTTCTCCTCCCTTATGTCCTAGGTACATCCTGCCATTCTATTTCTCGATCTTTCTCTATAAAGTCTCCAAGTAGTGGCTGCTATGCCTTTAAAACCAGCTTCATATATATATGTTCATTCTATTGTTCCTAGGTACATCCTGCCATTCTATTTCTGATCTCTATTGTTCGTAGGTACATCCTGCCATCCTAGGTACATCCTGCCATTCTATTTCTGATCTCTTCATTCTATTGTTCCTAGTCCCTAGCCACTTTCGGGGGGTCGTGAGGAGGATGAGACAGCAGCCACGAGCAACCTCATCGAGCCTGCAAGTTCAAGAAGCACAACTGCCAGGAGAGCGCGTGGACATCCAATTACCTAGATGTCGCCGATAAGTAATTGACTTAACATCAAGGAATGATTGGTTGTCGATACATGAAGCCACTTCCCACTGTCGAGTCTAATTACCATCGACGACATCCGTAATTTGATGTCCACGCCTCTCCTTGCAACTATGTTTCATAAACTTGCAGTGCTCGATGACGCTAGTTCGTGGTCACTGCCTCATCCTCACGATCCTCGAAAGTGGTTGGATGACTATGAACAATATATATATATATATATATATATATATATATATATATATATATATATATATATATATATATATGAAGTATTTAAAGGCACAAGCGTACCACCGCTATGTACTTTATAGAGAATATATATCATGCATTTGTTTCATCTATAAACCATTTGTGATACATCATCTATCACAGAGGGTTTCATTTACAAACCATCTGCATGTTAGTTAGATATCACGATAATTTCATCTACAAATCGTCTGTGATAGTCACCGTCACAGACGGTTCTCGAAGTTAATAATCGCTATATTAGTATGCATCATGCACGGTTCAAAACCGCCTATGATGACCTCATGTCATTATCGACCCATAAACTCGCATTTACTCACTTAAACTCAGTATATGATGACATTTTTAACCATTTGTGAAGACCACATTATAGTAGTGAGCGCCTCGTTGCTCAGCTACTTCCCTCTTCCTTCCCCCTAGCGGCCCATGAGCGAGCCGAGGCCCAACTGAAGCAAGGCACTCAACTCGCTTCTCTCTCTCTCGCGTAGTCGCCGACAAGTGGGTCCTGCTCCACTTGTCGAGCCACGGGAGAAGCACTATGCTTCTACCCCGCCTCTCTCACCAAGCAGCATACACATGCCGCGCGAGCCAGAGTCGTGTTAGGCACCACGTCAAGCTCTGTAGCTGCGCCTCGAGCCTCGAGCCTCTCGCCGTCTCTCACACCGCTGTGTTAGACCTCTGCACACCGCTTTGCTCGGGTGCCCGCACCATGCCATGCTAACCCTCAGCCACTCCTGCTCCCCCCTCTAAAAAAGCTGCAACCGAGTGCACCATCTTCTTTGTTGCACCCCCTGTATGCTTTCTCCCTGCTTTGCCCCTCTTCCCCATCCTGGGTGGAGAAGGATTCTGTCATGCGAGCCGTCTTCCCCAATTCCGGCTGTTGGATTTGCCTTTCCATTTCTGTCTTTGAGGTGAGTTCCCACCTCTGATGTCTCACACATCTTGGTCGCATCGACCTCCTCTCTATAACGTGAACCTTCTTCATTCTTGTTGTGCACCAGAGCCACAAGAACGCGTCTTCATCCCCGTCACTGGCCCAAAGCACGTCACCTCATTGCCACCATCGATCTCCTTCCTCACTTGGCCCCCGGGTGAGTCCATCCGTTCCTATGCGCTCCTTCATCTTGCAAACCTGGTAGGATAGTAAATGTCAAGCCTAGTCAACCGTAGCACCGCAGCGCCGCCATAGGCCACCGTGGAGAGCTCGGTATGCTGCTTCTTCTTAAGTACCGAGAGCACCCTTAGCATCATACTAACCTGTAGTTGGTGTTTCCAACCTTTAGTTGTAGTTTGTAGCCTCACTCGGTAGATGCCAGTATGCACAGTAGCGTCGTTGCCGACCTCACCATAGCAACACCACTTCGGTCCATTTCTCGCCACACTGTGCAGTCATTAGGGTCGCCTTGGACCTCGCAGCCCATTTTGTGGGTTGTAGGTGGTCACTGGAGCCCCCTTCGCCGGTGCCGAGCTCGCCCAGAGCCTGACCATGGCAGCTCTGTCCTCTCCTCTAGCCCGAGAGGAAGACGACGGTGTAGAGATGTTGACGTGTGTGCCTGAGGTAGTTAAGTTAACCGTAATTAGTAGTTATGTCTGTATGACATAAGGGCCCTCGGTAATTAGGAAATCTAATTAAGCCGTAG
This sequence comes from Phyllostachys edulis, assembly GCA_036346405.1. NCBI lineage: Eukaryota > Viridiplantae > Streptophyta > Magnoliopsida > Poales > Poaceae > Phyllostachys > Phyllostachys edulis. Next base: position 197,854 of record JAYEVD010000279.1, on the reverse strand, counting down.
GTTAGTGTACGTGTATATGACATGTGAGCCCCACCCTTAAAAACTATGTGCATAGACCTGGTCTGTAGACCGAAGCCGCTGACGTGTGGGCCCACTGGCCCTATGAACAATAGGGTGGATCGAGTCCATATGGATTACGGTCCTACCTGTCAGTCTCTCGGGTTTTTGTCGAGATCCAAATATGCAAATCTGGACGCTCTGTGTATAATGCACTAGTACAGAATCACGCTAGTGCACATAGTGTCAACATAGATGAATATCATTCCACATAAGACGAATATAAGAATAAACAACTAAGTTGATTAATAAATAACAATTGTGACCTTATAGTCGAGTTTATATTTATTAAGCCACGCAGGGCTGACACTAAATAAAAGAGACGGCAGCGGAATGAAAGCAACTCCAGCAAAAACCCATCGACTTGCCACAGGCAAGCAACTGGGATCAAAACCTAGCGATCACCATCCTCGTATAGCTCCTCCTCAAAAGCAGGCAAATATTCCTCCACTTTAGCTGAATGATTGCAGCAAGAATGAGTACTCCGAGTACTCAACAAATTGTACCACAGAATGCAAATATAGATGATGGCTTATTCCAAAGAAAATAGCTTCTATGGTTATTTTGCAATAAAGCAACATTTGTAATTGAATACAAATAATAGATTTAAAGCATAATCTGAAACAAATAACAATAATAATTTTAACAAGTATTTTCACAAAGCTCCCATATCCTAATCAGTTTATTTCACCCAACTGCATAAGTTTCCCCACACAGCAGTTCCTTCCCAATTGTTTTACGAAAATCTACCCCTCGTGTGAAATCCCTAAGCATATCCATGACTGCGGACGCGGCTATTCGAATAGATTGATTAACACTCTACAGAAGTTGTACAATTTACCCACACGATATAACTAGTGTAGCTAGCACCAATCATAAAAAAACCTTTCGGATGTATCATCCTAACATTTGACTCTTCCAATGTGCAATACTGTCGACCCCAACCTCACTCGTTGGTCCGACGCACACCGTTGGACCTGGAGACGACGAACAGCCCATAGATGTGACTTTCAGAGTAGTCCATACCTCCACCCATTACTAACCTAGTACCGAGTAGTCAATGTCAAAACTCCACAACTTACTAAGTTAAGCCCGGCCCCATCGTGCATGTGGTTGTACAGTTGTGGCTCAGTTCAATGGCGCACAAAGTTAAGTCCTTAATTGACCAAGGCGAGACTGCTAAATTCTAACTACTTAATCATCATTCATGTTTCCTAATTACACATCCATCATATCACAATCCTGTCCACTTGCCTCAGTCTAAATCTTTTTCCCACCCTATTGGTTAAGTGCATCACTTGCCATGAACGAGTAACAACATACAACACATAGTCTTTTCATAACATGTTCCATAATCATTTAGTCAAGTTTATATCTTGCAATTCAAAATGATATCAATAACCCATAGCATGGCTAAGCAGACTATTCGTGTCTAACCAACCCACGTTGGTACTATGATAATACTAACTAATAATTAACCAAGCTAGGGTGACAAAAGATCATGGTAATACAATATGCAAAAGTAGATATAATCAAATGGGTGTATAGCTAATCCCAAAATATTAAATAAATACTTAAAGTAAAATGCAATAATTTGAATCAAGGTAATTTTGGAAAAACTGGGTTAAACATGGTCAAATGTACAACTTTGCCTTGAAACAAGTCTTGGTATTGATCTTGAGCTTGATCAACTCATCCTTCCTGAAAAGCTCCCGAAATATCAACTTCTACTCGCAAATGAAAGCGTAAACTAAATAAATACAAAATAGAGCAATAAATAAACTCCAAAAATTAAATAAAAATATCAGGAAAGTAGATCCTGAATTTAGATGAATTTAGCTAGTTAAATGGGTTCAATCGGAGTTCGTATGAGGAAGAACGGGCTCTCAAAAGATTTAAATCTAAGAAAAAGAGAAAGAAAATACTATTATGAATTTTCAGAATTTTCTTTCTAAAGGAAATTCCAAAATATTGCATCAGCATGACATCAGCAATGATTTCAGAATTAAAAGAAAATCCAAAAAATAAGAAACAGAGGCTGACATATGGTACCCTTGGTCTATGGACCAAGTCCACAGCTCTGGTCTATTGGTCTACGGCTCACGAGTCTATGGAAAAGTAGATTTGACATGTGGGACCTACAAGGTCATGGCTAGGTTTAATGTGGACCAAGTCCACTTGGGATTGGATCTGAAATTTGGGTGCGGCTCGCCACGCATGGGTCACGACTTCGGCTAACACGCGGCACAACGCCGAGGTGGCGCCGACATAGCTTAACACGGATCGACACGTAAGCTCATGACAGAAATAGCTCGGAAACCCAAGGTCGTTGGCGACAATGGCTACTGTAACATCCTGTTTTTTCGAGCCTTTTTGAAAATTTTCAAAATTAAAATTAACCATTTGGTTTATCGAATTAATAAAGCTTAAACTTGAAATATCAAAAAATAAAAACAATTTAATGTGAGTTAATCAAACTTCAATTAAATCAAAACTTGGTTTATTTGCATTTCTTGAACTTTAGTGGATTTAAAGTCAAAAGAGTGCATTAAGTATTTTCTTGGATTTCCTGGATTTTAAAAAGGGCTTTCCTTTTTGCCCAAAAGTCTAAAAATAATTCATTTGGAAAATTTAAAAGCTAAACTATAGTTATAATAATTTTAGTGAGTTCCAAATAACTCAAGGAATTTATGTGTATTTTTCTTGAAATTTTTGGACCTAATTAACTATTTTCTAAAAAGCCTTTTCAGTTTCTGAATTATTTTAATTGAAAAACCAAATTAAATCTCTCCTATTCCTTTTGGGCCGAAAACCTCACTCAAATTTCCATTCCTTCACAAGACACGGCCCAACCACCATCCACCACGTACACTCCTCTCTCCGACGCCACGCCCACTCACCACCGTCTCAATAGCATCACTGCCTTCTCGTGGACCGTCCGATCAAAATTGGACGGCCCGATCTGAATGGGAGGTTCGGACGGTCCGAACTTCCAAATCATTTCAGACCGTCTGATCAAAATTGAACGGCCCGATCTGAATAGGAGGTTCGGACGGTCCGAACGTCCAAATCGTTTTGGACCGTCCGATCAAAATCGGACAGCCCCGCTTCGCCGCACCTTTCCTCGCCCGCTCCTCTCTCTCTACACGGTCCCGCCGCGCCGCCGCTTCGTCAACTCCTTCCTCACGCCATCGCCCTCGCCGCTCGGGTCAGAGCCATGCGCACATGCGCGCGTTTTGCACCGGCTCGCCTGCCGCCCTCCCGTTGCCGCACCTACCTCTGGCGCGCGCAATCAATGCGGCGTCCTCCGCCACGCCCACGCCACCCGCCATGCCGTCCCCTCCGTGCGGATTCCATAGAGCACGCACGCTCCAGCAGAGCTCCTCGTGCGTCCCCGCCCGTTGAGCCGCCACTTCGCTCCTCCCCGCCACCTAAAAAGCGCTACCGCGCCTCTCCTCTCCTTTCTTTTCCCTCACTTTCTCCTCTCCTTCGCCCCTAATCGCTGATTTCGCCGTCAAGAGCTTCGTCAAGCTCCATCCGCCGCCATTAGCACCACCGTGGAAGCTCCGCCGCCTCCAATCGCACATCAAGCCAAGACAACCGTCACCCACCCGGCACACACCCACCTCCTCACTTCCCCACCGGAGCACCGTCGCCACCACCGAGCCACTGCTTCCGCCGCTTTTTGATTTCAAAAGACTTTATTAAATGATTTTGGATTTATATCCAAATGGGAATTGGGCGGTTAGCCATATGATAGGAGGATATCCTTCACCACTTATTGATGAATGTTATCTGACTATAAATCTTGAGATTTAGAAAACAAATTTTAAATTATGAAGTAAACCACTTTAGAACTTAGTATGAATATTTAAATGGAAAATGCCGCTTTATGCAAATTGAACCATATAAGCCTCCCTTTGTTGAACTCTTGCATGCATTATAATTCTGTTACATTAGGTGTAACTTGCGAAGTACATTCATTTGTACTCACCTTGCTTAATAAATTATTGATCAGGAGAAGAATGCTACGAGGATAATGAGAACTTGGACGACTAGGCTACGCCCTCCAAACGATTGCCTGTGGTGAATCGTGCGGTCTACCTTACTGCTTTTGCTTCCGCTGTATTTTGCTCTTTGGCTTTATGCCCCTTTTGTATTAAACCTTAAGTATTTCAATGAATGATGTTGTATGGTTGTGTTATCCACTTTTGTTGACTGTGTACACTAGCTATTCCTGGACTAGTGTGTGTTTCACAGAGAATCCGGGATCCTTCGCTTCTGGGTTCGACAATGGCGGAGCAAACAGTGGTGCTCGTTGGATAGCCAAGGCAACGACGAACTCATCGAGGTACCTATGGCAGCCGGGGGTGGACGGAGGTTGATGGCGGCGAGGTCGAAGCGGAGATTAGGGTTCGGGCTCGTCGGCGAAGTAGTTCGAGTGGCGCTCTGGCGAAAGAGAGGGTAGATCTGGGATGCGGTCATCGAGGCGATCCTGAAGGCGGCACCTACTGACAACGAGGCACATTGGAACGGCCGTGGTGAAGACGAAGTCGTTCGGCCGGTGTTGAAGAAGACGACGATGACAATAGTGCTAGGCGGCAATTCGACCTATGGCGGCTTGGGCAAAAGGTAGGGTGCGGCTTGGGGTGCGAAAAACGAAGATCCTCGGGGCCTTAAATAGCCTCGGAGGCAGAGTCCTAAACGGAAACGCGCGACAAGCGGCGAAGGAGAGAGAAAGGAGTCTGTGGTTTGGGATGATAAATAGTGTACATGGGACCCACACATCAGCGACAGTGGCTAGAGCGCAGCCACGTCGCACACATCACATGTGTGATTAGCAGGTGGGACCGAGTGTGGTGAGCGATGGGAGAGAGAAGTGGGCTGTGTGAGGCAGTGGGCTAGCGAACTAGGCTGGCTATGGAACAGGATTAGGCTAGAGAATAGGATTTCAGCCTAAAGATTTTCCTAAGATTTAAATAGGATTTCTATTTTAGAAATACCAAAAAATCCAAATGGCAAATTAAAAATAGCAAATGAACTCAAAAAAATTCTAGAAAAATTTGGAAAATAATTCCAAGCACAAAGAATTCAAATAAAATAGTTTTTGAATTAATAGATGTTTAGATTTAGTCACATTAGATCGTTTTGACATTTGAAAGTCCATTTAAGCTTGATTAACTCCAAATAAAATTTGGAGAATTTCTCCAAAGGCTAAGACTACTCAAAAGGTTTTGAAACTCAAAAAATTGGGATGTTAGAGTTTTCCTAGATAAAAATAATTAGAAAAGAAATAAAAAACCTGGCTGGACCCACCTATTAGCCACAAATGTTTTTCCTTAAGGAAAATAATGATAAAATAAATTAAAAACCTAGCTGGACCCAACCCGTCAGCCACATGATTTTCTTAAGAAAATAAATTAAAAAATAAAATGAAAAATAGATTGGACCCACTTGTTAGGGATTTCAGATTTTCTAGAATTTCCTCTCAGGTCAAACTTGGAGAGCTTGTTCTCCATCGTTTTAAATCTAAATGACTTGATTTTTGTTTATAAATTCATCGAAATTCAAAAGCTTTCCATCGGTACCAAAATCATAATTTTTGGAGTTCATTTGAATTGGTGTTGAATTTGGTTATATTCACAATTATAGACTTTGACGCTTCGGACACCGCTGTCATTGTTGATCACGTTGAATATGCTTTTCAAATGTTAATTGATTTTCTTTGAAGTATTACTTGCTTGCTTATTATTATTTATACGTTGGCTATCGTGGAGAAAGGATGCTGACTCCCCTCACAATGGCGGGTCGCTCATTGAAAATGTAGCTTGCTGATGGGAGCATTCAGGGCTTTCTGTAATGGTAATTGTCCTAGTGTTGAGGGGTTACCCACTGGGTGGGAGAAGTGTCGAGATTAGATATAAGAAAAGCTTTGTTATGATCGTCTCCATCGCACGCCTAGCGAAGCGTGTCTCGACCGAAATTATGAGTTGATCATATCGCGTGGGTAAAGTTTTACAACCCCTGTAGAGTGTATAATCTATTCGAATAGTCATGTCTATGGTTATCTATTCGAATAGTCGTGTCTATGGTTATGGACATAGGTAAGAAAGCCACACTTGGTTAGTTTTATTAAAAAGAATGTGGGATGAGAACATGTTAACTTAAAATGGTTGTAGCAATGAGATAGTTGTAGGTGGGCGGAACCAAATTTCTAGAGTCAGGCGGATGGAACCTGATGTCTAGAGTCTGGTGGTGGGAATCTGATGTCTAGAGTCAGGTGGATGGAATCTAATGTCTAGAGTCAGGTGGATGGAACCAAATGTTTATAGTCAGGTGGATGGAACCAGATGTCTAGAGTTAGGTGGGTGGATGGAACCTGATGTCTAGAGTCTGGTGGGTGGAAACCTGATGTCTAGAGTCAAGTGAATGGAACCTAATGTCTAGAGTCTAGTGGTAGGAGCCTTGTGATCTAGAGTAAGGTGGATGAAACCTGATATCTAGAGTTAGCTGGATAGAACTTGATGTCTGGAGATAGGTGGATAGAACCTCATGAGTAGTAATAGGTGGATTGAACCTTATTACATGATGAAACTTGCTTATAAACAACATTTTGGTTATAAGTCTAATGGCTAGGTCGTAGGTTTGGAAAATAATTATAGTATTTGAGCAAAACATGGTTTGTGCTAAAATAACCATAAGACTCCTCCTTTGGCTAGCCAAGCATCTATATATTTGTATTTTGGTGTGAGAGCTTGCTAAGTACTTTTGTACTCATTGTTGCCCAAATATGTGGATTCAAACTACGAGACTGAAGACCCGGTGTATGGATACTTCTATGCATCCGGCTTTGGAACTGAAGATAGCGACAATAACTAGGTCGTAGCCTTAGTCGATTGCCTATGACAAATCATGGAGGCATGTTTGGATTATTTATCTTCCGCTGCTGTTTACAATTGAACTCGACAGCTTATTGACCCGTTTTGTAAGAATTCGGCCTTAAGGCTTATTTGCAACTTTTATCTAATTATAAGTAGTCTTTTACTTAAACACGTGTGTGGATGTGATAGTCATCGATATTGTACTGTGTGAGCTAGCTACTAATCATGGGACTATCTCGGTATACACAGAGGGTCTGGATGTAAATCGGGGCTCGACATTTGTGATGCTGAGTTGTTCATTGCGTGAGTTAAAAGCAATTGTCTGAAATTCTTTTGAGAAGTTGAGGCTGGTCAGATGAAATGGACCAACCTTTTGGTAGCATTTGATCAAGTATTCTTATGTCACAATCTTATGTTCCATGACCTACGAGGTCAAGCATTTCGTAGTCAGCTATAACGTGTGGAGTTTGCAGTTAGCTACTTAGCTGTCAACTTCGGGGCCATCTTAGCTATGCTTATTTCTACATGATTAACCAAAGTAGATGTGACACACTGAAATGAACATTGTGTTAGCCAAATGACACCACCGCCATCCTATTAGAGTTAAATGCTAGAGTTGAATTACAAGGTTCTCACGATTTGCCAATAGATCTGGGAAGAAGCACGAACCCCATTCGTCGCGATTCTAACCTCCATTACTTTGTTGGCACACGTAATGATTTACACACGCAAAACGCCAACAACTCCAAAAAATGAACGACGAGACAATTTTGGTGTCAGCCCAAAATCTACAAAGAACTTTTCCATTTATTCTCTTATTTATACTAGCAAATAAAAAAGTAACCAAAAGCTTAATACTTCACCCACGCCCATGCGCCACGAGCAAGTCAGACATCGCTTTCAAAGGCACACTAATGCCCACGAATGCAACAACCATGCAAAAAAAAAGCCTGAAAACATGAAACGTTACACAACAAGACTTAAACAACGATTATGATAATTGAACAAACACCCCCTAATCCTTGATGCGCTTTCTTGATCTCGACGACGCCGATCCTTGTGCGCAGCTCGTCTTCCTTCATACCATATTTTGCTAGGATAAAGCTCATTGGTGCTGGCCAAAGCAAGTACAGTCGATTCTGTGACTTATTTGCCCTGCCCATCAATTTTCTCTCAATGCCATAAATGCTCAAAATGCCTTCTTCCAACACCGTTTTGTAGCCATGCTCATCGAGGTGCCCCAAACTGACTATATTATACCTTAACTTAGGTATGTAACAAACATCAGTTAAGACTTTGTGCTCACCAGTTTGGCACTTGAACGGCATCATGCCACGGCTGCTGATTTCCACGTGAGATCTATCACCAAATCTCGTTCATCCCCCGAACCGACACGTCCAGGTCAAAGAACATCTCACAGCGCACGGTCATGTGATTGGATGTGCCTGTGTCAAGGTACTAGATGGGACTCATCTCCCCCTCTGACAACTTCCCCTTGTGGTTCTCGACGATGATGCACATGAGGTCGTGGTCGTGCGCGAAGTGCGCGCGCATGGCCTCGACGGCCACCTGGAACTCCTCCACGGGCAATGCGGCCACGTCCTCGAGCCACCTGCTACCGGCTTCATCGGACATCACGAGCATCTCTAGGCACCGAACGAGTAGTGCCGCGCTGGCCCCAGCTACCTCGCCGCCGAGGAACACCATGCACGACCACAGCATCGCCGTGGCGCACCCATAGTCCGTGGCCACCTCCTGGAAGAAGTAGTCCTCCATGCGGTGGGCCAGCCTGTCCTCCGCGCGCAGTTCCAACCAGTCTGCGGCCACCCATGCCGTCATGAGGTTCGCTGGCGACAGTGCGACGTTGGTGCCGTAGCAGGATGCGACGGCGGCGATGAACACGTCGGCTATGAGGCCCGCCGGTAGGTCCACGGCGATGTCATTGTACTCTGACAGCTACCGCTTCAGGTAGCTGCTCTGTGACATGATCGGGTCCCTATGCAAAAGAAAGCAATGTTCTTGGACACGAACGATCACATCCAGCTTGCACGATCCATTTGCCCATGACCATTCTTGCACCGCGTTACTGAGCGCCGACGGTAGGGACGACGACTGCACCACCAACGTGGCTGACAAGAACGACATGGTGGGCGAATTAAAGCACTCCTCCTCTTCCTCCTCCATCATGACGACGTCCGTGGCATGCTCGCATGCCATAGACATTAGGAGATCCAGTTCATCGTCCTCTTGGGTGTTGGTATTCTTCGGCTCATCACACTCGGGCGCAAAATGGTCGAACTCCTGACAATTGAAGCACTGGATCTTCGACTTGTCGAATTTTCCGCGGTGCTTCTTCTTATCATCGTCGGCCACGGTCACAGACTCACAGCCACCACCGCACCCGCCATTCTTCTTTGTGCCACTACCGGTGCTGGAGCCCTCGCCGCTCTTCTTCTCTTTGGTGGCTTTAGCCTCCCACTCGACGTGCATGAGTAGTAGGTGCTCTCCGTCTTCCTTGTCGTGACGCCACTCCTTCAAGCTCTCCTCGTATGCCCTCAAGCGTCCGATGGCCTCCATCGCCGACATCGCCGATACATCGTCCCATTGCTCAATGGTACCGACAATGGGTAGGAATTTGTCGGGGACGGAACGTTGGAGCTTCTAAACGACGATGCTACCGAGAGCACGTATCTCGTTGACCATGGTGGTGAGCTTCAAGGTGAACTCAATGATTGTCTTCGAGTCCCCTATGTAGATACGCTCAAACTCCCTCTTGAGAGTTTGAACGCGTGCCTTCTTGACACGGTCTTCGCCGACGTGCATCTCCTTGAGAGCGTCCCAAGTCTCCTTTGTCTTCTTCTTTTCGGATATGGCCATTACAACGGCCTCCGGCATGGCTTGGACCATGCATGGCGGCGAGAGCCATCTAGTCTTTCTTGTCATTGACCAATTCTTCTCCCTCCACTGCCGCCCACACTCCTTGCGCACACATGATGATCCTCATCTTCACCGTCCACACCCCGTAATTGCTCTCCATGGGCATGGGGTATTGAGGGTCACAACTTCCTCCTCGCCCGGATTGCAGAAGATGCAAGAAGACGCCGCTGCCAGCCACACCATCCTCGGCGTGGTTCCTAGTACCCGATGGACACTCCGAGCCATCTTGCGACATCTTCACAGAAAGGAGAGCACAAAGCATTGATAACAATTGTTGTCCTAGCTCCCAGAGAGAACTCGTACATTGTTTTCTCTCTGGAACGCACACACACAAGAAGATGAATACAGATGAGTTTTACGACGCCTAACATACTTGTTGTTGATCATAACTATATTGGGATCTATTGATAGCAAAATTTGTGTGTAAGATCAAGGGCCCGATCAAATATGTTGATTTTTGATCGGGCCCTTATATATCCATTTTCGGTAGTGGTTGATCCAAATGTTGATATTCCAACCAGGGTTCAACAAACCAGCGGTACCTGACATGTTTTCGATTTTCCCGGCGAGGTATGCATGGGGATACTATATCATCTGAAAACCAGAGTTATTGCGACTTAGGACATATACACGCTGGAAGAACAATGAATGATGGGAGGCTCATGTGAGCCCATCGCTTTGAATGTCAGAAGCTTCTTCTGCCCTATGATTCTGTGAATGTGAACAACACAGGGAGAAAGATGCGAATCATAAATCCAAATCTCGTGTCCATGTCGATGCCGCATATGGTCACATGCATGCATCCATTTGATTTTCCTCTCCTTTTCTTTTGCCCCCTTTCATGTTTCTTTTCTTTTGTCAGGAACAGTTGAGATTAGAACATCCCATATGCACCCCTGCCTTATCCAGTGTCAAATCCCAGGCTATATAAACCTTGATGAGTTCTGGCTTCCTCGGATGCACTTGAATTACACGTGCTTGCTCATGTAATTTTAAATTCCAAACGTAGGTCGTCTCGCAAGGGGCGGAGGAGCATGGTTGCACTACCAGAAACTGCTTATTTCTCGAGTGGCTATATTTTTAATGAATGTCTGGACGGAAACACTCAGGAAGGTCCCGACTATTTCATAAGACACTTGGGACGGGACGTTAGCACTCAGTAGAAATAACCTTTCCAAGTGTTTTCCATAACACTCGGTAGATCAAGACGGGAGACAGTAGTCGTACACATGAAAATGGCATCTCAACACGGTCTGGATGGGATGAAATATAATCCCGAGTGTTTTAAATGGAAACACTCGGGAGAGAAAGGGGAGCGTGTCGCACCCTTTTTTCCCCACCGCGCCCTTTTTTTCCCACCACTAACCCTACATCCCCAGTCGATCCCCAATCCTCCTCCGTGCCCGCGCCTTTTTCTCTCTTTCTTCCATGCCCGCGCCGCCCTCCTCCTTCTCCTCCTCACAGATCCGGTTCCTCCTCCTCCGCCACTGGCTTCCTCCCCGACTCCCTCCTCTAGGCGCCCTTGCCTCCTCCTCCTCCTCCTCACACGTCTTCCTCCTCCCTCCTCCCAGCTCCCTCCTCCGCCGCCCTCCTCCTCCAATGACCTCCCACCTCAGGTTCGCCCACTATGACCCGACGCCTCCTGGCTCCCTCGCCCGATTCCACCGACCAGGCTCCTCCTCCGCCCCGCCCTAGTTTGCCATCCTCAGCCGCTCGGCCCAAGCCCGCTCCCGGCCCGCTCATGCGGCTGGCGCCCCATCTGCTTCCACCTCAGCCAGGTGTGCTCCTCCACCTCATGATGCCTCTCCCACCGCCGAGCATGCCGGGTCGTCTGCCGGGCGCCTCTTCACCTCCTCCCGCCCTGCCGCCTCTCTATCCCGAGGTACCCTCCCCTCCCCTCTGCCTTGCTCAATTTCTCCACGATCTTGATCTTGTAAGTCGGGTTCTGGGAGCCCGTTAGAACACCGGTAGATCTGGGGGCCTGCATGTCTTTGTAGGGAAACGGAGCATGGTTTTGATGAACTCGAGGGGGTGGATTTAATCTTTTTCACTTGCTAGGTTGGTGGGGTGCTATGATCCATGAGTACGCAATTTTCTTGGTGCTCCCAAAATGTGCTGGAAGTTCGTTACTAATTGGTGTATGCTCTTGCCCAGGCTAGACCAGTGTGATTTATTCTGGTACTGGCAAATTTGAGAACGTTTTTTAGCCTGAGGAAATAGAATTAGTTGAGATGATTTTTTCCTAGGGGATTTTAATGGTAGCACTTAGCTAAAAATGAGTTGTTGATAATATCTTTTTTCTTCTTAAAATCATTTTCATGTTACTGGACTAGACTCACTTTCTTGTATGCTGCTAACTGTTCTTTGTTGCTCTTTTGCCTTTTCTAGAAGTGGGTTAAGCTTATTTGATCCATTCCTTCAACAGTTGGAGTTTACCTCAATGTGTCTTAACTTGCCTCACATGAACAAAATGCCTAGAAACAAGAGTATTTTTGTTAACACATTTTGTGTGCTCAGAATAGACTACCAACGCATGTATAAGTCGAGACTCGTAATTTTGGTTTCTTGGATGATGCATGTTTTGGGCCAAACTTTTATGCTAGATGTCATGGACATCAGCTAGACAACACCCTTGCATTTTTAAGACAAAATGATGCAACACTATTATTTTGAGGGCATGAACCAACAACTCAAGAAAGCAACTGAAGATATAGCTCTTGGCCGTAGTTTTTCTCTTGGGTTGGGCAAAGTCTGTACTTAATTAGAATATAACTTGTGTCTTTTACATTTGAAAATGGTTGGTTGTTCTTTCTTGTAATAGTGATTTGGTGCACCAGAATACTTTGATGACATTAATTGATGAGTTTATTTCTGGTGTAGAGAGGTGCATGTTTGGTACCTTTGCCCTCGATGAATTGAATGATTACTCCCAATTGAAGATGTATGAGGAACTCATTTCTCCTTCCGAAAGAAAGAATTCTTTGTCTATGAACGGAGAAAGGTTGTAGAAAGATGCTATGTTGTCCCGTGTGTGTTGTTGCGCACCACCCTCTCAAGATGTATGTAAACATCAACTGCCTATTGAACTATAGATCACATTTTATTTAATGCCATGCATGCTACTATCATTCAATGAAGTTTGTTGTCTGTATTCTAGTTATTAAGAGTTCTTTAATTGGGAAATAGACTGAAGATGTTAGAATTATTAGTGCTTTAGTGTACATTGATTAGGGCCGACCGCACATATAATACTACCCATGGGTGGTGGTAACCCTATATTCGCTTACACTCTCGTAATTTTTTAGTAATGATGAGGAAAAGTATGTGTCTTTTATAGAAAAATAGTTTAATATTGATTATGGGGAGATTGAGCTGCTTGATGCAATTATTAGTTTTTATATGCGATAAATTATTTCATGTAAACTTTACTTGTATAAGGTGTGCGTTCATATGTCTTGTATATACATATACGCAAATATATAATTCATGAATCATGATCAATCATGTAGCTTTCAACCTCTTGTATCATATCCCATACTGCAATGGTTTTCCAATGCATATGCAATTTTCCAAATAATGTAAATATGAGAAACGGGTAATAACTAGTCTTAAAGCATAAGAATGAGAACTATTAGTAATTCAACATGACACATGTAGTTTGGGCATGCTGCTCCATGTGCGAGCTATATTGTCAACAAATCCATGGAGATAGGCAACTTTCATTTCTCTGTTAAAGTATACAATTTGCAACTTACTGATTCATAAAATTTCTTTTGCATTTTATATGTGACTAGCTAGATTAATATTTTACAAAGTAAATCAGTTTCTTTATATTCTGAAATGTTCCTCGGTGTCTTGACATACTTGTTCTTTTGAGTTAGGGAGATCAAAGATTCCCAGGGATAATACCTTTGACTGTCAAAGATGCATTTAGCACTATACAACAGGTACTCTTTATATATAGACCCATCTTGTATCATGATATGATGAAACATTCTTGCAAATGATTTAGCCAATGTATTGTACACTTATATCACTACTTGATTTTTCTTTGTAGACGCCAAATTGCGAGTTTCTCCTTCGCGTGTCATACTTGGAAATTTATAATGAGGTTTGTCACTGCAATCATATTTTTTATCATCATAATAGTTGTAATTTGAGTGACTTCTGCCTGGACTATTTTGTTGCTTTTACTTGTTTATGTTATATGCACATGTAACCATAGTTCATGTTCCAAAATAAATTAAGTTGAAAAAATGATTCCTTTTTTATACGCATATAACTGAGTCCCAATGTGTGCACCATGTCATATCAGAGTCCCATGTTAGTACAACCTAGCACACATCTTTGTTGTTTTTCCTTGCCTTTTTTTTTCTTTCTTGCAATTCCCCCCCATGGTGCGAGTCGCATATTTTTCTGAGTTATGTTCACTATTTTCAATACACTAAGTCACTAACGAGATCACCAGTTGATCATCATATCACTTGCATATTATTTTTGTTGTACTTGGCTTTGTTGTCCTAATGGAGGCTCCTTGATTTTAGGTTGTCAATGATCTACCCAATCCTGTAGGCCAGAGCTTACGAATTAGTGAGGATCCTCATATGCTAATATCTCTCGTTCTTCATTAAGTGCTCTTTTCTGTAAAACGTTAAAGAACTACTGATATTTTCGTATCAACTACTAACAAACTAATGATTTTTCTGGAGGATTATTGCTGTCATTTGTATCCAAGAATTTCCTCCAGGATAATATAGTGTTCTACAATGGTTCATAATATCCATGTTCCAAGTAAAGTTACATTTTGTCCTCAAAGGTTACTAATGCTGTGTAGTTTGTAGTGTCAAAAAGTTTATTCACTATAAAGTTAATTGTAAACATTGCCATGTGTGAGGTTAATCGATGGAGTAGTCTCACACATTGTTATCTTATGTAGAAACTGGATCTTTCAGATATGATTACTTGTGGAGAAATTCATAATCTTATGGCAGCATGCATAGAAGTTCACTCCTAAACTTGCTAGCTCTTATGATGAACTTTTCTCGTGGAACATTTGTTGAGGGTATCAAAGAAGTAGTATTATCTCCGCACAAGCTCAGACCTTATTGCACCGGAGAAGGTCATTTTGTAATGATATAATCTTCCGCTTGTTTTAATCTACTTGTGGACTAGTGGACTTATTATTCTATTGGCTATGGTTAGCATTTCATTGTCTAGGAATAGCAACATATCGTGATGACAAGTAATCATTTATCAAAGAGAACCCTTATCTCATAGAATGTTGTCTTACAAAGTTTGAAAATTGATGATAAACAAATTGAAAAACTAGATATATGTCGTAAGCAAAATAGTGTAATTAGAGAAACACCACTTCAAGCCGAGGATGACCTCTACTGCTACTCCAGTTACTCCCTACTAGCCGCTGGTGGCAATCAGATGCACCGGTATATTGCAAGGCCATCAATTGAAAAACTCGCAAATCATACTTTTGTTAGCGAAAGGATACTGACATAGTCCGTTATGCTTTTTCCTTTGTTATCTGACAGACTATAGAAAGCAGCCCTTCTGGTGAGTCTTTGTAGTTGAGCATTGGGAGCGACAAGTTGAAGGTTAACTCATGCACCTCGATAATTGGTGTACCAAGCATTCACTCCGTGAACTACTTAGAACTGTTATATGTATCATGCCTTATGCCTAGCTTTTCAATTTGAACTAAAATATGTTGTGGATGTTCGATCTATATATGTGAATGTTGTATTGTGAACTTGAACATTATGTTAATATTGTCGAATCTATATATGTAATGATTTGTGGCTAATTAGTGGTATTTTTCTTGTTGTGGAATGTATGATCTATTTGATTGCCGAGTTTCCTGTCAGCCTGAGCCTGGTTTAAAATGAAATGCATTGTATGTACAAAATTGGTGCACATGCTGTTTGGGTGCTTCTCGAGTGTCCTTAGTTGACATACACTCGGGAAATGATGAATCTGCATGCGTGCTGGATCGCCATGTGGCTAGATTTCTCGAGTCTAGCTGACATACATTCGGGACAATTTCCCTATTTCCCGAGTGTAGTTGACATACACTCGGGAAAATTTACCTACTTGCCCGAGTGTTAACACTCAGTAAAAGTATTCCGTTATGGTGGCTAAACCCATTGTGGCACCTATTTTCCGGAGTGTTGGGTGTTTCCGGAGTGTACATCTGAACACACGACGAATTTGTGTCTCCCGAGTGTAACACTCGGGAATCCAGTTTTTACCCGACAAAACTATCTCGAGTGTGTTTTCCCGACGGCTGATATTCGGGAATTAATTTCCCGAGTGTTTTTGGTACTTTTCCGAGTGTTTCGGGCACTTGGGAAATTAACGGATTCTGGTAGTGGTAGGCGGGTTGTTTCTAGAAAACTGTCAGATCTAAAAGAGAAATTTTACAAGACATTCTACTAATACTAATATATGGTGGTAGTATAAAGTAAGTCTGACAATTGATATATTAAGGGTATAATAGATTTTTTGTATTTATAATGTTATTCGTGGGTGTATTATGGACTTTTCACCTAGGGTTGAAAATACTACTCCTATGCCATCCGATCCCCACATGGACAATTACAATTCTACCACATCGTAATTCTACTAATACTACAAGGTGTAGTATAACAAAATTCTAACCAATTTGAATCGTTGGATAAAAAAGAATGGACAGTCGGTATTAAATTGAGTGTACCGTAAAAGAGTTCATCTAGAAACAACGAAATCCGAAAATGTTGTACAGATTTCGAAAGATTTGACCCACACTAAACATACACACTCAAAACAATTGATCTGACCAGTGTGATCGAAGTACTACCCCGCCACTGGTTTTGCGCATTGGCATGAGCTGCAACAAAGGCTGCAAATAAGTATCATTTTAACCGCTCATTTCTGTCGCAACATGTTGTAACGAATCACGAAGCTATACTACGCTGTGAAATTACAGCTAGATCCATCTGCGCCGTCGAATCCATGCAAGATCCCTTGGAAGCTACTTGTACTAGCACTGTGACAGCTAGCTGTACATATCGGCAAGGCATGCATCTCCTGCACCTGGCGATCAAGAAAGGAGAAGGACAGGTGTGGATGCATTAGTGCGATCTGAAATCCTGGAGAGCTGGACCGATCGATCATTGCACGTTGATCGATCGTTAGTGCAAATGAGGAAAGGACACACGCGCATTCAACTTACTTCCTCGATGAGTCATCTGCATCGCCATCAGTATGCATGTGAGACCCCGACGTTTATTAGGCTCATAATACTTAGTCATCCGATTGACCCTAGTATTATCAACCAAATAAACCCGGTCTCGAGAGATGTATACTTCCTGAATGCAAGATACATACCTCACAACAAAAGAATGTATCAATTCCATACAACACATAGAACATAAGCAACAAACCGTGTTAACATTAATATGGAATAGATATTACAAAAGAGAGGCCCTTAGGCCAAAAGCAAGAAATACAAAAAGATAACAATGAAGCAAAAGTGCCATAAAGATGGATATAACACAAAGCCAATCGCTGTGCCTTAACCCCTAGGCATCTGACCGACCGCCAAGCTAGTCGTCAAGAAATCGCAACACGTAGCACAAAAGAGAGGCTCTTGGAGCTCTCCTTCTTCCTCTGCAACAAAAGCCACAAAATTGCCACAACCACGGGCGATGAGTACATAAAGTACTCCGCAAGACTTACGTGTGAGATAACAGAACTATAAATAGCTACATGCAAGCTTTATTTAAGTGGATGAGGCTTTGGACTCATTTTAGCATAAAGCAACATTTATTTGCAATAACATAATAGATTGAAGGCAATTTGACAAAGCATTTTTAAATGTTGAAGTAACAACGGAATAATAACATAGTAACAACAACAAGAACAAACCTGGAAGTGACTAACCCAAGTCACCACAACAATAGCATGAACTCCCTGCTCATACCAACCATGTCAAGTTTTAATTAAAGGTTGTAGTCTAGTCTTGAACGACCTTACCAAGCATGTCCATAACCTAGGACGAGGCTATTCAATAGTTTTATCCTGCAGGTGTACCACTGCACCCACACGCCGCATCGCCTTTCCTTTACGCACACTTCCAAAGGTGTGCCGGCACGGCTAAGTCCTACGAGACCTTTCCAAAGGATGAATGCTAATTACGAGCTGCACACCCCACGGGAGAAGGAGACATCACAACCTTCCCTAAGCTAATGCTCCTCCCACACTATACATATACATTTGTTTTTGAAAACACACCAACCGAGCTCGCTCATAATTAACACCTCCTAGAGTACTTAGTCAAGAGGGGTTCCATATGCCTCGCGTGGTTAGTACGCCAAATCGCTGGCTTAGTGACTCAAGTACTCGGTCCTTAGGGACCCAGCATACCACCACATCCAAAACCGCACCATCCATCCAATATGCCCAAGTCTAAATCAATCTTTTATTTTCAGTTTTTGATTTTACAATTAATCAAAGCACAAGTGCTGGACATATAAGAGTAATAATCATTTTGAGTGATCAAGACCATCGACTAAGTCGATGATCGCCCATTTCTACCGATAACTAGGCATGTCTAAGCAATTTATATCGAAACTACTAAGTGATAAGAGCTCATCCAACGAGCTCCCACCACAGCAAATAACCTAGGCTCATGGTAGTAGAGGATAAACAATTCCTACAGATCATGCAACTATAGGCTCGCTAGCGACATTTAACACAAAGTAGCATGCATACATAGAATTAAAACAATATATTAAGCTTTAAAGTAATGGGACAATGATGGAAATGGTCAAACTGCTTGCCTTGTTGCTGGTGATCAAATTGTGGCAGAGGGTCGCTCTCGGGATCACCACAAATGTCGAAACCTAACGGAAAAGCGATAAAGAACCGATAAGAACGATTTAAAGGCAACAAAGATAGCACAGCAAACGAACTCCAAATTCTCTGAAAATTTTACAGCAGCAAGACAATGATTTATCATGAATTTAGCAACAAGAACCAATTGATTTGGATTCTCAATGCAAAAGATATGATGAAATCAATTCTGCTCAGCCTATTAATTACCAAACTGCACTATTCACGAATTTAATTATGAGGCAACATTTTCTAGGAAAGTAGCGAAGCTGAAATTTTACTGTAAAACCAGCACCTCATGAGATGAATAACACAATTGAGTTCATCTCATTTGGAGCTATATTGCACTTTCTACAAATTTTCAAAAACAAGAACTTGAACAAAATTATAATGCACAAGTCCTCATTTTCCTAACAGCAACATGCTCAAAACTAATTTTCACAGTGAGTTCACTAAGAGAGGAAACCAACAAAGTTGGTCTCACCCAAAAATAACCTATAGAGCATTAGTTATGTATTTTACAAGTTAAGCATTGATTTAAGTGCACATTTTAAAGTTGGTTTTAAAATCTAATGGCAATCTGTGCTCTGGAGCTGAACTCAACTTACAATCATTTTTGGATTAAAGTCAAGTTCAAGACAGAGCTAACACAATTTGAATGACCTCATTTGGAATTAAAATGAAAGAGATATGAAATTCTAAAGTCTATACCTTATTTCAGCTTTAACTAAGACCTCACCGAATTCCTAAAACTCACAAGGGTATGGGAGGACGGAGCCACCGATCTTAAATCCAACGGCTCAAGATCTCCAGAGAACATCACACACGCCAAGACGTGAAGTCCAGAGGTCCTGACCTCTTAGCAACTCACATGCGCGAGGTGAGGGGGAGGTCGTGGCCAGAGATGGGAGATCCAACGGACCACAACAGAAGGGAGGTCCGAACGGACTGATCTAAAGGGAGGTCCTCAACGGTGAGATCTTCCAAAGGAAGATCTAAACTATCAAGATCTCCCCAAGGAAGATCTCAGATCGCCAAGACCTCACAGGGAGGTCCCGACGGTCCAGATGTTCCAAGGAGGTCCTCGATGGTCCAGATCGTCCGAGGGAGGACCTTGACGGTCAAGATCTACCCGGGAGGTCATGAACGGCCGAGATGGCTACGGAGAGGTCCTAAGGGAGGTCTAACGCTACAGAACCTCCAGGAGGTCTCGGACGGCCATGATTACGCAAGGGGAGGTCTTTGGACGCTCCAGATCTCCTGAGGAGGTCCGGACGCCCTGCACTCCAACGCCGCACGAGCTTTGGACATGAGATAAATGCGCCAGACCACGAGGAGGTCCGCGCGCGAGGGGTTTTAATGCGCGCAAAGGGGACAGGGTTAATGGCAGTTAAGACACCAATGATTGCGATGATTGGGCATTTAAAACGGTGAATTTATGTCCTAAAAACGACAATGACACGCTCGGGACGTCCGACAAAATCCCGAGCGTGAAGAAGTGATCTCGCCGGCGATGTAGAGCTCGCCGGTGAGGTCCATGATACCACCGAGTGCACAATAACGCTGCGCACCTAAGGGACCTCCTCTCGACGGCGACGGCGGCTTTGAACGCCATGAGCCGAGAGGGCAAAGATGACCAAGACGGCCAAACACGAAAATGTAAAAAGCAGCTCACAAGACATTCAAGCTTGTGCCAAGAAAAGCTCCGCAAAATCATTCATGCGGTGCCAAGATCTAAAGGACTACAGGAGGAGTACTGGAGGTCCTAAGGTGCCGGGAGGTCGTGGAGGTGATGACCGAGTTGGGGAAGACAAAGAAGCTTCACCGCCCAAGACACCAGCTCAGCTCAGCTTTGTCCTCCTTCAAAAGTGCCCAAACAACTAAGTCAGGATAACTTCCAAGAGGTGTTGGGAGCAAAAGCGAACAAGGGTTTGAAAAGGAAGCCATCGATCTTCTTGTGCCACCGAGGAGCTCAAGGACTCAACAATGGCAGCCACCAAGGAGGAAATGAGTGAGGAGGAGCTCACCACGCACAAGTGCAAGACCGAGATCAATTGGGTGTAAAGGAAGCCAAGGAGGCTCCCAAAGGATACTTTATAGCTTGAGTGAAGGTTTTGAACTGGGGCTAAGCTCCATGGTGAGCTTAGCCCACGGGTTGGTCCATGGGTGGACAAGACATAAAGGTTGACAAGGGGCGGTCAGGCTTGACTGAGATGAAAGTCGACTGCATTAAATGCGGTCAAGAAAGAGTCATGAAAGGACACAATGGACCAGCCGACATTAACTCCCCGCCGAGCACGCGCATGCGCCAGAGGAAGGAGAAGAAGAAGGAGGTCCTCATGACCGCTGGATAAGACCGGGAGGTCCTAACCATCGGATCTCATTTTCAACCGTTATGTTTTAAGTGGCCGGAGGAGGTCCCACCACACGATCAAGGATGGGGAGGTCGTGGCCCTCCGATTTCTTAATCGCAAAAACGCACGTGAGGAAAAGGGACAGAGGTCCAAAGCGTTGATCTCCATCCAACGGTGCGGACCTCCAAGTGAGGACTTAACATGCGCGATCAAAAGACATGAGGGGAGGTCATGGCCTTTGGATTTAAATCCAAGGGCACACAATGACCGGGGAGGTCTGATATGATGCGCAACAGGCAAGGGAGGTCAGGACCGCTAGATTTAGATCTAAGGGTTCCGATCAAAGGAGGTGGAGGTCTGAGCTTGCAACGCACAAGGGAGGTCATAGCCTTTAGATTTAGATCTAAGGGCTACGATCTCACGCGTCTTGGGAGGTCTGATGCGCATGAGACAAAGGAGGTCGTGGTACCAGAGATTTTAAATCTAACGGTGCACAACAAAAGATGGGGAGGTTGTGAGTGCTTGATATCAGGGGAGGTCGTGAGTCGTTGGATTTGATCCAATGGCTACGACCTAGGTTAGGTGGAAGGTTTGTTTAGTTTAGGTTGAGAGGAGGAGGTCGTGGCCATGGATCTTGGATCCAAGGGCTATGACCTCACGCAGTGGGATGACTGACCGAGTATGTTGAGGAGGAGGTCGTGGCTGTTGGATTTGATCCAACGGCCACGACCTCAACAAGGGGATGACCTCGCTGCGATGGTTTAACAACTGAGGAGGTCTTTGAGGTTTAACACATGGGGAGGTCATGACCGTTGATCACGGATCCAACGGCAATGACCTCATGAGGCGGGAGGTCCTCGCGGTGTTGATCATGAGGAGGTCGTGGCTGTTGGATGTAAATCCAACGGCCAAGCGACTGATCAAAGGAGATGAGGTCTGGCGAGGTGCAGACTGGTTGGGCTGGACCAACTTGAACATGGCTAGCCCGAGAACAAAGTAGGCTTTAAAATTTAGTTTTTAACAACTGAAACTTAGCAGAATTATTTGAGATAGCAAATGAACTCCAAATTTGATGGAATTTTAACTGGAGCTTGCTGACAATGAGACCAACCTTGCATAAAATTTCCAGAGGTTATTATGCAATGCATTTTTCTCAGGAAATTCATGAAGGTTGTTTAAAGGATTGTTTTGCCTCCCAAAAATTATCAACAAGTGTTATAACTCATGATATTTTTCAGAATGGGTCCCATATCAGTTTTGGGACCAAGGAAAATATATTCCAAATGTTTGACACAAGATTTAAGATAATTGGAGAATGAGTTTGATTTTTGGTCAACAAGAGCTTTGTGTTTTTGGATTACACAACTCTTGGACAAGAATTACATAAGATTTTAGGGTTTTTCAAGATGTGAGAAAAAGTTTTAATTTCTACATATATAATTATACTTGATTAACCCTAATTATACATTTGGGATGTTACAATGCAATCATCCGTCGTCTAGAATTATACGCGCCGCATCTGGCGAGGTGTTTCGTTCGAGGAACAGAGCAATGAGATGAGAGAATCGTCTCGTCCTAACTTTTTTTTGTTCTAGGATTTCTCCATCCAGACTGCCTTAAAGAAGAAGAACACGCTACTCTACGAGGCGCCCACAGGAGCAGCGCTCTAACCGTGGTGGGCAAGGAGCCTAAAGCCCCCAGCCTTTGTGCCCCATGCACAGCCCCCGCCTCACTGTGCCAAGCACAGCCGCATGAGAATTGGGGTTCGAACCCCCAACCAGCCACTGGATACAACACCAGCTAGCCAAATGAGCCTTGCTCGTTCCTCTCTGGTCCTAAATTCGAACCTAATCACACCCGCGACGAAGACGAGACCATCGACCACGACGCATTTATTAACACCGGCTAGAGCTATAGCTAGCTAGATGTCACAGCATGCAGGGCGTAATGCATGGGTCCGCACTGTCTGCTGCATGCATGGTCATGGCCGGTGGTTATGTGAGGTGGTCGGGTTGGGTGGGTGGTTGCCATCACTCCCGTCGTAACAAGGCAAAGCACGAGAATGGAAGGGTTGGCATGCACTAGGTAGCCGGAGTAGTACGGAGGTCAATTCGAATCAAAATTTGAATTTTTCGATTTTAATTAAAAAGATCAAATTCGGGTGAATTCGATTTTTTTCGAACCAATTTTGGCCGGTTTGAAGTCTTACCGGGGTTGGGTAATAAATCACCGGTAAATCAAACCATGGTGCGTGCAGACGTCTGATACAAATGATGTATATGTCTTCATGCTACTCGGAGTAGCCTTCCTTTCATCGATCGCCTGGGTGACACCAATTAATTTCACCAATTGTTAACCTTTGCTTTCGGAGGGCTTCTTCTTTTCATCTATGTTTCAAAGAAATCATCAACATGAACTAGCCATACGAGACAGTCCCTTAGTTTCATAATACAAGTCATATTCCCCCGCTTCCCTTGTTTCCAAGCTGAAGTCCCTCACAGAAATCAAGGTTGTAGTTAATAATGTTTTACACCTTAGAGCATCTACAATAGTTTGTTTCTTAGCTTGTTACTAAGAGGAGAGAGAGTACTCAATCTAATAAAAAGAAACAACCATTCCAATGGATTGTTTCTTAAGCTTGTATCTAAGACTTTAATTGCTACAAGCTTGTTGGTAGGTAGTGGGACCCACAAAATGAGTGTTTAGGTAACAACTAAGTCTCCAATAGAGTTTTTTGTTGTTTCTTATGTCTTGGTATTAACAATCTGATAGTTTCTTCATGTAGAAACAGCTTCACTTTCTCTTCTCATCTTCTCTCCTCCACATCATCTAAAAGCTGATGTGGCAACCTCTTAGTAACAGCTGAGGTGGATTATTGTAGATGCTCTTATATAGTTACTAGAATGGAACCCGCGCCAATTAGCGCGGCAGGCAAGATGGGAGTAAGTAGGGTGGGAAATACCCAGAGGTTATAAATAACACGAAGCAAAATACCATAGCTAATAAATGTAGTATGTACATTTATTTAAGAACCGTGGTTCAATGTACATTTATATTTTCATAGTAGAAGTTTGTTCTTAGCTCAATATTTGATGTGGTTAATTTCCATGGACCTGATAAGAGAACATCTCTATATAAACTTGTCTAGGCACGAAGATTAGTTTCAATGAACAGTTACATAAATTTTCAGCACAACATGTAAGACATATGCTGCATAAATGTGCACATAAAATAGACATATAATTCACTTAGCTTGCATTTCCTTCCTTCTCCAGTGTTGCTACCTAGATATTTCAAAAATGATATAATTTTCTAAACAAAATTATTACTCCCACATCATGGTTCTTAAGATGCACCAACACACCCTTATATATGTATCTAACGTGGCGTATGTGTGAATTAGAAACCATGCCATCGAAAAAAGCTAGGTATTAAAAAGCTATAGGTGCTAACTGCAACCTTACTCGTCTAAACAGCAGTTAACTATACAATTAAAATTAAACATGAAAGCATTTTGTTTGTATTTTAAAAACTGAACGTGGACAAAGATAGAATCACAAATGCTGCAATGACTGGCTTAATCGAAGTACTACGAATAGTAAGGAAAATTGTAGCAGTCTATCTTGATAGAAACGCACGCAGGCAGCGGAGTAAAAACTACGGACTAAAGACGTCAGCTCAAATAACAATCACGGGAATTTGAATGGTAAGTGAGCACGTCATTTTGACATTTGTAATAGGTTAATAGCTAGTTCTAAAGGCATCTGAAGAGACACGTACCTAATAGGTCCTCTTCATCCTGGATAGTTGAAAGTGAGTTTCTGAGAACCAATGAACATAGACGCTCCTCTTCCACTCCTGCGAATACACGAATATATGATTGAGCAGACGCGTAGGATGAACATCAGCCAACTTGGCAGGTATGCTATCTAGCATAGAGTAAATCTGTCCAATCACAAACTACAATAGTAATTATGTCCATATATGTATACTGATTTTCTATTAAGTGTTTTCCTCTTGGATAGCTCTATGCTCATAGATAATCGCTGTACTTATTCCATGAATTTAAACAATTCAGTAGGGACTATTCAGCAGGCTAATATGAAAACAAAAGAAAATTAATAGCAATACAATAGGCAGGTAATCCATCTGCACATCCAAAATTAGGTAACGACTGTAGGATAAAAAAAATCTAGAAGTGGCAGATTCAGTAGTCGGTGATCCAGTGGTACATATCCTATGTACAAATCTAATATCTTTCATAGTAGTTTCATCATCAAAGAAACCCTTCCGTGCACGGGTAAGTAGATAAGAGCCTTGGGCACAGTTTGTGTGAAACAAAAGTCTCCTGTGATGTCTTGTCGTGATCGTTCTCTAGCTGGGTGAAATTTCCCTTCTCTTTGATTAGCTGAATATGACGGTGCTTGCAATAGAGCTTCCCTTCATGCGCAATGCAATTCAAAGGGTTGATGGTGCATCCTTCATGGCAGCATTCGAAGCAGCTCTTGTGATACATAGTGCTATTGACAGTAACCTGCAGAACTGGTGGGTACATCGCAGTCAGAATACCGTTATTCATGCAAGTTCAAGAGTTACTATATGTCTGCATCGCATTTTCTTATCTTTAAGCAAAAAGATCAATAATTGAGTGTCCAACTTGGAAATGATGCTTTCATAAATACGAACTTAGTGCAAGCAGGTTGTCAAGTAAAGGAAACTCCAGAAAAGTAATTGAGACTGTTAGCGAGAATACAAAATAGTACCCTCTCAATTGGATAGGCTGTCTTGTTGCATCCAACACATTTTTCTCTGGTGCCAGCAAATGCACTTGAGATTTTAATAGAAATCTAGCAAGAATACATTCATGATAAGCATCACCAAATGTGGTAGCTGAAACATAACAAAAGATGAATAACGTTGACTACATGATCTGAAACACAATACGGACTGTAGGGGCATAAAAACCTTGTTACTCGAAATGAGTCTATTCTATACAACATGAATTCTAACATGATGCATATCTTATCCTCAACATTTTTTCTAGCTTGACAACCTTTGGAGTTCCTGAACCATTGCAGGTGAGTGTTCAACTTGAAAATGTAGCTTTCATAAATATGAACTTAGTGCAAGCAGGTTGTCAAGTAAAGGAAACTCCAGAAAAGTAATTGAGACTGTTAGCTAGAATACAAAATAGTACCCTCTCAATTGGATAGAAATGTCTTGTTGCGTCGAACACATTTTTCTCTCGGTGCCAACAAATGCGCTTGAGATTTTAATAGAAATCTAGCAAGAATACATTCATGATAAGCATCACAAAATGTGGTAGCTAAAAATAACAAAAGATAAATAACGTTGACTACATGATCTGAAACACAATACAGACTGTAGGGGCACAAAAACCTTGTTACTCAAAATGAGTCTATTCTGCATACAACATGAATTCTAACATGATGCATATCTTATCCTCAACATTTTTTTCCAGCTTCACAACCTTTGGAGTTCTGAACCATTGCGGTGAGGATACATATAGTTAGGCTCACGAGTCATTGTTTAGCTAAGGAACCAAGAAGCGGGCCAAGACCTTGAGCTCTTGTCCAAGCTTCTAGTCCTTTTGAACAGTTGATCAAAGTGAGGGCTGCAGATGAGCACTCCTTCAAAGGAGTTGTAATCTGGAAGATCTGTGAAACATCACCATACATACTTGTAAGTTTTGTCACTTAGCATCAATTCAATTGGCTTCCTAAAAAACACAAAGGGCACAAATCAAGATTTGTAACAATTGGACCTTCATGAAATGCATGCATTCAATCCATCTTCCATGACATGCCATGGTCATCAGAGAAGCACACTTGAATACAACTATAAACCCTAACAAACCACAAAGCAATCAATACCAAAAACATCATATATTCCATATTAACTTTTGAGATGATAAATGTTTAGGCTTCGTGGCGTAACAATGAAGACCATCGAGAGGGCGCCGAGAGGCCGGCTACCGAGAGGAAGGTGGAGGAGGGAAAAGTAAGGAGGAGGCAGCTGCGAGTCCACACCGTGCACAGCCTGGTCCCCAAGCCCTAGCAACCTCGGCACGGATGGCATCGCTGGGAGTAGGGAGCGATGCCAATCGCTAGGGAGGAACACTGAGAGGACAGCGGGGGAGGTAGAGGGAAGGAGCGGTGGTGGCTGGGGAAGGAGATCGAGGGGGCGACGGGGAAAGGAGAGGGAGGGACTGCCCATGCTGATTGAGATGAGTACCGAAGGGCCTGGAGGTGTGCGGGAGAGAGGAGCCGGAGAGGAGGCGGATGCGGGATCTTGACGCAACGTGGGGCGACCATGATACCTGGCGGCTTAAGCGGCAAAAGCGCGAGCACGGAAGGGACAGGAGGTTGTGGAAGGAGACCGAGGGGGCGTGCGGAGGGGAAATCTGCGGCAGGTGACCCGATGATAAAGTGGCGGCTTAAGCGGGCGCAAGGTGGCGGATGGAAGGGACGTGAGGTTGCGAAGGAGACAGAGGGTCGCGGAGGAAATCTGTGAGGGGAGCGCCACAATCGCGCGAGAGAGTAGAGACGGGGGGATGAGGGATTGAGGAGTCTTTGGGGCGACGTGGACGCGTGAGGGCCACCCCTTCGCATTGAGCGCGCGCGTAGGATCGGACGGCGCGGAGCCGATGGCGGAGCGAGCTGACGGCTGAAGTTTTCCCGGTGACGTGTCTAGCGCGAGGAGGGGAGAATTCCTTCAGCCTTTAAATAGGTTAATACCCCTGCTAAAGGCACACTACCCATTCTTCCAACCTTGTACATATAGTGGTAGACAGTGCAATGGGGCCTATATTATGGCTACGGAGGGAGCACCGAACTAACGAGAGGTATCAAACCATGCATTAGTAATATCTACATGTACTTTGGAATCTTTAGTTTTATTGCGCGACAGCATGAAGTGCTTCTTTAGCCAACTTGTTATGAGTGTGACTAAGGCCCTATTTAGTCGAGCTCCGATTCTAATTTTTAGCCTCTAGAAGCTAATTTAAGAAGAAGATGGCTCAATGATCCCAAAAAATTTAGGCCGCTTGGCCCAAATTTCAGCTCCAAACTAGCGCAATAATACCTCGAAGGTTTTATCCCTAAAATATTATTTGTTCTTGTGACATCCCATTTTCGGTTGTTGTTTAGTATCTTTCCATTTGTCTTCTTGGTTTTCAAAACCTATTTCAAGTTATTGTGTATTTGTGAAGTTCTCTAGTTTCTGCCTCATTTCAAACTCCAGGTTTTGAGTTCAGCTTGAATCTCGGTTTCAATCCGAATCCTCTCTGTTGAACCCAGCCCTCTGGCCCCTCTCCTTTCCCTGCCCCTTTTCTTTCCTTTCGATCAGGTGGTCGAAATCCTCTTTCGACCACATGCTCGCTCTGCTGCGCGCCCGTGTGCCTTGTCCCTACTCGGCGCCCTTTGCGACCACCTCCTCGTAGTCGACCACCTTCTCGTCGTCAACCAGTCTTTCAGTCTCGACCTACCTCTCAGTCTCGACTAGCCTCTTGGTTTAGACCAGCCTCATGGTTTCGACCGCCTCTCGTCTCCGTGCGTCTTTTTCTCTCTCTCTCTTTTTCCACAGCGCCGTGCATATTTAATGTCGTTGTCTCTGCTGCACCGTGCGCATTAAAATATCTTCTGCGCATTAAATGTCATTGCCGTCGTTGTACAATCGCAAATCCTACCGCTCCATCTTGTCACCCAGTTCCCCCTCCTTCCTCTATAAATAGAGCATCAGGGAGCCATTTTTGCATCCTCTTGTTCCCCCCTCAACTCTCACTTTTGTTGCTGTGGTTTCCCAAAGCCCCAAGCGTCGAAGTTCAAGCCGCCTTGCACTTCCTCTCGGTCCTCGTCGCACCGGTGCAGCCTCCTCTTCTACGTGCATCTTTTCGTGCCCCAAAGCTCCTTGAAGCAACCCCCTCACTCATTTCAGTGTGGTTTCATAGGAGCCACCGCCTTCCTCCTCTCCTTTAGTTCCGGCTGACCCCTTCACTGTCGTCCTCCTTCGCCTTCAACTGCGAGCTTCCGTGCTGCTGTTCGCCGTCCGCTGACCCCTCTCCGGCCTCTCTCTCGGTCTTGGTGAGTTTCTCGTGCCCAGTTCTTTATCGTTTTTCTTTTCGAGTTCTTCTTTTCTTTCGACCGCGCTGAGCAGTCGAATCCTTCTTTTCTTTCAAACGTGTCGAGCAGTCTAACCCTCCTTTCGAGCACATCATAGTCGAGACCCCTTTTCGACCATGTCGAGTAGTTGAAACCCCCTTCCGACCTTGTGGTCGAATCCTTTCTTTGACCTGATAGTCGAAACTTTCTTTCGACAAGGTAGTCGGATCCTTCCTTCCACCTGATAGTTGAAACCTTCCTTCGACTAGGTAGTCAAATTCCTTCTTTCGACAATGCTGTATAGTCGAATCCTTCCTTCTTTCGACCACGCTGGGTAGTCGAATCCTTCCTTCTTTCGACCACGCTGTGTAGTCGAATCCCTCCTTCTTTCGACCACGTTGTGTAGTCGAATCCTTCCTTCTTTCGACCACGTTGAGTAGTCGAACCCCTCCTTCGACCACGTCTTGTAGTCGAACCCTTTCCGACCACTCGTGTAGTCGAACCCCTTCCGACCACGTGGTGTAGTCGCACCTCCTTCCGACCTTGTGAAGTCGATGATCTGTACTCGAAGCCAAAGCTTCGAGGACTCCCTTCTCCTCCATTGTAACTCTGATTACATCGTTCTTTGCTTTTAAATTTGTCTAAATTCAAGATCTTGCTTTTGGCTCTAGTCTTATTTAATTTGGAGTTTATTTATTATTTCTTTAGTATTTATTTGTTCTCTGTACTTGTTTGTTCTCTTTTTCGGTACGTTCATCCGAGTAGAGTTCGAATAAGCAGGAGATCTCCTTGTCGACCAAGCACAAGACTTCCAAGACTCTCTTATCTTTAATCCAGGATTCTGAACCTACATTTTATGCAAAGTATATTTCTTTAAATTACCAAAATTTGCATGCTTTAATTCCTTAAGCAAGCGTATGTTAAACTCTTAAGGTAGTTAAATGCCCACTTATTGGTTAATTAATTTATTACCCATCCTTTGGCATTTGAATCCATTATTCCATGTCACCCTAGTAACTATATGGTAATTTACTTGCTATAGGTTGTACTTAAGCGACATGCTAGTCTTACTGAAGTACCAAGGCATTAAATGTCCCAATCATCATCTCTTAAATCATAACATGGCTTTGGGCAGTCATGGCGGTACATGACTGAAGCATTTGAGATAAATTGGTTTTCCTCCTCAAAACTCCAAACTGCTATTACCACATCTGGCGGATGGTATGATGGTAGGTGCGGATGTAGCACGAGAATGTGTGGAATGCGGTATGAACCATCTAGATGACCCTAAGTACTTAATCCGGTAATGACCTCTCTTGTAAAACATGTGCAACCACAAGTCAGCAAAGTGCAACTTGGCTTAGTAAAGTTATCGAACCCTGAAAGTCATCTCGCTGGAGAGGATTGGGGCGATATAAGCGTAGTGCGTTCCGACTTGAAGGGACACCATGATAAGGTGAAGTTACCAGCTGCGCTAGTCATTGTGGTGAACATCCCGTACAACGTATGGGTGCGGTCCATATGGGTGAGATGACGGAAGGGGCGAGATGATTTGAAAAGTTACTGTGATGGTCTCTCGACCACATGACTAAGGAATCGTGTGGGGTTACGAGTTGATTATCTCTTATGGGTACAGTGTACAAACCTCTGCAGAGTGTAAAACTATTTAAACAATCGTGCCTATGGTCAAAGGCGGATATGGGAACTTACTAGAGTTTGTTCTATTTCAAAACCTTTGTGGGTGGGATAAAAACTGGCCGGATAGATGTAATCTGGACTTTGGATTTCTCCTAGATGGTCGTACCCAGTGTTGATAAGTGGTGGAGGTAACCACAATAAAAAATAAGCATAGGTGGAGGTAACCTCTGCTTGTAACACCACAGCTATCTGAAGCCAAAATGTTACCTAAAGAATCTAATATCCAACCACATTGCAGAAGAATTTAAACAACATTTCCACTAATAGCATATAAAGAACAATATCCATTAGAATGAATGCATGAATATAATCGGAATCCAACGACAATTCACTTATCTCAAATATCCGAGTCTACTAAATCAACTAAGATAATTATTCCAATGGACTAATCAAATATCACAGCAGTTATTTAATCATCCAGATCATAGAAAGAGGTATCAACCACCATCGAACTCTATTTATTACAATTCAACACTTAATGCATGTAAGACAAGGATAAATTCATCCTTTTGAGAATAGAATGTTGTGAAGTGAATGCATTATGTGTGTCTACTCCCTCCCAAGAATGTCATCATCAGCGATCACCTAGAATAAACAAACAAAGGCAAGAATGAGTCCAAGACTCGGAAGTACAAAGAATAATTTGAACTACACTGAATATGAACAATCTGACATCATTAAGAATATGAACATGGGCCTGAAAGAAACATATGAATGAATGGTGAATGGACTACATACCTTATACCGATATAGCCGGTGATGCACCGTCGGTGCTCACTTAGGCCCGCATTTAACAAAATCACGGGATCAAAACTTTGTATGAAGAACGTTTCATACAGGGATCCAAATCTTCCCACATTGGAATGGTGGATCTTACGTGCTCATACTGGAATTGATGGGTCTTTAGTTTCCACTCCTGTGGAGGAAACATGAACAAATGAATGGATGGAATGAATCATGAATAATGAAAGACATCCTCTCTTAAAATATGGATTAACGGATATGAAAAGAACATGAAGCATTGAATCTACTCATGGATCATAGAAATAATAGTATGAATACAAGCACTCAGCATTCACCAACATTAAGAATTATAATGTACTTGCCTTCCGCTCTGCAAAGCGTTATGAGGCAAGATGGATGCCGCTACACTCGAAATTCCCCCTCCTACACAAATTAAATACTTGAATAAGGAACCACACAAACAGGACATCACTCGAAGCGCTTAATCGCAGCATGCTAAACCCAAGGTTCACAAAGTCGATCTACTCTATTAAACCGACAAATCTAGGAGGACAACAATCTGGACAGCAGTACTAAATAAATCATAACTTTTGATCTGAGAGTCAAAACGAGGTGAGCTCAGATCTTAAGGAAACATAACGAAAATATCTACAAAAGTTTAGTTGGCGGAATCTCCCGATTCGGCGAAAAATCCATGTTAACAGTGCTATGAAAGTCGAACATCCAAACTGTTTCACAGAAATACATAGCAGTCGAGAAATAATCATATCTTTTGATCTACAACTCCAAATGGAATGTTCTTTATCAATCTGGAAAGGTTAACAAAAATTCTACAACAACCTAGTTGGGTGGAAACCCTGATTCTGACCTTAACTTAATCAAAACTTAATAGACAAATTGACTGTTAAATCACGTCAGAATTCTGGACAGAAGGAATGAATCTATCATATCTTTTGAACCGTAAATTGGAATTAAGTATTCTTGGAGGCTACGGAAAGCTAAGAACAATTCCCATATATCTCTAGGAGATGGAAATCTCAAATTCATCATCTAAGAATACGAAATCGGCCACGCAACATTCTGGACAGAACCGAACTACGAGCAGTAAGAATTCGATCCAACAATCCTAATCAAATTCGCATCTACTACTAATCAAACAGCAAAGAATGACATCCGTTACCCTTGTAGAACCCCAGGAAGATGATGGACAAAACCCATGAAGAGGAACCTTCTTCTCCTCCTTTCTCCCGTCTCCTTCGTCTTCCTCCATGGCTGGCCAACAAGGCAGGGAATCGGCTGCGATGGAGACGGCAGTGAAGGGAGGTGGAGCAGCAGGGACTCATGGCGTGGGGAGGACATGGGGGCGCCCAAGAGCCAGGGGAGAGGCGGCGGCCAGCAAGGAGGAAGAGGGAGATGGAGGTGGCAGCTTGGAGGGGGAGGAGAGAATTTTGGCTAGGGTTTAGAGAGAAGGTGGGGGCGGCTTGGGCTGGGCCTTAGGGGCGCCTCTCCCCCCTAATGGCCCATTAAATGGCCGGCCACATGCTACCCTAGGCTTGGGCCGGAGGCCCAAGTTCCCAAATTCCTCCAAAATCCTGAAAATAAATTAATTTCCCTCTCCCGAAAGATTATTCTCTCTAATTGAAATTCGGGGTATTACATTCTACCCCCCTTAACAGGATTCGACCCTGAATCTACTCGACGAACTAACCGAAAGAAAGCTGCAACTGGAGTTTGAACAAGGATAAAAACACACCCATTGCGAGCAAATCCGAATGTTGTTCGCGCATACGAAACTCCAACTTCCTAAGTAGCCTCTCTCTCAGACTGATGAGACCACAACACAACAACGCAAAACGACGTCCGTCCTAACACTCAACCCGGTATTTCCAGGTACACTCATTAGAAGAGAATCGAAGGTAAGACCCTACTCGATGTTCAACGACTTTAACGAAATCCCAAGCATGGAATTGCTCAGTTGCTCACTTAGTACCAAAACACCAGACATTGCGTACTTCGCGTATGGACCCAAGACGGTCAAAGCGGTACGCCAACTTCCTAATTTCTACAACTATCGAAAAAGAATCAATGTACCTGGGCCAACTTCCCCTTTGGTATGAAAGCACACAACATGCTCAAAATCGAACTCCTCATCTAACAAGGAACCCCTCCTTTAAACAAGAATGCACAACAGAACTCGTTCTTAAACAACGATTTTACAAAGAGAATCCAACTGAAAATAAAGAGTTTTTATTGCATCCACGTAATGCTAACTCTCCACCAAAAAGGGTCAAATCCAAGTTTGACAAATCATCACGAAAACTATTCCACTTTCTAATTAGGCAATTTGCGAATGAACACCACGAAAGCCAAATGAGAAATCACTCGAATGCCCAAATCAAATATTTCTTTTATTCCGTCTGAACTGGAAAGAATCACACATGCCAAACAGCGCCAACTCAAGTTGCAGAAGACATCAGTCAACAACACAAAGCTCAAGCAAGAATAACGAAAACACTTCACTACCCAAGAAAACATCTTTTTCTCAGTTTCTCTTTTAGAAATAAAATTCCTCTCAAACCTTGGAATTCGAATTCATCGCATACCACACGAGGTCAAACCTCTTAATTTAACATCCTCAAGTTATGCTTAAACCGAAATACATCATCCACACTTTTGTGGAGAGGCTCTTCTGTTCCCACAGAAACATTCTAGACAACTCCTACTAACGAAATTAATTTGATAGATGGCACCCAAAGCACCTAAAAATAGATCCCACGTAATCACATCACCCCCAACTTTCAAGAATAACAACTCAGAATCCTCAGTACACATGCTCATGTACTGCATCAGAAGGGTTCTATCAATGATCATTCCACTGCTCAGAAAACGCCATTATTTTATTTTCTCTCCACACAATCATTGGGCGTCCAAAGGTCTAGCATAGAAATGCAAAGCCCAGATTTAACCTCCAAGACATCTACAACGAACCTCTCTTATAACCGATAGAGAAATCATCAGATTAAATTTCTAACATCCCCACAATTCCAATATACTCACTCATTGACATCATCAGAAATCACCCACACAATCTCGCAATACTATCCAATTGCGTTACTCTATAAAATTGATCAAGGTTTCCGTACTTTCGATAATCCCTAACATTTCAACATGAACTGAGGTTCTAGAATTTCACTATACCATAGATTCTACTCAGTCGTAACACTATTTAGTTTTACTTTGAAACCAAACATTCCATTTGAATCAAATTTCCTCCAAGAAGTACAGGTCAAAACCAATTCATCTTCTACTACTCCTCCAATAGCTTGGTAGCAAAATCTCACCACTACCATTACTTAACCTACCACAAATCGGTTGCCAGATTACGCTTTATAAAACTTTGCAACAAAAAACGGTTGATCCTTTCTCAAAAGAAAGAGACGAACAAGGACAAATTTTGTCACACAGGAAAACGTTGCTCCTCAAAGCGATCATGAAACCAAAAGAAATAGTCTGATAACAAAGATCTTGGAAAACAAAAGTTGAGTTCACAGTTGAGGGCACACATCCCTCAAAAAGGAATTAACAAGTAGCAACCAATAAGAAAATGACATTACGATTGAAACTCGACATCTCTTGAGCGGAAAGAGCAGAAAGTTTAGGCATGATTCAAATAACCATAATTTACAAAACTTGACTCAAATTCTCAAATATTTCTACTACTCTCTTTCCTTTAACACTGAAATTAGTACTTGAACTAACAACACTTTGCCACAATGAACAAGATAAGCACGCCAAATTTGCTCGGAACAGTTCATCTACTCATGAAACATGAGATCCAAATGATCTCAGCCACAAAACTTGAAACATTTTCATTTACGAGATTTCATGGAAAGCAAACGGATTAATTTCCTCTTGAAGAAATCAACAAAAATTTTCATTGATTGCAACCTCACTTTGCGAACTCAAACCAAAGAGCCTTTAATACTAAATCACATGAAACTCTTAAGAAGCAATAGAACATTCCCATTTAACCGATATCACCAGAGGCGATAAAATTACTACAAGTATTATCCTCAATCTCACAACAACAATTAGAAAACACTTCGAAAGACCCATGTGAAAAGAATGGGTTGATTCTTTCTCAAAAGAAGAGGCAAATGAAAATTTTCACCAGCGAGAAAAACATTTACCACTCGCAGTGAACACAGGACCAAGGGGATAATCATTTAGGCAATGAACTCATAAAATATAAGTGGAGTCCACAGTTGAAAGCATAGGCCTCACAAGAAGAGAATATCAGACCTTAACAGATAAGAACAAACAAGCATTCAAGAACAAATCACTTGCATCACTGAAGAACCATTAGAACTTTGCATTTTGTCGCTTTACTCGACAAACTTCGTTTACCACAAAAAACTTGAACCCCCAACAGATCATGAACGCAAAACTTGCAATATAATCATTTAAGAAATATCACGAAAGGCGATCAAATTTCTTTCTCTATAAAAGAATCAACATTACCCTCACATTATTGAACATTTATTAAGATCAATAACATACATTCCGGGTAACATTCAATTTACCTTACTATCACATCAATAAATCTTCTAAAAGAAACATGACAAATCGTGTCATAGAAATCTCCAGCATCAAATGGGATTGTAATAACAACTTATTCTAGAAAAGAAACCTAG
Organism: Phyllostachys edulis; assembly: GCA_036346405.1. Classification (NCBI taxonomy): domain Eukaryota; kingdom Viridiplantae; phylum Streptophyta; class Magnoliopsida; order Poales; family Poaceae; genus Phyllostachys; species Phyllostachys edulis. Next base: position 161,483 of record JAYEVD010000279.1, on the reverse strand, counting down.
TGCGAAAGCCACCAAGCTGAAACAAACCTCTTTTTAACAAGCTCACTCTAACCATTAATACTAACAACCGATGATTATCTAATCATGGAAGAATTCATAGTCTTCCCTTTGTTCAGAAATTGGAATGAAATATCTTTAAACTTCAGCAATGGAATAATTGTAGGACAAGGTTTTGTAAGTCAATACAACAACCCTCATCCATTTCTTCATACATATAACTACAGTTTAGCATGGCAAAAACAGGTGAATCTAGCATTTGTACAAATTCTTCAGGTATCCAAATAGAAGACAGATTCAAGGTTAATATTTACTAAGGCAAAGATAACTTCACTTTTGAAGACATTAACTAAGAATCATTGGTTTGCACCAAGATAATAACCCAACCTGATAACTCCTACCATGCCAAATAATTCTCTTAATTAAAACCTCTTAGATAAGTATGACAATACATCACTAAAGGGTTTTAACATACTCTTTCTCATAAGAGAGGCATAAAACTTCAACTCTCAAATTAACCCAAAAGAAATATGCAAGGTCAATGCACCCACTTAATAAAGAACTTGCAAAAGAAATCTTCCACTGCCCGAAATTCCAAGCGAACAATTGAGTTACATTTTCCAACAGAGGATAAAACAGAACTTCTGTGAAAAGATCAATCTTGCAAATTAACTACGTTCACAAGTAGCAGAAATATCACACTACTCGGAAGAACAATATTTATTTCAAAGAACAAATAGAGACCAAATGGAGCTAGCCCACTTCAACATAACCACCAAACAAAAGAAGTTCATCAACTGCAAGGAACTACAACCAGGAGACCAAATACAAGCTCAAGGAAGACGACAACTTCATCAAGGATCTCATGCTCAACACATAACTATGGAACGGGGGTAAGTACTCTAATCGCCTACCCCAAACGGTGGTGTAGCCTGGTGAAACCCAGGACAACAACCATGACTTCAACTTCTCAACGTCCGTTACCAACACGCATGACCGTTGTAATCAATTATGAATATACATCTCATGACAATCATAGAATAAATTCATAGATATAGGATATCACATCATATCATAGATTAACAACAAGAAAGATAGTACAGAAGCAATTCAATACAGTACAGCATAATGAAACACATCACTAGAAATACGGATGCAATGGATTTCCCAAACCCCACCTACTGTGCACAGTGTGTCATTTTAATATTTTATTTACCACGGACCTAAAGACCGTTCTGATACCAACATTTTGGATATTAGATGCTATATATGATATTATATGCATTTGTGAAGTTTTCGACTTTTTAAAACTTTTTGTGTAAACTATATGTTGAAAATCCTTGAATTTTCAAAACACTAGAATTTTAAACCTAGCAATCCAATACTCCTTCTCCAATTCAAAAGCTCCAATTGAACTTACGGTAAACTAAAAAGGTTTCAAACTTGGGAATATTTATTTTGGGATTCAAATTATCAATAGTAAAACCTTATATGCTCCTAGAATGCTTGAGGTACTTTCAAAAGAATTATCAAAAATTCAATTTGCAAACATACTTTCTTTATCTCGAAATACAAACTATCTATTATTTTGAAAATATAGTAATACCCATATGTGGGAATATTTTAGTTGAGTTCTATATGCTCTGGTTTGCTTATTTGAATTTTTTTGGAATTTTTGGAGATTATATGGTTTCTTGTCAATTTTCATGTTCAAAAATTGAATTTTGAATTTAAAATATAAACAAATCTTGTGAACAGTGCTTGGAAATATTTTTCCTAGGTTCTGGAACACCTTATCTACTCACCCTACAAATTTCATAATTTTCAAAGCTATTTTCCTCTGTCTAAAAATCCCCTTTTTCCCCTCAGCCATTTTGGAAAATCAGAAAATACATTGTTCCTCCGACTCAAGCCGGACCGCACCCGAGCCACCTGGTCTGACCTGACCCACTGGCCTCGACCACTTTCCCCTCTATCTCTGGCCCGTGGGCTCGGCGCCATGCTCATCTTCTCTACCGCACTAGCCATGCGCCGCTTCTTCTCTGTCGAGCGGGCATGCATGGGCGCCACGACGCCGGAGCCGCCTCCGGTTTGCCAAACCCGCCCATGGTTTTCCTCCTCAGCCGCATCATCGAACCCATGCTGCCTCATGCCCCCGGTCACTTCTTGTGCCTTGCCATGCCTGACCGCTTTGATGCCACCCGAGTATGTCGCCATGCCGCTTGCAAGCTCTCTCGCGGATGCTCCACCCCCATTGCCTATTTAAGCCAAGCACCGGTTGCCCCGCCTTCTTTTCTCCATTTCCCCCACCTCCCTTCTTCAAATTCACTCCTTCCTGAGCTTCAACCGAGCAAAATTACAAATGCCACTCTCAGAACCGTCGCGCCGCCTCCTAGTGTTCCGAACGCTCCGGCGAGTTCCGACCACCCACGACCGCGTCACGGTGCGCCATGTACCTCAAGGAGCTGAACCCCTCCATCAATTTTGAGTTGGTGCCACCAGAGCTGTGCGCAATCGGCGTCTTCTCCAACACTAGCCGCCACCGCCATTTTTACCGCCGAACCTCCTCCGGCGATCTTTTCGCCAATCCCTCCCTCCATGAGCATCTCCTAACCTTCCTTTACCTCATCCAATCATTCACTTGTGCTTGTTTTCTTCGTAGTGACCCCACCATGGTGAACACCATGCGCCAGCCGTAGTCGCCATTGCCAGACCACTCCGGTCACTCTCTGCCTTCACCGACCACCCAGGCACACTCCAGGTACTCCGGTGCTCATGCTCCTCTTAAACCGCTTCCTAATGCGCCCAAACACCAACGCCCCTTTCCACCTCCAAGGCCGACCGTCACATGACCTCGCCACGCCGCCACCATCCACCTCAAGGCTCGCCACCACCGCCCTCCGGTTCACCTCTACCCCACGGTTCCATTTTTGATACTCCCAACCGCCGTGATCCACCCACTAGCCGGCGATGGCCGCCGCCCCAAATCGGCCTGAGCTCCCCTGTGCTGACCTTCCTGTGGTTTCACCCCTATGCCTTCTTTGAGTTTTCTCTATGTCTCCCTGAGTAGTAGTACCCATCTTTAGGAACCTCTGAGTGCAATTCTGGTATATTATTTGACTAAATTTCTAGACTACTTGCACCTAATTAGCAAATAGATTAGTGTGTCCAGTGAGAAAATTGTGTTGATAGCGCCTCAATATTAGAAAGTGTTCTGTTGTAGGTATTTGAACAGTGAACTAAGGAATGTCAGTGTTGTCATTAGGCTAATGGTATGGATAGTGTAGTAATTAGAAATGTCTTGACTCACTCAGTCTTTGGACATCTATCCTACAGAAGGTAACCAAATCTGAAAATTTAGTGTAACCCTCTTGCTAAACCAACTGTCCTTTTGTTATCCACTTTTGTGAATATCAAATAGGACAGTTAAGAAAACCTCTTTCTAAGTAGCCTTTCACATCTAATCTAAAAAGAGCAAAATTAATCTTAAGTCAAAATTTGGGGTATGATTAGTCAATCAACAATAGACCCTATGCTTTAGTCTCATTTTCAAAAGTTCTTAACCAATTCGTTTCAACTCTAAATCAAATAATTTATGTCTCTAAATTCATCTAAAATCAATATCTTTCTTCTGTATTAATTTCATAATTTTTGAAGACTTTTTGGAATTCTGGTGTTTATTCGATGCTTTTGATTTGTCAGTTCTTACCGTTACATGAAGATGATTCGAAGTGCAATTGAGAAGTTCGTGAGAATGTCCAGTGTTTTAGCAAACAAAGGCAAGCACCCCCTTTGATCATATTGATCCCAGTATTTTACTTAATGTACTTTGTTTTGCAACTGTATGTATGCATGCTATTTTGGAAATTATGTTCGTGGGTAGAAATAGTAAAATTCCTAATTGTTGCATTACCCTCCATGAATGTTGATATCCCATTATTCCTTTGTTACTTAGGATATATGTATGTATGGGAAATTATCTATTATAGGATAGATCGATGCTTAGCCATGCTAGTAGTTGTAGTCGAAGGCGGTTGATGGAGCTAGTCCATCGGCCGAAGAGAATTGAATCATGTTGAAACTTGAGGATTGTGTGAATCAAATTATGTCGTAATTTGAGGAATGTGATTGGATCTTCGAATTGGGCTATTGTGGACATGTTGGGCAGTGGATACTATGTTTGACTTAATCGAATTATGTTGACATTTGAGGAATGTGTTAAATCGAATTTTGTTGGACTTGAGGATTGTGTTCAGATCTTGAATCTAGTGGTTGTGAACTTGTTGGGTTGTGGATATTTTGGGTTGGACTTAGACGGGTGATAGGTTGTGTTCTTTCTACCAAACCCTAATTGTTGTACCTATTGTTGTTGTTGTCGGGGCACCCATGGTTCGATTCGAGCGATAGGTCGCCATGGTGTGTTGCCCATTGTTGTTACTAGGACACCCATGTTTGATTCTGACGATAGCACGCCATGTGGTGTTTACGTAACACCTAACTATCTGGAAGCCGGATATTACCTAAAAGACTAGCATTACAACAGACAATACGGAATAATTTCAACCATTTTTCAAACAATAATATTTTAACCAAATAGAACTAAGACATTTCTCTAAAATCGTGAGAACCTCCTTTGTATAGATGGCTATCTTTGGAGGTTAAAACAGTTTAATATAGCTTCATTCAACAATCAAATCATCCAATTTAACAAATCATCAAAGGATATCCAGGATAAGCTAAACAACTATAGCATAATCAAAAGGACATCCATAATCTTCTAATCAACCCTATTACAAATTATTGAGACTCTACTGAACCAATTAATTTCAACAACTCAATAAACCATCAACGAGAATTAAATGAACTCAATCAATGAATGAATAAGAACATAAATGGATCATCCATGACCACAATTAAAACAACCACCACGAAGATGGTCACATTCTGGCCCTCTTTGTTTAGGCTTTTTCTCTGGCTTAAAAGCAAAAAAGCCTAAGCCTAAACAAAGGGGGTGAAGTTTTTGTCTGGCTTAAAATAAGTTAAGCCAATTTAAGCCTAAAAGCCATAAGCCAGGGAAGAGGTGCTTTTTTTGGCTTTTGCGGAATAGAATATCTCTTTGCCACCAAACTTCGTTAAAATTACCCTCAAATTGCCATTGGTATATAATTGCAAATCGTTCCCTTTTTTCACATCAATTCCTTCCCAACCGAGGGCGCTCCCTTCCCCAACCCGCCGCGCTCCCTTCTCCAACACGCCGACTCCTCCTGCTCTCGATCCACTCCCCTTCGCCGTCTAGCGTCTCGTCGGTCTCCACTCCAATTCCATTCGACTCCCTCCGCTTCCACCACCGCCAACCTCCTCCCTCCCCGCGGCGATCGACAAACCCTAGAACCCTTTAGAGCCATCTCGAAACCCTAGGTGGGCTAGGGGCCCGCTTCGCCCAGCGATGCCGCTCTTCATTTCAAGCGAGGAGCTCGGGCTCATCGGCGGCGACGTGGCGCCATCGCCGAGTGGGCGAGACGCCGTCATCCGCGAACTCGGCGATGGGTGGACACCGTCCGCGCCAGGCGGACGCCGCCGCCATCGCGTCCGGCAGAACTGCGCCCTCCTCGGCAGCGATTCGCCACCCTCTCCGCCAAGTTTGATCGCTCGGGCCGAGGCCACCGAGCTCTCCACGCCTCCGAGCACCGCGCCGCCAAGCTCGCCACCTCCCGGCCGAGATACACCGCTCCGCATCCAAGCCGTCTGAATCGTAGATTTTCGATCGATGAATGGTTTGTTTGGTTTAGCTTGGTGCACTGATCACTCGGTGTTGCTCATGTCATGATTGCAAAGGATGGCGAGTTGAGCGTCTGAAAGTAGAAATCTCGGTTGCACAAGTCAAGAGTCGATCATTTGGGTGATTGAGCGGAGGGATGCGAGATAAGGAGAAAGATGGTATCATCGATGCTACCACGATAAGATAGTGAGCTCCTTGTTAACTTCATACTTCTACTTCTAGCAATATACATCAATCGTAAATTGACTGACCATATGTAGAAGCGATTTGAGAGTATAGGATCACTGAACAAGTTGTTGCTTGGTGCAACGCAATATGGCAAATGCTATATTATTGATGTACAGAGAATCTTGTTGGCGTTGCCAAGTTACAAAATGAAGATTCAAACAAAAATTATGATGGCATGTATGGCGCTACACAACTTCATTAGAGATAGTGCTTTACATGATGAGCTTTTTGAGAGATGTGATCTTGACGAAGATTATGATCCAAACGATACATAAACTAGATCATTTGGAGGGCACAATGTCAATGGATCAGCAATCGATGATGGAGATATGGGTGTCTTTCGCGATAGTATTGCTACTTCTTTAATGGCCGCAAGAGGGTAAATAGATTACATTAGTATCATGTATATATGTTGCGGTGACAAGATAATTGCATCATATATGATTAAATATTATTTTGTTACTGTGTTATTTTGTTTAGTTGACTGATATTGGTATTTCTGTATTAATTTCTTTCGTTGCACAATGTCCAAAATAAATACTTGCATGCACTACGAACGATATCCATTTTGTTTCATATGTACAAATGTATGTATCATCATATTTTCAGGTCCCATGAAAAAATCAGTTTAAATACATGCTTAACAAGGTCCTTTAAACCCTTAAGGGCATTTCAGACCTTTCATCCTTTACACACAACTCAATAAGCCAACATCCTACAAAAAGCCTGACTACCAAACAACACAGCTTGGCTTAAAAGCTTAGAGGCTTATAAGCTGATTAAGCCAAAAAGCTGGCTTTAAGCTATAAGCTAAAAAGCCTAAGCCTAAACAAAGAGGGCCTCTGAATCTAGAGCAATTATCAATAATAGGAATTGTGGCTAAATGGGCTAGGTTATTCATTGTGGTTAGTGATTATATGATGTGCACCATGTCTACCCCTTCCCATGCATGTCGCTGCCTCGAGAGGTACCTAGCAAGCACAACACAGCAAGTGTGAGTCCACGACTCAGCAAAGTGCAATAGCAAATCAAACAATAGCATCATAAGAAGTCAAAGGGAATAAACAATTCCATCATAAATAATAGCATTATATACCACAGACCCATCTCTTATGATAGCCTCATAAGCAGTCAGCGGGAACAAACAATCCTATCTTGAACACATCATTATATACCACAAATCCATCTCTTATGATAGCGTCATAAGCAGTCAGAGAGAACAAACAATCCCATCATGAACATAGCATTATATACCACCAATCCATATCTTATGCAAGAATGCAATGACATGTCATGAATGCACATTCTTCACATTTTAGCAATTACCGGTAATGCCGAGTAGTGTATCCGTCGATACCTACTCTGGGCTCATGCCCTTTAGGCACGAGGATCCAAAGCCCACACTCCACGAGTGTGGGGACCAGCCCGCTAATGCATGGCGGGGATCAAAAAACATTTAAGGCTGTGCCCTCAAGGCACAGGGATCCAATGCCATGATGCAGAATGTAAATCATGATATCAACTCATCATGAAAAGTAATGCTCATCAACATTATCAACTTAAAGTTTCATCATTGAACCATGGCATTCATGCCCATCAACATGTAACCATTATCGTGTATGCAACACCATATAAACATTATCATGTACGCATCATCAAGTAACCATTAGCATGCAGCATCATGTAAACCTTTCCAAGTAGTAAGCATCATCATTAACCATGGCACTTAGGCTCATCAATATTACCAAGCGGTAAGCATCATCAATCAACTATGGCATTGAGGCTCATCAATAATGAAATATAATCACTCATTAATACCCACGTGCCACCACCACCTAGCGCTGGGGTTCACCACCACCTCAGTGTTAGTCACAGCCGAAACACCACCATCACTTCCCTCATTCCCCTCATGCATAAGCAAATAGCAACCCACGTGCCACCACCATCAAACATGTGCATCAAACAAGCATCAAATTATCAAAGGCAAGCATACAAAAGATCATATATGCTGTCATCTTATGTCTTACCTAAAAATCTAATACAGGACAGTAACCAGGATGTGGCCTTCAATGGTAGCTTGTGCAACCCCACCACCATCAGACCAAGAAACAATGTTATCCCACACTTGAGCACCAGTTGTCCTAGTCAAGCACACCAGAGTGTAGTAGCTGTGGAGAGCACCAGCAGGTAGATGGAATGACATACAAAATCATGACAGCTTGAATTTGGATATCAGATTTCCATAACTGGTTAACTAGCATTTGTTTGTTCATCTAGAAAGAACAGCTTCACCACAGACAAAAGTAATGTTCGCAACTAGTTTCACATGAATAATAGCAAGAACGCAGAGTTGGTTTGCTAATCAGGGATGCAACTTCTGTTGCAATGCTACCTAAGTTAGTATTGTTAGAATGAGTTACCAAATACCACAATTCAACATAATAGACTCGATCTTGGTCGAGATTGGAATCACGTGCCACAACACCAAAGTGCGGTTGCAAGAAACCATACTTGTGGGATAAGTCCTCAATGTGGTAAACAGAACTCATGATTTTACCTAATATACTTAGCTCACCAATGTCGTAGTAGTCATGGCCCTCGGCCTCTACATTCTCAACCAAAATAACATGCTTATCGGTAGCATCGGTTCACATGGTCAACACATTCGACTAGGCGCTCCTGCTTTCGACCATTCCGTCGAACACCTCGCGCGCGAACCTGAGGAGGTCGGCGTCCTAGTACATCTTGATCAGCACATTGCTCAGAAATTCCAAAGCTAAGTTGAACCAAGTCAGGGGGAGAATCTTACACGTCGATGAGCGCGGCCCTATCGGGCATCGTGAAGGCCTAGTGGGCGGCGGCCTACCCATGGCCGGGCACCAACACCTGCATGGGTTGGCCCCTGGAAAACACCCTCGAGTCTTCTTGGCGCAGAAGTGGATCGGCGCTTTGGCGGCACCTTGCGACCTCCTCCTGGAGCAATGACATGCCAAGGAGCTCTTTGGAGGGTGCAAGGACAACGGGGGAGGCGGAGGCGACGGTGAGGACGGACAGGTAGCCCACCATCCCAGCTCGTCTCACTCGCGGCAGCAACAAGGGGGGAAAGAAGCCGAGGGAAGGAGGGGCGGCGCAGCAGCTGGAGGGGCGGCGCCATGTGCTGGAGTTACTAGAGGGGCGGCGCCATGAAGAGGTGGGAAGATGGCGACCAGGCAAACATGCTGGGGGTGGTGCCACAGGGAAAAATGGGGAGGTGGCTGCACAGGGAAGGGTAGGGGAAAAAATGGGGCAGCTAGGGTTAACCTCCATCTGGTTCTCTTAAATACTAGTTAGTCCCCCACATGGGCCGAAGGCCCAGGTTCCTTTCCAAACCTAAAATTTCTGAAATTCAACTAAATAATTCTATTTAATTTCGTCTCTAATTCATTTAATTCTCTATTGACTGAACGAGATATTACAGTTTCCCATTGTTGTTGTTACAAGGGTCATCAGTAGTTCGATTCTGACGATAACTTTGCCATGTGGTGTTTCCCATTTGATATTGTTAAGGGTCACCCATGGTTTAGTTATGACGATAGCTTGCCATGTGGTGTTTCCCATTGTTGTTGTTACCAAGGTCATCCGTGGTTCGATTCTGACGATATCCTGCCATGTGATGTTTCCCATTGATATTGTTAAGGGTCACCCATGGTTCGATTCTTGACGTGTAATACTCGATTTATTCTAAGAAAGAAAGCGTTCAAAAGAAATTAGACATAAGAAAAAGGCGGTTCTGCGGTTCTTGACAACTTGGGCCTCGGGCCTTGGCCGAGAGGCCCATGAGGGACAACCACCAATAAAAGGAAGGAAACCCTAGCCATCAGTAGTGCCGGTGAAGAAGATCTTTGTTCTTCTTAGGCCAAGTGGAGGAAGAAGGAAGGTCACCGGGTGATTGCAGCCAAGAAGAAGAAGAAGAGGAAGGGGAGAAGAGAGGGAATGGGAGAGATCGTGGCCCTGGTACGTGATCTTCAGCAGTCTTCAAGGGTAAGATCCGATCCCCTTCCGATTAGTCGATTATTTGATTATTAAGTTTTATCGGTAATTAGATCTGTTAGAGCAGAGAAGGTTGGCCGACGTTTTTGAGTAGTTTAATGGTAGAATCCATTCTAGACGTCTCCTAGAGATTTGTAGGTGACGTCGATAACTTTCTGTACAATACTGGATCACATCATTTAGACGAATGGTTCAAAAGTTATGGATTTTGTAGTGCTGCTGTCCTGCAAATCTGTCGGTATCCTGAAAGTTTTTAGTAGTCTGACTTAAGCGATTAGTTAAAGGAAAAATTAGAGGATCTCACTATCACGAAAGATGTGGATAATTGGATCAGCTTTCCAGAAAGCTAAAGAACATGAACTTTGTATAATTATACTGAAAGATATGATAGTTTTAATATTACTGTCCGAAACTTCGTAGCTAATTAGATGTCTTGTTAATTAGCTTGGTAGGGGTAGTAGATGGCCGAATATGGAAGGCTCACCAACTAGGTTTAGTTGGATATTTTGATAACATTTCCAGAAAGTCCAAGAACACCCCATTTGGACCTTTGTACTAAAAGATATGATTTTTTTGATTATGAATAAGTCCAGTTTACTCCCTCCAACTATCAGAAAAGTCTGGTTTACCCCCTGAACTACAAAACCGGTTATTTAACCCCCTGAACTTGTCAAATCCGGTCAAAAAACCCCTCGGGCGGTTTGAAGAGCGGTTTTGCATACGTGGCCTCCCATTTATCGATCAACAAGTGGGTCCCTGGGCGAGTGGCTTGGTTCACGACCACAGTCGTGGACCAAGCCCACATGCACTAGGTGGCTTGGGAGGCTCTCGGGTGGCTCTGAGCTCGAGCAAGCAGAGCAAGGAAGCTCTCGGCCTGGGATGCCAGCGCTCGGCCTCCTCTGCGCCGGTGGATAGGCCGCCCCTCTCCCCGCCCCTCCTCCCCTGGCGCTCGGCCCAGCCCCTCTCCCTGGCGCCGCCTCTCTCCTGAGAAAGAGATGGAATCAGTGCAGCCACAACAGAGGACCAGGGGAGGCGGCAAGGCGGCGACGCCGGCGATGGAAGGCAGCAAGGCCATGAAGGAAAAATGGAGCGACACGCGAGGTGGCCGGTATGGCAGCTGCAACTCGGGGACTGGCGCCTGCCAGCGTGGCGATGTGGCGGCCGGGCGTGGAGGAGCTGACAACGCAAGGCGGTGTGGTGGAAGAGGAAGGGTTAGGGCAAGCATGAGCATCGGCAAGGTAAGTGGAGCTCACCCGCATGTTGGTTCGAAAGAGAAAGACCGAGGCGGTCCGACGACATCGCCATGATGTGTGGCCGGGTGCTCCGTGGCGGGCATTGGGGAGAGGGGAGCTCCGGTGGATGTGAGGGATAGGTTGGGGAAGGCGAGGCAGCTCCGGTGGGGAGGTGGGTGGAGGCACATCGGGCGAGGAGGGCTGGGCGGCGGGATTGGCAGGATAGGGAGGAGTGGTGCCGGCTTGCTATGTTGAAAAATCCCCAATTAGATTGGAAACACCGAGATGACATGGGGACGAGCTTTGAGGATTAGAAACACCGAGATGACATGGGGACGAGCTTTGTGGGCTTGGCGTTGGGCGAATCTCACGGTGTGGTGGAATGGTGAAGGCATGGCGGAGGAAGAGGGGTGGGGGTGTGGAGCTTGCGGGAGAGGAAAGAAGAAATGAGGAGAAGAAAATAGCCACCTCACACATGCACATGCTGATTTGGATACCACATAAGCGCTGACTTGGACAAAACCGGCCACATCAGCAAAACCACCGCTCTAAACCGCTACGGGGTGTTATTTGACGGTTGACAAGTTCGGGGTTAAATAACGGTTTTGTAGTTCAGGGTAAACCAGACTTTTCGATAGTTAGAGGAGTAAACCGGACTTTTCCTTTTATTATATTTGTCCACAGAGGGACGGATCGACATTAGGAGTTGGAGTTGGGATTAGCTAAAGAGTTTAGCAAGTTCGTGTGTACTTATAGTTTTGTTGTTGGTCCAGTATTGCTGTCTTAGATCGTTTGCTAAATTAATTCAGGTGTGGGATTGGTTCCGGGGGCAGCACCCTCTTCACGTTCTCCATTCTCGCAGGGTTGAGGCAAGTACTCTGATTGATAGAATGACTATGAATGTTTGATAGTGAGTGCTAGTATTTTGATACATATTAGCTATGCATGGTTGATAGTGTGATATGTATGATTAAAGATGGTGAATGCTTGAGATATGTTTAAGTGTTATTCATGTATGATGCTGTTGCTATACATGTTATTGAAAGATAGAGTATTTGTACATGTGCATATTGAGAGCATACTTGAGACTTGGTCACGTGGTGACCAAGTATGTATAATTGAGGTCCCCGTCTAGTAGATGACGGGCTTGTGGTCCCCACACTCATGGAGTGTGGGCATTGATTAGAGATCCCCATCATGAAGATGATGGGCTGTGGTCCCTATACTTGTGGAGTATAGGCTCTTGGTCCCTATGCTAGAGGGCACAGGCAAGGGTATACATCGACGGTTGTATACCTCATTATACATCGATGGTTGTATACCTCGCATTACCGGTAAAATGTGAAAGGAGTAAACAATAAAAAGATGCATTGTACATTTGCATTACATAAAACATGTGAGATATTTTAGAGTAAAGATTTGGTATTGGATGTTGATGCTGTAACTGTGAGTTTAATGTTTTATTATTGGTACTTGCTGAGTCTTTGGGCTCACTCTTGCTTTTGTTGTGCTTTTAGGTACCATTTGCAAGAACGGCATGCATGGAAGGGAGTAGACTTGAGTTGGATTCACACACTACCACTCATCTTTAAAGTTGATTAAATTTTAGTTCGTACCTTAATAAATGAGCAAACTGCTTAAGGATTGATTATGGTTATGCTTCATGCATTGGATTATTTGTAATAATGATGAGTAGCATATTTTGGATATCTTTGAATATGCTTTAGTTGATTAGCATGTTTTGAATGCTTATTGATGATCTTGGATGTTGGAATATTTAGTTATGATATATTTAACTGTTGGAACCTCCGTATAGTTAGCTATACAAAGGAGGTTCTACCGAAATTTGGTAAATTGTCTTAGTTTAGATTTGTTTAATGTTATTTTAGTAGCATTACAAGCTCATGTTGGGCTGGGGTGTTACAGTTGGTATCAGAGCGGGCTTTAGGTCCATGGTGAATAGATTAATTAAAATTTGCTAATGTCTTATCAACTTAAAAATTTGACACACTGGTGCACAGTAGGATGGGAATGGGGAAAGCATTGCATTTACGTTTCCGCTATATCGTATTGATGATTGCTGATATGAATTGAGTATGATTGCTCATTAATTGATTATATGATTATTATGTGTGGGAATAACCCATATTGAGAGGTTGAGGTCGTGGTTGCGGCCCTGGGTTTTACCAGGTTACACCACCGTTCACGGTATGAGAATATGGAAGTGGTTACCTCGGATATCATAGTACATGTGTTGATAGTGAGTATCTTCAGAAGAGTTGTTCCCTTCCTTGAATTTGAATTTGGTCAACTCTTATCCAGTTGTGATTGATGAGTTTCTCTTGGGTTATTAGTTCATTGTGGTTGATAGGTTGTTTTGAAAAAGGTTGGTGTGTTTCCATTTGCTTAATTTGTCCCATAAAGCAATCATTGTTTTCTCAACTGATGAGTTATTCTTGCAGCTGGTGAACTTGGTTGATTGTCAAGTTTGACCTTTATATTGGAGTTTTGTCTTTCTCATTGGAAAACATGACCCATTTATTAAACTTGATGTTTTTGGTTAATGAAAGTTTCCTTTTGCAAGTCCTTTAGTACGTGGAGGCTTTGACTCAATGTATCTCTCTTGGGTATTTTGAGTGTTGAAGATTAATGGTTCCCTTTTATGAAAGAAGATGTTAAACCCTTTAGCGATGTTCTGTCATGGTTAAGTGAGAGGGTATAATCAAAGCAATTAATGGATATGATATGGATTATCAGGTTGGGTTTGCAGTGTGTGCATGATCGATCTTAACTAAGATCCTTGAAAGGAAAGTTGATTAATTTGAAAGTGTCTTGTAGCAGTTCTTGATGAGCTGTGATTATGGGTATGGCTAAACTTAATTGGAATCAATAGAGTTAATAAGAAGTGTGGAGCATTGATGAAATAGTTGATCATTAGAATTGTTTAGTTTGCTAAACTTGTTGAATTATTTGGTCTTAATGGATTAATCTAACTGTGTAGGAAGAGAAATATAAGGATGTGTTCGACTGTTGTCTTAGTAGATAATAATATAGAATTTTCTTTAATTGGCTGTTGATGATCTTATTTTTGCTTGTGGGAATACAAATAGAGAAAGGACCATCAATTCGTCCATGATTGAATAATCATCAATGGTTTATGATAACCTCTAGAATGGAATTAGTGTGTACTAAATTAGTGTGAGCATTCCGAATAGGTGAAGGGTTGAAATTTGAAAGTGATTTATTCACGTGTGTTTCATGAGGATGTTTTGTGGCTGCATGCCCTTGATAAAAGAGGTTTGCTCCGATAGTGCGGTTGGTGTATTAGATATACTCTAGAATAGGTTGACTGCTGCAATCCTTTTGAGATAACAAAAATATTGTGAAATAATCTACTGTGTTTCTTTTGAAAAGGTTTATGATGGGATTTAATAGGTGACCGGTGTTTGTATGATGGTGAAATTGTCGGATAATAGTATGCCTTTGATGAAAGGGTTTTAGTATAACCTTTTAAATTGTGTAGTAGGTTCCCTCTAAAATAGAATGGTTGTTGTAGTAAGGGTGTAAGAATTTAGTACACACTCAATTGAGGATGAGATGATAAAGGGGTATGTAACATTTTGGTAGGCCTTTGGGGACTCTTTAAAGGAAGAGTTGTCGATAACGAACCTTGTTAAGAGTGAATTATTCTTGATGTTAGTAATAAGGTCTACAAGTGATTGTGATGCATTGGAGTGGTAATGATTCTTCTAGAGAGAAAGTAGGTTGATTGCTTTTCGTAATACTGATTAAATGAAATGTTTGGAGTATTGCATTTGTGATCTTTTGGGAGTTCATGATTTATGTAGTAGGTGAAATTAGTTGAGCAATGTGACGTATGGGAAGGTTCTGTTTGGTTCCTAAGTGATTAATGTGATTTGGTTTTAAAAACATTTCTTGTTTGGGTTGGCAAGTAATGTTGTAATCAAAGAAAATTGCTTTCTTTGTTAACGAAAAATGTGTACCATAAGTATTTGAGGTTGGAGTTAAGAATTGTAATCTGCAACTTTTCTGTTGTTATAGCTTAAGAGTTTCTTGGGTTTCCATAGCAATGTTTTATTATGATTTATAGAGGTTTGAAAGTTCCTTCTTGTGGGACATGTGCCCTCATCTGCGGACTCGTATTTTGTTTTTTGAGATCATTAATATTTGACTATTTCTCCTGGTCTCGTGCTCACTCCGAGGCGCAACATTTTTCTTGTGCGTTGAAACTTGTATTTGTTTGTTTCTTCCATTTGAGAAAGGAATTAACCAATTTATGTTGCCAAAGTCTCATAAAGTGTATTATGGCGATTGGTTGGTAGTGGACAAGTATGTGATAGTGGTGAAATTTTGGGAACCAAGCTATTTGAAGAGCAGTAGACAGTGAATTGGTTTTGACCTATAACACCTGGAGAGAGTTCTATTTAAATGGAGTATTTGTTGATGAAATAAAATTAATTAGTGTTACAACTAGTGGAACCTATAGCGAATTATGATCCAATAAGCTTTGTCCATGTTGGGATGTTGGGATTATCAGAAGTATGGACTCTTGATAAATTTATTAGAGTATCGCAATTGGATACTTAGTAAGATTGTGTAGAAGAGTTATGATGGTGAAGTTTAATGAGAGTAGCAGTGTGGAGAAACCTAAGCGTTGTGCTAATTAATGGGATAGCAGGAATTGTTGAGTTATTGTCAAGTATGATTCGGCCTCAGTGAGTAACCCTATCGGAGTTAGACTATCTCTAAGGATAACTTGTCAAGAATTTATTTATTTATTGACGTTGGTGATTGAGTATGTTTGAATCTTGGTCAATCAATTAGGGCATTGCGAACGGGTATATTGTGGTTGTGTAACTGAATTGGATTGGTGTGGATTAGAGGAGGTCTAAGATTGGTGAAATAAATCGTCTTGGGGCGGTTACTTCATTAGTGAGGAATGTTGATATTAATAACTGAGGTTATTGTTGAGCTGTGTGAAATTTTAGTAAACGAATTTGAGTATTTCCTATCAATTATACCAGAAATTCATGGTAGGAGACTTGGAGGTTGAATTTTGGCTTTGCATTTTATGCTAGGACCTTGGAGACCCAATATTATGTGTAGAGGTAGATAAACAGAAGCGAATTTTGAATAGTGCGTTGATCTTTGATAGAATACTTTGGGTAAAGTAAATGAGTATGTGTGCTGAGAATTTGAAGTAGATTATCTTTAACAGAATGAGATGATGTGGTTGTGGGTGAAAAATCTCTTTTGAGGTGTTGGAAACTATTTGTTAAAATAATTCCTTTGGTATAGGAGTGTACTAGAGAATCTTTTTGTGGATTAGTAGAGTCCCTCTAAATAAGTATGGTTGTTCTTTTGGTTTGAGAATCGTTTTGGGATTGTCGGTTAAGAAGAAGGAGTTAGTGTGATAATTCTGGACACCCATGATTTGGGAAAGGGTTTATTTTCTTAAAAGAACATCTGAGAAAAGAATGTTCTCTCGAGTAGAGAAGTGCTATATTGGTTCTTGTTTGAGTTGGATTTTTATGATGGAGATCATGTACAATTTGAGTTGACTTATGTTGACAAGGTGGTTCTGTCCGGTTCAGGAAAATAAATGAAGTGTTTGATTTGAGCATTCGAGTGATTTCTTTTTGGCTTATGTAGAGTTTATTTGCAAACTGCCTAGATGGAATGTGAAAAGGTTTTCATGAGGAATCTTCAATTTTGGATTTGAGTGTTTTGGAGGAAAGTTACAATTGCATTGTGAATCCTTTGTTTTCAGTTGAAACTGATTATTAAAGTTTGATTAAAATAAGTTGTGTTGCACGTCCTTGCTTAACGAAGGTTCTCCTTGTTATGATGAAGAGGTCGACTGAGAGATGGAACAAGAGTTCCATATGTTATGTGTAAGTTATGTGGTTTGGTCCCGAAGAGAAAGATAGCCCAAAGTATACATTGGTTGTTTCTGATAGTTGCGGGGAATTTTGGAAGATGGCGTATCGCTAGGACCGCCTTAGGGTCCATATCACGAGTACGCAATGTCCGGTATGTTCTAGTCTTGAATGAGTACAGGGTGATTCGAGTTTTGAGGTTTCGTTAGAGCTGTTGATCAACGAGTAGGACCTCACGTCCGAGTCTCGTCCGGTACATATGCTGGAGAGGTCGGAACGAGCATTAAGGCATAAGACGTTGGTATCCATCGAGGTGCCATGGTCGCATCAGTATGAACAAGAATGGACATGGGAACTGGAGTCTCGCATGCGCGAACAGCATCCGAGTTTGTTCACAGCGGGTACGTGTTCTACCGTTGTTAAATTCTAATCGCAATTTTCTTTCGCATAGATTCGGGGTCGAATCCTATTAAGGGGGGTAGAATGTAATACTCTGATTTATTCTAAGAAAGAAAGCGTTCAAAAGAGAAATTAGACATAAGAAAAAGTGGGGTTTTGCAGTTCTTCGGTGACTTGGGCCTCGGGCCTTAGCCCAGGAGGCCCATGAGAGGCCGGCCACCAAGAAAAGGAAGGGTGAAACCCTAGCATGTACTGTAGCTACAGTAGCTCTGCCGCTACAGTGTCTTGCTACAGTGCATCTCCTCCTCCGCTACCGGTGAAGAAGATCCTTGTTGCTGCCGACCAAGTGGAGGAAGAAGGAATGTCACCCGGGTGATTGCCCCGCCAAGAAGAAGAAGAAGAGGAAGGGGAGAAGAGAGGGAAAGGGAGAGATCGCGGCCCTGGTACGTGATCTTCAGCGGTCTTCAAGGGTAAGATCCGATCCCCTTCCGATTAGCCGATTATTTGATTATTAAGTTTTATCGGTAATTAGATCTGTTAGAGCACAGAAGGTTGGCCAACGTTTTTGAGTAGTTTAACTATAGAATCCGTTCTGGATGTCTCCTAGATATTTGTAGGCGACATCGATACCTTTCCGTAGAGTACTAGATCACATCATTTGGACGAATGGTTCAAAAGTTATGGATTTTGTAGTGCTGCTATCCTGCAAATCTGTCGGTATCCCGACAGTTTTTAGTAATCTGACCTAAGCGACTAGTTAAAGGAAAAATTAGAGGATCTCACTATAACGAAAGATGTGGATAATTGGCTCATATTTCCATAAAGCGAAAGAACACGAACTTTGGATAATTATACTGAAAGATATGATAGTTTTAATATTACTATCCAGAAACCCGACGAGAATTAGATGTCCTGTTAATTAGCTTGGTAGGAATAGTAGATAGCCGAATCTGGAAGACTCATCAACTAGGTTTAGTTGGATATTTTGATAACCTTTCCAGAAAGTCCAAGAACACCCCATTTGGACCTCTGTACTAAAAGATATGATTTTTTTGATTATGACTGTCCATAGAGGAGACAGATCGACATTTAGGAGTTGGAGTTGGGATTGCGAGTTTAGCGAGTTCGTGTGTACTTATAGTTTTGTTATTGGTCCAGTATTGCTATCTTAGAGCATTTGCTAAATTAATTCAGGCGTGGGATTGGTTCCGGGGGCAGCACCCTCTTCACGTTCTCTATTCTCGCAGGGTTGAGGTAAGTACTCTGATTGATAGAATGACTATGAATGTTTGATAGTGAGTGCTAGTATTTTGATACATATTAGCTATGCATGGTTGATAGTGTGATACGTATGATTAAAGATGGTGAATGCTTGAGATATGTTTAAGTGTTATTCATGTATGATGTTGTTGCTATACAAGTTATTGAAAGATAGAGTATTTGTACATATGCATATTGAGAGCATACTTGAGACTTGGTCACGTGGTGACCAAGTATGTATAATTGAGGTCCCCGTCATGTAGATGACGGGCTTGTGGTCCCCACACTCATGGAGTGTGGGCATTGATTAGAGGTCCCCATCATGAAGATGATGGGCTGTGGTCCCTACTCTTGTGGAGTATAGCCTCTTGGTCCCTGTGCTAGAGGGCACAGGCAAGGGTATACATCGACGGTTGTATACCTCGCATTACCAGTAAAATGTGAAAAGAGTAAAAGATAAAAAGATGCATTGTACATTTGCATTACATAAAACATGTGAGATGTTTTAGAGTAAAGCTTTGGTATTGGATGTTGATGCTATAACTGTGAGTTTAATGTTTTATTATTGGTACTTGCTGAGTCTTTGGGCTCACTCTTGCTTTTGTTGTGCTTTTAGGTACCATTTGCAAGAACGACATACATGGGAGGGAGTAGACTTGAGTTGGATTCACACACTACCACTCATCTTTAAAGTTGATTAAATTTTAGTTCGTACCTTAATAAATGAGCAAACTTCTTAAGGATTGATTATGGTTATGCTTCATGCATTGGATTATTTGTAATAATGATGAGTAGCATATTTTGGATATCTTTGAATATGCTTTAGTTGATTAGCATGTTCTGAATGCTTATTGATGATACTGGATGTTGGAATATTTAGTTATGATATATTTAACTGTTGGAACCTTCGTATATTTAGCTATACAAAGGAGGTTCTGCCGAAATTTGGTAAATTGTCTTAGTTTAGATTTGTTTAATGTTATTTTAGTAGCATTCCAGGCTCATGTTGGGCTGGAGTGTTACAGTGGCGGCTCTAGTGGGAGGAGGCACGAGGAGGGAGGGGAGGTCTTGGGTTTTTGCTGCCCCCCTTTTTCCCACTTGGCCGGCCCCCACATTCTGTGCTGTGAACACTTCGGAGGTCGTAACTTTCTCTCCTGAACTCGGAATGGAGTGATTCGTGTCTTGAAATTTAGCTAACACATAGTACTTCAACTTTCTATTTGTGGAGGTTTTCTGAAAACGCCGTATTCATTACGAAATTTGCCTTGGAAGTTAACTAAGTTGCAGACCTTGGTTCTCCGTGTAGCCTGCCTTGCGGGCCCCATATCTCAAACCTCGGAACTCCAAATTAGGTCAATGAAGACTCTAAATTTGACTATGGAAAGAGACCTACAACTTTGTATTTATGTGTAGGACGGGAAAGGCGACTAGAGGGGGGGTGAATAGACGCTTTCTCTATTTTTCACCTCGATTGAACTCGACACTACTTTCACTCCAATAGCTATGGAAGCTATGAAGATCAAGGTACAAGCACAGCGGAAGACTTGTATTGAATCCAATCGAAACCCCGAAGCAGAACAACCGAAATTACCAAAAACTCAATTCACAATGAGTTGGGCGGTCGAACCGCTCCATGGGCGATCGACCTCGATAATGTGATCGACCTCCGGCTGATGATGAATAGCCCAAACAGACCCAAAACCGAAACTCAAATCGGTCTAACTTTTGATCTACACGGCCAAATCCTCCCAAATTTGAAACAAACCTTCCAAATGATGTCAGGAACCTATTCCAAGCAATGATCGACAAGATCTATGCCAAAGTTCTGACCTTTTTGAGTTTGAGCGAAGGTTGCTCCAAAACCAAGTCAAAATCGAAATATGATCTAATAACTTGCTCGTGGGTGATTGATGATCAAGATGATCCTAGATGTATTCCCATATGTCACAGCAAGCTAGATCTATGCAAGAAACCAAGCAAAAACCCGCGGATCGAAGAAAGCCCCAAAATCACAAAATAGAGAGGAAGAACAAGGATAAACTCATCTTGTTGCAATCTTCCTTGGATTGATTTGAGAAGATGAATGATTACAGCCACTCCATGTAGGAGGACAAAGACTCAATCACAAGAGCCATAATCAATCCACTCTCTAGAACCCTAGCCCTTCTCCACTCTTCTCCTAAGCCCTAGAATACAAAACTAGGGTTTCCCATTAATAAAGGGTCCCGGGGTGCAGCCACCTCCCTCTTCTATTTATAGTGGAGGCTAGACCTTCTAGAAGAATAAGCCATTTTGGGCCCCCGTTAAGCCCACACACAAATAGGTCACACACAAACGTCTTTTAAAGCACTATCTTCATCTCCTTTTGACCTAAACCGCTTCTCCTTATACTGTCTTGCATACGGGTTAACAAAAGGTCACCAAGCGTATTTAGGTAAAATTACAAAATACCCTTCTTGATCTTTTGCAAAGACCAAGTCCCATCTTTGTGAAGCATCTCCCATGCTTCGCCACGTGTAGGTTGATCAACAGCTCTCATCATGTCGGCAAGTCTCTCCCATCTGGATCCCACCGGACCCACCGAGGCACTTGCACCAGACCCATATTTGATCCAATCCGATCGCCCGAATCGCCTGTTCGGTCATCCTTGTCGATTCTGCGCCACGCTTGAGTCCATTGACCTCACCCGGCATCCTCGATCGTTTTGGACCTCAGCTCTCCAAGCTTAGTCCAGATCCTCCTCGCCGTTGACCGTCATCGACCTGCAAGCCACCTACACAGCAAGAGACCAGAAATGCGTTTAGGGAACAAATTCTTCGCAACTTGACCCACGTTAGTCAAAACATGCATCATGCAACACATATGCACTAAAACCCATGAACTTGACCTAACAAGCAATCATCGCCGCCACGAAGACCGTGAACAAGTCAAAAAGGTCGTAGCCACTCTGGCCGGTCTGATCAGCCTTAATCTGTCTCGACCGCCACATGAGCATGGGTCGACCGCAAGACATCTGGGACTTAGCCAAATTTCCTCCCTGGAAATCTGAAACCTACTGGAATTTTCAATCCAATAGAACTTTTGCCTTGAGGCTCCAAAAATTATGAGACCAAGTGTAGTAGGATCTCCTCTCTTGCCTACACACTCTATTTTTGGCCCAGCTCCAAAATCCAAGGTCACTTTATGGCCGACCTGATCGATTTTCCAATGTCGGTCTGACCGCCCCCTTTGCCGGTCAGACTGCCGCTTTGGCCGGTCAGACCACCACTTGCCTGACAGCCCTTTGGACTTTGCCGAAAACACGTGATTCGACAAACCTTCAACACCATTGCCAATTGTATCATCATCCTAAGATCATGGGCATATCCCCATGATATCCACAATCTCCCTCTTGATGAACACATTGGCAATCTCCTCAAAAATGCAAATTGGAGGTTTGAAATTGTAATTACTCCCGTTTTCGCGCAAAGGCACAACTTGGTCCATATGCAAGAGAAAGCAATGGAAAAGACCAAGCTGGCTTCAGAATAGCATATGCAAGTGAGATAAGGCAAAAGAAAGCAAGAAAGCTTCAATTTCCAGAAAGGAGTCAAAATTCTCACTCAAGGTCTGTATGAAAGAACAATTATTCTATTTGACCTTCGATCAATGTGAGGCTCCAAGAATTGCAATTCAAATTCAGAAAAGGCAATAAGACCAAAAGAATGCAATTTAAAAGCCCCCCTCACTATGATCACCATTTTTCATTTTCTTCTCCCCCTACATCCAAAAGGTTCTTTTCAACATTTCTGCTAAATCCTCTCCCCCTTTGACAATGGATTCATCAAGGAATCATGACTTCCTCTCATCCAGAGATGACAAGTGCTGAAATAAGGACGAAGCAAAAGAAAGAGCATGCATGAAATGCAATGGAGTGGCTTTAATTTTTGTGTATTTTTTAATTTTTGTAAAAGAAGCTTTGGAGATTACCCAAAAGAACAGGCTAGCATTTCTATCAAGCCTGACACAGCTAGCAAGATCATGTTAAGACATATATAGCAAAGCTAAGCTAAAAGGCTCAATATACCACTTGTTGTTGGATTAATTTAAGCAACGCTTCAAAAATAGCAAGTTCAACAACAGGTATCCTAAACTAATAATGGCCTTGTCAGAATGTCATTGTGAGATCAAGAAGCTAGCAAAGACCATCTAAGAGACAAAAAGGTCCTGAAGTGAATCATTTTGCTCAAGTTTTCTCAAAACGCCCAAATTTTGCAACAGATTTCATTTGCAATGAATGTTAAAGTTGCTTAAAGGTCTATCTTAGTAAGAAGGTCCTGGACTAGGAGCCATCCACAATCTCTTCCTAAGCTTCAACCAAGGTCTATCTTAGTAAAGGAGATCCTGGACTACGAGCCATCCACAATCCCTTCCTAAGCTTCAACCAGGGCGACACATCCTGAGGTTCATGTGTAACATCCCCATTTTCTGGGCTTTTTGAAAATTTTCAAAACTTTAAAAATGAACCATTTGGTTTTATTAATTTGCCAAAGCTTAACGTGTAATTTAGAATTTCAAAAGCAATTTAATTTGAATTAATTAAAACTTGAACTAATTCAAGTTGGTTTAGTTGAGTTCTGTTGGATTTTAAAGTTGGATTTCCTTTTGCCTTATGTTAAAAATAATTAATTGCGAAAATTAAAAGCAATAATTAAGCTAAAAATATTTTACTAAGTCCTAAATAATTCAAGGATTTCGTGAATTTTCCTAGAATTTTTGAATGACTTAAGCTATTTTCTAAAATGCTTTTGCTTTTACGGTATTTTCTAAAAAGAAAAACTTTAGAAAATTCCCCCCTTGGCTTTGGGCCGAATTCCCCCGGCCCATCCCTGTTCCTCCCTCACGCGGCCCGTTTGCCGGCCCGTTTGTGTGATAGCACCTCCCTCCTTGAGCCCGTCCGAAATCGGACGGCTCATGTCGCTTGCGCCCTTCCTCGCGCCTCTCTCTCGCTGCCGTGTGGGCCCCGCTTGTCAGCCTCCGCCGCCCAGGGTTGTCTCCTACCTCCAGCTGCACCGTGCCCGTGTCAGCCTCGCCGTGGATCCCGCCGCAGCGGCTCCTCTCATTGCTCCCTAGCCCTCTGTCCCTTCTTTCGCCGCTGCTTGCCGCCCTCCACCTTTGTGTGCCCTCTTTTCCCCCCTTCTTGGCGGTCAAGCCAGGCCCCCCGCCGCTCGCCATTAAAGCCGCCACGGCAATAAATTGATTTTCCTTTAGAAAATTAATTCCAGAAATCAGGAAATTCCTTTTTCTTGATTTTATGTGTTTCTCCAACTTCCTTTGGCCGTAACTTCCTCATTCGAACTCCGATTCGAGTGATTCAAATTTCTAAATTCATCTAAATTCCTTGTCTTCCTATTAGTATTTATTTGGTATTTATTTGAATTTTATTTGGAGTTGTTTTATTTATTTAGCTTTGTTACGCGTGTAGATTTGGCGTTTGGACAACCATGAACTTGACGATCGAAGCTCCTCTACTCTTCAACGAAGGCAAGTCATAGATCTTTGATCATGTTGAACCCAACTTTATAAAAGTATATTGTTTAATATAAACATGCATTGCTAATTTTATAATAAACGGTTTCGGGATTAGTTAATTACCTAATTGCCATTATGCCTCCTTGACAACTTGTAATTGACATGTATCCTTGAATGACATAACTCCCTGGACACCTTAGGATGGTTAATTGTTAGTTGGACATTATTAAAATACCAACATGGGTACCGTATTATGCTTAGCCAGTGCTTTAGATATGCGATAGGCTCGTGATCACTTACTCTCATGAATGTTTGAACTTGACTAAAGAAATTATGGAACCGTGGCGGAGCCTATTGATAAAGATGTTGTGCCATGACTAGGGTGGTCATTTGGCGGGTTGAGCGAAAATGATTTATGCTCGGACGAGTAGGTGGTGGTAAAAGGTGGGTCTTGAACGCACACTTGAAATGTGGAAGCGTCTCGTCGAGAAACCAAGGACTTAACCTTGAACCATTGATCTGGGCCTTAATCGTACAACCACATGTCTAAAGCGGGATAGACACTGGCGACTAATTAGTAATATTTTGGTTCGGTTCTGTCAAGGGTTGATAAGCGGCGCAAGAGGGGCCCCAGAATGGCGAAAGCTCAGCGGGCAGATCCGAGTCAAAATAGAGCTTTGTAAAAGCCTTGTCACGTACTCTACACTACTTACCTAAGGTAGTGAGCGGTGGCATAGATATATGCCGAACAAACTAGAGAATTCATGTCTTGTGGTCAAGCTGTACGACCTCTGCAGAGTGTAAAACTATTCGAATAGCCGTGTCCCCGGTTATGGACATGCACAGTGATTTCACGCAAGGTAGAGCTTTTGTCGAAAATGTTGGAATGGGTTGATCGAATCTTGTAGATGGTTGATGGTTGGGAAGTGAGCAGGTGTTCACTAGTTGTTTCAAAGAAAATTGATTACTTATGTATTAGTCTTTTAAAGCGTGCTTTGCAATCTACTTCTTGTATTCTTGTCAATATTGCTTTCTGCAAAATAGCCATAAAGCTATCCTTGTCAAACCTTGCATGAATATTACTTGCATACTTTTCTCTGCGACTTGCTGAGTACATTGAAAGTACTCACGGCTTTGTGCCCCCAGTTGTCGATCGTAGAAGAAGAACACGGAAGCAACGAGTTCTCTGAGGAAGACTTCTTTGAAGACTATCTTGAATTAGGTCGCGTCCTTCACTTGATTACCGGTGGGCATATTGGGTGACCTCCACCAGATGTTTTGTTTCCGCTGCAAGCTCTTTTGTTGCTTAGCCATGTGTGGCAAACGTTGTAAGACTTGACCATAAGGTCTCTTTTGTAATAATATTAATTTGTGCGATCATCTATTGTTTGGTTGTGTGGTTATGATTACACCAATGTTGCAACTGTCTTGAGCTAGCTCTTGATCATGGGACTAGTTCGAGAATACGGAGGGTCACAGGGTTGCATACCGGGGTCCCTACATCATATTCATGTCATTTGACAAGCAGTCTCCATAAGATCGTCTAGATCATCAAACTATCTCCTAGTTCATGTCTATGACATGCAGTCTCGTAAGAGTAGTTTGGCATAATTTAAGCATAAGACAATCTTGAAATTGATTTTTCATTTTTCATCTTGCATAGGAGCAGTTTTAGATTTTCAGAAGCACAAGAAGCTTAAGTAATGATCAATTTTAGATTCAAGAGCTACCAAAACAATTTTGACAGGGCCAATGTCACAAAAGGATCACTAATTGTGCAACTAGCTAAAAGATCCATAAATTGCAATTTTTAGTTCAAGTTATTTTAAAATTCTAGCTCATATAGCAAAGACTTAGCTACACATGTGAAAGCATGATAATTCTAGCAAGTCAAAGAACTAGACATAGCATTGAGCAAGAATTGAAATACTAAAGCTCCAAAGGGTAATAAGCAAAGCTTCATCAATTAAAAGACAAGCAGTAAAGCTTATATTACAATGCATCTTTTTGGATTTTCATATGAATGCAATATGATACAATGAGATGCACAAAAGACTAAAAAGCCTAAAAAGATCAAACTGGACCAAAGAAAATACCACTTGAAGAACGTATCAAAAAAGATCCACAAAAGTTCACATGAACAAGGAAAGTTTAGAAAAGAACCAACTCCCCCTCAAACCAACCCATAGGGATAAAATATCCCTAACTCACTTCTCAAGGTGGCAAACCTTGTTGAGTCTAAAACCTTTGAGAGAAGATCTGCCAAATGAGCCTTGAACTTCACAAAACTAGCACAAAGACTTCAAACTCCACAAGATCTCTAGGGAAACCAACTCGAAAAGCTAGGGAGCGAAACACCAACACTAAAAAGCTTGCAGGCAGCTCAAAACCCGCTAAGAACTAGTGACTGGGAGACAAGCTCGACCTAGGCTGTGAGAAGAGTGCATCCTAGAAAACCATGGGATAAGAAGAGTGTCTAGAAAGGACACGTGCTAGATAGAGCCTCCTATCTACCCTGAACACAACAAGCTCAACACCTGACACAAACCAGATGCTATGCAAAGTAGACTAGGGATACCATACACAAATGTAAGGTACAAAAGCTCGAACCTGAGTCGCACTGCTTGGCAGTGAGATGTAGTCATGATGGATGAAGATCCATTCCTTGTATTTCCTGGTTTGACACTCCAAAAGTAGTTGCGCGCACCCATCATCCTCATCTCAAATTCCTTTGTCTCCAAGAGGTGATAGCCAACTTCGAATTCACATATGAAGAAGAACCAACAGCTGGAGTCATGCTCCACATGTTCTTCTCTCAACTGAAAAGACTACACCAAAGAGACAGAAGAAGTCTATGCCCTGGTACTGGGTTAGTGAGACATTATCTAGGGAAACAGTACCAAGACACATGACTAGCAAGGATAGCAATAGATGATCCAAGGCTCATAAAAGCATATAATCAACAATTCAGAACATGAGCATGGAGATAAACATATACACAACACATGCTATCCAAGATAAGATAAATCTCAAAATAATCTTAATTCACAATAAGGCATAGGAGCAATCAAGCAAGCACATAGCATATCACATAACATACATCCAGTCAAAGATAAAACATGCTAGTGAAGCTATGGCAAAGCTCATGTATCCATACTTAACAATAAGGCAAAATAACCATGTAAGCATAAAGCATGTTATAGAACAATTCATGAATAATGTATGCTAACATGGATATCAAGTAAGCATGTGGATACATAAAGCAAAAGTCAACAAGAGCAAGATAAATCATGTACAGAATAGCACAAGCTCATGATGATAAAATCAAGCTCACATAACCATGGAAATAATGAACAACAATATAATACATGGATACATAAGCAAGAATCAACAGGAGCAAGATAATAAAGGAACAAGATAGCACAAGCTCATGATGACAAAACCAAGCTCATATAACCATGGAAGTAATGAACAACAATCTAATACATAGATACATAAGCAAGGTACTAGCAAAGGCATGATGAAAAATATCATAAGAGTGATACATGCCAATATGATACAAGTGAGCACAAAGACGAGCACAACATGCCAATAAAGAATAATCATGAAAGTAAATGCATGAAGGTATAAGATAGCTCACAAAACATGTGAAGATGCTGATCATTAAAGCACATGCCTCTTGCAAGCCATCAAGGGGGTGGAGAACCATCAAGTGTCCCGATCACATGATGAATCAAAAGACCAGAACCTATTAAATCCATGTTCTCCAACCCGCGTTCTCGGTACCTACACATGAGAAGGGCAAGGTGTCCAAGTCTTGGATCCTGAAGGGTTAGAGAGCAAATACTTGGGAACCCAAACCTTGGACACACCACCACTAGAAGCAGTCGAACCATTATGAGAGTTAGCATGATGCAAATGATGGTTCATGCAAGAAGATCCAACATCATCCTTGAAGGCACGCCGCAAGTGGACAACTCGATGAAGAAAACGAGGTCCATCTCTAGAAAAGCAGCGATGACCTTGCTTGAAAGCACCATGATGATAACCAATAAAAGCACCAAAGGAACTCACACATCCTCGCCGTGGGTGTGTACCTCGATGAACAAAACGAGGTCCACCACTTGAGAAACGGCAGAAATCCTGTCTCGAGGCAGCTCGTGGGCCAAAACCAAAACTATAGAAACTAAGTCCACGATGCTGTCTAACACCACTAGAAAAGGTGTCAAAGAAGCTATCAACAGAACGAGTCTTCGTGCTAGGCTCTTTAGTGTGCATGTCATGAGAAACACTATGCCCACTAGGAGACTTAGAAGCATGAGCTCGATGCATCTGTTTTGCACACCGAAAACAAAAATCCACATGATGTCTATCCTTCCCACAAAATGAGCAATGGTGTAAAGATCTACTAGGAGACACGGTCCGAGAGGACGAAGCACCATTGTCGCTCAAAGAAGAAGTCCCTTGGGACAGTAAGGGAAGAACCAACATCATAACTTCGCCTCGATGTCGGCACTAGGATCACACATGCCATGAGAAGAGAAATGTGTGTCCCTAAAAGCTCGACGACACATTCGGCCTTATTGTTTGACACGGCGGAAGCAAAACTCAAAATGTGTCCATCTTTCTTACAAAAGGTGCAATGGTACTTCTCTTTTGAAGATGTAGTACCATTTGAGGAAGAAGCACCCTTGTCTTTTGAAATCCCTTGGACAACACAAGAAGTGTCAGAAAGAGTCACACTTGCCAAAGAAGAGCTATCCAAAGCGATGGCACAAAAACCAACATCAAATGACTCACATTTAGCACGAAAAGACTCCAACTTCGAATGCAAAGAGGTAAGAGAAATCTTGAAAACATCAATGTCGGAGTGAAGGCAAATACAAGAGTCACATAACTTGGCGCTCATATCATCACGTAATTTCTTCAAAGACTCAACCTCACTCTTCAAGGCAATGCAATATGTGCAAGAAATTAATGATGCTTTTGTATTAAGCATGCAATTTAAAGCATCAATTTTATTTTCTAAATAAGCACAATTCTGGCAAGAGACTAAACCATCCTTAAGCAATTTCTCATATTCTAAGCACATACTACAAGGCCTAGTTTCAATTTCAATAATTTCAGCCCTAGCATTTTCTAATTTCTCAAGGTGAAAGGAATTAGTCAAGTTAAGCTTCTCAAAATCAGCAAGCATATGCCTACACAAGAATCACAATCATTTCTAGCCATAGATCTAAGATTGCCTATTTCTAACTTAGCATTATCAAGTTCATGATGTAAGGTAACACAAGAATCACATGGCATAGAAGCATTTGATTTCAATAATTCATTTTCAGATTTTAGGCATGTAAGAGAATTATTCAAGTTCTCCATGTCTACAAGCAATGAATCAAAAGCACACATGGAGGTTTTCAATTCGGAGAGCTCATGAGACAAATCACCCTTCTCTTTTTCTAGCAATTTTACTTTCTTCCTAAGAGCAATCAGTTTAAGATCATATGAAAACAAGACATTTATAAGTCTTTCTTTGCTCACCTTTCTTAGCTCGAGTAGGGGATCGTCCTCGGAAGAGCCATCATCAAAAAGCTCTCCATCATGTTCATCCTCAATCGCTACTGTGCATATGCCACCGGGCTCCTTCTCCTCGGGCTCCAAGCGTACCTTATCTCTGAAACTAGGACAATCAAAACAAAAGAGATCGCCACAAATATTGCAGGAGAATTCCTCCTTAATAGACATTATAAATATCGCACGTTCAAACATCTTGTTACGACAGACATCACTGGCAAAAGAACCATGACAAGATGGAAAGAAGCGCTCATAAGTCCTCATATTTGTCGCCATGCTCAAAGATCGGTGAAGATCACAAAAGAGCAAACTTGGCTCTGATACCAATTGTAGGACTAAAAAGGCGACTAGAGAGGGGTGAATAGACGCTTTCTCTATTTTTCACCTCGATTGAACTCGACACTACTTTCACTCCAATAGCTATGGAAGCTATGAAGATCAAGGTACAAGCATAGCGGAAGACTTGTTTTGAATCCAATCGAAACCCCGAAGCTGAACAACCAAAATTACCAAAAACTTAATTCACAATGAGTTGGGCGGTCAGACCTCTCAACCTAGCGGTCTGACCGCTACATGGGGCGATCTGACCTCTGATATTGGTGGTCTGACCTCCAGCCTGACGTTGAACGGCCCAAACAGCCCGAAAACCGAAACTCAAATCGGTCTAACTTTTGGTCTACACGGCCAAATCCTCCCAAATTTGAAACAAACCTTCCTAATGATGTCAGGAACCTATTCCAGGCAACGATCGACAAGATCTATGCCAAAGTTCTGACCTTTCTGAGTTTGAGCGAAGGTTGCTCCAAAACCGAGTCAAAATCAAAATATGATCTAACGACTTACTCGTGGGTGATTGATGATCAAGATGATCCTAGATGTATTCCCACATGTCACAGCAAGCTAGATCTACGCAAGAAACCAAGCAAAAACCCGCGGATCGAAGAAAGCCCCAAAATTACAAAATAGAGAGGAAGAACAAGGATAAACTCATCTTGTTGCAATCTTCCTTGGATTGATTTGAGAAGATGAATGATTACAGCCACTCCATGTAGGAGGACAAAGACTCAATCACAAGAGCCACAATCAATCCACTCTCTCTAGAACCCTAGCCCTTCTCCACTCTTCTCCCTAAGCCCTAGAACACAAAACTAGGGTTTCCCATTAGCCAAAGGGTCCCAGGGGGTGCAGCCACCTCCCTCTTCTATTTATAGTGAAGGCTAGACCTTCTAGAAGAATAAGCCATTTTGGGCCCTCGTTAAACCCACACACAAACGGGTCACACACGCACGTATTTTAAAGCGTCGTCTTCATCTCCTTTTGACCTAAACCGCTTCTCCTTGCGCCGTCTTGCGCCGTGGGTTGGCAAAAGGTCACCAAGGCGGTATTTAGGTAAAATTACCAAAATACCCCTTCTCGATCTTTCTGCAAAGACCGAGTCCCATCTTTGTGAAGCACCTCCCATACTTCGCCACGTGTAGGTTGATCAACGGCTCTCATCATGTCAGTAAGTCTATCCCATCCGGATCCCACCGGAACCACCGAGGCACTTGCACCGACCCCCGTGCCGCTTGATCCAACCAGTCCCACCGAACTTCCCGTTCGGTCATCCTTGTCCATTCTGCGCCACGCTTGAGTCCATTGACCTCACCCGGCATCCTCGATCGTTCTGGACCTCAACTCTCCAAGCTTAGTCCCGATCCTCCTCGCCGTTGACCGTCATCGACCTGTAAGCCACCTGCACAGCAACAGACCAAGAAATCGTTTTCCGGAACAAATTCTTCACAACTTGACCCACGTTAGTCAAAACATGCATCATGCAACACATATGCACTAAAACCCATGAACTTGACCTAACAAGCAATCATCGCCGCCACGAAGACCGACGAAAAAGTCAAAAATGGTCTGACCGCCACTCTGGCCGGTCTGACCATCCCCTGGCCGGTCTGACCACCACATGAACGCCGGTCTGACCGCACATCTGGGACTTAGCCAAATTTCCTCCCTGGAAATCGGAAACCTACCGGAATTTTCAATCCAATAGAACTTTTGCCTGGAGGCTCCAAAAATTATGAGACCAAGTGTAGTAGGATCTCCTCTCCTGCCTACACCCTCTATTTTTGGCCCAGCTCCAAAATCCAAGGTCACTTTATGGCCGGTCTAACCGATTTTCCAAAGTCGGTCTGACCGCCCCCTTTGCCAGTTAGACCGCCGCTTTGGCCGGCCAGACCGCCACTTACCTGACAGCCCTTTGGACTTTGCCGAAAACACGTGATTCGACAAACCTTCAACGCCATTGCCAATTGTATCATCATCCTAAGATCGTGGCCATATCCCCATGATATCCACATTATGAGGTTTTCCATTCGAAGCCGTTCCAGTCACGAAAATCACGTTGCAAGATGATTATCGATTCTGTCCTCTTTCTGTGCGAGGCAAATAAGGAATCTCTCAATCTCCTTATATTTGTTGTAAACAAACTGGATATTACATCACACACTTTCATTTACTACACCCAAAGGATACTATCAATAATCATCCCACTATTCGGAATCCACTTTTATTCTACTACTTTTACACATAATCATTGGCATCCAAGATTCTGGCATAAAGATGCAAAACCCAAATTCAACCTCCAAGACTCCTACAACAAACTTCTCGTATAAAAGATTGAGAAATCATCAGATTCA
Organism: Phyllostachys edulis; assembly: GCA_036346405.1. Classification (NCBI taxonomy): domain Eukaryota; kingdom Viridiplantae; phylum Streptophyta; class Magnoliopsida; order Poales; family Poaceae; genus Phyllostachys; species Phyllostachys edulis. Next base: position 128,890 of record JAYEVD010000279.1, on the reverse strand, counting down.
TTCTCTAAAATTCTCACACTCCAAACATACTCAATCTTTATCATGAACATGTAAATATTTTCTTGACCAAATTATATTTAGAAGAATTCTATCTCCCAGAAGGTTACTCACTAAAGCCAGGGCGTACCTGCCGACATCTCAACACTCACTACCAGCCCATTAATTGACATTACGATTAGATTACTCCGCTAATCCCACTCTCATTAAATTACACCGTCATATTTCGCCAACACAACCTGGCAAATTTCCCAAACGCGGTACTCTGATAATCGATCAAAATTCCTATACTTTCGATGATTCCAACATTCCAACATGAACTAAGGTTCTTGGATTATAATTCGCTATGGGTTCCACTAGTTGTAACACTAATCAGTTTTATTTCAACGACAATCATTCCATTTAAATCAAATTCTCTCCAAGAGTTATAGGTCAAAACCAATTCACTTTCTACTCCTCTTCAAATAGCTTGGTCCCCAAAATTCTCATCGCTTTCATTTACTTGACCTCCACCAACGGATTGCCACATTACACTTAATAAGACCGTGCAACCCAAGTCAGTTAATCATTTCTCAATAGGGAAAAAACAAACAAATACAAGTTTCAACACACAAGGAAACGTTACTCCTCGCAGCGAGCACGAGACCAAGAGAAATAGTCAAATAGCATTGATCTCAGAAAACAAAAGACGAGACCACAGTTGAGGGCACATCTAACACCCTAGCTATGCGGAAGCCAAGATATTAACTAAAGTCTAACGCAAAGCAATAATACGATATAAATTCAACAATCTTTCAGCTAATAACAGGTAAAGATCAACAGACAATAGAATGATTATAAGAATTGAATTAAATTTCAGCAACATATCAAGCTTCTAAATATCCCATCATATTGAACCATTCAAGATAAAACTATCAAGAGTCTATACGAAGAGCATTAAGCATTTACTAGTTTAACCAAATCATAATGAGTGATAACCTCAACCATCAAAACTCCACTTGTTACAATCCAAAATTATCAAATGAAAGGTAATTTCAAGTCCATTAACTAAAGGTGAAGAATGTGAAGTGAATGAAGTGATCCATATGACTAATCCCTCCCAAGCATGCCGTCTTCAATGTTTACCTAAAACAAATAAACACTGGCAAGAATGAGTCCACGACTCAGCAAGTACAACAGAATATTATGAACAATATTGAATAAGAACATAACAATCACAATATAGAATTCGAAAGTAGAATGGCAGAAATCTTATGCAGGAATGAAATGCATGCTCTTCTCTTCTACTTATACCGGTATAGCCAGTGAACACCCGTCGGTGTTCACTCATGCCCGCATTATCCAAAATGCAGGGATCCAAGTCTCGTTTGAAGAAAACATTCAAAACAAGGATCCAAATTGCCCATGTTGGAATGATGGGTCTTACTTGCCCATATTGGAATGATGGGACTTTTACTTCCCACTCCCGTGGGTGAATCATGAATGAATGAATGAATGAATAAAAATATGAATATGAAAGACACAATCTCAAGAAGCATGGATTAACATACGTGGAACGAAGTAGAAATCATTGAAACTACTCATAGACCATAGAACTTAATCATGGCATGAACATCAAGCATTACGAACAAACAACAATCAATACATTCCACAATGTACTTGCCTCAACCGCAAGACGGAAGACGATGCCAGGGGAGCTCTAACCCCGGTTTTCACCACTACCTGACATCCGAAAAGTATACTAAGAGTACTGTTCAAAAGTGCTCAGCATAACATTGGAACAAAATGGAATCTATCGCTCCTAATCGCAAACCGAAATTTAATCAATACAATCCCAAATCCCAATCTGCCCAAATCGGCAGCTATTAAAGGAAAATCCATAACTTTTGAGTCAAAACTCCAAAAGTCATGAATCCAACTTTCCTGGAATCTACACAGGCACAGCTACAACTTCTCAGCTGATCGAAAGATCAGATTATCCCATCTAAGCCTTTGTTTTAAATCCCGAAGACCGTTCCATCATCTTCAGTACTACTGACTTGTGAATTTCATAACTATTATTTGGTACACCCAAATCCATTGTTCTAAGAGTCCATGGAAACTACAAAAACTAAATTTCTTAATAAATTTACTACAATTATTCCCCTATGCAACAAAGGTTGCAAACAGCCAAGCAATTCTGTTCTGTCCACAACAGAAGGATAGATTTCAGCATTAACTTCTAAGATACATATCTTTTGTTCTAGACATCCCAAAATTATTATTTAATACTTTTTGGAAATCTTAAGAAATTCCCTACTACAATCATGTTGGGTGAATTCCCTGAATCATCCATTAACACATTCTTATTTAATAAACAAGACGACGGCTAATATTCGTCAGACTTTCTAGACAGCAGTAATGAAATCAACGTAACTTCTGGACCACAACTCCAAATTGGGTGATCTTTGAACCTATGGAAAGCTGAAAACAAACCCCACAAATATCTAGGAGGAGCTATCCTCAGATTCGGAATTTAACTACACGGAAAATGACGAGCAAGTATTGGACAGATTACTGAAATTAATCGCAGTAGAACAACGATTCCCTAATCATGGAAATTTACAAATCTAATTTGATCCAACCAGTGAGGAATCGTTCGTTACCCTTCAAGACACCAATGGAACCTGCTGGAGATCCCTTATGAAGAACTCCCTCTCCCTGCTCCCTTCCTTTCACCTTTGGCGAGAAATCCCACGGCTTCTCCCTTCTTCCGCAACTTTGACCGGCAGTGAGGAGGCAGCAACAAGGGAGGGGAAGGCACTGGAGGTGCTGGATTGGAGGGGTGACAGCCTGGAGGGGAACTTGGAGGGGCGGCACAAGGGGGAGGAGAGGAGAGGTGGCCGACCAAGGGGGATTAGGGGAGTGGCAGCTAAGGTTAAAGGGGTGGGGCGCCCCCCCCCCTCTCTTGGGCCCCTTAAGGCCAGCTCACAAGGCCTACAAAGCCTTGGGCCGGAAGCCCAAGGTTCAATTCCCTCTCAAAATTTTGAATTTTTAGCTTAAATCCCTCTCTAAACTATACTGCATACGAAATTGAATAATCGGGATGTTACAGCACATGTCCCACAAGAAGAGAATTTAAAACCTCAATAAACCATAATAAAACATTGCTATTGAAACTCAAGAAACTCTTAAACGACATCGGTAGAAAAGTTGTAGACTACCACTCTTAACTCCAACCTCAATTACTTATGGTACACCTTTTCCTTTAACAAAGAAAATAATTTTCTTTGATTACAATATTACTTGCCAACCCAAAGAAGAAGTGCCTTTAAAACAAATAACACTAATCACTTAAGAACCCAGTAGAACATTCCCACGCAACGCTTTGCTCAACAATTCCAGCTACCACCTTAACCATGAACTACCAAAAGTTCGCAAATGCACAACTCCAACATTTTCATTTAACCGATATTACGAGAGGCGGTCAGATTACTTTCTTTCTAAAAGAATCATCACCACCCACACAAATCACAATCCCTTGCAGACAATCTTACTAACATACACACTCTTAGCATGAATCGCCATTGTCTACTCTTCCATTATAAAGCCCCCAAAGGCTCACCAAATTGTTATATACCACTTTATCATCTCATCCTCAATTGAAAGTTTACCAAAATCTTACAACATCACTACAACAACCACTTTATTTTAGAGGAATCTACTACACAATTTAAAAGGTTATACCAAAACCCTTTCATCAAAGGCATTCTATTACCTGACAATTTCACCATCATGCAAACACAGATCACCTATTAAATCCCAACATTAGCCTTTCCAAAAGAAACACCATAGATTATTTCGTAATATTTTTGTTATCTCAATAAGATTGCAGTAGTCAACTTGTTCTAGAGAATATCTAATGCACAAACCACACTATCGAAGCAAACCTCTTTTAACAAGGGCATGCAACCACAAGTCATCCTCATGAAACACACATGAATAAATCACTTTTAAATTTCAACCCTTCACCTATTATCAATGCTCACACTAATTTAGTACACAAATTCCAATCTAAAGGTTATCATAAACCATTGACGATTATTCAATCATGGACGAATTGATGGTTCTTTCTCTATTTGCATTCCCACGAGCATAGATAAGATCATCAAATAGACAATTAAAGAAATTTTCCAGATTATTATCTACTAAGACAACAGTCGAACACATCGTTATCTTTCCCTTCCTATGCAGTTAGATTAATCCATTGAGACCAAATAATCCAACAAGTGTAGCAAACTAAACAATGTTAATGACCAAACCAGCTCATCAATGTTCCATACTTCTTAATAACTCTTTTGACTCTAATTAGGTATGGGCATACCCTTAATCACTACTCAACTACAGTTCATCAAGAACTAGTAGAAGACAACATCAACTTAATCAATTTCACTCCCTAGGTTACTAATTAAGATTAACTATGCACCACACCATTGACTCAACTTGATATCCATACTATATCAATTTATTTGATTACAATATCTGACTTAACCATAACAAGACATCACAAAAAGATTTTAACACTTTCCATCAGAAAAGAGATGTATTAACTTCAACACTCGAAATAATCCAAAAGAAATACATAGAGCCCAAAGCTTCCACATGTTAACGAACTTGCAACAGAAAGCTCTGATTATCCAAAATATCAAATGAATAAATGATTCATGTTTTCCAATAAGAAAGATGGAACAACCATGGAAATATCAATCTCGCCAATTAACAACGATCACAAGCAGCAAAAACAACACAAAAGTCGGAAAAACAATAATTGTTTCAGAGAATAATTAGAGACTTATTGAAACCCATCAACTGCAAAGAAACACTAACCCAAGAGAAATTCATCAACCACAATTGGACAAGAATTGGTCAGATTCAACCACAAGAAAGAGAACAACTTTTCTAAAGAAACTCACTCTCAACACCTATGACTATGGTAATCAGGGTAACGACTTCTCTATTCCCATACCACGATCGGGGGTGTAACCTGGCAAAGTCCATGGCCACAACCACGACCTCAACAACCCAACAACAACTATCATCATACATAACCAATTTAATCAATCATGAGTATATAAGATCATCACTTAACAACCATAGAATAAATTCATAGGTATAGAAGATCATATCATTTCATAGATTAACAATGTAACATAACGGAAATGGAAATGCATTGTTTGACCCATCCCCTCCTACTGTGCACCAGTGTGTCAAGTTTTAAGTTAATTAGCCATTAATAAATTTTAGCAAATTAAGTTTTTCCTAAGTTGTTAACCCAATCACCACGGATCTAAAGCCCGCACTGATACCAACTGTAACACTGTGGCTAAGCGGAAGCCAAGATGTAACCTAGACTAACACACCAAATTCAAAACTATAGGCTCTTTAATCAAATTAGTAATGAATGAAAGCTAGACAACGACTAAATAGTTCTAGTAATAATGTTACAAAAAGACTTCATCAAGGAAATAGAATCAAAACCACAGTTATTACATCTCAAGCAGATTCATAAGCATCATGAATGACATCCAACTAGATATAGATAACAGCTAATATTTGAAACTCTGAAGGAAACCTTTTCAAGTATCAAAAGACCAATTATTACATTAATTATTTCTAAAACCAAAGAAGGTAATGGAACTATTATTCTGGTAGTGGAGTGTACAACAGTGTATATGTAACCGTGAGCTACTTTTCCCAATTAATGTCATCCCCGATGGTCACCTAAACAATAAAAGCAAAAGTGAGTCCAGGACTCAGCAAATATAATTAAATAACATAAGAAAACAACGAATCAAAGATAGATCATTCTCAATGTTTTGAATATAGGAAAACTATGCAATGGATGCAAGTATGAAAATGCATTCACTTCTCTTCTACATATATCGGTATAGCCAGTGAACACCCGTCGGTGTTCACTCAGGTCCAGATACCAAAATCTGTGGGATCCAAGGCCCGCATGAAGAATCTTTCAAACGGGGACCCAATTGCCCATATTGGAATGATGTGACTTATTTTTCCCATATTGGAATGATGGGACTTTCATTCACTACTAGGGAACACCTCATCACAGACGGTTCGTAACCGTCATCACGCATGATTTCAACCATCTATATTTGTTCGTCTATGATATGAGTAATTATCACGACGGTTCAAAACAAATCAGTGATACGCGCACTATCCTGAGCGGTTTTTGTTAAAACCGTGCAGCGAATAATATCATCTGAGCGGTTTTCATTAAAACCGTCTGTGATAGGTACAATATCACGAGAGCGGCTCGTTTAAGAACCGTCTATGATACGTAGAAATATCACGCAGGCGGTTTGTAAATTGAACCGCCTGCGTGATATTTCTACGTATCACAGATGGTTCTTAAACAGAACCGTCTGTGATATTGTATGTATCACAGACGGTGTTTAATGAAAACTGTCTGTGATACTAGCCTTCACAGACGGTTTCAACAAAAAACTGTTTGTGATAGTTCATTATCCTAACTACATGTTTGCTGTTTTTTGGCTAGCCTCAGGAATTGCTAGCCATGCCCTCTCAAAACAAGCATGCACAAAAACAGATACATCACAGATAATCAATTGTTGACAAACTCAAAATGATCATTACTCAAAATAAATTACAAAAGATCGCATTTGTTCAAGTATTGTCGCTATAGTTACAATTGGATTACAATTGAGTCAATTGTTTGTAGGTGGTTGAGAGGTGTCGGCGGGGTGATGCTCTGGGTTGGCGATGGAGTGAAACTCTCCTTCTGCGTTAACGATATCTGACTTGATAAAGCCGTAGAGCTTCCCTCGAATGTCGCTGATCTCATCCGCAACGAGTCCACCTAAATCTATGATCAAGTCCTGTCGCTAGCAAGAAGAGTAAAGTGGTAAGCATATATATTTAAATTTATAATTAGTAAATAATTATTTTGAGATTGACAAATCTCAAGATCCTTCTTCCTAGCACTAATGATTAGCTGCATATGATAGCAAACGTAGATTGCACATAGCTCATCATTTTTTCTTTGGCAACAAAAAAAATAGAATTACATATATAGGTATAGTCGATTCGAGACGCGTTATTATGAAGTATGATATAGGATTATTGTGTTGTAGCCTGCACTGAAATTGCATCCTGTGTGTTAGTCCGTGGCTCGATCCATTGTATAATCCTTTGTTGGCAACATAGGCGATGAACGACCTACATGATTCCAAAAAGTTATCCTCAGCCATTTCAAACGAATGAAGACTACAATAGAGTTATGTATGGAGGAAATGAGCATACCTCTCGAGTATTCCTTTCAGAATGCTGAAGTCGTGGTTGTTGCGGATTAGGGAATCAAGGTATATCACATGGTTCCTCTTGGTATAATGACTAAAAGGATCCAAAGGTACCTACTCATGTATGTCGCTATAGTCATTAAACCTAAGTTTGTCTCATGATAAAGTACAAAAGAAATTTGTATAGCAAGTAGTGACACTTACCCTTGGTTGTAGGGCACCACTATGTACTTTTTTTACGTTGAGCAAGCAATGCCTTCGTTATGTATTTCTCGACGAAGGGCGAGTAGTCTCGCTTGGATGGTTTGCATAGATACCATGTGTGGGTCGAGAAACCCACGGTTCTCACCGTGCCTCGGGCATTTTCATCATGTATCTATACATAAGCAATGAGTTGTGATATTTATCGGTATTACGTGAATGTAGAACTTGATTGTACGTGCTTACAGTGTCCAACATCGTAGAAGCGAGGCGTCGAGGCCAACGAGGTTGAATAGGTCATATAAGTCGTTGAAGCCCATGACGAAGTGGTTCGTCCCGTTGAAGAAATGCTCATTGTTGTATCTGACGGTGATTCCAGTATCGCACCCCTTCTTTTCGGTCTTCTGCATGTACCAGGCATGCAAAGCCTGACAAGCATATCCAGCGTGCATTAATACTGTGTCGGAGCACAACGGTTTTCCGATGATGTAGTTCCCGGACTTCCTGAACTTGGGAGGCGCCTTAATGTTCGTCGATTTCGATTTGGCCTTAACGATTGGCAGCGTCTTCCTGTGAGACGACTCGAGAACCGATACGGTGACACGCTTTTCTTGTTCCTTCGGCGTCTTCTCCACGGGAACCGATGAGGTGGCCTTCTGAGGCGAAATATGAGGTGGCGTCATCGAGGGTCCCGTTGGAGAGGAATGGTCGTGTCGAGATTGTAGCACTGCTAGGTCCAGGGCGATGTCCTTCTTAGGCCACTAGATAAAAGTGTGCACGGCATCCCCTAGTGTTCTGATCTCTTCGTTCGGGCGAATCTCCAGTGGGACGGCCATGAAATGGTCATGTACCATGTCCACCTCCACTGGTGTAACCTCGCGCCACCGGGCACCATGTTTGCTTGCCCTTCTGGTATGGATACACCATCGCCCACCCAGCCTCAATAGAAATGGACCCAACTATCCTCACTTGGAGCTTGCAGGGAATCGGCCCCTACAAAACGATACGCAATTAGCTAAGGCGTCCTATAGATCTATCTTTGGTGCATTCCATAGATGTACATTACCTTGATGTCGTCTATCGGTAATTGTACGTCGTCATGTTCAGAATTATGTGTGGATGCGACGCTACTCCGATGTCGAGTAGGACTGGCTCCCAAATTAACAGGGGCGGCTTGCGACTGGCTTAGGAGTTGATTTATTTGATCCTGCAATGATGCTAGCTTTCCTTCAAATTTTTCAGTAATCATCTGTACCAACCGGTCCTCGTGCTCGGCCTTGGATCTCTTCCTACTCCTATACTTGCAGTAGTCGTCTGCGAATCCATGACTCCAAGGAACGTTAACCCCAAGGCCTCGCGTGCGACCCGAGTGCTCCTTGTTTCCCAGGGCCGTAGATAGTATATCCTTTTCCTATGCTCGCTTGGAAGGAGCCTTGGGAAGCTTGGACAATTCATCTTTGCAAGAGGTCATCATGTTATTATAGACACTATGAAGTTATGGACTTATTAACAACTAGGTAGTTCGACATATTTACCACACGTTGGGGACACTTCTGGTCCGCGAGTTTGTGAAAGTGATGCTGCCCAAGACGGCAGACTTTTGCCTCGCTTTTAACCAGTCGTGAACACGGGTGTGTGATGTCGAAATGGCCGATTCGTCCGCCGCCCATTCCTTGTATTTACCCGCGTACCCAGCGATGCCGAGTCTGTGCGGGTGAGTGTTTCGTGTCTGGAGAGCTTTGTGCGCCACACTTTGCTCCTTAAATTCGGCCGTCATCTTCATAGCCACAAAGGCGTCCCATGCTTCCCGCGTCAAGAATCCATACTTCGCGAAGGGCATCTGACCCATGTTCACGTACTTCGTGACAAGAATGCTCTTGAAGGTCCTCCACGATTTATCCATTATGAGCATCGCTGTCCATTGCACGCGTGCCATGTCTGCTTCTGGGATAGTGAACTTGCTTGAAAGTTCTGTCCGCAGCGCGCCTCTCGCTTCTTTGGTCGAGACTTCCACCTTAGTGTGGTGATGGGGACTCGTTCCCTTGCAAGTATCCCGCAGATGGTCCGGAATCTCACCGCTGATCTCTTGGGACTCAGAGGGACTCCAAAGTCACCTCCGTGATGACCCGCCGGCCCGGGCATTTGCGATTTTCCTCTGCCATCTTGCTTCAGATCATTATCACGACGGAAATCCAGACGATTAGGCGGCGTCGGTGACGGCCAGCGAAGACTGTGCCTCTCGCCATCTCGCTTACTTGCTATCTATATAAGTTACATATACAATAAAATGGATTGCAAGTGTCCCAAATTAACATATACATATGAAGTATCTCCATGTCATTTAAACTGAATAATATGCTCAACATGGGCAATATTAGCAAATAATCATAATTAATTCCAGCATAAATATGAAACAATAAAGCATTAATCCAACGACATTTAAATGACCAAATTAACATAATCAAATGTAAATCATTCAAGTCATTTAAATTGATTGAAATGCTAAACATATACCACATGTATATGAATGAAATTGCATAATTAATTCCAGACAAGGCACGAGGGAGGACCAAATTAACATAATCAAATGTAAATCATTCAAGTCATTTGAATTGATTGAAATGCAAAACATGTACCACATGTATATGAACGAATTCAGGCCTCGAGTTAGCTCCTATTCTAACACTCCTAACATTCCAGCATATTTAAATGACCAAATTATCATATACATATGAAATTTCTCCATGCCATTTAAAAAGAAGAATATGCTCAACATATTCATTATGAGAACAACTAAAAACAGCATGAAGCTAAGAAAATAAGATTGCTCAATTGCTCTCAGTTGACTAATTGCATAAGACATAGTCTTTGCAATCTCAGTCCTTTGTCAAAATCTCTTCACCAATCAATTTTGATAATTACAAAACAGATCTTGAGCTCAAACTACAACTTTCTCATATGTCAAGTTATCTCGAGTAGCGTTAAACTTTCAACAACAGCAGTTACAATTTAACTATCTTAGTGAAATTAAATCACAAAAACAGCACATAAAGCATTCTGTAAACAGAACATCTGATCATATGCCTTCAAGATAACTCACAAATTTATATCAACAATAAGCCTAGTTGATAGATTGAGAATAGAAATGCAAATATCTCACAGAAGATCAATCAGATCACACAACATACATGTGTAATCTTAATTCAGCTATAACTGAAAACAAAAAGTATAAAGGCTACTAATTATAACTGATCATATAAAGCAATATGATTAAGGTCAAGTCTGTTTCTAATTATCTATTTGATTTCAGATTTCGACTATCATCACAGAGCATCAACAGAACCCATCACAGAGCAAGGAGGGAGCGGGATAGAGCGAGTAGAGTGGTGTACTGGAGGAGGCACGAGGGAGTACTGGGAGGCTGAGCCCGAGAGGAGCCTGGTGACAGCCGGAGAGGAGGATGGTGATGTGTAGTGGAAGAGGAGGCGATGGGCTACGTCGGAGGAGGGAGGCAGCCGCTCGTCGAGCTAGAGTCGGAGGAGGGAGGCGGCCGCTCGTCGGGCTAGAGTCGGAGCAGGGAGGCAGCCGCTCGTCGGGCTGGAGTCGGAGCAGGGAGGCGGCCGCTCGTCGGGCTGGAGTCAGAGGAGGCCACGCGTCAAGGACGACGGCGTCGTCGATGTCGGGGGCGGTGGCGCCGAGGTCGGAGGCAGCGGTGTCGGGGCCTAAGGGGAGGTGAACGAGTGATCCCTAGAGGAGGCGAACGAGCGCACAAGAGCTTAAGGGGCGCGGGAGTAGTGGAAGTGACGAGTTGCAAAAACCCTAGCAGTTCCCTCCTTATAAGAAGGCTATCACAGACGGTTCTATTATGGAACCGTCTGTGAAAATAAATCACAGACGGTTCTATTAAAGAACCATCTGTGATACGTTCCATATCACGGACGGTTCTTTATTGGTACCGTCTGTGATATGGAACGTATCACAGACGGTTATTTAATAGAACCGTCTATGATAAACTCATATCACGCATTTGCTTTCGAATAGAACCGCTCATGATTCCTTATCCTGAGCGGTTCTATTATGGAACCGTCTATGATAACCTGACATCCTGGTGACAAATGAACAAGTCTCTTCATTTTCCCGAGTGTGTCTCTTCGTCTCACGATCGCACGGCTTTGTCTCTTCATTTTCCAATGTCGCTATAGCTCCCAAATATCTCTTCGTCTCCCGCTCCGGCTTTAGTACTTGTTCTATAAATAGATATCCCCTTCTACAATGGATTTCACACAACCTCCTTGATCCCCTTTCTCCACAAACTCCAAATGGCTTCCTCTCGTGCAGTTGTGTTGGCCTACATTGTGCTTCTTTACTCGCACCTCTCTGGTACGCAACTCGCCCAAGTCATGCGGACAAGCCTTCCGCTCGCAATGTCATCCGTTGTAGGTCCTCCGATCTATAGGAGACCATAGCGCCATCATCTATTGACCGAGCTCCTCCTCGACGGACCAATGAGAGGGTCCGCATGGCATCCAAAGGAGTAAACCTCATCGTGGAGATCATCCTATGGAACTACTTGGTTCGACCGAGGATGCAGCGGGAGAGTCGCGACGACATCCTGAATTGCAGGAGAGTGGGTCGACTGGCCGAGACGGAGGAGACCAGGCTGATGGCCTCTGGGCTATATGGGGCTTGGTTATGAGTCCGAACGGCTACAAGCGCTTGAATCGAAGCGTGCAAGGTCGCAGTGGGCGTTTGATCCGACGATCGTGATCTCGCCACCACTAAAGCCGACGAGAAGGCTTATGAAGATTTGAAGGCTAAGATAGGATCACTAATCCTTTTTTATCGTGCGTGATGTAAAAAGGATATGGTCTTTTATCGTCTCGCTATTACAAGCGCATAATATTATCATTCCACATTACAATGAAGTCCACATTGACATCAAAATCGAGATGACAATTCCATGTTGACATCAAAATATATAAGAGATTACAAGTCCATAACAGATGGCAAGTCTACATTGACATGTCTCATGTTATGGAATAAATAAATTACAATGTAGTAAATTCTTAATTAAAATATAGCCCTTCATGATGATCGACACGCATATAGCTAGCTTCCTCATTGGGTTCTTCCTCGAGCCCGATGCCGTTTTCGAAAGGAGGCAACTCGTCAAATTGATTGTATTCTTTCTCGTCCACTACATTCTCAACTCCGACAATCCTCCTTTTTCCATGAAGAACTACGTGGCGCTTCTTATTTACCGGTCGGTTACATAGAAGACTTGAACAACTTGGTTAGCCAAGATCGTAATGGTTCGCCTTTGTATCCGGACACGCTCGAGGTCCACGGTAGTGACGCCGCATTTGTCGACCTTCACCGTGGAGATGGACCCAACGCACCAAAATAGGGGATCTGAAAAGCACGTAGTCGAGCTCCCATATCTCCTCTATTTGCCCATAGTAGGAGCTCCTCAGCCCATCGGTACTAAATGCATCTATGCGGACAACGCTGTTCTGGACTATGCTCTTCCTATCCTGAGCTGTCGTATAAAATGTGTACCCATTTATGTCGTATCCTTGCCATGTGACAATTGTAAATTGTGGCGCTTGTGCCAACCATAGCAGTGTATCATTACTTGATGACCTCCCAGTGATTCGCACCTTTAACCATTCGTTGAACCGACGGTTGTGCTCTCTCGTGATCCAAACCTCCGACCGGTCTGGATTTTGTTGGCGTACCATGTCTTTGTGCTCGTCGATGTACGGGGACACTTGGGTCATGTGTTGTAAGACCGTGAAATGGGCTTGAGCGTACGATCCAGATCGACAAGGATTGATTTCCTTCCGATGGTCCCGATACCATCCAAATCTCCCCTCATGGCGAGATAGAGGCACACCTATCGGTTCCACCTGAGCCATGTAGTCGACGCAGAACTCAATGACATCTTCGGTTGCATAACCTTCGATGATGCTGCCCTCCGGTCGAGATCGATTCCATACATAGGACTTGAGAATTCCCATGTACCTCTCGAACGGGTACATATGACGTAGGAACATAGGGCCGCATATCTTTATCTCTTTCACAAGGTGAACAATGAGATGGACCATGATATCGAAAAATGACGGAGGGAAATACATCTTAAGATGACATAGAGTCGTCACCACCTCGGCCTGTAGAGCATCTAGTCCTTGGGGATCAATGACCTTCTGAGCAATTGAGTTGAAGAAATAACACAGCCTCAAGATTGCCACTCGGGCCTTGTTCGGCAAGATACTCCTAATTGCAACAGGAAGCATTTGTGTCATCAGCACATGACAATCATGAGACTTCATACTAATTAATTTCAAATCTTGCATAGAAACAAGTTTCTTAATGTTAGCAGAGTAACCAGACGGGACTTTCACACCATGCAAGCTCAGCACGCTTCATTTCTCTCGACCTTGGACGAGTGTAGCAAGTCGGGGAAGGTATCGCTCATCCTCAGACGGTCTCTTTTGGTGCTAACTCGGTCCTTATGTTCATATCAACCAAATCACGCCGCGTGCTAACACCATCCTTTGTTTTGCCACTAATGTTCAAGAAAAGACCAATCAAGCTATCACATACATTCTTCTCTCGCATAACGCCGATGTAGTGGTGAACTTCTAAGTGCTCCTAATAAGGCAAGTCCCAAAAATTGACCGCTTCTTCCAGATGTTCTTCTAACTGTTCTTAATTTACGCCCTTCCTAAGCACAACATCGATATCCTTAACCATATCATAGACCTCTCCCCTCTAAAAGCCCTTGAGCCGAACCGCCCTCCTTATTTTTGTCGAATTGTTTCTTCATCTTGCGGTATGGGTGACTCTCGAAGGAACATACGGTGACGATATACACGCTTTTGCGCGAAGTTGTTCACCATACACTCTCAGAGCATCTAAGCAAAGGCGGACAAGCTTTGGCCCCTTGTACCTTGAAGTCTCGACAAGTTACCAAAGGTAGGAAAATCATTGATGGTGCGTAACAACATGGCGCGTAAAGTGAAGTTCTCTCGCTTTGTACGCATCCCATACCTGCACTCTTCGCTCCACGGTTGTCACAAGATCTTCCAAAGAATGGTGCTAGGTACACATCAATATCATTCCTAGGTTGCTTCGCCCTTAGATAAGTAGTGACATCAAAATGTACTTCCGCTTCATACACGCCCAAGGAGGAAGGTTGTACATACATAGATTCATGGGCCAAAGGCTATGTCGGTCGCTCATGTTACCAAAGGATTCATTCCATCCAGACGCAACCCTAACCTTATGTTCCTCGCTCAAGACCGAACTCTTCAAGCTCGATCGAAGTTTCTCCAATCGGAGAGAATCGCAGGTGTCTTAGCTTTCCATCTCTTACGCCTCCGAGTGCTAACGCAGCAATCTTGCCTCCTTTGGGTTCGCAAATAAATGCTTCAAACGTGGGATCACAGCAGATACCACAACATCTTAGCAGGAGGTCCTTGCTTCACCTTAGCAAGATTCTCGACGCTTGTATCGGGATGCTTTGCACACAGACATACATGCATGTCTCGCATACTCTTTACTAGAGGATACAATCGTTCGGACATGCATGTATTCTTTTCTACTTCTATTCCCAATGGACAAATAACCTTCTTTGCTTGGTAGGTGGTGCAAGGCAACACGCTTCTCCGAAGGATGTCCGCTAGGAGACCTAACAACGCCGTGAAACTCTTATCGACCAACCATTGCTTGCCTTCAATTTCAAGAGTTCAAGCACGGTTGACAACCTTGTATTCCGCTTGCGCCAGGAACAAAGGTCTCACCGAGTCCTCCCTTAAGCCCTCGAATTTACAAAACTCTCTCTCATCAGTAGTTCTCTCGCATCGCGAAAGCATCTCGATCCAGATTGTCATCGCGCGACCTATCCTCATCAAAAGCACACCACATCCGCATATCGTTGACTTCCTCGGCGATGTCGCCATTATTAACTTCCCATAATCGCTTCACCGTGATCGGTCCAACATGTATACCCTTTCTTGAAACCCCTTCAAATCAAGTGCGCTTCGACCGCCGAAGTTGTTAAACATCTTCAGACATCGCAATCAATGCATGGACAATTACATAAAATTTATCCCTTCTTCAATATATCCCGCTTTCGGCGGCTCTTCTAAAAGCAACCACGCCAAATGTACTCTTGACTCACACGGTTCACATCTGACATCCAGCTTCCGGTCCATCTACGCCACGCATGGAACAAATTAGTGTCAAATTAGATTAATAAACCGCAAGTACGCATCTTCCTATTTACCAAACATACTTAAATTGATTAGCGATTAATTTATAGCAAACATAAAGGGTTATAGATCGTTACCCTCGAGCTCACGAAGAAAATACGATTCCTCTCCTTCTCCTCGATCCGATCCCTTCCTCCTCCCCTTCACCTCCTTTCCTTCTCCTCTCTAAGGTGGCGCAATGGGGGTGGAGGCACAGACAAGAAGAGATGGCGAATGGGGAGGAGGCAGTGGGGTGGAGGAGGCGCTAGGTACAGGGGTGCGACCTTCTCCTCTCTAAGCTGGTGCAATGGGGGAGGAGCAGTAGGTTGGAGGAGCTAGGGCAGGGAAGTGGCGGATGGGGGAGGAGCAGCAGATCTGAGTGGAGCCAGCAGCAGGGCTGCGGCAGAGCGGCAGGGTTGCGGCAGAGGTTGTGTTGGGTGCAAATATATAATGCCTGGATATCACAGACGGTTCTTAATTAGAATCGTCTGTGATAACCGATTATCACAGACGGTCCTCATTAAGAACCATCTGTGAATTATCACAGATGGTTTCTCATTAGAACCATCTATGATAATCTAGCTAATCACAGACAGTTCTTAGTGATAATAACTTTCACAGACGGTTTGTGCTAAGAACCGCTCGTGATAGGCTAGCACTGATATGCCTCATTCTCGACAGACCCAATACGCATTTGGTTCCAAAGGAACCGCTCGTGATGGGCGCCTACTATAGCTCTGCTTTTGTAGTAGTGATTACCCACTCCTGTGGGCGAGGCATGAATGAATGAAATGAAATAAATAACATTAATTGCATCCTCCCATATAAGCAAAAGGATATCAACAATGCACATAATCATGTAAGAACGGTAATACTCATCATTTATAGAATTCAACCATGACATACTCATACTCTTGAATTGAACAAAACATACATTCAAGATAATTCAATCTATACTTGCCTTTCGCGTTGCAACCCGTTGGAAGGTAGGGACGGTGCAATTAACCCCGAAGCCTCTCCTCCTACAACAAGCATCTTACTCAAAACAAGCTTGACAGGGTAATACAACGCTAATTGCAACGCTCTCAACCGCATTCCCCAAAACCCATGACTCAATTACTCAATCTAATCAATTATGACAACGAATCGGCGTAAACCTAAACCGACAAATACCCTTCAAAATTCATAACTCTCTAACCGTTAATCATAAAAAGGCATACTCAGTCTCTCTGGAAAGAGTACGCAACCATATTCAAAAACTTAGTTGGCAAGATCTCCTAATTTTGCATTTAACTAAATCTATCATACAGATGAAAACATACTATCAAAAACTGACAAACAATATAGACAGCAGCACAAGAAGAACTATATCTTCCAATTGGCTGAACTAAAATTTATGTTCTTTAACAATCTGAAAAGCTAAGAAAATTTTCTACGAAAGTCGTGTTGGGAGACCTCCATGAATCAGCCATTCACAAAACTTTATCTATTAATTAAAATTACAGCTATATTTCGTCAGGGTTTCTGGATAGAAGTAAATAAATTAACGTATCTCCCAAACTACAACTCCGAATTAAGTGAACTCAGAACCTACAGAAACCTGATGAGATTCCCCACAATTCTCTAGGAGGTCCAAACCTCTAATTTCACCCTGATCTAGACCAAATCTGATGAACAAGAGGACTGCAGATTACCAACTCAAATTCAGCAGGAACAACAAATCACTAAATGACATCATCCCATAGAAAATAATTAAACCAAACAACAAAGAGGTGAGATTTACCCTAGTAGACACAAATGAACTCGCTGAAAACCCCACAAGGATCTCCACTCCCCTTTCTTCTCCCTCTCCTCCACCTTCCTTTGGCAGGCAACACTGGAGGAAGCACCACTAACGGGAAGGACAGCAATGGAGTGCAAGGGGAGGAGGTGCAAGGAGGGAGGGGGTCTAGGGTTTCAGCTACCCCCCCCTTTTTCCCACTTGGCCGGCCCCCACATGGGCCTCCTGGGCTAAAGGCCCGAGGCCCAGGTTCTCGAATTTTCTTTCTGTGCAGCGAACACTTCGGAGGTTGTAACGTTCTCTCCTAAACTCGGAATGGAGTGATTCTTGTCTTCAAATTTAGCTAACGCATAGTACTTCAACTTTCTATTTGTGGAGGTTTTCTGAAAATGCCGTATTCATTACGAAATGTGCCTTGGAAGTTGACTCAGTTGCGGACCTTGGTTCTCTGTGCAGCCTGTCTTGCGGGCCCCATATCTCAAACCTCGGGACTCCTAATTAGGTCAATGAAGACTCTAATTTGGACTATGGAAAGAGATATACAACTTTGTAGTTATGATGTTTTCCATTCGAAGCCGTTCCAGTCACGAAAATCACGTTGCAAGATGATTACCGATTCTGTCATGTTTCTGTGCAAGGCAAATAAGGAATATCTCATTCTCCTTATATTTGTTGTAAATAAATGGGATATTACAAGAGCAGCGTCCTCAAAGGTGTGTGGTGCCTCCCTATCACCGCGATCGTCGAGGAGACATGGACTCGCATTGTTGGTTATTTCATCAATAGAGCCACCGCAGCCAAGCAACAGATGGAGGATGGCAAGCAGTGGTCCGAGAACATGCAGAGGCACATGGACAAGAAGATGGAGAAGGCCTAGATGCACGATATCCGGGTGATCGATGGCCTCAGGAGGAAGTACGAGATCAGGCTTCAACAGAAACACGTCAACAGTTTTGTGCTTCAAAATTCCCTATTTCTCATCACTACTGTAATGTTCTAACATGCCTATTTTTTATGCTATAGGATAATGGTCATGTTTTGTGGTGAGCTCAGCAAGAAAAGATATTGCCGCGGAGACTAGTTGCACACACCTAGTTTTTATGCTATAGGACACTGTTTGTTAATTTATCAGTTTTCTGTGGATGATATTATTTAATATTGTATTGTACCATATGCTAGATAACATTGTGCATGAACCAACTAAGGGAAATACATGGTGTGCAGATCATATAACGATATACCATAGCCTTCGAAACGCACACGAGTCGGAGGTTACGGTACATCGCTATATAATCCGCATGCCACATATTTCCCTCAGTTGGTTCATACGCAAACCTATCTAGCATGTCGTACAATACAATATTAAAGAATACAATCCATATTAAACTGATAAATAAACAAAGAGTATCCTATTTTGATCGGGTTACATGTGATAATACCTCTCCTCCTACATCCCGATTGTAATAAACCCGTGCATGTTTCATGTAATGCTTGCAACGCTTGAAATTTTGACAATTATCTGCATGAAAACGTACATTACAAACCCTAAGATGCCTTGCACGTCTGCAGAAAGCAACATATTGTACATTATTAAAGAACATCATCCACCATTAAACCGATAAATAAACAAACATCATCATATAGCAGTCTCTTCAAGCCAGTAGCACCTTCATTGTCTTCCAACATTTCACGTTTTCTAGACACATTGCTTTCTCTCTGAGAATGCCGATGCGAAATCAAAGGTTACTTAGGTTAATACCGTGAAATGAAACTCCTACAGCATCTATACGAATGTAGATGCAGTCCACATTGGAGTTGGACAGGCTGCATGATATAAAGTCTAATATATATGTAATTAGAAATTTTATCACATAGATAAATCCAACTTGAGGCTATTGCAAAGAAAATTCTTGGGCCAATACACACTTGCCTTACTAGGAAGTTCCAATTGTGTTAGAGCTCCACCATTACAATACAGCTTGGATATACATACAGGTCAGGAGTAATTATCTTTCACGAACACTAACAGAATATTTGTTGGTGAGTTAGTATTGGAATCTAAGAAAGAGCCGTGTTAGAGACACACAATTGGGATGAGCGAAGAGCGACTACGAGATTTCGTAGTAATATCACAAACGGTTGGAAAGGTGGCCACCGGAGGGGGGACGTATGGAGGGGAGGGGTTGACATGTGTCGAGATAAAATCAGTACACTTAAATGAAATTGCGAGGTAACATCAAAACGAGTAAAATTATGTAGAACATTACACAAGAAAGTACATCGTGGTTCGAGCATTCACAAAAAATTCATATCTTTTTGAAGCCATTTGCTATATTTTAAAAATAGAACGAACACAATGAAAACCCTAATCCGCTAAACCCTAACCGGAGGCGAAACCCAACCGGGGCACGTGGCAAGGGCGACGACGGTGGCGTAAGGAAGCGTGGCGCTGGCAAAGCACACGACGCATTGCAAGGCTTGGGTGCTAATTTTGCAAAAACAATTTGGTCTCACTATTTTTGTAAATACGAAACGAAATCATGCTAATACGGGCAAAAATTCTCCTGCCCTACATGTATTGAATTGATTATACTTGTACATGTACTCCTCTTGTCTGTACTGTCCTTTCTCTTGCAAGGCATTGTGTACACTTGTCGCTGGTGATTGATTATAATACTTTACTTTAATTGCATTGTGTTCCCCCATTTAGCATGAGAATATTTTCTTGGTAATCAAAGACCAATTGTTTGGTTAAGATAGTAGTACTACGGTACTGCCCCTACCGGAGAATAGGGTATGTGTTATTCTCTTGTAGGTTTGCTTGATTGGGGATTCCAACAATAATGTTGTTAATTTCATTTGCTTGGAGCTTTGAGCATCTTGTTTCGGGCTTTATGTGTCAGTGGGATTATTGTGGCTAAACTAGTGCATGTTAGGTCCATCACATCCCTAAGCATATATTTTTCTGTTAAAAAAACCCTATATAGTTTTTTTTATTAACAAAACTCTCATAAACAAATATTCTCGCCGCTAGCAGATTGGCAATCTTCCTTCCGGAGCGGGAGGCCTAACTACTTTTCTTCGAAGTCGATTGCTCAACTTGCGTAATACCTTTTGACCTCCGCTTGAACATTCTCTCGACAAAAATTATCAAGAGGATGGAGCATTTCAAGGACTTATCGCTTGCCTTGTACTTCTTTTCAGAGATCGCAAGTGCCTCTCCGCTATGGCTCATATACAACAAGGTAAAAGAACGGACTATGGATCGAGAGGAGAAGTGAGCCAAAATAGAGGGCTCGGGAGGTAGA
This sequence comes from Phyllostachys edulis, assembly GCA_036346405.1. Lineage (NCBI taxonomy): Eukaryota > Viridiplantae > Streptophyta > Magnoliopsida > Poales > Poaceae > Phyllostachys > Phyllostachys edulis. The sequence goes on along the minus strand of JAYEVD010000279.1, from coordinate 108,033 downwards.
GTAAAGTCCATTACGTTCCTTAAACTTTTTATCTTTGTGTCATCGGTCCATAGACTTTCAGTGTGTCATCCGGTCCCTAAACATCGCTTTGGGTCTCAAATATAGCCCTCTTGCTTAGGCACAAGAATGGCACACTTTGAAAGTCTATGGACCGAGATGACACAAAGATAAAAAGTTTAAGGACTAATTTGAGACCCAAACAGTGTTTAGGGACCGGATGACACACTTTGAAAGTCTATGGACCGATGACACAAAGATAAAAGTTTAAGGACCGTAATGGACTTTACTCGGAGGTATTATCCTCACTAATGACGGCAACGTAGGCGGCGTGAAGTGGAGGAGCTCTGTGAATGGTTGCATGTGGCGTGGCTCACTGCTGATGGATCGCCAACGGCGCTGGCGATGGGCGGCGCACAGGAGCCTGCCTCTCGCACAAGGAAGGAGATGAAGCCGAGAAGCGGGGTCCGCCTGCCGGCCGACTCAAAACATGTGACAACCCACCCTTTGATATACCGCAAAGGTCCGGAGGACCATTTTTTTGAGCTGCAGTACTACTCATGAAGGAGCGGTAATACCGCTTGCATTTCCCGAGGAGGTCTTCCAGACCTCCCAGAGGTCTTGGCCAACATCCCAGTGGCACCTCTAGGTATATCATCGTGGAGGTCCGACAGATCTCCTGTGCTAAGTCCCGTGGGACCTCCTCGAGACTTCGCCTGCAGGCACGAGCTAGTCCTAGGAACGGATTGGCTAGCTCGCGCAGATCTAACACAAGTGTAATCAAGTCCATACACAAACTAAGAAGAGCAAGAGACAGAACAACAAATAATATTAAAGACCAAACTGCCAAGCTTCTACAGAGTTTGCCTCATGGGCTACAACAAAAAGAGCAAGAACAATGAAAGCAAAAACGTTAACAGTAGGTCCAACCGATGAGCCCACCGCTATCGAGTGGAGGACGCCCCTAGGTCGCAAGGTCTCCAAAGACCTCTTCTTCACCGAGCTTTGAGCTCCTCGAACTGAATCGCTGATTAAAACAGAGGGCAAAAGCCATGAGTACATTGAATGTACTCAAGAAGCCGTGGGAGTGCATGCAATAAGTAATCATGCAAGGCTTGCCAAAAGAGAGTCAGAAGGTTAGTTATGTAGCAAGATTTGACAACAAATAATATAAGTAGATTGAAATGCTCGAGTTAAAACAATAATACATAAGTACATTTGAGCTGAGGAGGCCTGGAGCACCGCCACTCCCAAAACCCACTGAGCACCCACTCCAAAGTTCCAAAGACCAACCGTGGGAGGTCCGGTCACACCCATGACCAGACCTCACCACGACCACCCCGAGCACCCGCCCAGAGTTCCCAACCCGCCTGACCTCATCTCGAGCCAACCATGACCCCTCTAAAGCCGCCAAGGTCTCTTCGAGGCAAAGCCACAGATCTCGCAGGCGCCCAGGACACAATTTCACAAAGCTACCCCTTGCACCATATTCACTGCATGTCCATAACCAAGGACTTGGCTATTCAATAGATTTTACACTCTGCAGAGGTGTACAACTTACCCACAATCCACGGCCTCTAGCGGACGGGTTCCGTCACCCTTGCTCACTCCGAAGGTGAGCAGCCTAGAGAGCGCTGCAAGGCCTTTACAAAGCTTTGAAATGACTTTGAGCTGCCCGCTAAGGTTTCATAATTCCCCTTTGGTCTAGAAGTCCGCAGGTTATGGGGTGCCCTCTTGCGCCAAGCGCCTCACACGATCAACCACAACAAAGACCAAGCCATCTCATTGCTAATTATTCAGCCTAGACCACCCCATAAAGTGATCTTGTGGTTGCACCGATTGGCCTGCATCAACAGACACAAAGTTAAGTCCTTAATTGTGCTAAGGCAAGACTTCCACAAACCAAAGGTGCACAAAGACCCACTACTCACTCCTGCCTTCTTGCCTTAGCAAAACAATGGTATTAGCCCATGCCAAAAGACCACCCACCTGGCACACAAATTTTAACCAAGTTTGATATACCGCAAAGGTCCGGAGGACCATTTTTTTGAGTCACAGTACTACCTCATGAAGGAGCGGTAATACCGCTTCGGTACTTCCCGAGGGAGGTCTTGGCCAACATCCCGCAGTGGCACCTCTAGGTATATCATCGAGGTCCGACAGATCTCCTGTGCTAAGTCCCGTGGGACCTCCCCGAGATCCTCGCCTGCGTACGTAGCTAGTCCCAGAACGGATTGGCTAGCTCGCACAGATCTAACACAAGTGTAATCAAGTCCATACACAAACTAAGAAGAGCAAGAGATGTAACAACAAATAATATTAAAGACCAAACTGCCAAGCTTTACGTGAGTTTGCCTCATGGGCTACAAACAAAAGAGCAAGAACAATGAAAGCAAAAACGTTAATCTAGTAGGTCCAACCGATCAGCCCACCGGCTATCGAGTGGAGGACGCCCCTAGGTCGCAAGGTCTCCAAAGACCTCTTCTTCACCGAGCTTTGAGCTCCCCGAACTGCAAGAATCGCTGATTAAAACAGAGGGCAAAAGCCATGAGTACATTGAATGTACTCAAGAAGCCGGGGGAGTGCATGCAATAAGTAATCATGCAAGGCTTGCCAAAAGAGAGTCAGAAGGTTAGTTATGTAAAGCAAGATTTGACAACAAATAATATAAGTAGATTGAAATGCTCGAGTTAAAACAATAATACATAAGTACATTTGTTTTTCGAGGAGGTCGGGAGCACTCGCCACTCCCAAAACCCACTCGAGCACCCACTCCAAAGTTCCAAAGACCAATCAGGAGGTCCGGTCACACCCATGACCAGACCTCACCACGACTCACCCCGAGCACCCGCCCAGAGTTCCTAACCCGCCTCGACCTCATCTCGAGCCAACCATGACCCTCTAAAGCCGCCAAGGTCTCTTCGAGGCAAAGCCACGCCTCGCAGGTTACCAGGACACAATTTCACAAAGCTACCCTTGCACCATATTCACTGCATGTCCATAACCAAGGACTTGGCTATTCAATAGATTTTACACTGCAGAGGTGTACAACTTACCCACAATCCACGGCCTCTAGCGGATGGGTTCCGGCCACCCTTGCTCACTCCAAGGTGAGCGGCCTAGAGAGCGCTGCAAGGCCTTTACAAAGCTTTGAAATGACTCTGAGTCTGCCCGCTAAGGTTTCGCAATTCCCTTTGGTCTAGAAGTCCGCAGGTTATGGGTGCCCCTCTATACGGCTGCCTCACACGATCAACCACAACAAAGACCAAGCCATCTCATTGCTAATTATTCAGCCTGCACCACCCCATAAAGTGATCTTGTGGTTCCACCGATTGGCCCTGATCAACAGACACAAAGTTAAGTCCTTAATTGTGCTAAGGCAAGACTTCAACAAACCAAGGTGCACAAGACCCACTACTCACTCCCCGCCTTCTTGCCTTAGCAAAACAATTGTATTAGCCCATGCCAAAAGACCACCCACCTGGCACACAAATTTTAACCAAGTGGTCTCACACCACAATCGACACAGCTTAGGCATCCCGCCATAGCTGCCAACAATGGCACCAACCACACATTTCATAACTTATTAGTCAAGATTATTAGAGATAAAGCATGATACGCCAAATCACGCTTAAGCGAGGCTATATAAGACCTACTACCCCATGTTGGCAAATAACAAAGAACACCAACTAAATTATCCACCCTAAGGCTCACAAGGTGAACATGACAACATGATGGAGACAAGGTATAAAGGAGGCATAACGTTAAGTAGGCAAGTAACTACAAATTTCAAACCATTTTCTTATAAACATAGCCATGCATGATAATTTAAACCAAATACATTTGCAAAACTTGGTTCAAGATGATCAAAAGGAGGTCTGTGGCTTGCCTTAGTCAAGCAAAGGAGAGCCTTCTGCAAAGAAGAGTCGGGTCCAAGATCTCCTCGAACTCGTGATCTACACGCTCAGAAGAGAACCAAATAAGCAAAACCACACTAAGCCGTGAGAACAACAAAAGAACCAAAAGGAACTCAAACCAACTCACCAAAAGGAAACCAAGAGGCTTAACACCGCCTCAAAGAGCTCCCGGGAGGGTCATGCGCAAGGAAGAACCGAGCAGAGGAGGCAGGAAGGAAGAAATGAGCAAAAGATTACAAAGGCTCGCCTCCCAAAGCTATATATAGCCTGAGTTGGTGGAGTGTACCAAGAAAAAGGTTCAATGACGGTAGGCAATCGGGATAACTAGGCGTGGCTTGCCCAAAAGAATTGAATAGTACTCGAGATGTGATCAGATTTAATGTGACCCGACACCTATTAAATGCGCACAGAGTTCTGAGGCAAGAGCATAATTACAAGGTGAAGAGGGCCGCAAGTGGGGCCACCAAAAGGGTGCACCATGGTCAAAGAGGTGGCCCCACCGCAAAGGGTCATTCCCGCCAAAGACCACCGCGAGGTCTCGGGCAAGAGGTCCAAGACACTCAAAAGGGAGGTCTCGACAGAGGTCCAAGGACTCAAGAAGAGGTCCCGGACAAGAGGTCCTCAAAGCTCTCAACGAGGAGGCCTCGACACTCTGGACCGCACAAGGGAGGTCTAAGGGTCAAGATTTCAAGGAGGACCTCAACAGCCCAGATCAAAGGGCGCAGGAGGTCCCGACGAGTAGATCTCCAAAAGGAGATCTAACGGTCAAGATCTCAAAGGGAGGACCTCAACGGTCCAGATCAAAGGGCGCAGGAGGTCCCGACCAACAGAATATTCAAGGTTAGGAGGGTGGTCTTTACAAAAGACCAAAGAAGGGCCGAGGAGGAGGTCTTGGACCTAAGGAGGTCTGGAACCTTGGATCCCACTAAAGGAGAACCCGACGGCTAAGATCTCCAGAGAGGAGGTCCTAAAGGCCGATCCTAACAAGGAGGTCTGAGCGGCTAGATCTCAACAAGGAGGTCTGAGCGGCTAGATCTCAACAAGGGAGGTCTGAGCGGCTAGATCTCAACAAGGGAGGTCTGAGCGGCTAGATCTCAACAAGGGAGGTCTGAGCGCTAGATCTCAACAAGGGAGCTCTGAGCGGCTAGATCTCAACAAGGGAGGTCTGAGCGGCTAGATCTCAACAAGGGAGCTCGAGCTAGATCTCAACAAGGGAGCTCTGAGCGGCTAGATCTCAACAAGGGAGGTCTGAGCGCTAGATCCCAACAAGGGGAGCTCTGAGCTGCTAGATCTCAACAAGGGGAGGTCTGAGCGGCTAGATCTCAACAAGGGGAGCTCTGAGCGCTAGATCTCAACAAGGAGGTCTGAGCGGCTAGATCCCAACAAGGGGAGGTCTCGAGCGGCTAGATCTCAACAAGGGAGGTCTGAGCGCTAGATCCCAACAAGGGGAGGTTTGAGAGAACAAAACCAAGCGTGGCTTGGGGGGCAAGAGGTTTTGAAACACAAACCCGAGCCGGGTCCTTGACAGAAAACCCCAAGCAAGGGAGAGGTTTCAACAGAGGGAGATGTGAGAGAGGTCTGATCTCAAAGAGATTCAAACCAACAAGGGAAGTTAAGGAGAGAGAAGAGGCGAACCAGGCACACAGAAAGGCTTCGAGCACCACAACCCGAGGGCGTAAAGACACCACAGAGAGCCACAACCAAAGAAGGAACACCAACAACGACTTAGTTAAGGTTTGATTAATTCCAATTGAACTCTCCAGATTCAAAAATCTCAAAGTTGCTTTGGATTCTCAATAAAGCCAAATGGTTACTTTTATTTTGAAAACTTGGCAAGGACTTAAAAGAAAACGGGACGCTATGCATCCATACCACAAATGCATCCGCACCCCAAAGAGGTTGAGCTCATTAAGAACACTAGACCTCAAAAGAGGTCCAAAGCATAAGGGGTATGGCACTCGGGAGGCCTTAACTGCTAGATTTCCAAAAGGAGATCCGACGGCCAAGATCTCAAAAGGGGAACCTTAACGGTCCCGATCAAAAGGTGCAGGAGGTCTCCGGCAGGAGGTCCACGACACTCAAGAGGGAGGTCTCGGCGGAGGTCCAAAGGACACATTGAACGAGAAGGTCCCGAGCAAAAGGGATACTCCTGACTAGGAGGGTGGTCTTTACAAAAAGGCCAAGAAGGATCGAGGAGGTGGTCCTTGCAAAAACACCGAGAAGAGGCCCCGAAACAAAGGAAAACGCTTAGTGAGGTAGGGCCGTCCGATCGAATCCAAGCGGTCCGTAGAGGAAAGGAACGTCGACCAAATTAACCTTTCATCTCGATCGGCCATCCAAAAAGGATCGACGGTCCACGAGTGAGAAAAGCGCTGATTGGCCTTGATTATGCGAGGCAAGGGAGGTCCAAAACCAAAAGGAGATCTAACGGAGGAAAATCCAAAAGGGAGGTCTGGCGTTAAGATCTCCAAAGAGGAGGTCCTAACGGCGATCTAATCAAGGGAGGTCTGGCGGTTAAGATCTCCAGAGAGGAGGTCCTAACGCCGATCTGATTAAGGGAGGTCTGGCGAAGAAGAAAAGAAGAGGAGACGATCGAAGATAAGAAGGATCTAGACATCGAGATGTCCGACGAAAGGAGGATCTCGACCAAGGGAAAAGTCCAACCAGAGGAAGGTCTAGAGAAAGAAGGAAGACTCGAGGACAAACGAGGCTAACGAAGAAAAAGAGGCTAAAAGCCAAAGAACAACAATAACTCCAGATCGCCAAAAGGAATTAATCAAGTTTGATTAGTTCAGTTAAATCTCCAAATTTTTGAAATCTTCAAATTAAGCTTTGAACTCTCAACAAAACCAAATGGTTCATTTTAAAAGCTTTTCAAGACTCCTAAAAACGGACGTTACAAAACACGCCGAGACTGAGTTAAGTGGGTCTACGTGGACCGTTCGATCTTGATCGGAGGGTTGATGTCGCCCTGGTCCGTTGATTTCTAATAGGACGGTTCGTGCGCGATGCAGTTAGGTGGTTCGATCAAGTTAGTTCTCCGGGTCGGACTCGAGCCCAAGGAACAGTGCAAGCTGGTTTGGTATGAGGTTTGACTGAGATTTAAATTATCTTCTCTACTTTGACTAGGCCACTAAAATTAGAAATAAAAATCCTAAAAATCTGAAATAAATCAGAGGGGTTCTTGGAAAGGTCTAGTGTCCACAAAAATTCTTAAACCTTACTGTTCAAGATATATTTTGTTCAGTTTAAATCCAAACCCGAGATAGGTTATTGAATTGTGTTTGAATTTTCTGAGGGTTGCAACTATTCCCAAAATTTTGGGAACAATTATTGTAACATCCCAAATGTATAATCAGGGTTATTCAAGTATAATTATATGTGTAGAAATTAAAACTTTTTCTCACAACTTGAAAACCCTTACAATCTCATGTAATTTTGTCCAAGAGTTGTGTAAACCAAGAACACAAAGCTCTTGTTGACCAAAAGTCAAATTCGCTTTCCAATTCTCTCAAATCTTGTGCCAAACAATTGAAAGTATCTTCCTTGGTCCTAAAACTGATATGGGACCCCTTCTGAAAAATATCATGAGTTATAGCACTTGTTGATAAATTTTGGAGGTAAAACAATCCTTTAAACAACCTTAATGAAATTCCTGAGAAAAATGCATTGCATAATAACCTCTGGAAAATTTATGTAAGGTTAATCATGTTGTCACTAGCTCCAGTTAAAATCTTATGAATTTTGGAATTCATTTGCTATCTCAAACAATTTTGCCAAGTCTTAGTCATAGAAAATTAAATTTAAAACAGTAGACTCGCTCCTTGGCCGAGCCAGACTCAAACCCGGTCCACCCAACCCCATCTCGACCTCCTTTCCCACCTTGATGAGGTCGAGCCGTGGATCCAATCCAACCGCCACGACCTCCCCTCAACCAAGGCCCCCAGACCTCCCCATTCGAGGTCCTCTTGACCTCGTGGACCTCCTCGGGTCAGCGTGGGCGCCGACCTCCCACCTCATCAGTCACACTGGATCAAAGATCCACGGCCATGACCTCCCCGTGTGTTAAGCCTCAAAGGACCTCCTCGTCTTTGTAAGCCATCGCAGCCGAGGTCATCCCACCTATGTGAGGTCTTGGCCCTTGATTCAAGATCCGCGCCCCGACCTCCCTCACCGTTAAACTAAGCAAGTCCACATCCCACCTACGTGAGGTCACAACCATTGGATCAAAAATCCATGGTCACAACCTCCTCCTCCCAATCTAACTGCCGACCTCCCTTTGTATTCACTTGAGGTCGTGGCAGCTGATTTACATCCAAAGGCCACGACCTCCTCTCGAAAAATATTACAAAGAAGGTCCTCCCGCTTGATGAGGTCCATGCCCTTGGATTTGCATCCAAAGGCCATGACCTCCCCTCGCCTCTTATGTTCAAGTGCGTTAAGTCCCAACCGAGGTCCGCACTGCTGGATGGAGATCCAACGCTTTGGACCTCCCCGCCCATTTCTCACGCGTGCGTTCACGTTAAGGAGATCGGAGGCCACGACCTCCTCACCTTGATCGTGTGGCCGGGACCTCCTCCCACCACTTAAAACATAACGGTTCAAAATAGGATCCGATGGTTAGGACCTCTCCTGTGTCTTATCCAACGGCCATAAAGTCCTCCCTGTTCTTCTCCTTCCTCTGCGCTACGGGCAAACTCGAAAGCAGCGCAATTAATGCGTGTCGACCTTGGGGTACACTTCATCAGTTTCTTGACGACCAAGATTTAATGCAGTCGACTTTAGCCTCTCAGTCAAGCCCGAGCCCGCCTCTTGTCGCCCCCATGTCTTGTCCACCTCATGGACTGCCTGTGGGCTAAGCTCACCATGGAGCTTAGCCCCACTCATCACCTTCAATCAGGTTATAAAGTACCCTTGAAGCCTCCTTGGCTTCCTTTGCACACAATTGACCTCACCTTGCACTTTGTGCGTGGTCGAGCTCCTCCTCCACTAACACTCACTCACCTCACTAGTGGTCGCCATTGTTGATGTCCTTGAGCTTCTCGGTAGCTCAAGGGTTCCAGTGGCTCCTCTTCCACCCTCGCTCATTTTGTGCTCCCCAAACCTCTCGAAGTTAACCCTAACTTAGTTTGTTTGGGCGCCAGAGGAGGACAAAGTCGGGCTTGAAGTCGAGCTTTGGCCGTGAGCCCCTGTCTTCCCCAACTCCGCCACCACCTCCACGACCTCCCAAAGACCTTAGGACCATCGTGTAAGCCCTCGTTAGTCCTTTAGATGTCGGCACCGCATGAATGATCTCGCGGAGCTTTTCTTGGCACAAGCTTGATTGTCGCATGAGCTCGTTTTTGCATTTTCAGACAGGCTGCAGGGACGATATCCTCTCGGCTCGCCGGCGTTCAAGGCCGTCTTTGCCGTTGAGAGGTCCGCGGTGCGCATGGTTATTGCGAACCCAACGGTATTATTGATCTCGCTCACGAGCTCTACATCGCCGGCGAGATCACTTCTTCACGCCGGATTTTGTCGATGTCCCGAGCGTGTCATTGTCGCTTTTAGGACATAAATTCGCCGCTTTAAATGCCCAATCATCGCAATCATTGGCGCCTTAACCGCCATTAACCCTGCCCCTTTGCGCAAGACAACCTCGCGACCTCCTCGTGGTCCCGCGCATTAATGCCCCGTCCAAACATAAGCGCGCGCTGAAGCTGGGATGTCCGACCTCCTCCGAGGAGATCTGGAGCGCCCAAGACCTCCTTGGCGCAATCTTAGCGCCCGCACCTCCTCGGAGGTTCAGGACGTTGAGGACCTCCTCTGGGACCTCCTCGAGGTCATCTCCCGCTGAGGACCTCCCTTTAGATCTGGGTCCGCTCCGACCTCCCTTCCCTGCTGTGGTCCGCTGGATCTCCCATCTACGGCCACGACCTCCCTCACCTCGCAAGATGTGTGGTTAGGAGGTCCAGACCTCTGGACCTCCCATGTGCGTGTGTGTTGTTCTCTTGGGAGGTCTCGAGCCGTTAGATCTGTGATCTGTGGCTCACGACCTCCCATGTCTTTGTGAGTGTTGAAATGCCAAGAAAGTCTTAATAATAAATGTATAAGGTATAAACTTTAAATTTTCATATCTTTTTCTTCTTAAATCCAAATGAGGTCATTCAAGTTGTGTTAGCTCTATCTTGAACTTGACTTTAATCTAAAAATGATTATAAGTTGAGTTCAGCTCCAGAGCACAGTTAGCCACTAGATTTTAAAACTCCTTTTAAATATACATTCAAATTAATGCTTAGCTTGTAAAATTCATAACTACTGCTCAGTAGGTTGTTTTTGAGTGAGACCAACTTTGTTGGTTTCCTCTATTAATGAACTCACTAAGAAAATTAGTTTTGAGCATGTTACTGTTAGAAAAATGAGGACTTGTGCATTATAATTTTGTTCAAGTTCTTGTTTTTGAAAAATTATAGAAAGTGCATAATAGCTCCAAATGAGATGAACTCAATTGTGTTATTCATCTCATGAGGTGCTGGTTTTGCAGTAAAATTTCAGCCTCACCACTGTTCTAGAAAATGTTGCCTCATAATTAAATTAGTGAATAGTGCAGTTTGGTATTTTTAGGGCTGAGCAGAATTGTTTTGCTCATATCTTTTGCATTAAGAATCCAAATCCATTGGTTCTTGTTGCAAAATCTCCTAAAATCACCCTCTTGCTGCTGTAGAAATTTCATAGTATTTGGAGTTCTTTTGCTGTGTTGTCTTTGTTGTCTTTCGTCGTTTTATCGGTTCTTTATCGCTCCGTTAGGTTTCGACATTTGTGGTGATCCCATAAGCGACCCTCCGCAACAAAGTGACCAGCAGCAAGGCAAGCAGTTTGACCATCTCCCATCATGTCCCATTACTTTAAAGCTTACTACTTTGTTTTACTTCTATGTATGCATGCTACTTTGTGTTAAATGTCGCTAGCTTTCCTATAGTTGCATAATCTGTAGGAATTGTTATCCTCTACTACCAATGAGCCTAGGTTATTCGCTGTGGTTTGAGCTCGTTGGATGAGCTCTTATCACTTAGTAGTTGCGTTTAAACCTTAGACATGCTTAGCTATCGGTAGTATTGGGCGATCATCGACATAGTCGATGGTCTTGATCACACAAGTATAATTATTCCTCCTATATGTCCAGCACTTGTGCTTTGATTAATTTGTAAAATCAAAACTGAAAATAAAATGTCGATTTAGACTTGGGCATATTGGATGGATGGTGCGGTTCTTGGAATGTGGTGGTATGCCGGGTCCCTAAGGACCGAGTACTTGGGTCACTAAGCCAAGCGCTTTTATGCTAACCACACGAGGGGATATGGGACCTCTTGACTAAGTACTTTGGGAGGTGTTAATTATGAGCTGGTTGGTGGGTATGTTTTAATAAAATCTGTGTGTGTAGTGTTGGGAGGGAGCATTGGCAGACCGGTTAGGCTGTCTAATGTGTCTTGTCCCCGTGGGTTGCGGCTCGTAATTAGCATCGTCCATTGGAAATGTCTCGTAGGACTTAGCCGTGCGTTTCACACCAAAGGTCGTGTGCCTAAAGGAAAGGCGGTCGACGTGTGGGTACATTGGTACACCCCGCAGGATAAAACTATTCAATAGCCTCGCCCTAGGTTATGGACATGCTTGGTAAGGTCGTTCAAGACTAGTCTCAACCTTTTAATTAAAACTTGATGGGTTGGTATGAACGGGAGTTCATGTTATTGTTGTGGTGACTAAGGGTTAGTCACTTCGAGTGTTTGTTCTTGTTGTTGTTATTATGTTATTATCGCGTTGTATTTCAACAATTAAAAATGCTTTATCAAATTGCCTTCAATCTATTATGTTATTGCAAATGAAACTTGCTTTGTGCTAAAATGTAAGTCCAAAGCTCCATCCACTTAAATTAAAGCTTGCATGTAGCTAAATTATAGTTCATTATCTTACACGTCGGTTTTATGCAGTACAATAAACAAGTTATTGTACTCATTTGCTTTGCTTAACAAATTTGTTGCAGAGATCGGAGGTGAGCTCCAAGAGCCTTACTTCGTGCCACGTGTTGCGCTTTCTTCGACGACTAGCTTGGCGGTCCGGTCGAGATGCCTAGGGTTAAGGCACACCGATTGGCTTTGTGTTATAGCCATCTTTATGGCACTTTTGCTTCATTGTTATCTTTTTATTTGTTGCTATTTGGCCTAAGGGCCTCTCTTTTGTAATAGCTATTCCTTATTAATATTAACTTCGGTTTGTTGCTTATGTACTATGTGTTGTATGGAATTGATATACTCTTTTGTTGTGAGGTATGTATACCGCGATTCGGGAGTATACATTTCTCGAGACCAAGTTTATTTGGTTGATAATACTAGGGTCAATTGGATGACTAAGTATTATGAGCCTAATAAATGTCGAGGTCTCACAATTATATTAATTCTTGATAATTATTAGTATTTGAATAAATTATTTCTAGAAGATTATCATAAGTTTTTGTTCCATTTTCTTTTGGAGTTAAATTTTGAAGTGTAGGTTTAACACTTGTTTGAGATTTTCCTAGTGCAATAAATTATACAAAAGCTTCAAAACATGATGCATGCTAATGAGATGCATACTAATTCTTATTTATTAATTGGGGATGTGACAACTGGGTTATAAATATATACCATCGACCTCTTGTAACCCGAATTATATATTAAAAAAACTCCTCATACAGACGGAGCTGCCGTGATTCGGCTCCCGGGGATATAGGCTTGGCCGAACCTCGTAAACAAATCATCGTATCTGTTGAGTATTTGTTGTGATTGTTCTCTCGCACTAAAGGCTGTCGCTGGTTCCAACAATTGGTATCAGAGTAAGGTTGAGATGGTGACACCGGGTGCTAGGTTCGAAGTGGTGAAGTTCGACGGAACTAGTAACTTCGGATTGTCGTAGACGAGGGTGAATGATCTGGTATTTGAGGTATCAACATGGTTTATTTATTAAGACGTCCGAAATTTTTGAATTGAAAGTTGATTTTTTTTATAGGAATTGTAAAAGCAAAAAACTTGCATTTCCAAAGTTCGAACTTGCGACCTACTACATTTAAAGGTTGCTTCTCACCACTAGGCCAAATGTCAATATGATACAGGTGCAATTTCTGCTTAAATTTTCAAAAAATATTCAGCCAGTTTTAGGGCCTAACTGGGTGGCCGATAACCCCCGGTAATTCCTCAACTTCCTTGCGGTTCATTGAAACAAACTATGGATCACACTATGAGCTTCTTGAATTCTTTGGTGTTCACACTTCAGATCGAATATGTTGCCAATAACAAATTTTGTTGGCTGCTATTCATGCAAATTGATGAAATTCATACTCGAGGTACAATGTCAATTCATGCAGATTCTAGATCAAACAATAGTCAGATATCGTGGAGTTCATGTTAGAACAAGAAATCATTAATTCAGAAGGTACCTATCTTGTCTCCTTTTGTCCTCCATGCCTCGTGCTTCGACGAGATGTTTTTTCCCTTCACAGATAGTTTTTGGCATGCTCCTCTATGTTTTCTTGTTATTTTCCATCTCCTTTTGACATATGTAACGAGCAAGTTTTCTATGGAGACAATCCGATCGGCCCAATGGGCTAGGGAAAATATAGTTACGTTCATCTGCTATCATGGCTCTATTTTATTCTTTGTTTTTTGGAGAACTGCTACGTCCGTGCAAATTTTAAATATTTTACTATCAATTTTATTCTTTGTTTTTGGAGAACTGCTATGTCCGTGCAAATTTTAAATATTTTACTATCAAAGGATACAATTTAGTTTTTCATAATATCTCTTATATATTTTTAGGATTGTTTGATTGGATTATTTAGCATGTTGCAATGCTTAAACATGTTTGGAGCCAAAATATACCTAGAGGAAACGATTGAATGATAATAATGAGACCATTAGCCTTTTATGATTAATATAGATTTCCTTTATTTTTGTACAAACAACCTAATGTTTTTGGTTGTTCGCATAGGATTGGGGCACCGCAGATATTTAATTATTTTTTCCATATAATTTCCTAGCATAAATTTTATGTTTTGTCACACGTTCCATCCGAAAGGTAGTCCATGCAATTGTTTTCCAACCTCTGTTTTGCACTTGTATTCCTATCAAATTTCTTTCTTTATTATTTTCATATTTCTCCATTTAATCAAAAGTTCTAACATATTTTTAGGGTTTTTAAGTTAATTAACATTTTAAATTATAATGAAATTTTGTAGCCAAGTACATTATTTTTTTAATAATAACCAGTGGTAATCTTACCAGGTAAAAGGAGGCCGTCAAGGGGAGGGGGGGGAGCTGGGGAGGCTGGCCACGTCGACTCAATCCTTTTGCGCCATTCGATTTGTTCATCCTTTGTCCACGCCCTCCGATTTTTCTCGGCGTTGCATTCGTAGAACATCTGACTCCTTTTCTTTGTTGTTCGATCTGCCCTTGGCTGTCTGTGCTGTTCGATAACCTTCACTGTTGCGTTCGCATGTGCCTCATTTGGCGTGCCGTTCCGCCCCCATGTGCTCTGACCGGCTCCGTGTGCCACGTGCTGTGGCGTCTTGTTTTCTGTGCCAGTTGCTTGCTTTCTCCTCGTGTTTGCTTCCTCTTTTTCCCCATTGCGTAGCTCCCATTTCGTCTTCCACGTCTGCTTCGTCCCTCCTGTTCCCTTGTTTTCGTCGCTCGCTTCGACCTTCACTTCCGGTTGTTGAAGCTCTTTCTGCCCGTTTTTTCCCTTGGGTTTTTTTTGTCTCCTATGGTGTTCTTTGTTTCTTTTTGTCTTTCTTTGTTTCCTTTGGTCCCGCTTCGTCGCTCTTTCTTATGGGGAGACCAGATTTCTTTGTGCATTTAGCCTTGTTTGACTAGATTGACATTTTCTCTATTTGTGTTCTTGTGCTGTAATACCTCCCGATTCGTCGTCATTCGTTTCGGCTCTTTCGTTTCGTTCTTGATTTTGCCGTTCGGCTTACTCTTTTCTCTCGGTTGTTGGCGCTTTTCTTTGACCGTTCTCTTCCTTCGGTTTTTCCTATTCCTGTTGTGACCTTTGTTTGATCTTGTTGCGTTTCATTCATAGTCCTTATTGGGCGGGCGTTTTTTTTATATAGGCTTGTTCGATTAGTTTTGCTTTTTTCCTCTGTCTTTGGTTCTACTGTGGTCTTGTCGATGTGTTTTTTTTTGTCCTCTTATGGAGAGGCCAACCTCCTTTGTGGATCTATCGCGTTTGTTGTGTTTTTGTTATTGTGCTAGCGTTCTTCATTTTTTGGCCTCCTGGGGAGGGATGATTCCTCTGTACATCTTCTCTTATAGAGAGCCCAGGCTCCTCTATGGATCTATCGCGTTTCTTCTGTTTCAGTTATTGTGCTAGCGTGCTCTTCGTGCTCTTCATTTTCAGTTATAGAGAGGCCTCTATGGATTTTCAAAGGACGTGTAGGATTCTAGATTCCTTAGGAACAGGGACTGTTCACTCATTTGATTCACAGGATTGCATCGATCAATTTCCATAGGAACACTGTTCATAGCCCTCGGTTTTGAAAGGAATTTCACATGAAAATTAACATCTACCCAAACCTCTTTTTTAATTCCATTCGCGCAAGATCGAGGCAAATCGCTACCTTAAGCCGCCTACGCCACCACCGATTGAGCCTGTGCCGCTGCCGCTGGAGCTTCCGCCGACGCTGCCCAAGCCTGCGCCATCGCCGCTCGAGCCTATGCCGGCGCCGCCACTGCCGCCCAAGCCGTCGCTGCCCATGCTCATGTGAATCGTGATGAGGCAGCCCACCGCCAAGCCCACTCCCCTCCTGCTGCCGACCCTGTGCCGCCGCGTGCTGCCACCTCTTTGGGTCCGCCTTCGCTACCGGTGCTGCCTCCATCTCCTGCACGGCATCTCCCTCCTTTGCACTCCCCAAGCTCTAACCGGGATCCCCATTACCCATTGCCGCCACCTCGCCGGATCCCTGTCGCCTCGGTTGCCTAGTTTCGGTGATTTTGTAGTTGAATGTTTGGGGGATATCCGATTGAAACTTTTGGGGATATTCTCGGTTAAAAGAAGGGATTCTTGAGTTGAAGGTTGAACCTTTTGTGTGGAGAGTCCGAGTGGTTTTGAGTTAGAATGTTGAATTTCTATTAATGTTGAAGGCAAAATTTGACATATACCACCAAGAATCTTGCCACTTCGAGATATGCCACTCAGTATATTAAAATTCAAAATTTGCTAGTCCAGTTTCTTTTCCTTTTGAAATTTGCCATTATCATCACTTTTATTCTATTTTCTTTTCTTTTCCCTTATTTCCCATCAATTCCCTATCTGAACTTCCCCTTTTGCCCCCTTCGCTTAGAATCCATCCTCTCTACTCGCCTGTGAGTGAAATTAGTAACATGCTATGAACTAGTGCTCCCTGGTGAGACCGGCAGCCACGACCTCAAGTCTGTGATCACCACGTACGAGGGCAAGCACAACCACGAGGTCCCGGCGGCGAGGAACAATGCCACCACCCGAGCTCGGCGTCCGGGCCATGCGCGAGGGCGTCATGACCCACGCCACGCCAGCATCCTGGCCGAGCCGCCGCTTAAGGGATTTACCGATGAGGTTGGCATACCGCGTTCGCCGCTGCAAGCGCGTTAAACCGCCGCCAAGGGACCATTGGCGCCGATGAGCAACTTCAGATTGCCGCTTACCACGGCAAGATCGCTGAAACTCGCTGATGTCGGCGGGGTTTCAGCGCCATCAAGGGTTGAAGCTCCGATCTTGCCTCGTCGCCGCACCCGCTCGAGGCACCCGTGGCGATGGAGACGGCGGGGTTCATGGTGCCCAAGGGCGAGGTGAAGGACGAGGCCATGCCGAGCAACACCAACAGGCGGCGGCGGTGGCGCGCGTCAGATATCGCCAGATGATGAGCAGTCGCCTCCGGGGCATCGATGTAGATAATAAAAAGAGGGTTACAGGATGGACACATGCTTTAAATTAATCAATCTTATGATGATAAGTATTCCGTGGAAACAAACACCTTTTACTTCTTGCTTGCGATTTTTCTTCCAATATCTTCTTCTTCTTCTTCCAATTTCCTTTCTTTTTTCAGGAATAATCACTGTTATTGGCTTATTGCTTTATGCTTCAGTTTGTTTCGGCTCTTGTTCAACGCAGTTCTGCCGGTCTCACCAGAGGAGTTCATGGCATGTTCACTAATGGAGGCATGTTCACTCACGGGTAGGACTAATGGAGGCATGTTCACTCACGGGTAGGGCAGAGGGGGATGGATTCTGAACAGAGAGGGGCAAAAGGGGAAGTTCAGATGGAGAATTGATGGGAAATAGGAGAAAAGAAAGGAAAATAGAATAAAAGTGGTGATAATGGCAAATTTCAAAGAGAAAAGAAATTGGAGTGGCAAATTTCGAATTTCAATATACCGAGTAGCATATCTTAAAGTGGCAAGATTCTCGGTGGCACATATCAAATTTTGCCAACGTTGAAAGTCGGGACGGACCGGGGGGTGTTCTCGAGTTGATGGCGTTCATTTCATCAAATCGGAAGTTCTGATGCGGTCGGCGGTGGGCTCGCCGGAGATACAGAAGTAGGGGGGTGGACTACCTGAGGGTACACCACTAGCGCAGCATAGCCGCAGATGGAGGTGGGGTTATTTCCCATCCATTTGTTTCATCATCATCCCGATTTACATGCAATTCCTCCGATCCTATGCTTGCATTCTTCTACTCTGCACTTGATAGGGTTTGGGTTTAGATTTTGAGTAAATTATACTATACATTGCGGGTCATTAAACTTGTAGCGTTGGTTCACCTGGGTCATGGTACTTTAAAAATACATATTTGGGTCAGTAAAGTGTATGAAGTGGTTTATTAGGTGGTCACGAATGCACACACTGACATCCATTGCACACATGGCAGTGCCACGTCGGCCACATGAATATGAGTGTATGGTAAATTTTCAAAAAACCCCTAGCATGTCCTCCTCAAAACACAACTGCCACTGCAGCTGAGCTCCTCGCCGTCGCTGCCCCGCAACCCCAAGCTACACACCGAGGCCGCCTCCTCCTCGCGCCCAAGCTCCACGTCGCCACCGCCTAGCCCCTGAGCTCCACCTTCGCCACCACCCAAGCCCCATACTGCCACTGCCACTGCTAAGATAGCAGAAGCACCACGTGTTCTTGAGATGGGCGAAGCCGGCTGTGGTGGTTGATTGAACTAGGGAGATTCGTGGATCTATGGCTACCATGGACCAGATCTGGAGAAGGAGACCTCACCGTCAATGATTTTCTGGCAGTGGAACAACACAATTGGGAGGTGGGCGAGCAATAGTGGGTCACAAAGACCATGGTGCTCGTGTTGGATCCGATGGAGATGGTGCATTGCGGGCTTTCCGCATGAACCATGCTTGACGGCAGCAAACTAAGAGTAGGGGAGGTCGCTGGTGGCGCTCTGTCTCATCGCAGGAGACATGTTCCGGGAGCCTAGCCACCCAGATCCAAGCAATGACCCAGATCCGAGGTTGCCGAACTCTGCCAAGCCAGATCCGAACAGCAGCGATGGCGCATGGTGGCGGCGGCGCTGGAGCGTGGGAGAGAGAGAGAGAGAGGAGGGGCAGCACAGGCGGTGGAGTTTGCCCACCGGTGACGGCGAGGGTGAGACAGTCGTGCGAGCTGAGGGTGGAGGTGGTGTTGGGCGCAGCGCAGGAGGAAGAAAAGCAGGAAAGGAAAACAAAAAGGAAGGGAGAGAAATATGTATATCCAAAGTGGCACAACTTGGCTGAGATGGCATGCCATGTGGGCACAAGTTGCCAGTGTGTGTGCTTGTGACCTCTTGATGAACCAATTAATGCATTTTAGTAAACCAAATATGTATTTTCAAAATGCCACGATCGAGATGAACCAAACCGACAAGTTCATTGACCGGTAGTGTAATTTACTCTTATATTTTTTTTGCCAGCCACGCACATTCTTCTACTCGTGCACTAATTGTTGATGTAACGGTTTAAGCACTAGCTTCACACCTTTGCCAAGGGTATTGACTTGCTAACCGCATATCACTGCCCTTGGCAAGAAGCTACCTCTGCCTTTCACTTCACTTCCTCAGTTCCTTCCCTTGTATCGAAATTGTCTGAGCTTCTACGGCAAACACAAAAAATTCACTCGAGCGGTTTGCATCTTTGTTCGAGATGACCGGGCTGTTTGCATCTTTGTTCGTCAGAAAGGCACTGGACAAGCTCGCCTCCTTCCTGCCGGCGAGCTTGGCATCATCTCCCTGGGTTCCCTCATCATCCTCGGCGACACCCACTGCGAGCCAGGATCTGGAGGACCTGAGGAGGCTGGAGCGGACCATGCGCAGGATCCACGCAACACTGCATGATGCGGAGGAGCACTGGAACATCCGCGAGGAATCGGCCAAGCTGCGGCTCCAGAGGCTCAAGGACTTGGCGTATGATGCAGAGGATGTGGTGGAGGAGTACGAGTACGAGTGCGAGGTGGAGGCCCTGGAGCGATCTACGAGAATCAATCACAAGCGCAAGCGTGAAAAGGTAACACCACTTTATAATTTGTTCCGGCAATTTCTGTTGATGTCTGTATTTGTTGTTATTCATTCCAAGCAAAGACCATGCAAAGAATCAACGGAAACGGTTATGCAATAAAATCTCCGAAAATCAACAATTAATCTACCTAACATGCAGTTGGTCGGATTCAAATTCTAGCCATTGTATAGCAAATCTGGTGGCCACATCAGTTAGACTAAAATTCCGATTTGCACTATCCACTTTTGAAGCTTCGTGTTGTCAAATTTCGAAAATTTAAACTATTTAAGTTTTCAGATACTTAATGTCTTCCAAATATATAATAATTTTAGTTTGGCAGAGGCGTATATTTATAAATTTTATGATGTATAGATTTTAAAAATATTTACAAAACTAGGTCATTCCTCCCAAAATTGCAAAAATAGGTTCCTCGTCAGCAATTGAATGGCGACATGAATCGATGAATTTTAAATATAGCAAATAAACTTAAAAAATTACAAATTTTTTGTGGAGCATCCAAATAGAATGTTCTTGCTTGTGTAATGTTTTCATAATTTTAACCATTATTAATTTGTCTCTAAAATTCATTTAAGTATACTATTTGTAGAATTTGTAAATATACAACATGAGGTCCACAAATTATGAAATTTTTGTGAATGCTCCTTACATAGTTTAATTATTTTTGTAATTTTTTAGAATTTTATATGCTCTGATATTGTCTCTAAAATTCTGAATTTAGGTTTCCGATCTGATGTACTTGATTGTGTACCCTTATTTTTGAGACAATTTCATAGTATATAAAATTCTGAAAAATTACGCAGACAATTACACTATGTAAGTAGCGTTCACAAAAATTTCATAATTTTGGGACCATATTTTGTATATTTACAAATTCTACAAATAGTATACTTAAATGAATTTTAGAGACAAATTCGTAATGTATAAAATTATGAAAAAATTACACAAGCAAGAACACTCTATCTGGATGCTCCATAACAAGTTTTGTAATTTTTTGAGTTTATTTGCTATATTTAAAAATTCATAGATTCCTGTCGCCAGTTGAATTGGCGACAGAACCTCGCCTCACCTGACAGGTTCTGTCGCCAGCTCAGGCGATAGGAACCTGTCGCCAGATGAACTGGCGACAGGAACCTATTTTTGTTATTTTTTGAGATGATAACCTAGTTTCGTAATTTGTTTTAAAATATATATTATTTCAAAGTAGCCAAAAATAGCGATTCATTTCTTTTCAATATTACAGATATATAATAAATGCTCTCTTTAAAATTCTGGGTTTTTTAAATATCATAAAATCGCCTATGTTTCTTTCATTACTTTCTCCATTGAAAAAAGGAAAATGCATGCATGGTGACTATAGCCTTTTCTTTTGCTGACAAAAGGGAAACGAGGCATATTCCTTTGATGCTGCTACTGTATCTGTTCCAAAGGAGTTGGCTGTTCAAACAAGGAAAATTATAGAAAGATTTGATGAGATCAAAGATTACTCTGACAACTTCACTTTATCAGAGAATGATGGAGAGAAACGTTTTGCTCCTGATATTAGCAGTATACGGAAGACTAGCTCTGTCGTATTTGAGAAGAGCATTCTCGAAAGAGCACAAGACAAAAACAAAGTTGTGAAAAAATTGTTGTCCAGAGAAGGCGACAGTACAACTAGGCCGGTTTCTGTCCTGGCTATTGTTGGTATGGGAGGAGTAGGCAAGACAACACTAGCACAGCTTGTATATAACGACCCAAGGGTGCATCAATCTTTTGATAAGCACGCATGGGTTTGTGTCTCCGAGCAATTTGATATCAGTAGCATAACAAGGAGCATCATCAGTTCACTAACAAAGGACAGGTGTGATCTATCAGAACTTGGTAGCCTTCAAGAGAGATTGGTAGATGAAATAAAGGAAAAGAGGGTTTTACTTGTATTGGATGATGTATGGAATGAACGAAGTGATTGTTGGGACTCGTTGTGCATGCCGATGATGACCACAAGGCTTTGTAAGATTGTAGTGACCACTCGTAATGAGGGAGTTGCAAGGCTGGTGCAAACAATGCCTTTGCACCGCCTAAACTGCCTAAGTTTTGATGAGAGCTGGTCATTGTTCAAGCAAGTTGCATTTGCTATTCACCAAGAGAATGACACCCCAGTAAACTTGGTAGAGATTGGGAGGAGTATTGTGAAAAAGTTTGAGGGCTTGCCATTGGCAATCAAGACATTAGCAAGCATGTTGCGCTATGAAACTGATGAAATGAGATGGAGGTATGTCTTAGAAAGTCAGCTGTGGAACCTGGAGCAATCACAAAATGAGGTTTTACCGGCCTTAAAGTTGAGCTACAAGCCTGTACACCTGAAACGATGTTTTGTTGCCCTTTCTCTATTTCCAAAAGACCATTTTCTTTCAAAGAATGAGGTGCTTCTTGTGTGGAAATTTCTTGATTTACTACAATGTGATGGAAGTTACGACGAGGACGAAATTGGATTGCTATACTTCAATGATTTAGTTCAACGGTCATTTCTTCAAGTGTATGTTGGCCGCCACACCATGCATGACCTTGTTCATGATCTTGCATGCTTTCTTGCTGGGGAAGAGTTCTTTAGACTTGAAGGAGACACACCAATTGAAATTCCACAGAATGCTCGGTATGTGTCCATAGCTAAAGTTGATACATCTGTAGAAATTTCAATTGCCTCACATTCTGTCAGGGCCATCATAGTGTTGGCGGAAGCCGCGGAACAATATGTCAATAAAATTCGAAATCCAGAAGCATTATTTTTGCACTGTAAGAAGTTGCGCGCCCTTAGCTTAGGAATGAGCGACCTCTCAAAGGCATTACCGAGCAACATGGGTAGCCTGAAACTACTACGCCATTTGGACGTTTATGATTGGGGAGAGCCTATAGCAAGTGGACTTAGGCGCCTAATTAACCTGCATAGATTGCCTCCAATATATATGAGCAGATGTGATTGCAATTATAACATAAGAGAGCTGAGGAACTTGAACAAGATTAGGAAACTGTGTATACGACGACGGGGCAATCTATGTCTTATCAAGGATGCAAATGAAGCTCAGCTACTGAATAAGAAGCACCTCCATTCACTAGAACTGGACTTCGGGCCAGAGTACTATCCACACAGTGTGCAAACTGAACCTGTTACAGTAACTCATGAGCAACTGCTTGATAGCTTGCGACCACATGGCGGCCTAAGAGAACTGACTATAGAGAACTACGAGTCTCAGAAATACCCCAATTGGTTGGGTAATGCTTCCTTTTACAACTTGACCAAAATAGTGTTAGGCAACAGTAAGTCTCAACACGTTCCAACGCTTGGTGTGTTGCCTTCCCTCAAGTCCCTCAGATTTCACTACATGCGTTCTGTGCAACGCATTGGCCGGGAGTTTTGCAGGCACGTTCCAGGTATGAAAGGCTTCCGATCATTGACAAGTTTGGAATTTTGTGTGATGCATGAGTGGTCAGAGTGGTCTGGTGTGGATGGTGGTGATTTCCATGCAAATAAATTGCGATCTCTTCCATGGGCTACCTTACCTTCCTTGGTTACATTTGGGGTTCCTGCGTGGCCCACCCTTCGTGAACTACGCATTGGGAGTTGTGGAGGTCTCAATGAACTTGGTACCCTCCCGTCACTTTTGAAGCTGGAGCTTTGGAACTGTCCAAACCTGAGTGCAGTCGGTTCCCTCCCCTCACTCACCACCTTGAATCTCAGAGACTGTCCAAACTTGAGTGCAGTCGGTTCCCTCCCCTCACTCACCACCTTGAATCTCAGAGACTGTCCAAACCTGAGTGCACTCGGTTCCCTCCCCTCATTTACCACCCGTCATTGGAGTGCGTAACAATTATATGTAAATCCACGACGTTCATCCGTTTTGATCCTCAAGGCCTGCCTTCACTCAGGAAGCTCCGATTAAGCTGTCCTAATCTGCAGTACTGCGAGGGGATCGCTGGCCTCACTTGCCTCAAGGAGCTAAAGCTTTGGGGCTGCCCGAAGCTTCCTGTACATAGTCCAGGTATATATCTGCAGAATCCGGATATCCATGACGAACCAGGTATATATCTCGTGTTGTTTCTACATTTTTAGCAGATAGTTATGTTGTTACAAGCAGCATGGCTGGCCGGTCCAATGTTCTTTCTTACGTTTGCCTGCACTTGCATGTTTCCGCAGTTTGGTATTTTGAGCAATTTGATAGATTGCCTCCAATACATATGAGCAGATGTGATTGCAATTATAACATAAGATTGCTGAGGAACTTGAACAAGACTGGGAAACTGCGTATAGAACGACGGGGCATTAAGCGTGATCAAGCGTGAGGTCGAGGAAATACCGCTCATCAAGCGTGATCACGAGGAAATAATAGGCATTCTCCAGGATCACTTCTCAAGATTGGACGACCCTTCTGTGATGGTAAACTGCTGGATGAAGGAGGTCCGTGAACTGTCATATTGTTGGAATTAATCTTGTCATTAGTATCTTTCTATTTTGTTTTGGCATGCATTTAGTTGCATGTGGCTAGAAGATGCATGTGCATGTCATTTCCTTTAGTCTTGCACGGCTGCGTGTGTCATGCGTGTATTGAGGAGATGCTGTGCATGACTAGTTGGCCAAGTAGTGCGTGTGTTGGTGCTGTCAGTGGGTCATGTAGTGCGTTTGTGATGCGCATAGTACGGGTAGTGCAAGTGTTGCACGTTTAGTTGTTTTTCAGTTAGATGAGTAGTCTTCATATTTCAAGTATTTAGCTTCTCAGTTGCAAGGAGTACATTGAGGAATATACAGAGGAAATTGCTCCAGCTCTCGCGTGAGTTTTTTCTACCTCTGAGTTATTCCTCCATCATCTTTCTGTGTGTCCAGTGTGTTGTGTCCACCCTCGCGTGTGTGTAGTTCTTGGGCTCTTTCTTCCACCGTGAGATTGAGAGTGTGTGTGTCCACGAAAGTACTGTGTGAGTGCACTCTCGATTTCCAACAATTGGTATCAGAGCTCGGTTCATGCCCAAGATCATGCCACGTTCGTCAAGGAGTGTGACCGGCGACGAGGCGATGTCGAGGACACCTACGAGGGAGGGATTTGTGACCCTCCATTACCCTATGCTCACGGAGAGCAATTACGAGGTGTGGGCGGTGAAGATGAAGATCAACATACGTGCGCAAAGAGTGTGGGCAGCGGTGGAGGGCAAAGAATTGGTCGATGAGAAGAAAGACCAGATGGCTCTCGCCACCATAGTCCAAGCCGTGCCGAAGGCCATTGTGATGGCCATATCCGAGAAGGAGACAGCAAAGGAGGCTTGGGACGCGCTCAAGGAGATGCACGTCGGCAAAGAACGTGTCAAGAAGGCGCACGTTCAAACTCTCAAGAGGGAGTTTGATCACATCAACATGGGGGACTCGGAGAAAATCACCGAGTTTGCCTTGAAGCTCACCACCATGGTCAACGAGATACATACTCTCGGTACTAAGGTGGAGGAGAGCGCTGTCGTGGAGAAGCTCCTACGCTCCGTCCCAGACAAATTCCTACCGATTGTCGGCGCCATTGAGCAATGGGGCGATACATCGGCAATGTCGATGATGGAGGCCATCGGGCGCTTGAGGGCATATGAGGAGAGCTTGAAGGGGCGGTGGGGCAACAAGGAAGAAGGAGAGCACCTGCTGCTCACGCGCGCCGAATGGGAGGCCAAAACCGCTGAAGAGAAGAGGAGCGGCGAGGGCACAGGCAGTGGCACAAAGAATGGTGGCCATGGCCATGGCCAAGATGGCGACAAGAAGAAGTACCGCGGTAAGTTCGACAAGTCGAAAATCCAGTGATTCAATTGTCGGGAGTTTGGCCATTTCGCGTCCGAGTGCGATGAGCCGAAGAAAGAACGGGCATATTTTGCCGCGGATGTGGATGACGTGCCAAAACTGTTCTGAAGCTAGGCGTGGAGGTGCTCAAAGTAACACATGACAAGATTAAGGAGGTGATTGTTGGAATTAATCTTGTCATTAGTATCTTTCTATTTTGTTTTGGCATGCATTTAGTTGCATGTGGCTAGAAGATTTATGTGCATGTTATTTCCTTTAGTCTTGCACGGCTGCATGTGTCATGCGTGTATTGAGGAGATGCTGCGCATGACTAGTTTGCCAAGTCATGGAGCCGTGAGTTCTGCTTAGTGTCTGCATGCGTGCGTGTGTTGGTGCTGTTAGTGGGTCATGTAGTGCGTTTGTGATGCGCATAGTACGGGTAGTGCAAGTGTTGCACGTTTAGTTGTTTTTCAGTTAGATGAGTAGTCTTCATATTTCAAGTATTTAGCTTCTCAGTTGCAAGGAGTACTTTGAGGAATATACAGAGAAAATTGCTCCAGCTCTCGCGTGAGTTTTTCCTACCTCTAAGTTATTCCTCCATCATCTTTCTGTGTGTCCAGTGTGTTGTGTCCACCCTCGCGCGTGTGTAGTTCTTGGGCTCTTTCTTCCACTGTGAGATTGAGAGTGCGTGTGTCACGAAAGTACTGTGTGAGTGCACTCCCGATTTCCAACACATATGACATCGAGGACTGCATCGACCACTTCCAGCACGCTGCTGATTCCAAGAGCAAATATATATGTCTGCAAAATTCCTCGCCGTAAATTTACTCCGCGTAAGAACAGTCCGCTCCCTGACAGGCTAAAGCAGCGCCTATGGATGGCTAACAAGATCAGAGAATTCAGCACGCGTGTGCAGGAGGCGCTTCAACGACACGAATTGTATAACCCTGGTGGCCTCGACCGTGATACTCCTCCTCCTACATATGACGTGTCTTTTTGCGCTCCGCATCACATAGTGCATGGGGAGGTCACGATCTTGTTGGTATTGATGCCCCATGAACAAGCTTGAAGAGTGGTGATTAAGGATGGAGGCAAAAGCTCAAGGTTGTATCCATTGTTGGAGTTGGAGGCATTGGTAAGACCACACTTGCCAATGAACTGTCTTGTAAGCTTGGAGATCAATTTGATTGCCGGGCTTTTGTGCGGGCATCCCATAAGCCTGATATGAGGAGGCTTCTCATTAGCATGCTCTCACAAGTTCGGCCGCACCATCCCCCTGACGCTTGGAAGGTGCATAATCTAATTGCCGATATCAGGACACATCTCCAAGATAAGAGGTAACATATTTCTACCGCAAGTCTGCAACCATTAGTTACATGTTTTAATTAACAAATAAAGAGTTCCGCCATGTTATAAATTGTTGTCCACTATATGTTTTGGTCCTTTTGGACATGTAAGGAGCTATAACTTTTTAGGAACGGAGTCAGAACTATGGTCTCTTGAAATAATTGTTTTTTCTTTGCTAAAAAAAATAATTGTTTTTTCTTTTTCTCTCCTGATTGATGAATGAATCTGTAGCATTTTTCGGTGGAGATTGGAAGGTTTTGAGATCTTGGGGGCAGGTCCTTAGTGTGATTTCATCATATAACGTGTTGTTGCTTCGTCTTAGTGCATGATTGCTGAAATCTTGATTAGTTAGGTGATGTTTTGGGGTGATCGATGATGATAACCAGTTAGTCCTGTAAAGTGTGAAGTTACAACTATAGTTTTCTTATCTATCTATTTTATTATTAAAGCGATAGAAAAAGAAGCCACCACGTTCGCTCTCAATAGCTAGAAATTTTTACGTTAATCGGTGAAAAAAAGATAAACATCTACACCGTTGATTATGGTGGATCCAGATTATAACGATCTAGATTAAACGAAAGAGTCCATGTACAACATAGAAATAAGAGTCCATGTCAAGTACAATGCAAAAATAACTGAAATTCAGAATAAAAAATAAAATAAAATTAGCAATTCCATTTTGACATGAATTCCTAAGTAAAATTAATAGATAAACATAATTCGAATAATTTTTAAAAAAATAGTAATTGGATTAGTATACAAATTCCAACAACAATAACATAAATTTAGAATAAAAAATAAAATAAAATTAGCAAATTGATTTCGATCACGGATTCCAAAATAAAATCACCAATAATTGCAATTCTTAATATATATTATTTTAAAAATAGCAATTGGATTAGTATACTAATTCCAACAAAAATAATTAAAAATCGAGATAAAAATAAAATAAAATTTGTAATTTGATTTTCATATGAATTCTAAAGTAAAATACTTGAATAAATAGAATCTAGAAAAAATATCATCAATTCGATTTCTATACTAATTCCTAATTAAAATCCTAAATAAATATAAGTCGAAATAAAAATTAAACCAAAAATAGCAATTGGATTAGTATACAAATTTCAACAAAAAATAAATTGATTTTGGAATAAAAATAAAATAAAACTAGCATTTTGATTTCGATACAATTCAAGTAAAATATATAAATAACCGTAATTTAGCATAAAAATTAACAATGAGATGGGTTTTACTTGATTCAACAAAAATAATTAAAATTAGGGAAAACAAGTAAAAGAAAATTTGTAATTTGATTTCCATACGAATTCCAAAGTAAAATCTCTTAATAACTAAAATTTCAAATAAATTAAATACAAGTTATAATGAGGATATCGTGAATGGTGTCGGATGAGACCACGAAAGAGTGCAATGACGTCGATCTATCCTACAAGAAGACATTGATCTACAAGAAAACGAATAGCTGAGGCAACAACGAAGAAGATGAGGACAATTCCATGTTGCTCACCTTAGCTGTTTGACAAGGACAATGTTGTGCTATTCGCTGGAGCCATTGAAGAGAGGGATCGGAGTCAAAGGAGGCAAGTGCTATGACGACGAATGGTGAGCATCGGCGTTGTTGAAGAAGTCCACGGCCAAAGAAATTCGATAATGGGGAAGACATAGCAGAGAGGAGATGAAGCTTTGGATTAAAAATGAGCTCTCGACATATGTGACCATCGGGTAGCTAGGAGCATGCTATCGTTGGTGAGTGACATGGCATCACCGACGATGGTGAGCAGATTCACCCTAACGTTAGACAACGACTAAGGCAGACATACCAACATCAGTGAAGATGGGAGGTCGTCGCAGTTAGTGAGGAAGCCATATCGTTGAATTGGACAACGTAGAAGAAGAGGAGTGACCGACATAGGAGAAGAAGATATCAGGCATGTTTACCATCGTTCATGTGTATATACATGCATGCATCCTACGAATAGAAGCATGGGCGTACATAAACAAAGGAGCAAAGATCTCGGAGTAGAGATAGCGCAACGGTAAGGAATAGGCTCGGGGCCATTGGAGAGAGTGCAACAGGTGTCCCGGCTGAGATCGACGATATTTGCATGCATATACATGTAGATATCACAACGGTCATCATTAAGCGATAATTGGAGAGAAGTAGAAGATAACCATGTGGTAGAGTATTGCATTGAAAGTGGTAGCAGCTGAGAGATATCGATCAAGAATTGGGCTTACTCATTGAGGTTGAAACAGAAAAATTATGGCGGGGAGAAGAGATAGAAGACACACGGTTCGGTGGGGCAATCGACGTAAGGGAAGATAAGTTCAAGGTAGGTCGTCCATGGTGTATCTGTGTATATGTGGGCAATGTACTCTAATACCATGTAAACTAATAAGATAATTTTGTTACACACATAATCAATGTATTGCTTGAGATTAACAAAGGTACATGTGCATGCAAACATTTTGGAAAAGAGTTAAGGGTATGCAACTACATGATGTATACGTAATGGAGAGTGATTAACTTATTATACTCATGATTTTCTTCCATGAAAGATCATACTTCAATTACATTACTCAAGTTGCATTTTCCTTCAAGTTTCTATTGTCATTTTCTAATGTTTATGATATCTTAAAAATCTAAATAGCCACAAGATATGTAAATATATTATGAAGCATCTAAGTTATATCATTTGTCATTACAAACTTTAAAACAAATCTAGCCGCGCAAATGCGCGGGTCACCTTGCTAGTTCTTTTATATCTTGGAAAACTAATGTTTTTCTTACGCAGTTTTGTAGAAACACTTTATTCTTTCTGCCTTTTCTTTGAAGGAATAGAATCGTCTTACTTCTCATTTATGATTTGATATTTGCTATTAGGTTGACAACTGTGCAAAAATATTTCTCAGGTACTTGATTATAGTTGATGGTGTACAGTCTACATCAACATGGGATGTTATTAATTGTGCTTTGCCGGATGAAAACCGTTCCAGTAGAATACTACTAACGACGGAAATTGAGGATGTTGCTCATAAATGTTGTGGTTACGACTCTAAGTATGTCTTTATGATGAAACCACTTGGTGACGATGATTCAAGAAAATTGTTTGCCAATACAGTGTTTGGCCCTAAACATGAATGCCCTCCAGAACTCGCTGAAGTTTCAAACAGTATTATAAGAAAATGCGGTGGTTTGCCACTAGCAAGTGTTACTATTGCCAGCCTTTTAGCAAGACAGATGGGCAAACCAGAGCAATGGGATTATGTAAATAAATCCTTAGGTTATGGCTTGAGGACAAATACTACGTTGGAAGGGATGAAACTAGTGCTCAACCTTAGCTACAACAATCTTCCTCGCCATTTAAAGGCATGCATGCTATATCTTAGTATATATGAACATGACTACGTAATTTGGAAGGATGATTTGGTGAAGCAATGGATAGTGAAGGTTTTATCGTACAGCAAAGAAGAGCAAGACAAAGAGGAAATTTCGGAAGCTATTTTGATGAGCTTGTCGGTGGGAGAATGATCCAACTTTGTAGAGATATCAATGATAATGATGAGGTTTTGTCCTGTATAGTGCACCACATGGTACATAATCTTATTACATATAAGTCCATAGAAGAGAATTTTTCCATTGCACTAGATCATTCTCAGACAACTACAAGACTTGCGGACAAGGTTCATCGACTGTCTCTTCACTTTGGTAATGCAGAAGATGCAACACCACCAACAAATATGAGACTATCACAAGTTCGAACACTTGCATTTTTTGGGGTCTTCAAGTGTATGGCTTCCATTGTAGAGTTTCGGCTTCTTCAAGTTCTAATTCTTCATTTTTGGGGTGATGAGGAGAGCATCAGTTTTGATCTCACAAGAATTTCGAACTTTTCCGACCGAGATATTTGCGGTCACATGTAATGTCACCTTAGAATTACTGAACACAAATCACGAGGTCTCAGATTTGGAGACACCGAAAATAGATGAAAGAGTAAGTGCAATTCCGTCGGACATCGTTCATTTGCCGGCTTCTTTGCACCTCAATCTTCTCTTTGAGACAAAAGCGCCCAATGGGATTGGCCACATGACATCGCCGCACACTAGGATATTTTGATCTCATTTGCAACTCAATAGAGAATGTGCAGAGCCTTGGCGAATGACCAATCTTCGAGATCTTCAACTCACCGTTATAACATACACCTGAAAATCAAGAACATGCAATGCAGGCTCGATTCTCGAAACTCAATGACCTCAAGTCAATAACTCGTACTGCGAGGTTCCTCTAATGTAAATACTCTAGATGTTGCTGGTGCTACAAGCATGAGCATTTCAGGTGATGGCTTGAGCAGCGTGTCCTCTCCCCCGTTCCTTCTTCAGAGGCTTGGGTTGTCGCCACGGGTTTGCATCTTCTCCAGCCTCCCCAAGTGGATTGGACATCTCCGCAAGCTATGCATTTTAAAGATTGGGGTTAGGGAACTTGCGAGGACCGTTGTTGATGTTCTCAGAGGATTGCCTGCACTCACTGTTCTGTCGTTGTATGTCCACACAAAGCCTGCAGAAAGGATTGTCTTTGACAAGATAGGATTCTCGGTTCTCAAATACTTCAAGTTCAGGTGCAGTGTTGCTTGGCTGAAATTTGGGGCGGGTGCAATGCCTAATATCCGGAAGCTCAAGCTAGATTTCAATGCCCACGCAGTGGATCGACACAGTACTACTATACCTATCGGCATCGAGCACTTGTCAGGCCTTAAAGAAATCTCTGCAAAAATTGGGGGCGCCAACGCTGAAGAACCCGATGGAAGGTCTGCAGAGTCGGCATTGAGTGACGCCATTAGGATGCATCCAGGACGTCTTAACGTCAACATACAGTGTGTAGATCGGATGTTTGGTGGCAAGGATGATGAGAGTAGCGGAACGCAAGAGGAAGAACACATGGCTCTGCAAAAACAATGCGAGATCATGGAGCAAGACGAAGTGCAGGGGCTGGAGCCCATGTTGCCGGCGTTCTCAGAGTGTGGAGTGGAAACCGCATTCCCCTTCATGTCCCCGGAGACGTCATAGAGCCAGGTTACAATATCTGATTCGATCCAACAGTCTGCTACACATAAGAAGAGACATAAGAAGAGACATAAGAAGAGGTACAGACTATAACATAATATAATAGAAGAAGATTTCTAGCATATTTCTTTTTATCGCAATGATCTCCTCATGAGCATAACCATAACCAATGTAGGAAGGCGAGGTCCAAGTGGAGGAGGCAGGTGAGGCCGTGAGGGTGAGCGCTAGGCAGGACGAAGGCCTCCCCCAACGACGGCTTCAGTTGGAGGAAGTACGGCCAGAAGGACATCTTCGGTGCCAAGCACCCAAGGTCGGCGACTCCCGTTCCAAACTCACCTCAAACGCACATTATTTAGAGCTTATTTGGATAGAGAGAGATTGGAACCCATCCTTCCGATTGAAAGATATTTTAGTTCAAATTCTGAATTAATCGTGCACTTAGAACACACAACAAGCAGCACAAGCAGAACAGAGTCCGTCTCTCGCAGCCGGTGGGAACCGAAACCAGTTGTGTCACCGCATCCTCCTTCGTGTCCCCAGCGACGTTGGAGAGCCAGGTTACAATATCTGATCCGATTCAGGGGACTACTTGGCATAAGGAAAGGTATCATGAGTATAGCATAATGGAAGAAGATTTCCAACATATTTCTTTTTATCTTTATGTTCTCCTCATGAGCATAACTATAACCAATATCATCTCAAAATAGGAAGGCGTTGCCCAAATCGATCACGCGGGTGAGCACTTTGGACGACGGCTTCAGCTGGAGGAAGTACGGCGAGAAGGACACCTTCGGTGCCAAGCACCCAAGGTCAGCCACTGTCGTACCAAACTCACCTCAAACGCCCCGTAGCATGCACGAGGGAGGCAACTGACACGAGCTCCTATTAAATTTAATTCTCGCAGAGGCTACTCTGAGTGCACGCGGCCTTTCAGACTCGCAGGTCGCTCGCCACCAGCAGCGCAAGACGGCCGACGACCCGCTGCTCTTCGATGTCGTGTACCATGGGACCCACATGTGCGCTCAGTGCACGCACTCCAACGATGAGAGCCAGGTTACCTCAGGTTCACAATTTCGGCGAAATTTCGTCGAAATCTTCCAAAATTTGTTCATTTCGTCCTCATCCGAAAGGAAACGGCTTCGTTCAAATTTCGGCCATTTCGCTACCAGACAAAAGAAAATACAAAACGAAATTGAAAACCCTCGGTTACCTCGTGACGATTCGTGGCGATGACGGTAGGAGTTCGAGCGTGCTCGACGTCAAGATCAAGGAAAACATTACCGGTAAAATAATTTTATCGGAGAGTAGCGATAACACCGGTTATCGCCGGTAACCGGAAATTTTGGCGAAATTTTTGTATTGAAATTTGAATTTTTCAGATGTAAAGATGAAATTTATCTAAATTTTGAATTTGAATTTGAATTTGGATGAAAATGAAATAAATCCAAAAAATTTTACCAAGTATAAAAAATTTATCGGACCCCACCGAGAACACCGGTAACCAGCGGTTACCGGCGAAATTTCGATGATGGAATTTCGAGATAGCCTTTAAGACGAACTCCCCAATGGGTGACACGCTGGACCTAGAGACCAATTTCTTGGATAACTCCGACCTCTTCTTGTCGGACCGTGATAGCAACTAGATGGGGTGAATAGGAGCCTGTTTGTTCACTTATGGAATTTTAGTTCTTTTTCACTCCGATAGCTATATGAAGCTATAAAAATTAAGGTCTAAAAATCACAGCATAAAAAATGAATTGAAAACAAAAAGCTCAACAAACAAACCCCCTCGGTCGGTCTGACTGCCATGTAACGGCCAGTCTGGCCGCTAGAGCGGTCTGACATCTTCTCATTCTAACAGAAAATCATCACAATTTTAGATTTACAAACGATATAACTTTTGATCAACAAATCCAAATCACTTGAAATTTCAAACACAACTCAACAAGAAGGTCGAGAACCTATTCCAATCTAAGATTAAGACAACCATAGCTAAGATTATAAGAGTTTCTTGTTTAAGTGCAAAATGGTTCAAAATAGGCTTAAAACAAAAACTTGATCCAAAGACTTGCTCGTGGACTACGAGAACTGAGGATAGTGAACTACGAGTCTTAGAAATACCCCAGTTGGTTGGGTAATGCTTCCTTTTACAACTTGACCAAAATAGTGTTCTTCAGGAGTAGGTCTCAACACGTTCCAACGCTTGGCGTGTTGCCTTCCCTCAAGTCCCTCAAATTTCACAACATGCGTTACGTAACGCATTGGTCGGAGTTTTGCAGCCACATTCCAGGTATGAAAGGCTTCCAATCATTGACACATTTGGATTTTTTTTTTGCGATGCGTGAGTGGTCAGAGTTGTCTGGAGTGGATGATGTGATTTCCCATGCTTGCATACTCTGTCGATCCATGCTACCGTTAAATTGATCCTATGTTGCTGTCAAAATCTTGCAACGGTTCCTGCATGGCCCACCCTTCGTGAACTACGCATTAAGTTTTGTGGAGGTCTCAATGAACTTGCTACCTTCCCATCACTTTTGAAGCTGGAGCTTTGGTACTGTCCAAACCTAAGTGTAGTTGGTTCCCTCCCCTCACTCACCACCTTGAATCGCCATGGTCGACTACCACAAGATGAGACGCTGCACAGGCTATTGAATTACCACCTGTCATTGGAGTGCGTAGCAATTATATGTGAATTCATGGCATACATCCCTCTTGATCCTCAAGGCCTGCCTTCACTAAAAGCATCTTTAGTGTATTGAACCGATGTCGTTTCAAAGTCCTGCCACGTAAGCATTCTAGGAACAGAGCTTGTTTTTCTCCAATGTATTGAACCGATTCCTACTAATATCTGGGACCCACGTCACATTAAAAAACCACAAAAATAATAATATCCTCTCTCAACCACACTCTCTACTATGTAGTTGTTTAATGCTCATATGAGGTTGTTTAATGTTTTAAATCGATTCCTAAGTATAGTTCGGTTCCATACATTTTTTTGTTGGAATCGATCCTTCTAATGTATTGAATCAATTCAATGACTTCTCTCTCCTCATTTGGACCTGCTAGAATATAACATTGGAGATAGTCTAAGGAAGCTCCGATTAAGCTGTCATAATCTGTAGTACTGCGACGAGATCGCTAGCCTCACTTGCCTCAAGGAGCTGAAGCTTTGGGCTGCGGAACTTTCCTGTACATAGGCTGCTCCCAAGACAGCTGCAGAATCCGGATATCCGTGACAGCCCAGGTATATATCTCATATTGTTTCTACAGTTTTAGTAGATAATTATGTTGGTACAAGCCGCAAGGCTGGCTGGTCCCACGTTCATGTTTTGCCTGCACTTGCATGTTTAATTCTGCAGCTTTGGATTTTGAGGACTTTGATCGAAGATTGCCGGTAACCCACTGAAGCACTACAACAGGTTTTTGAGGTACACAAGTTTTTTGTTGCCTGCTATTCATGCAAATTGATGAAATTCATACTGAAGGCACAATGTCAATTCATGCAGATTCTGGATCAAACAATAGGTAGATATCGCGGAGTTCTTGTTAGAACAAAAAATCATTAATTTAGAAGGTACCTATCTTGTCTCCTTTTGTCCTCCATGCCTTGTGCTTCGATGAGATGTTTTTTCCCTTCACAGATAGTTTTTGGCATGCTCCTCTATGTTTTCTTATTATTTTCCATCTCTTTTTGACATATGTAAGGAGCAAATTTTCTACGGAGACAATCCGATCGACCCAATGGACTGGGGAAAATATAGTTAAATTCATGTGCTATCATGGACCTATTTTATTCTTTGATTTTTGGAGAACTGCTATGTTCGTGCAAATTTTAAATATTTTACTATCAAAGGATACAATTTAGTTTTTCATAATATCTCTTATATATTTTTAGGATTGTTTGATTGGATTATTTAGCATTGTCGCCGCATGAAAGACCAAACAGAAGAAAAGAAGGGAACCTAGTGTACATGAAGGTGGCCAAGGGGTCATCGAAGAGGGGACTGGTTGTCAGGAAACGTATGTATTGATTGCTTAAAAAAAATGAACCCCCTTGTTACATGGGGGAGATGGCTATTTATAGCCTTCTCTACTAGGTACATGAGATTACAGTTTTGCCCCTTATCTGCCCCTATGCTAGTAGGGGCTGCAGGGGCTTTTCCTACTCCTGTGTATAGCCTTCGGCTCATGGTGGACCTTCCTGGTCCCGATCCATCTGACTGGTGCGCCTGGTCCAGTGGCACTGTGGTACTCCGAAGGAGGCGGGATGCCCCCGGGTTGGAGTGCCTTAGACACCCTACGAGTTGCAGTGCTTTGGCCCCTCTAAAGCACCTTCGGTACCCTTCGGGCCCCTCGGGAGCCTTCGGACCACTCTGGGGCCTTCAGCCCCTCCGGACCCTTTGGGTCCCTTTGGGGCCCCTTCGGTGCCTTCAGACCCTTCGGGGCCCCTTCAGTGCCTTTGGACCCCTTCGGGGCATTCGGCCCCTCTGGACCCTTCGGGGTCCCTTCAGTGCCTTCGGGCCCCTTCGGGGCCTTCGACCCCTCCGAACCCCTCTGGTGATACCACAAGATGAGACGTTGCATAGGCTATTGAATTACCACGGCGTGCATCCATCTTGATCCTCAAGGCCTGCCTTCACTTAGGAAGCTCCGATTAACCTATCCTAATCTGCGGTACTACGACGGGATCGTTGGCCTCACTTGCCGCAAGGAGCTAAAGCTTTGGAGCTCCATGTACATAATCCAGGTATATATCTGCAGAATCTGGATACCCATGATAGACCAGGTATATATCTCGTATGGTTTCTACATTTTTAGCAGATAATTATGTTTTTACAAGCCGCAAGGCTAGCTGGTCCCACTTTCATGTTTTGCATGTTTCCGTAGCTCGCTCTTTTGAGGACTTTGATCACTCTTGGTAACCCGCTGAAGCGCTGCTATGGTGGCCGAGAAGAACACGATTTGTCGGATCTCTCCTCTACTACTACAACAGGAGGCTTGCGTGCATGCAAGTTGGACTAGGGTCAGGGCATGCAAATTCCTGCTCTTCTGTACACATGTTTTTTTTTGTTTTGTTTTGTTTTCTTTTCATTTTGCAACTACCACACATGTCATTTTCTTGGGGGTATTTGAGTGCGTAACAACTACAAGGTGGCATGCCGAACCCCACCTCTACAAAAGCCCATCACACCAACTAAACTTCAGCTTGTTCTCTTCTCATCTGCTTACATTTGTCAGACAACTCTACTAGGCGTCATGTCTCAGTCATCTAGTTTAATTAGCTGAAGAGCGGTGGCACTGGTGAATGCAAGGCGTGTGAACTGCCCGAACTGCGGGGTCCAAGCAAATGTCCTATACTCCAACATAGAAGAGAACAGGAGCGTGTGTTCTACAAGTGTCCATATTTCTCGATGAGTTTGATTTCTGCGAATGCTGGTATTTGCGTATTGGGTTTGTTCGTCACTTCTTTTTCACTATTTATTGTGGTTTTCAGGCTGACAGATGCCAGTACTTTTAGTGGGCGGACTCTATTGATGCCATGGTGGAAATAGCAGTTAAACGTCCACATGTAGTTCCATATGGTCCAATGGTGAACATATGCCACCTACAGACGAGCGTGTGGACATGATTCTTGACCACCTGAAGTGGCTCGAGAAACTTATGTGTGTGTATCCTACTGGTAGTGTGTTCAATATGTATGAAGTGGTAGTCGTTGTCTGCAAAAGGGATTCATGTATGAACAATGTTGTATGCTTGTTTATGAATTGCAAGATGTCTTTAACTTTTAGCTATTGGATCTGTATGAATGTAACATAACAAGGGACAATTGCATTAGAAAATGAGACATGAATACCACAATGAAATTAAACTATGTACTCAGGTTTATCTCAGATGGAAAAGACCATACACTACCACCACCTTTTTAGACTAAAATGACCAAACTCTGGCACACCACCTTTTCGAACCGAAATAACCACACACTGCCTTGCCACCTTTTGAGATCGAAAATATCGCATTTTATCACGCCACACACTGTCACCTTTTAGGATAGAAATGGCAACACACTACGATGCTATGTACCTTTTTAGACCAAAATGACCACACTCTGCCATGCCACCTTTTTAGACCGAAAATACTGCACCCTGTCACGCCACACACTACAACCTTTTAAGATAGAAAAATGACAACACCATACGACGCTACCTTTTCAGACCGAAATGATCACACTCTGCCACGCCACCCTTTGAGACAGAAAAGACCGCACCCTGTCATGCAACACACTGCCACCTTTTTAGATAGAAATGACAACACACTGCAATGCTACTTTTTCATACCAAAATTACCACACTCTGCCATGCCACCTTTTCAAA
This sequence comes from Phyllostachys edulis, assembly GCA_036346405.1. NCBI lineage: Eukaryota > Viridiplantae > Streptophyta > Magnoliopsida > Poales > Poaceae > Phyllostachys > Phyllostachys edulis. The sequence goes on along the minus strand of JAYEVD010000279.1, from coordinate 69,994 downwards.
CCGAAAAGACCGCACCCTGTCACGCCACACAGTGCAACCTTTTCAGATAGAAATAACAACACACTGTGACGCTACCTTTTTAGACCGAAAGGACCATACTCTGCCACCTCGTATTGAGTAGGCAACACTCACCTCGCTTCAGCACTACCCCCATATGCTAATAAAAGGAGGGCAATGGCTCATGGCGGAGAACACTGCACTATCACAACAAACACTCCACCCCAACTTGTTTCGCACAACAACGAGGAAGGAGGAGAACATTAGGTGGACATTGGAGATGTCGAACTACTATACGAAGATGCTGCGGAAGCGCTAGTGGCTTGCCAAGAAGGCTTAAACCTATCTGTATTGTTCTATGAAGGATGCGTCGGTACCACTGGAGTTTTCGCATGCATAGTGTGTGTGTGCGAAGAACTGGCTTGGATAGTTCAATCCATACACCCGGCAACAGCCGTCCGAGCGTACTACATGTATGGGAATATCCTCGTCAGAGAATCTTACACATACATTGATTTTTCACATCGTATGTTGTATTCCACATATCGCTAACTTCATCCGTGCATAATGGCAGCCGGAGATGCGTTGCAACTTTTTCCAATGGATCGACAACCCGGACATGTCCGATAGGGCGTTCATCGAGCAGAAGTACATGTTCAATTATGCAAAGCGACCCGAGGTCTTCATCCACTAGAAACCTTACATACCCGACGCTAATGAAAAGACACCGGTGGAGCCCAAGAAACCGAGTTGGTGGTGGATGACCCCCAAACAGCACGTAGAGGAGGATCGAGCCTGCGTGTGACGGACAAGGGGAAGGCTCTTGCCAGTGAAATCAGTGGCCGTCCTAGCGTCCCCTATTGCCGGGCGCACTACGGATCGAACAAGTAAGATATGTTCAATTTGTGTCCTGATTATTGATTTGGCCTTATGTTCTTCTAACATCATTCGATCTTCCAGCCTATCTCGCAGAACAGGACTGCCTTCGGGATTGGCCGCAGCTGTGGGTCTATAGGAGACAAGGGGAAGGAACCGATGAGCTGCCAAGACTAACTTCATTTCGATAAACCGTCAATTCTAATTCCAAAAAGGCGTATATATATCTTAGGTGTAGATCAGGTTGATGATTCATGCATGCTGTCGTTTGTAATGTGATGAGGACATCCCGTTGATTGGACTGATTACACGAGCACGAGCTAAAAAGATTAATCAACAGGTGAACTCGCTCCTACTTAATTTTAATTTTGATTGTAATGAATATATGTTACTACCTAATAGTCTCATATTATGTGTGTGTAGTTTTATACGCATAGAAACATAGGAGACGACATCAGGCCGAAAGAGCGAAGATGATGTGCATGCATTCGGGAGGAAGGAACAAGCATGCATGTGTGTGTTAAATGCAAGGAACACTGTGCATGCATGACATGCATGTGCATGAGCATGAGCATGCATTCGGGAGGACATGCATTCTGTTTGTGTGTGCGCCACCAGGAAGGAAGGAATTAAAATCTTGGCAAGATAAAGAAAGAGCATGCAAGCTGTTTGTGTGTGCGGCTGTGTGCCACCATGAAGGAAGGAAATAAAATATTACTCCCACCGTTCTTAAAGACATGACGTTTGACTGGCGTGTAGTCAAACTTATATAACTTTGACTATTACTTTTCATATGATTTTGTTAGTAAAAAATTACAAAATTATTATATTATGAAAATATTTATCATGACAAATCTAATGATATTATTCACTCATGATCAATCTAAATAGTTTTTCATATATTATTAGTCAAAGTTAGATAAGTTTGACTGCACGCTTGGTCAAACGTCATATATTTAAAAACGGAGGGAGTAGCAAGGAAAGAATCTTTGCGAGAAGGGAAAGGGAATAGGAGACCGAATTTGGAAATCGATACGGTATGCATGAAACTTGGCATGTGGTCACGGCTTCGAATTGATCACGGCCTATGTGCCTTTTCTTCATATTTTCACATTTTAATATATTCTTGATTTTAGGGTTTGAGCAATATTGCCCACACTAGAATTGGGAGTTACAATCTGTTGTGCCATTCCGTTGTTCTTGTGATTCCTTGTGTTTTGTAGGAGCATCGACACGTCTACTTTGTGTGATCGGGTAGATAGGATCACGAGCGTGTGGTTGGGCGAATTCTTTTGTCGCAGGTTGCTGTTTTGGCAGTGGTTGGCGCCATCGGTTCGTCAGGTTGCACGGATCCAAAGTTATCATTGATCCTACGTCGTGAAGATCGGGTATCCCCCGTATCATAATGTACATAATCAAACCATATGCGCCATGAATTTCGCAAATACATTCCAAATTCTTATTGCCGCAATTGAAATCTAATCTTCTAAAGTTAACTCCGAAATTGTTCTCCGCTCCATATTCCGTTATCTTTTCGAATATGATCAGTTGCGCGGACACTCAAAGAGATTACCAAAAAAACATAGTGAAATCCAGTAAAATTTGAAGCTGATTTCTCTACAAATTAAAATATAATGTTATTTCAATTTCCAGGTCTCCTGTCACCAATTCAAATAGCGATTGAAGTCTTTGCCATCATTTGGATTGGCGGCAGTACTGTTTTCATGGCGACATAGATTCGGTTGTCATTCCAAATGCATGATCCAAATGAACCACTCTTAGATTTTTTTTTGCCAAGCTTCCACGTATTTTGCCGAGCATGTTGACTTGCTTGACTTGAGGATTTGCCTGGAAGGGGGGCAGCCAGCCACATTCTTCTACTCGTGCCCTCGTTGTTGATTTGTTTAAGCACTAGCTTCCACACTTTGCCGGCCGTGGGTACTTGACTTGAAGCTTTTCCTGGAAGAAGCTACCCGCATATCACAGCCCTTGGCAAGAAGCTACCTCTGCCTTTCACTTCACTTCCTTAGTTCCTTCCCTTGTATCGAAATCGTCTGAGTTTCTACTGCAAACACAAAAAATTCACTTGAGCACAGCCGAGGCAGATCGAGATGAGCGGGCTGTTTGCATCTTGGTCCGTCAGAAAGGCACTGGACAAGCTCGCCTCCTTCCTGCCGGCGAGCTTGGCATCTCCCTGGGTGCCCTCATCATCCTCAGCGACACCCACTGCGAGACAGGATCTGGAGGACCTGAGGAGGCTGGAGAGGACTATGCGCAGGATCCACGCAACACTGCATGATGCGGAGGATCACTGGGACATCCGCGAGGAATCCGCCAAGCTGCGGCTCCAGGAGCTCAAGGACTTGGCGTATGATGCAGAGGATGTGGTGGAGGAGTACGAGTACGAGTGCGAGGTGGAGGCCCTGGAGCGATCTATGAGAATCAATCACAAGCGCAAGCGTGAAAAGGTAACACCACTTTATAATTTGTTACGGCAATTTCTGTTTATGTCTGTATTTGTTGTTATTCATTCCAAGCAAAGACCATTCAAAGAATCAACGGAAACGGTTATGCAATAAAATCTCTGAAAATCAACAATTAATCTACCAAACACGCAGTTGGTGGGATTCAAATTCTAGCCATTGGATAGCAAATCTGGTGGCCACACCAATTAGACTAAAATTCCGATTTGCACTATCCACTTTTGAAGCTTCGTGTTGTCAAATTTCGAAAATTTAAACTATTTAAGTTTTCAGATACTTAATGTCTTCCAAATATATAGTAATTTTAGTTTGGCAGGGCGTATATTTATAAATTTTGATGATGTATAGATTTTTAAAAATAATATTTTTAAAAAATATTTACAAAACTAGGTCATCACTCCCAAAAATTGCAAAAATAGGTTCGTCGCCAATTGAATCTGGCGACATGAATCGATGAATTTTAAATATAGCAAATAAACTTAAAAATTACAAATTTTTTGTGGAGCATCCAGATAGAGTGTTCTTGCTTGTGTAATGTTTTCATAATTTTAACCATTATGAATTTGTCTCTAAAATTCATTTAAGTATACTATTTGTAGAATATGTAAATATACAAAATAAGGTCCAAAATTATGAAATATTTTGTGAACGCTCCTTACATAGTGTAATTATTTGTGTAATGTTTTCAGAATTTTATATGCTCTGAAATTGTCTCTAAAATTCTGAATTTAGGTTTCCGATCTGATGTACTTGATTGTGTACCCTTATTTTTTGAGACAATTTCATAGTATATAAAATTCTGAAAAATTACGCAGACAATTAAACTATGTAAGGAACGTTCACAAAAATGTCATAATTTTGGGATCATATTTTGTATATTTACAAATTCTACAAATAGTATACTTAAATGAATTTTAGAGACAAATTCATAATGTATAAAATTATGAAAAAATTACACAAGCAAAAACACTCTATCTTCATGCTCCACAACAATTTTTGTAATTTTGTGAGTTTATTTTCTATATTTAAAATTCATAGATTCCTGTTGCCGTTGAGCTGGCGATGTGAACCCGCCTCACTACAGGGTTCCTGCCGCCAGATTCAGCAGGCGATAGGAACCTGTCGCCAGATGAACTGGTGACAGGAATCTATTTTTGTAATTTTTTGAGATGATAACTTAGTTTTGTAATTTGTTTTAAAATATATATTATTTCAAAGTAGCCAAAAATAGCGATTCATTTCTTTTCAATATTACAGATATATAATAAATGCTCTCTTTAAAATTCTGGGGTTTTTAAATATCATAAAATCGCCTATGTTTCTTTCATTACTTTCTCCATTGAAAAAAGGAAAATGCATGCGTGGTGACTATAGCCTTTTCTTTTGCTGACAAAAGGAAACGAGGCATATTCCTTTGATGCTGCTACTGTATCTGTTCCAAAGGAGTTGGCTGTTCAAACAAGGAAAATTATAGAGAGATTTGATGAGATCAAAGATTACTCTGACAACTTCACTTTATCAGAGAATGATGGAGAGAAACGTTTTGCTCCTGATATTAACAGTATACGGAAGACTAGCTCTGTCGTATTTGAGAAGAGCATTCTCGGAAGAGCACGAGACAAAAACAAAGTTGTGAACAAATTGTTGTCCAGAGAAGGCGATAGTACAACTAGGCCGGTTTCTGTCCTGGCTATTGTTGGTATGGGAGGAGTAGGCAAGACAACACTAGCACAGCTTGTATATAACGACCCAAGGGTGCATCAATCTTTTGGTAAGCACGCATGGGTTTGTGTCTCCGAGCAATTTGATGTCAGTAGCATAACAAGGAGCATCATCAGTTCACTAACAAAGGACAGGTGTGATCTATCAGAACTTGGTAGCCTTCAAGAGAGATTGGTAGATGAAATAAAGGAAAAGAGGGTTTTACTTGTATTGGATGATGTATGGAATGAACGAAGTGATTGTTGGGACTCGTTGTGCATGCCGATGATGACCACAAGGCTTTGTAAGATTGTAGTGACCACTCGTAATGAGGCAATTGCAAGGCAAGTGCAAACAATGCCTTTGCATCGCCTAAACTGCCTAAGTTTTGATGAGAGCTGGTCATTGTTCAAGAAAGTTACATTTGCTGTTCACCAAGAGAATGACACCCCAGTAAACTTGGTAGAGATTGGGAGGAGTATTGTGAAAAGGTGTGAGGGCTTGCCATTGGCAATCAAGACATTAGCAAGCATGTTGCGCTATGAAACTGATGAAATGAGATGGAGGTATGTCTTAGAAAGTCAGCTGTGGAACTTGGAGCAATCACAAAATGAGGTTTTACCGGCCTTAAAGTTGAGCTACAAGCACATGCCTGTACACCTGAAACGATGTTTTGTTGCCCTTTCTCTATTTCCAAAAGACCATTTTCTTTCAAAGAATGAGGTGCTTGTTGTGTGGAAATTTCTTGATTTACTACAATGTGATGGAAGTTACGACGAGGACGAAATTGGATTGCTATACTTCAATGATTTAGTTCAGCGGTCATTTCTTCAAGTGTATGTTGGCCGCCACACCATGCATGACCTTGTTCATGATCTTGCATGCTTTCTTGCTGGGGAAGAGTTCTTTAGACTTGAAGGAGACACACCAATTGAAATTCCGCGGAATGTTCGGTATGTGTCTATAGCTAAAGTTGATACATCTGTAGAAATTTCAATTGCCTCGCATTCTGTCAGGCCATCATAGTGTTGGCGGAAGCCGTGAACAATATGTCAATAATATTCAAATCCGAAGCATTATTTTTTGCCTTTGTAAGAAGTTGCGCCCTTAGCTTAGGAATGAGCGATCTCTCAAAGGCATTACCGAGCAACATGGGTAGCTCAAACTACTACGCCATTTGGACGTTTATGATTGGGGAGAGCCTACGCAAGTGGACTTAGGCGCCTAATTAACTGCATAGATTGCCTCCAATATATATGAGCGGATGTGATTGCAATTATAACATAAGAGAGCCGAGGAACTTGAACAAGATTAGGAAGCTAGCATTATCTGACGGGGCACTCTATGTCTTATCGAGGATGCAAATGAAGCTCAGCTCATGAATAAAAGCACCTCCATTCACTAGAACTGGACTTGGGCGAGTAATCGCATCCACACAAGTGTGCAAATCGAACTCACATAAAGAACTCATGAGCAATCTGCTGATAGCTTGCAACCACATGGCGGCCTAAGAGAACTGACTATAGAGAACTATGAGTCTCGAAATACCCCAATTGGTTGTGTAATGCTTCCTTTACAACTTGACCAAAATAGTGTTAGGCAGCGATGAAGTCTCAACACGTTCCAACGCTTGGTGTGTTGCCTTCCCTCAAGTCCTCAGATTTCACTACATGCGTTACGTGCAGCGCATTGGTCGGGAGTTTTGCGTGCACGTTCGGTATGAAAGGCTTCCGATCATTGACAAGTTTGGAATTTTGTGTGATGCATGAGTGGTCGAGTGGTGCAGGTGGATGATGGTGATTTCCTTGCTTGTATACTGGAGATCACACATGCAAATAAATTCGATCTCTTCCGTGGGCTACCTTACCTTCCTTGGTTACATTTGGGGTTCTGCGTGGCCCACCCTTTGTGAACTACGCATTGGGAGTTGTGGAGGTCTCAATGAACTTGGTACCCTCCGTCACTTTTGAAGCCGGAGCTTTGGAACTGTCCAAACTGAGTGCAATCGGTTCCCTCCCTCACTCACCACCTTGAATCTCGAGACTGTCCAAACACAGTGCACTCGGTTCCCTCCCTCACTCACCACCATGAATCTCAGAGACTGTTCAAACTGAGTGCACTCGGTTCCCTCCCTCACTCACCACCTTGAATCTCGAGATCGTCCAAACACAGAGTGCACTCGGTTCCCTCCCTCACTCACCACCTTGAATCTCGAGACTGTCCAAACACAGAGTGCACTCGGTTCCCTCCCTCACTCACCACCTTGAATCTCGAGACTGCCCAAACTCGAGTGCACTCGGTTCCCTCCCTCACTCACCACCTTGAATCTCGAGACCTGTCCAAACTGAGTGCACTCGGTTCCCTCCTCACTCACCACCTTGAATGGTGTCAAGTTAGTGGGTCATGTAGTGCGCTTGTGAGGCGCATAGTACAGGTAGTGCAAGTGTTGCACGTTTAGTTGTTTTTCAGTTAGATGAGTAGTCTTCATATTTCAAGTATTTAGCTTCTCGGTTGCAAGGAGTACATTGAGGAATATCTGAGAGAAATTGCTCCAGCTCTGCGTGAGTTTTTCTACCTCGAGTTATTCCTCCATCATCTTCTGTGTGTCCAGTGTGTTGTGTCCACCCTCGCGTGTGTGTAGTTCTTGGGCTCTTTCTTCCACCGTGAGATTGAGAGTGTGTGTGTCCACGAAAGTCTTGTGTGAGTGCACTCTCGATTTCCAACAATTGGTATCAGAGCTCGGTTCATGCCCAAGATCATGCCACGTTCGTCAAGGAGTGTGACCGGCGACGAGGCGATGTCGAGGACACCTACGAGGGAGGGATTTGTGACCCTCCATTACCCTATGCTCACGGAGAGCAATTACGAGGTGTGGGCGGTGAAGATGAAGATCAACATACGTGCGCAAAGAGTGTGGGCAGCGGTGGAGGGCAAAGAATTGGTCGATGAGAAGAAAGACCAGATGGCTCTCGCCACCATAGTCCAAGCCGTGCCGAAGGCCATTGTGATGGCCATATCCGAGAAGGAGACAGCAAAGGAGGCTTGGGATGCGCTCAAGGAGATGCACGTCGGCAAAGAACGTGTCAAGAAGGCGCACGTTCAAACTCTCAAGAGGGAGTTTGATCACATCAACATGGGGACTCGGAGAAAATCACCGAGTTTGCCTTGAAGCTCACCACCATGGTCAACGAGATACATACTCTCGGTACTAAGGTGGAGGAGAGCGCTGTCGTGGAGAAGCTCCTACGCTCCGTCCCAGACAAATTCCTACCGATTGTCGGCGCCATTGAGCAATGGGGCGATACATCGGCAATGTCGATGATGGAGGCCATCGGGCGCTTGAGGGCATACGAGGAGAGCTTGAAGGGGCGGTGGGGCAACAAGGAAGAAGGAGAGCACCTGCTTTGCTCACGCTACCGAATGGGAGGCCAAAACCGTGAAGAGAAGAGGGCGGCGAGGGCACGAGCGCAATGGCACAAAGAATGGTGGCCATGGCCATGGCCAAGATGGCGACAAGAAGAAGTACATGATAAGTTCGACAAGTCGAAAATCGATGATTCAATTGTCGGGAGTTTGGCCATTTCGGCGTCCGAAAGCGATGAGCGAAGAAAGAACGGGCATATTTTGCCGCGGATGTGGATGACGTGCCAAAACTGTTCTGAAGCTAGGCGTGGAGGTGCTCAAAGTAACACATGACAAGATTAAGGAGGTGATTGTTGGAATTAATCTTGTCATTAGTATCTTTCTATTTTGTTTTGGCATGCATTTAGTTGCATGTGGCTAGAAGATTTATGTGCATGTTATTTCCTTTAGTCTTGCACTGCATGTGTCATCGTGTATTGAGGAGATCTTTGCGCATGACTAGTTTGCCAAGTCATGGAGCCGTGAGTTACGCTTAGTGTCCGCATGCGTGCGTGTGTTGGTCTTTGTTAGTGGGTCATGTAGTGCGTTTGTGATGCGCATAATACGGGTAGTGCAAGTGTTGCACGTTTAGTTGTTTTTCGCTTAGATGAGTAGTCTTCATATTTCAAGTATTTAGCTTCTCGGTTGCAAGGAGTACTTTGAGGAATATCTGAGAGAAAATTGCTCCAGCTCTCGCGTGAGTTTTCCTACCTCTAAGTTATTCCTCCATCATCTTCTGTGTGTCGATGTGTTGTGTCCACCCTCGCGTGTGTAGTTCTTGGGCTCTTTCTTCCTTTGTGAGATTGAGAGTGCGTGTGTCACGAAAATCTTGTGTGAGTGCACTCCGATTTCCAACACATATGACATCGAGGACTGCATCGACCACTTCCAGGCCGCAGCTGATTCAAGAAACAAATATATATGTCGCAAAATTCCTCGCCGTAAATTTACTCCAGCGTAGAACGATCCGCTCCTCGACGAAAGCTAAGCGGCGCCTATGGATGGCTAACAAGATCGAGAATTCAGACGGCGTGTGCGGAGGCGCTTCAGCGACACTAATTGTATAACCTGGTGGCCTCGACCGTGATACTCCTCCTCCTACATATGACGTGTCTTTTTGCGCTCCGCATCACATAGTGCATGGGGAGGCTGCTGATCTTGTTGGTATTGATGCCCCCATGAACAAGCTTGAAGAGTGGCTGATTAAGGATGGAGGGCAAAAGCTCAAGGTTGTATCCATTGTTGGAGTTGGAGGCATTGGTAAGACCACACTTGCCAATGAAGCATCTTGTAAGCTTGAGATCAATTTGATTGCGGGCTTTTGTCTGCGGGCATCCCATAAGCTGATATGAGGAGGCTTCTCATTAGCATGCTCTCACAAGTTCGCCGCACCATCCCCGACGCTTGGAAGGTGCATAATCTAATTGCCGATATCGGACACATCTCCAAGATAAGAGGTAACATATTTCTACCGCAAGTCGCAACCATTAGTTACATGTTTTAATTAACAAATAAAGAGTTCCGCCATGTTATAAATTGTTGTCCACTATATGTTTTGGTCCTTTTGGACATGTAAGGAGCTATAACTTTTTTAGGAACGGGAGCTGTAACTATGGTCTACTGAAATAATTGTTTTTTCTTTGCTAAAAAAAATAATTGTTTTTCCTTTTTCTCTCCTGATTGATGAATGAATCAGTAGCATTTTTAGATTGGAGATTGGAAGGTTTTGAGATCTTGGGGGCAGGTCCTTAGTGTGATTTCATCATATAACGTGTTGTTGCTTCGTCTTAGTGCATGATTGCTGAAATCTTGATTAGTTAGGTGATGTTTTGGGGTGATCGATGATGATAACCGATTAGTCTGTAAAGTGTGAAGTTACAACTATAGTTTTCTTATCTATCTATTTTATTATTAAAGCGATAGAAAAAAAGCCACCACGTTAAGCTCTCAATAGCTAGAAATTTTTACGTTAATCGGTGAAAAAAGATAAACATCTACACGTTGATTATGGTGGATCCAGATTATAACGATCTAGATTAAGCGAAAGAGTCCATGTACAACATAGAAATAAGAGTCCATGTCAAGTACAATGCAAAAATAACTGAAATTCAGAATAAAAATAAAATAAAATTAGCAATTCCATTTTGACATGAATTCCTAAGTAAAATTAATAGATAAACATAATTGAGAATAATTTTTAAAAAAAATAGTAATTGGATTAGTATACAAATTCCAACAACAATAACATAAATTTAGAATAAAAAATAAAATAAAATTAGCAAATTGATTTAAATACGGATTCCAAAATAAAATCACCAATAATTGCAATTCTTAATATATATTATTTTAAAAATAGCAATTGGATTAGTATCTAATTCAACAAAAAATAATTAAAAATCGAGATAAAAAATAAAATAAAATTTGTAATTTGATTTTCATATGAATTCTAAAGTAAAATACTTGAATAAATAGAATCTAGAAAAAATATCATCAATTAGATTTCTATCTAATTCCTAATTAAAATCCTAAATAAATATAAGTCGAAATAAAAATTAAACCAAAAATAGCAATTGGATTAGTATACAAATTTCAACAAAAAATAAATTGATTTTGGAATAAAAATAAAATAAAACTAGCATTTTGATTTCGATCACAATTCAAGTAAAATATATAAATAACAGTAATTTAGCATAAAATTAACAATGAGATCGGTTTCACGGATTCAACAAAAAATAATTAAAATTAGGAAAACAAGTAAAAGAAAATTTGTAATTTGATTTCCATACAATTCAAAGTAAAATCTCTTAATAACTAAAATTTCAAATAAATTAAATACAAGTTATAATGAGGATATAAGTGAATGGTGTCGGATGAGACCACGAAAAGAGTGCAATGGCGTCGATCTATCCTACAAGAAGACATTGATCTACAAGAAAGCGAATAGTTTGAGGCAACAACGAAGAAGATGAGGACAATTCCATGTTGCTCACCTTAGGCGTTTGACAAGGACAATGTTGTGCTATTATTTGGAGCCATTGAAGAGAGGATCGGAGTCAAAGGAGGCAAGTGCTATGACGACGAATGGTGAGCATCGGCGTTGTTGAAGAAGTCCACGGCCAAAGAAATTCGATAATGGGAAGACATAGCGAGAGGAGATGAAGCTTTGGATTAAAATGAGCTCTCGACATATGTGACCATCGGGTAGCTAGGAGCATGCTATCGTTGGTGAGTGACATGGCATCACCGAAGCGATGGTGGCAATTCACCCTAACGTTAGACAACGACTAAAGCGGACATACCAACATCGGTGAAGATGGGAGGTCGTCGCGGTTAGTGAGGAAGCCATATCGTTGAATTGGACAACGTAGAAGAAGAGGAGTGACCGACATAGGAGAAGAAGATATCAGGCATGTTTACCATCGTTCATGTGTATATACATGCATGCATCCTCTGAATAGAAGCATGGGCGTACATAAACAAAGGAGCAAAGATCTCGGAGTAGAGATAGCGCATAGCGGTAAGGAATAGGCTCGGGGCCATTGGAGAGAGTGCAATGTGTGTCCCGGTGAGATCGACGATATTTGCATGCATATACATGTAGATATCTAGCGGTCATCATTAGCGATAATTGGAGAGAAGTAGAAGATAATCATGTGGTAGAGTATTGCATTGAAAGTGGTAGCAGCTGAGAGATATCGATCAAGAATTGGGCTTACTCATTGAGGTTGAAACAGAAAAATTATGGCGGGGAGAAGAGATAGAAGACACACGGTTCGGTGGGGCAATCGACGTAAGGGAAGATAAGTTCAAGGTAGGTCGTCCATGGTGTATCTGTGTATATGTGGGCAATGTACTCTAATACCATGTAAACTAATAAGATAATTTTGTTACACACATAATCAATGTATTGCTTGAGATTAACAAAGGTACATGTGCATGCAAACATTTTGGAAAAGAGTTAAGGGTATGCAACTACATGATGTATACGTAATGGAAGTGATTAACTTATTATACTCATGATTTTCTTCCATGAAAGATCATACTTCAATTACATTACTCAAGTTGCATTTTCCTTCAAGTTTCTATTGTCATTTTCTAATGTTTATGATATCTTAAAAATCTAAATAGCCACAAGATATGTAAATATATTATGAAGCATCTAAGTTATATCATTTGTCATTACAAACTTTAAAACAAATCTAGCAGCATAAATCATGAAGTCACCTACTAGTTCTTTTATATCTTGGAAAACTAATGTTTTTCTTACGCGATTTTGTAGAAACACTTTATTCTTTACGCCTTTTCTTTGAAGGAATAGAATCGTCTTACTTCTCATTTATGATTTGATATTTGCTATTAGGTTGACAACTGTGCAAAAATATTTCTCAGGTACTTGATTATAGTTGATGGTGTACAGTCTACATCAACATGGGATGTTATTAATTGTGCTTTGCCGGATGAAAACCGTTCCAGTAGAATACTACTAACGATGGAAATTGAGGATGTTGCTCATAAATGTTGTGGTTACGACTCTAAGTATGTCTTTATGATGAAACCACTTGGTAGCGATGATTCAAGAAAATTGTTTGTCAATCAAGTGTTTGGCCCTAAACATGAATGCCCTCCAGAACTCGCTGAAGTTTCAAACAGTATTATAAGAAAATGTGGTGGTTTGCCACTAGCAAGTGTTACTATTGCCAGCCTCTTAGCAAGACAGATGGGCAAACCAGAGCAATGGGATTATGTAAATAAATCCTTAGGTTATGGCTTGACGACAGATACTACGTTGGAAGGGATGAAACTAGTGTTCAACCTTAGCTACAACAATCTTCCTCGCCATTTAAAGGAATGCATGCTATATCTTAGTATATATGAACATGACTACGTAATTTGGAAGGATGATTTGGTGGAGCAATGGATAGTGAAGGTTTTATCGTACCTTGAAATGAAAGAGCAAGACAAGGAGGAAATTTGGAAGCTATTTTGATGAGCTTGTCGGTGGGAGAATGATCCAACTTTGTACATATCAATGATAATGATGAGGTTTTGTCCTGTATAGTGCACCACATGGTACATAATCTTATTACATATAAGTCCATCGAAGAAATTTTGCCATTGCAATAGATCATTCTCGAGACAACTACAAGACTTGCGGACAAGGTTCATCATTTGTCTCTTCACTTTGGTAATGAGAAGATGCAACACCACCAACAAATATGAGACTATCACAAGTTGAACACTTGCATTTTTGGGGTCTTCAAGTGTATGGCTTCCATTGTAGAGTTTCGCTTCTTCAAGTTCTAATTCTTCATTTTTGGGGTGATGAGGAGAGCATCGGTTTTGATCTCACAAGAATTTGAAACTTTTCCGATCGAGATATTTGCGGGTCATGTAATGTCACCTTAGAATTCTGAACCCAAATCGAGGTCTCTGATGTTGGAACACGAAAATAGATGCAAGAGTAAGTGCAATTCCGTCGGACATCGTTCATTTGCCGGGCTTCTTGCACCTCAATCTTCTCTTTGAGACAAAACTACCCAATGGGATTGGCCACATGACATCGCTTGAACACTAGGATATTTTGATCTCATTTGTAACTCAATAGAGAATGTCGAGCCTTGGCGGTGACCAATCTCAGGATCTTCAACTCACCGTTATAACATCTGACTGACAATATGAAGAACATGCAATGCTTGGGCTCGATTCTGGGAAACTCAGTGACCTCAAGTCAATAACTCTGGTACTGCGGGTTCCTCTAATGTAAATACTCTAGATGTTCTTTGGTGCTACAAGCATGAGCATTTCGGTGATGGCTTGAGCGGCGTGTCCTCTCCCGTTCCTTCTTGAGAGGCTTGGGTTGTCGCCACGGGTTTGCATCTTCTCCAGCCTCCCCAAGTGGATTGGACATCTCCGCAAGCTATGCATTTTAAAGATTGGGGTTAGGGAACTTGCGAGGACCGTTGTTGATGTTCTCGAGGATTACTGCACTCAACATTACGTCGTTGTATGTCCACACAAAGCTGCGAGAAGGATTGTCTTTGACAAGATAGGATTCTCGGTTCTCAAATACTTCAAGTTCAGGTGCAGTGTTGCTTGGCTGAAATTTGGGGCGGGTGCAATGCCTAATATCCGGAAGCTCAAACTAGGTTTCAATGCCCACGAAGTGAATCGACCTGATACTACTATACACATGCCGCATCGAGCACTTGTCGGGCCTTAAAAAATCTCTTGCAAAAATTGGGCGCCCGTATTGAAGAATCCGATGGAAGGTCTGCGAGTCGGCATTGAGTGACGCCATTAGGATGCATCCAGGACGTCCTAACGTCAACATACAGTGTGTAGATCGGATGTTTGGTGGCAAGGATGATGAGAGTAGCGGAACACAAGAGGAAGAACACGTGCCTCTGCAAAAACAATGCGAGATCATGGAGCAAGACGAAGTGCAGGGCCCGGAGCCCATGTTGCCGGCGTTCTTGGAGTGTGGAGCGGAAACCGCATTCCCCTTCATGTCCCCGGAGACGTCACAGAGCCAGGTTACAATGTCTGATTCGATCCAACAGTCTGCTACACATAAGAAGAGACATAAGAAGAGGTATCAGACTTTGTGTGGACATAATAGAAGAAGATTTCTAGCATATTTCTTTTTATCGCAATGATCTCCACATGAGCATAACCATAACCAATGTAGGAAGGCGTGGTCCAAGTGGAGGAGGCAGGTGAGGCCGTGAGGGTGAGCGCTGGGTAGGACGAAGGCCTCCCCAACGACGGCTTCAGCTGGAGGAAGTACGACCAGAAGGACATGTTCGGTGCCAAGCACCCAAGGTCAGCGACTCTCGTTCCAAACTCACCTCAAACGCACATTCTTTAGGGCTTATTTAGATAGAGAGAGATTAGAACCAATCCCTTTGGATTGGAAGATATGTTAATTCAAATTCCGAATGAATCCAAAGGAATTGAGTCAGATCACAATGTATCTAGACAAACTCTTATGACGTGCGTGTGCACGAGGGAGGCTGACACGAGCTCTTGTTAAATTTAATTCTCGCAGAAGTTACTTCGTGTGCCGCACCGTATCTGAGAACTGCCTCGCCCACCAAGGAGATCTTGCGGATGGTGCCTACCATTGTTCTTCGACGTCGCATCTGCGGAAACCACACGTGCACTCAGAACACTACACGCAACAAGAGCGAAATAGAGCTCCGTCTCCTGCATGCCGGTGGGAACCGAAACCAGTTGTGTCACCGCATCCTCCTTCGTGTCCCCAGCGACGTTGGAGAGCCAGGTTACAATATCTGATCCGATTCAGGGGACTACTTAGCATAAGGAAAGGTATCAAGAGTATAGCATAATTGAAGAAGATTTCCAACATATTTCTTTTTATCTTTATGGTCTCCTCATGAGCATAACTATAACCAATATCATCTCAAAATAGGAAGGCGTTGCCCAAATCGAACCTGTGGGTGAGCACTTTGGACGGCAACCAATTTGGAAAAATCTGGCGAGAAGGACACCTTCGGTGCCAAGCACCCAAGGTCAGCCACTGTCGTACCAAACTCACCTCAAGCGCCACGTCGATGCATGCGGAGGAAGCGGCTCGGCGGTGACACGAGCTCTTGTTAAATTTAATTCTCGCAGAGGTTACTACAGGTGCACGCACCGGCACTCGCAGGGCTGCCACGCCACCAAGCGGGTGCAGCGCACGGACGACGACCCGCTGCTCTTCGACGTCGTGTACCATGGGACCCACACGTGCGCTCAGTGCACGCACTCCCACGATGAGAGCCAGGTTACCTACGCGACGGTCAGCGGCTGTACGCCCTTAACAATAGGTAGATATCGTGGAGTTCATGTTAGAACAAGAAATCATTAATTCAAAAGGTGCCTATCTTGTCTCCTTTTGTCCTCCATGCCTCGTGCTTCGACGAGATGTCTTTTCCCTTCACTGATAGTTTGGCATGCTCCTCTATGTTTTCTTGTTATTTTCCATCTCTTTTTGACATATGTAACGACCAAATTTTCTACAGAGACAATCCGATCGGCCCAATGGGCTGGGAAAATATAGTTACATTCATATGCTATCATGGGCCTATTTTATTCTTTGATTTTTGGAGAACTGCTATGTCCGTGCAAATTTTAAATATTTTACTATCAAAGGATACAATTTAGTTTTTCATAATATCTCTTATATATTTTTAGGATTGTTTGATTGGATTATTTAGCATGTTGCAATGCTTAAACATGTTTGGAGCCAAAATATACCTAGAGGAAACGATTGAATGATAATAATGAGACCATGAGCCTTTTATGATTAATATAGATTTCCTTTATTTTTGTGCAAACAACGGCAGGATATTTAATTATTATTTCCATATAATTTCCTAGCATAAACTTTATGTTTTGTCACACGTTCCATCCGAAAGGTAGTCCATGCACTTGTTTTCTAACCTCTGTGTTGCACTTGTATTCCTATCAAATTTCTTTCTTTATTATTTTCATATTTCTCCATTTAATCTAAAGTTCTAACATATTTTTAGGGTTTTTTTAAGTTACTTAACATTTTTAATTGCAATGAAATCTTGTAGCCAAGTACATTATTTTTTAATAATAAATAGTGGTAATCTTACTGGGTAAAAGGAGGCCGTCAGGGGGACGGGGGAGCTGGGGAGGCTGGTCACGTCGACTAGATCCTTTTTGCTGCTTCGATTGTTAAATCCTTTGTCCGCCTCCCGATTTTCCTTAGCATTGCATTCAGTAGAAACGTCGACTCCTTTTCTTTGTCGTTCGATCTGCCCTTGGTTGTCTGTTCTGTTAGATAGCCTTCACTGTTGTGTTGGCATGCGCGTCATTTGGCGTGCCATTCCGCTCCCATGTGCTCTGACCGACTCCATGCGCCACGTGCTATGGTGTCTCGTTTCCCGTGCCTGTTGCTTGCTTTCTCCTCGCGTTTGCTTCCTCTTTCTCCCCACTGCATAGCTCCAGTTTCATCTTCCACGTCTGCTTCGTCTCTCCCATTCCCTTGTTTTCGTCGCTCGTTTCGACCTTCACTTCCAGTTGTTGAAGCTCTTTCTGCCCATTTTTTCCCTTGGGTTTTTTTTGTCTCCTATGGTTAGGGCTGGAAAAATAGCTCGAGGTTAAGTGAGCCTGCTCGGGCTCAAATCACGGCTCGGCTAGGCTCGGGCTCGTGAATTTTCGAGCCAAGCCGTGCCCCATTTGTAGCTCATTGAAAAATCGAGCCAAGCTCAAGCCGGCTCGCTGAAGAATCTAGACCCGCCATTATGAGTTAATGGTATATTTTGGTAATTAATGATAATCATCTTTTAGAACTAATATTTTCCATGAGTTGGATGAATAGGTTATGTTCCATGATAATAAAGACTTTGGATGACATCATGAGTTGATCGTCATCAAGTCAAGACTTGAGATGAAGAAAATCATCATGTGTTGATGATGTTCAAGTCAAGATTCCGAAGTAAAGAAGATCATCATGTGTTGATGATATTGAAGTCAAGAGCTTGGAGTAAAGGATGCATCATGTGTTGATGCGCATCAAGATCTCTAAGGAGATATGATCATGAGTTGATCATTAAGTCAAGAGAAAATCCTTCATGTGTTGATGGAGTCTTGAAGTGAAGATGTGCGTCATCAAGCTTCAAGAGGATGCTCAAGGCAAAAGTATGACTAGCTAGGGCTAAGGATGTGTTCCTAGTCTTTTACCGGTCTTGGTGTTTGGTTGGAAGACCAGATTGCTAGTATAGGTTATCTCACTATTAAGAGGGGTCGTGACTAGTAGCTTGAGTGTGTCATGTGTTGATAGCTCGTTGTGCTTGCTCTAGCCCTCTTTAGCATGTTGCTATTATTTGCGAATGTGTTTTGCAAATAGATGAAGCTCATGCATAATCTTTGTAGCATGAGAATATACTTTGCAAATGTATTTTGCAAATGTTTGAAGTCCATGCACCTTCTCCTTGTGGCATAATGCCATTGTTTGCAAATGTGTTTTACAAATAGTTGAGGCTCATACATGTTACTTGTAGCATGTGACTTTAGTTTGCGAATGTGTTTTGCAAATAGTTTAAGTCCATTTACCTTATTCCTTGTGGTGTTGATTCTAAAAGTTGGCAAATGTGTTTTGCAACTTGTTGAGAATCTTGCATTTAACCCTTGTTTGCATCTTGCATCAATTGGCAAATGTGTTTTGCAAATTGAGTTAAAGCAAGTTGCAAAGATCGACTTTGTCTCTGGTCGGCCGAATCGACCGTATAAACCGGTGGCCAAGTCGACGGACCCCGGTCGAGTCGTGCGGTCAGCTTTTTCCAGAAGATGTGTGTTTTTTTTGTTTTAGCAAGTCTGGTCTAACCGCAGTTGTTAGCTCGGTTTGACCAAACATCCGGGTCTTGGACCCGGTCAACATTCGAGAAGATGTGTTTTTGGAAAAATGGTTCCTCGTAAGCGGTCGACGCGATTGTTAGTATGGTGCGATCGGACATCGGGTCTTGGACCCGATCAGCATTTTCCAGAAGATGTGTTTTTTTTGGAAAAGTGGTTCCTCTATGGAGTGGTATGACCGTAGGGTTAAGTGCGGGTCGACTGGAATTTGGTTGGTCTCGACCGGCCATTGGTTGGCGGTCAGACTGGATGTGTCAACATCTAGTTTTATAGCCGTTGGAGCATGGCGGTCTGACCGCCATTGGCTGTGATGCGACGGACTGGCTGATTTTTATAGAATCTTTCCTAAACGACTAGTTTTTGTGTGTGTGCTATAAATACCCACCTTGGTCAGTTGTGGGGGAGGTTGCTGGTGCCATTACCCATTCCCTTGAGCTAAGAGCAAGCCCTCTCATCTCTTATGTTCATGCGTTGCACTTAGTGAGCTTAGAGAGCAAACCCTAAGTGCATGTGTTGCCTTAGGTAGTGGATTGTATATCCATTGAGCTTAGACACTTGATTCGTTCAAGTGAGCGTCTCCGACTTGTTACTCTTGGTGTTGGCCGACACCGACGGCTTGGAAGAGTTGCACCAGTGATCTTCTACAAGAAGGTTGTGAGAAGACCCGGGCAGTTTGTGAGTGGTTTGGTGCTCACCATCTCCGGAGTGGAGGAAGAGCAACCCCGAGTGGATCGAGGTGTTGGTTCAAGTTGTGAGCCGGTCCAAGTGGTTGGACTTACCTCAATGTGGATTAGAGGAGACCAGCAAGTCTACGATCACCACGGTAAAACATCGGCGTGCCATCGTGGTTTGCATTATTGTACTTTACTTTGTGCAATTTACATTTCTTGTATTAAATTGCTTATATGTCTTTGTATGATTGCTTTCTTTGTCAATAATCTATATTGTTGGTGCAGTTAGTCGAAACAAGTTGATTTAAGTTTTAATTGTGCAAAACCGATTTGATTTACAATTCCGCATTAGAAATCGGTTTTAGCCAAAGAAGTTTTTAAAACCGCCTATTCACCCCTCTAGTCGGCCTCCTCGATCTTACACTCGCGAGCCAATTTGGCTCGTTACTGTTGAGTGTACTGCGCAGTCACCAGTCACTCAGGGGTCAGGGCTCAACCCATTCGGCCATTCAGCCCATTCCCCAATCCATCCATCCCCGAAATTCCCCAATTCCCCACCTCCCACCCACCTACTCCCAGATTCCCAGTACCCAAATTCCAATTCCCCTTTCCCCACCCCACCCACCCCATCCATCCCGTGATCCCCATCGATCGATCCCCTTTCCCACCCCACCCCATCCATCCGTTCCCGACGCAAAGAACGCCTCACGCCCCCCCTCAACGGCCGACGCGGAGCTCTGGCGCCCTCGACGCCGCCTCCGACCACGTCGTGCGCCTCATGCTGCCCGACTCCTCATCGTCACCTTTGAGTTCGACCACGCCATCGCCTCATGAATCGCCCCAACGCCCTTGCCACCGCCTCAGAGTTCCGACCACGCCGCTCGCCTCATGAGTCGCTTCGACGCCAGGATGAGATCCTGCTCTCCTTCGCCTCCACCTCACCCGGCAAGCACCCTTTGCTTCTTCCACGACCGTGCAATCCGCATCCTCTTGCCTCACCCTGATCCGATTCATCCACTAGTCAAGGATGGATTTGGTTGGTGAATCTTTGTTTGGTTGCGAGGATTGGATTGTCTTATGAATGAATGCAGATTTTTGTAGATATGGATAGCAGATTGTCTTGTGAATGAATGAATGAATGCCTCCTACTCCTGTCTCACGAGCCGACTCGAGCCGTCTTTCGAGCCGAGCTGCTGATCACGAAGCCACAGCGTGCCATTCTCGATCATCGTCTGACAACCATTCTCGTCAAGCTGTCTAATGCTACTGATATTGCTCCGTAGCCGTGGGATGTAGTACACCCCGGTGAGTGTGCGACGCTCCTTGGTGTGGCACGTGAACAACACAGTCCCACGCCCACATATGTCGACGATGGAGTAGTCGCCAAACTTCACAGTCCCTTTACACAAGGTAGTCAGAGTCGAGATCCCGAGTCGGATCGATTTGCCTCCGGTAGGATCAGATAAATAGAATCGGCGATTCTACGGATTTGTAAAAATACACATATTTAACATCTATACTATAAGTTTGTATGATTGTTATATGGTTTACCACTTGCATGTTCCTTAAAAGTAGCTAGACATACTCTAGGAATAAAAATAGCTTATCATTATCAAGCTCAAGATGGCTCATGCCATAATATATATATATTTGTACTAGCATTACCACATTGATACAATATTTTGCATGCTCCTTGTTTATTTATAGTTTCATTCTCGAGAAATTAATATCAACAAATTTTGCTCTAAAACAAAATATCGCAAAGCACAGCCTCTAAAAAAATTGCCCTAAGTCTCTCTGAGTAGGATCGATAGTGAGATTTGGATCGACCAGTTGTCGTGGGTTAAATGAACCGTAAGACTCTAAGAGTAGATCGCGATCCTACCTACCTTGAGTAGGATCGGATCGGCGGAAGACTTGGATCGGCCAGTGTCGTGGGTTCAGAGAGTCGTAAGACTTTAAGACTTGGATCGCGATCCTAACTACCTTGCCTTTACACTGACGTCCAACTCAGCAAAAGTAGCCTTGCACCTGGACATGTGATTGGATGCACCCATGTGCAGGTACCAGGCGCGGTCGTGTTCGTCCTCCTCCCGGCCAAGGTGCACTTGCGCGTGCACCTCGTCCAGCGCAACGTCAGTGGGTGTGCCGCGCGTAACCTCCATCAGCGTGCAGACCTGGGCCATCAACAACGTGGGCTCGTTATACTGAGCCTGAGTGAGATGCTCCTACTCCTTGCGCTCTCGCTGTGGCTTGCGGCATTCCCGAGAGAAGTTCCCAAGGTTTCCACAATTAAAACACTTGAGCCTGGACTTGTCACGGCTGTCGCCGAACCCAGCATTCTCCTTGCCATCGTGGGTAGCACCTTGCCCGCCTTGTTTGCCGTGGCCATGCCATTGCTTGTTGCCATTCCTGCCTCCGCCCAAAGAGGAGTCACCTTGCTCCCGTGTCAGACCCCAAATTTGGAACTTGAGATCTACTGTGTATATTTGTGCCATTCCCTGGATCAGTAGCTAGCACACACAGTTACATTATTGGTTCAAACACATATCATGAAAATGTAAAGCTATTGCATAATATTAAACAAAGCGTAAATATACCTTACAGCTTTTGACTTGCAGAATGGCCGAACAGGCCAAATACTTTCAAAGAATCAGCAGCAGAAGTAAAATCAAAGTATAACATGTGGAACCCTCACGATATGCCCACCAGCAATCGACTGTGGGCTCGCGACCTAGTTTTGGCCTTTTTGATCTTCAGTCTTGTCCAATGCTCATATTTGTCCCTGTAGTCTTCTTTTGTGCTTACTGACTAAAATAATGTAAATTGCGAGCATGAGTACACAACCGTACTTGCGAGCCAATACACAATGCAATTACTATAGATGCAAGGCTAATCAAAGGAAAGGCTCATGGTTCTTTTATTTGCACAAAGCCATTTATTGAAATAGATTAAGTAATAGCAAATCCTGAGACTTAGCATTTTTAACCAAAACAGGTTTTATAAACTGAGTTTTTGTTGTAAAGTACTAGTGGAGATTCCATCTCCTATACCATTGAGTGAGTACATCCACTCAATGTTCAGGCTATCCCGTAATTACCACTGCTCCCCGACCAGGCTTTCTCAATTCTCTGGGCTACAACTCAATATTTCCAACTACTGGGTTCCAGCCCACCCTTTTCATTCCACACACTCACACATAAATAGTTTTATAAAAAGGAAAGCTATATCAAGCAAGTTCTCTGTATTGCTCTTGACCGTGAGCACGGCTATCTAGATAATTTTCTTACTCTGCAGAGTTTGTACACTTTACCCACAAGAGATAAATCAACTTATACTGCCCCGTCACACTTCCGTAGGTGTGTGCCTAATGTTGATTATCACAAGGCCTTTACAATGTCCCACATCATTGCAACTTCGCATCGCTAGGTATCACCTCCTTCGTGCTCTCCCCATACCATCCCGGAGGTCTCCCTTTAGCGCCGTGTGGTTACCGTGGCTTCATTCTCCCCCGTCTATCCACCTGTATCCACCAACGTCGAAGCCACGCCGAGGAGAAACAAATTAGTTAGCCAGGTCTTAAGTGTTACAGACTTGTGGTTGCACTATTTTACATGAGAGGTCATTACCAGATTCAGTCCTTAATTGACTTGGGCGGTACATCCACATACCAACTCTCTCTCGTGCCCCCGGCACCAGCCACTCTTTCCAGCCACCCAAGTCGAAATCTATTTTTCAGGTTTTCTCTTATTTTCAAAATAACCTTTAATCCAACATACCAGCCAGGCTCCCAGCCTTGACTACCCAATTTTATTTTCAAAGTGTTGATTGATGTCGGGCAACTTAATGCCCGAATGACAATGTATCTAAGTAAGGCTAAGCATAACACTTAGATACAGACTTATTAACTAGTATGTTAACCATTAATTCTACGGTGTCAAGGATAATGTCCAAGTTCAAGGATTGGAAATTTATATACAATTGTTGTTAAGGCATTAACTGTGAGCTAGACCAATATATTTGTATAAAACATAGCAATGCAATTGCATAATTTAAAATAACATAATTGCAAAAATTAGGTGCAATATAATCAAAGTATTGACTCGCCTTGCTCAATATTCTGATAACCCTGATCCTGTTCTGGCTCAAGGTTCTGATAATCATCTCAATCAATATGCTGATAATCATCATGTTCAATGCTTCGGACAATCTTGAGTCCAGCCTTGTTCTTGTTGGGATTGTTGTCCCATCACAACGTCAGAGTCAAACTACGTAGTATACGATTAAATCCAAGAGCGATTGAAAACAACCAAATGAAATCCAATAAATCCAAATACATACAAACAGAAAGAAATACTTCAAATTAAAGTAAACACATCTAACGGTACCTTAAAAGACATATTATTTCAGATGAGGCCAAATCTTACTCATCTAGAGTTGATGAAGGAAATACTTGCATTTAAGTATAACCAAGGAAGTTGATGGAGGAAATGCTACAGACAAAAGTATATCCAAAGAAGTTGATGAAGGAAATACTACAGACAAAATAGGAATGAAGAAAATTCTTTAGACCAAAGTAGATAATTCTATAAGAGAGAGAGAGAGAGAGAGAGAGAGAATGTTCATAGGAACGTTCCTCATTGGTTAACTGGATGGGAGAGATTACCTAGTTAGGTAATACTCTCAGATCTGCTTTCGGATCATGGATCGTCCGATTATTGGGAACAGATACTGATGGATGATACCTAGAGCTTAGGTGATGTTGGTTTCCTTAATAGACCACCTAGTACTTACAAACACTCTTTCTAGGTATTCTATATATACATCCACGATGATCATACAGTGAAAATCAATCCTCTTACTTCAATGATTTTGTTAATAATTTACTCACTGTGTTTAGACGCCACACTTGCTTGCTAATTAATCTAACTAAAGATGTGTTTGCTGACCTACATAGTGTATGGTAATGCCCCTTTGATTCTTACTCCTTTATTACCATAGCTATTATTGCTTTGGTATAATGCTATTTGATTGATCATGACTTACAAGTTGATCCTGCCAAATACATTACGGTGTAATCTCGAATTACACTAACCTCTTTTAACTAGCTAATACTGACCTATTAATTAATTTAATTAACCCTTTAATTTAATTATCCGTTTAGTTCCGTGACTACTGTCATTATCCGAAAGTGCAAATAATTAGCTGATTGTCTGCAAATTAATTTACCCCCCACCCCACCAAGATCCTTAATCTAATTACTTCAATCAACTACTAATCTCATCCAAAGGGGCCTATTGCCACTAGCATTCACAGAGAGAGACTGAGAAATAGAGGGAGGGCCCCACCAATCATTCATACAAGAGAGAGCAGCCAAAGAGAGATGGGCAGAGGGGCCCCTACTGTTATTGAAGTTTATACATATAACATATACTGTAAAATCTAACTGAGCTAGTAGTTCAATTATACTCTTGACTATTCTTGATTAGCCCCTAGTCCATGTAACTGTAGCTTGCTAACTTGACATCTACTTATGTGAGCAGCTTACTAACAGAACCTAATTAGCCACTAAAGGGTGAGAGTCCACTGACATGTTTTCATTTAATCACTGACGGTCATAAGTTTCCAACTGGACCAAGGATCTCCTAATCACTGAACTTGTTTCTTGATTAACCTCATTTAGACATACTATTTGTTATTTGAACTATGTTACCATATGAGAATACAATCTGTCATTCGATTATCTAACTTTCACCTTATATTACTACCTAACTTTTAAATACAATGATATATTGATTTATCTTAACCTATTATTATTGTAGCTAATATCCCTAATTCAGACTTCCTTTGCATTATACCGACAACATACTTCTGACCATCCTTATATCATCTTTGTTATCAGCATAGTGGTGACCTAGGGCTCAACCAGTGAGATCTATATACCACTAATGCTCTACTATGTTAGTTTGGCCCTCTCCATCCAGTTAGTTTCTAACTAAACTAATCAACATACAACTGTTAATCTTTCCAACACGACTCAGTAGATCCACCATGCATGCATAGTGCTTGAGAGTTGGGACAATTGAGTATTTCTCAACCATGCTATGGAAACAAAAACTCTCAGCCTTGACTAACTATTTGTACAGTTTTCCTTTTAATCACTTGATCTATCTACTGAAGGTTACTTATATGAAAACATAACCTGGCAATTGGACATCTACAGATCATCTAACCCACTAATGGCTTTGGCTAATTAGAGACATCCAACAGCTACTTTATCATACTCAGTGCCATCTGATTTAGTCATGTTCCTGCTAATCTTCTTAATACCATTCCTAAGTAAGCTTGTCTTTGAAATTTTAGTTCATATCAGTTCAGTGCTTACTGACATTTAACCACTAACCATTCTAAACACCACAGGTGAACCACACCATCATGTATATCAACAGAGAGCAAGGTAGTCAGAGTCGAGATCCCGAGTCGGATCGATTTGCCTCCGGTAGGATCGAATCGTAGTATCGAATCGTAGAATCGGCGATTCTACGGATTTGTAAAAATACACATATTTAATATCTATACTATAAGTTTGTATGATTGTTATATGGTTTACCACTTGCATGTTCCTTAAAAGTAGCTAGACATACTCTAGGAATAAAAATAGCTTATCATTATCAAGCTCAAGATTGCTCATGCCATAATATAGATATTTGTACTAGCATTACCACACTGATACAATATTTTGCATGCTCCTTGTTTATTAATAGTTTCATTCTCGAAATTAATATCAACAAATTTTGCTCTAAAACAAAATATCGACAAAGCACGGCCTCTAAAAAAATTGCCCTAAGTCTCTCTGAGTAGGATCGACAAGGAGATTTGGATCGACAGGTAGTCGTGGGTTAAGAGAACCGTAAGACTCTAAGAGTAGGATCGCGATCCTACTGACCTTGAGTAGGATCGGATCGGCAGTAAGACTTGGATCGACAGGCTATCGTGGGTTCGTAGAGTCGTAAGACTTTAAGACTTGGATCGCGATCCTAACTACCTTGACAGAGAGATGTCCATAGACACAGAGAGAGCAGGAGGCGGCACGAGGGTCGTTCGGGTGGTTTGGAGTGGCGCTCGCCACCGGCGACAGGGAGGATGGCGGCGGCCATGGATGGCAAAAATGGGACTGGTTAGGAGAGGTGGTCCCATCGAGGGTGGTGTCGGCGGTTGAGCGGCATCGAGGTGGGCTGGAGGCAACTCACGGCGGTCGGAGGTGGAGGGGAGAAGGCGAGGTGGTGCCAAAGAGGGGGAGGAGTCAAACTAGCGTGCGCATGGGCATAGGGGAAGCTAGGGGATCTCACGGTCTTGAAGAGGAGGCGAGGTTGCTTGTGGCGGCTGGTGATGGTGATCCCGGCGGCACAACGGGGCATCGTGGAAGCGGTGCCACAGTGGTGGAGCGGCGGATCCTCAATGGTTCATGGGTGTTGGTTGAACACCCAAAAATTTTGAGCAAAAAATCATTATATATGATGTATAATATATGTATACATTGAAAATTGAATTCATTTCGTGATTTTCGTCATCCTGGACCTTTGGGCGATCATGGCCACGAGCCACTCAAGCGGCGAGCCACGCGCCTCATGCGCACAAGACAAGGCCACAAAATTATTGTGGCCTTGCCAGCTAGCTGAAGCTCTGGGCATGACCACACCCCAGTAGAAGCCTATTTCCTAAAGACATCTAACCCTAAATTGCTAAATCCCCAAATCAGCTCCAATGAGCACTCCAAATCTGAAATCCCCAAATCCCCAAATCTGAAATCGAAATCCCCAAATCCCCAAATCTGAAATCGGACCCACGGGCAGCCGGTCGCCGCAGCGTCGGGCGAGGCACCGGGCAGCGGCCACGGGAGGGGAGGCGGTGGCGCTCGGCGACCAGGCGTGGGCGAGCCACAAGCGGGGGGCGCCGCCCGCCGCGAGCAAGAGGCGAGGCGAGGCGCCAGCCGAGGCGGCGGCAACTGCCGAGGGTCCGGACCACTGAAGGCAAGCAGGCGAGGCCGAGCCGCCAAGCCCGAGGCGGGCGCCGGGAGGGCGAGGCGCCGAGGCGGGCGGTGGTTGCTCCTCCGGCCTCCGCTCGAGCTGCGCTGCTGGCTGGCCATGGCCAGGCCTTCTAGCGCTCTTTGTTCTTCAATCGCCGGGAGGAGGAGGCGGGGCTGCAGAATCGAAGCCCATCGCTCAACCGCTCGAGCGGTGGTGAGTGAGTGAGGCAGCAGGTATATTAGTATATATTAAGTATTAACCCAATGGATGGAGAGATAAAGAGAAGAATATTGTATTTATGCTTATTATAGATAATCCAAATGAATTGTAGTCTGATTCCTGAATCTTCAATCTTGTATTTGTGTGTATTGTAGATAACTAGATATTAGAGGTTTGAAAAATGGAGAAGAAGTCTGGCGATTTGAAATCTTTGTGGTCCAGAGCTGTTAAGAGACATAAGAAATCATCCACCCCGACGTCAGAACCGAAATCTATTGAAAGCAATGTTCAGAACCAGATAGAATGTCCTTCCAATGAGTTGCAATTGGTAGTGTATACACACAATGATAGTGACACCCCAAGGACAGAATCGGTCCAACCGGAGATAGGCGCAAGCACAGAACCAGAGATAGGCTCAAGCTCCCCATTATCCCCAATAACGAAGATATACAAGATGACATAGAAGATGATGAAGCCATTTATGATATTGATTTGCTTGTGCATGATCCGGAAAGAGGATTCCTATCACGAGGCTATGATGTCAATGAACAAGATGCAAGGTGAGAAGGGATATATTGCATTGGGGCCATGTCAACCACGGGCACACGATTTTCCAAAAAGAAATATTGGAGGTATCGCCGCTTCTTAGCTAGTTGGTTTGACCAATATAATTGGCTTGAGTATAGTGTGGAGCGAGATGCGCTTTTTGCTTCAGATGCTATTTGTTCAAGGATAAAACTAATTATCTTTGGTGGAGATAGTTTTGTGAATGGAGGATTTAGAAATTGGAACCATAAAGATAGATTTGACAAACATGTTGGTGGTATTAGTAGTGCCCACAATGAAGCTCATGAGAAATATAATTTTTTCATTAAACCTAAAGCATCAATTGAAGAGTCTTTTGCTTCAAACTCCAAACAATCGAAGGCTTTGTATAAATCCCGCTTGACATATTCACTTAAGTGCTTGAGGTTTCTTTTGCGTCAAGGGTTGGCTTGCCGTGGACATGACGAAGGTGAAGGCTCACAAAATAAAGGAAATTTTCTTGAGCTTTTAAATTGGTTGGCAGAAAATTTTGAAGAAGTTAACAAGGTTGTTCTAAAAATGCTCCAAAGACTAGTCAAATGACTTCTCATATGATCTGAAAAGATCTCATCAACTCTTGTGCCAAAAGAAACCACTAGGCTAGTCATTGATGACCTTGGTGATGATTATTTTGCAATACTTGCCGACGAATCTAGTGATGTGTACCAACAGGAGCAATTGGCTCTTTGCTTACGTTATGTTGATAAACAAGGCAGAGTTGTTGAGAGGTTTCTCGGCATCGTCCATGTTGAAAACACTACCGCTTTGACACTTAAAACAGCAATTGAGTCTTTGCTTATGGATCATTCATCGAGCTTGACACGGTCCGTAAGGTGGGGATATGATGGAGCTAGTAACATGAAGGGTCAAGCTAATGGTCTGAAGAAACTAATTATGGATGAGTCTCCTTCTGCTTATTATATTCATTGTTTTGCCCATCAACTCCAGTTAACTCTTGTTGCTGTTGCTAAGGAGAATGGTGATTGTGTTTGGTTCTTTCAGCAACTTGCATATTTGTTGAATGTTCTAGGGATGTCTTGTAAAAAGATACAAATGCTTCGAGTAGCTCAAGCTCAGCGGATTGTAGAGGCATTAGAATTGGGTGACATTGAAACTGGCCGGGGTTTGAATCAAGAGATGGGCCTAGGTAGGCCGGGTGATACTCGTTGGGGATCCCACTATAAAACTGTTATGCATGTGATCTTGTTGTATCCTTCAATCCGGCAAGTTCTTATAAAGATTGGAGAAGATCGCACTTCTAGCACGGAGGCTATACAAGCTCAAACTATGTTGACATCATTTGAGTCATTTGAGTTTGTTTTCATGGCACACTTGTTGCTAACCATATTTGGGTACACAGATGACTTAAGCAATGCTTTGCAAAAGAGGGATCAAGATATTGTTAATGCAATTGATCTCATTTATTTGACAAAGACTCAATTGCAGTTATTGCGGGAGGATGATGGATGGAAAACTTTTCTTAATGATGTCACTTCCTTTTGTGTGAAGCATGACATCAAAGTTGCAAAAATGGATGGTTTCTATAAGCCGGTTGCAAGATCCAAAAGGTTCTTCAATAAAGTCAAGAATCTCCATCGCTTCCATGTTGAAATGTTTTTAAGTGTCGTTGATAGACAACTCCGAGAGCTTAATGACAGGTTTGATGAGGTAAACACAGATTTGCTTCTTTGCATGTCTTCATTCAATCCTGTCGATTCATTCGCTGCTTATGACAAGGAAAACCTAGTTAGGCTTGCTCAATTTTATCCTAAAGATTTCTCAAGCACAGAATTGATGCATCTTCCCTTTCAACTTACACACTTCATTACTGATATGCGTAGAGATGAAAGGTTTAGAAAAGTGAAAAATCTTGTCGAGCTATCAATTCTGCTTGTTCAAACAAAGAAGAACCTCAATTATAAAATTGTTTACAAGCTTCTCAAATTGGTACTAATTCTTCCAGTAGCAACTGCTAGTGTTGAGAGAGTATTTTCTTCAATGAAGTATGTGAAGAATAAGCTAAGAAATAGAATGGGTGAGCAATACTTGAATATTTGCTTGGTCACATTTCTTGGCGAGAATTTTTCATGCAAGTTAAGGATGATGTTGTCATATCTCGCTTCCAAGGCATGAAGCACCGTCGAGTTAAATTGTAATTTTCTTAATTATTTTGTAATTTCTTTAAATTATTTGAGAATTGAGATGTTGTCTTCTGTACAAACAATTAGTACTTCCATTATCCATTAGTACTATTATGGATCTTTATGTTCGATATTGATCAATATTTTTGTAACCAGAACACCCATCTTGAAAATCTGGATCCGCCTGTGGTGGAGGCTTCAATTAGCCGTTGGAGGAGGGCGAGGAGGCTGGAGCGGAGCTTCGGTGCGAGGTGAGTGGGCGCACAAAAAGGCGGCCGGCGGCGGATTGGCCGGGGCGGGAAGGGAGGCCAGGCTTACTATGCTTGCGGAAATTCCCAATTAGATTGGGAGAAACACCAAGAGGACTTGGGGCGAGCTTTGACGTGGATGAGAGTGGCCGGAATCCGTCGACGCGGCCGGGACGGCGAGCGGGCAGCATGGTGGCTAGGAGCGAGGCTTGCGCGAATTGCTTCTCAGCTCATGGTGGAGCACAGTGGAGAAGGTGGGGGAAAGGGAGCTGGGGATGGGAGCTAGGTGGCTCGGTGGTGCTTAAAATAGGGGAGCGGGCGGAGAGACCGGAGGTGGTCGGCGGCATGGGCGGCGAGGCGGTGTGGCGGGCATGCAAGTCGAGTGCGTGGAGAGTGGAAGCAACGTGGTCGGGCGAGCGGCGCTAGAGCTTTGCATGGCCGCGACGTGGCAGGACGCTCCTTAGGTGGTTGACGCCGGGGAGGGAGAGAAGGAATGGCTACGCATGGTGGCTCTGCTCGGTCGGGGAAGAAAGGAAGGAAAGGGGGCGCGATGGCGCTGGCTTGGCCGAGAGGGGTAAGTGACTTGGTGGAACCGGCCGACTTGGGTGAGCCCAAGGAACAGTAAAAGAAAGGGAAAATCAAAGAGAAAAGAGTAGGGGATAAGGGCTAGGATGATTTCCGAAATTTTGGTATTTTGTTTAGGAGTTTTCATGTGATGATAGATAAACTCAGATTCTTGCTAAATAATTCTACTCACATTCTTGCTAAATAATTCTAATTGGGCTTTTTAAATATGATTTGGATTTCGGGTTTTCACTACATGCATTATTTCATGGGCATATTTAATATTTAGGTTTTGAGTTTTATGTTTGCCACTTATGTTTCTAGGGTTTCCTCAATTAGGATTTCTATAATTAGGGTTTTTGTTTTACACTACTTGCGTTGGCAAAGGGAAATTGAAATTCAAGTAACTCCCAAAAATGCAGGCAAAATGGTGGCAACAGATAATCATATAAAAAGTTTTAAAAATCCCATATTTTTTATTTGTGCATTTTTGGGATGTTACATCCCGCTTCTTCATCTTTCTTGACCACTCATCGAGGAGAAGACGGCCACTGGCCTCGTGGCCACCGTCATTAGTCACCTTGTCCGCATCGATCCTCTCCTCTGCAGACTTGAGCTGGCCCACCAGCTCTTCCACAGACAGGGTTCGTAGGTCGATCAGCTGCTCGATAGAGATTGCCACTTGCGTGAACTTTCACTACTACAAAATAGGCTATAGTAGGCGCCCCATCACGAGCGGTTCCTTTGGAACCGTCGTATTAATCTGTCGAACACAATGGTGGCGTGTGCCCGATATCCTGACGGTTCTTATTTAGAACCGTGCATGATAATTTATCACGAGCGGTTCATTAATAGGGTATGCATGAATTATCGCGAGCGGTTCTATTCACAAACCGTCTGCGCGATAATCGACCAATCACGACGGTTCTCAATAAGAACCGTGCAGCGATATCTACGAATGGTTACGAATAAGAACCGAATGCAGCGATAATTAGTTATCGCGAGCGGTTCTAATTAAAACCGTTTGTGATATCTGCTATCCTCTGCCGCTTCACTGCCTGCCTCCTTTCACCGCTCACGGAGGCCTGTGTCCTGAGCGGTTCTTTAATAGAACCGTGCAGGAATGATCCTGACGGTTCTATTAAAAAGCTATGCATGATAGGTGCTATCGCGAGCACGGTTCTTAACAAGAACCGCGTCTCGATTGTTGGGCGGAAGCGAAAATTTGAGCGTAATGGGTGGGCTGCCAAACTTCGCTTTATATAACCTCCATCTCCTCCTCTGCGGTCTCTCCTCCTCACAGCTCATACCTCCATCTCCTCCACTGCCGTTTCTCCTCCTCACACCTTGCGCCCGGCCTCCGTCGAGCTTGTCGCCGGCGGCCTCCTCCAACTAAATCTGGCCTCATCGTCACCGGCCTCATCCAAACCATCAGCCCGGCCTCCTCCACCTCGCCCGACCTCGTCGTCACTTGGCCTCCCGACCTCGTCGCCTTGGCCTCCTCCACTTGTCGCCTGGCCTCCCGACCTCACTCTCTACTCCCCCATTTGCTTTGTGATGTGGATTCTTGAGTTGATGCTCTTGTGATGCTCTTGTGATGTGAGTTGATGCTCTTGTGATGTGGGTGATGCTCTTTGTGATGTGTGTAGTTCATGTTGAGTTATTTGGTTTGGGCAAAAATATAGATGGTAGATCGCGCACCGTTCGGTAAAATCATCATAACTTTTGCATACGAACTCCGATTATGCGGCGTTCTTTGGCTCGTTGGAAAGCTAACGAAAAGCTCAATCCGAAAATCCATAAGTAAAGGTCAGATTCTCTTTGCGAGGTCTCGAAAAAGTGAAAACCCCAAAAAAGGTCGTTTAGGGCTTCTAAACGGCCTCCGAAGTTTTAGCAGCCGTTTTCGGTTTTTTTTTGCCACAGAAAAGGCTATCACAGACAGT
The DNA here is from genome assembly GCA_036346405.1 of Phyllostachys edulis. NCBI lineage: Eukaryota > Viridiplantae > Streptophyta > Magnoliopsida > Poales > Poaceae > Phyllostachys > Phyllostachys edulis. The sequence continues at coordinate 36,751 of JAYEVD010000279.1, read as the reverse complement.
TCTAAACAAGAACCGTCTATGAAAACTCATCACAGCGGTTACGAACAAGAACCATCGTGAAAATGTCATCATAGGCGGTTTGTAAATTAAACCGTCGGTGATATTCTTGGCTCACAGATGGTTTTTGATGAAAACCGTCTGTGATAATAGCCTTCACATACGGTTTCAACAAAAACCGTCGCGTGATAGTGCGTATCACGAGCGGTTTTGAACCGTCTGTGATAGCGCTTATTATCACAGACCAACAAATATAGACGGTTGGAAGCAAAATGCTCGTGATAACGATTCCGAACCGTGCGTGATGAGGCTTCCTGTAGTAGTGTTTGGAGGAACGACGCGGAGGAACTTCTTGATTACCTTGACGTCCTCCTAGGTTTCGCCAAGCGTGCGGATGTTGTTGACAAGCCTAGTCAACCACATGGCGAAATCGTCCACCGACTCGTTACTCTTCATGTGAACCACATCGAATTCCTTGAGCAAGGCATGTGCCTTCGCCTCCGAGACATGTTCCACGCCCATGCACATGGTTTTGACGGCGTCCTAGGCATGTTTGGCGCTGTCCTTCACCGCCAGTGTCGCCAGCATCTTTGGCAGCACCCCCCTGCTCGTGCTTGCTATAATCAATCAACAAAAGAGGAGTCTTCATCTGCTTTCGAGGAGTTCTACAAAGGTGCCTGATCGTTAGGGTCTTGATCCCAGTCGGTTGCCTATGGTGAATTGATGGGATTCCGCTGAAGTTATCTGTTCCGCTACTTATTTCTCTATTGCTAGCCCTGTGTGGCTTAGTAAGTGTAAACTTGACCATAAGGTCAAAACCATTATTTGTTAATCAAATTACTCATTTATGCTATTAATCGTCTTGTGTGGATATATATTCATCTATGTTAACACTGTGTGCACTAGTGTGATCCTGGACAAGTGCATTATACATAGAGGGTCCAGAATTACATTTTTGGGTCCCGACAAGCAACCTGTAGAAACTCACCTATATCCATGTAGAAGTTCATGTGCAAACTATGTGCAAGGATTTTGATTCCATATATTCATAAGTTTTGATTTAAAAATTATTCATATACAATTCATCCTATTGTCCCTGGAGATTCATTTCATATCTCATCAGTGAACACAACTAGCTAGTAACATTTGCGGTTTTCATGTCAAGTAGATAAAAGCAGCAACCTGTAGAAACTCACCTATATCCATGAAATACATACATGGTGTTATTAATTATAAGAATAGATGATGATCAGACTTACTATTAATAGACAACCATTTGTTAAGATCCTCTCTAGGAGGCAACCAAATTGCCTCCCTCAGATTGCCACTTCTTAAGGTTTCATCAATGTGTTTTTTCAGCAGCACACCATGTATCATACGTATCAAAAATAAAAAATATCTTTAGGAACATACCAGCAGTCACACCTAAACACAACCCCATTCCCCACCTTCAGGTCCATCCATCCATCCATCCAACAGTCACAGAGGGCAAGGCCAAAGGTGTCCAAACCGACCATCAATCGACAAGCTAGCTAGGTAGCCCACATTGCAACTTGGTTCACATGAATACCAATAGCTAGCACAAACCAATAGATCTGTCTTACCTCGATCGACATTGCTGGTGTCGGTGGTGAGGTAGCCGAGGCTGAGGTCGGTGGAGCTAGAGTAGCCGGGGAGGTCGGTGAGGAAGCCGGGCTCGCGCCGCGCAGGGGAGGAGGAAGAGGGAAGGCAATCCATCATGGTTGTGGCTGCGGTGACCTGCACAAGACACTCTTATCGTATGAGTGTCTTGTGCAGATGAACCGTAGGGTGTCTAACCGTCGGCAACACGGAAGAATGGTGGCGTCGGCGGCGGGTCACTTTCGGGTGGGGAGGAGCGGATAAGAGTCTTATTGAGGAGTGACGAGTTAGAGCGCAAACTCTAGCGGGGTCCTACTAATAAAGAGACTTATCACAGCTAGTTCTATTATGGAACCGTCAGTAATACTTATCACAGACGGTTCCACAATGGAACCGTCCGTGATATGATATCATATCACAGATGGTTAATATATAAAATCGTCCGTGATATCGTGTCGTATCACAGACGGTTCATTATCAAAACAGTCTGTGAAGTATCACAGACGGTTTTTTGTTTAAAACCGTCTGTGATATTTTGAAATATCACAGACGATTATTGTTAAGAACCGTTTGTGATACATCACAGACGGTTTTCATAATGAACCGTTTATGATATTAACTCTTCACAGACGGTTTTTAGCGCAGCCAGTAACACAAACGGTCGCAAAACCAAAACTGTCTGTGATTGCATGTAATATAGACGGTTTTGGACAACCGTCTGTGATGAGACATCCAATATTAGACTTTTTGTAGTAGTGAGGGCCCGATCAAATATGTTGATTTTTGATAGGGCCCTTATATATATCCATTTTCGGTAGTGGTTGATCCAAATGTTGATATTCCAACCAGGGTTCAGCAAACCAGCGGTAGCTGACATGTTTTCGATTTTCCCGGCGAGGTATGTAAGGGGATACTATATCATCTGAAAACACGAGTTATTGCGACTTTGTTTACAAGGCGAAGAGTGGGACATATACACGCTGGAAGAACAATGAATGGTGGGAGGCTCATGTAAGCCCAGCGCTCTAAATGTCAGAAGCTTCTTCTGCCCTGTGATTCTGTGAATGTGAACGACACAGGGAGAAAGGTGCGAATCATAAGTCCAAATCTCGTGTCCATGTCGACGCCGCATATGGTCACATGCATGCATCCATTCGATTTTCCTCTCCTCCTTTTCTTTTGCCCCCTTTCTTCTTTCTTTTCTTTTGTCAGGAACAGTTGAGATTGGAACATCCCATATGCACCCGTCTTATCCAGTGTCAAATCCCAAGCTATATAAACCTTGATGAGTTCTGGCTTCCACGGATGCACTTGAATTACACGTGCTTGCTCATGTAATTTTAAATTCCAAACGTAGGTCGTCTTGCAAGGGGCGGAGGTGACACTGCTTTTTTCCCGAGTGGCTATATTTTTACCGAGTGTCGGGACGAAAACACTCGGGTAGGTCCTGAGTGTTTTATAAGATAATCGGGACAAGATGTTAGCACTTTTCGATAGAAATAACTTTTTCGAGTGTTTTCCATAACACTCGAGAGATCAAACGGGGAGGCAGCGATCGTACACATAAGCAGGATCTCAACGATGCAGGCGAGATGAATTATAATCCCGAGTGTTTTAAAACGGAAACACTCAGGAGAGAAAGGGGAGCGTGCCACGCCCTTTTTCCCCACTACGCCCTTTCTTCCCACCGCTAACCCTACATCCCTACTCGATCCCCAATCCTCCTCCTCCGCGCCTTTTCCCTCTTCCTTCAGATTCAGCCGCCCCCCTCCTTCTCCTCAGCGTGTTTGATTCCCTCCTCCTCCGCTGCTGCGGCGCCTCCTCCCCCGACTCCCTCCTCCCGAGCGTCGCCCGCCTCCTCCCTCCTCCGGCACCATCATCCTCCTCCTTCCTGCTCCCTGACTCCCTCCTCCGCTTGCCTCCCTCCTCCCTCCGGTTCAGCCCGCTGTGGCCTGGCGCCTCCCTGGCTCCCTCGCCCAGCGCCACCGGCCAATGCTCCTCCTCCCACGTGCCCGCCCTAGCCCGCTGTCCCCTGGCCGCTCGGCCCAAGCCCGGCTCCCCGGCCCATTCGTCCACTGATGCCTCCTACTACAGCTCGGCCCGGTGTGCTCCTCCACCCCGCGATGCCTCTCCTGCCGCCGAGGATGCCGAGGGTCGCCACCGGATGCCTTTTCGCCTTCCTCCTGCCCCTGCTGCCTCTCTAGTCCCAAAGGTACCCTCTCCCTCCTCCTCTGCCTTCCTCGATTTCCCTCCCTAGTCGTGGTTCTTGGGAGCCTGTTAGGGCGCTGGTAGATCTAGGGGCGACGCAGTCAAGGGAAACAAAGCATGGTTTCTAATGAACTCGGGGAGGGGGTTGGATTTAATCTTTTCACTTGCTAGGTTGGTGGGGTCTTGTGATCCATGAGTCGTGATTTTCTCCCAAAATGAGCTAGGAGTTCATCCTAATTGGTGTATGCTCTTGCCTGTGCCGGATCGAAGTGATTTATTCTAGTACTGGCAAATTTGAGAATGTTTTTTAGCCTGAGCAACTAGAATAAGTTGAGATGATTTTTTGCTAGGGGATTTTAATGGTAGACTAAAAACGAGTTGATAATATCTTTTTTCTTCTTAAAATCATTTTCAAGTTACTGGACTAGACTCACTTTCTTGTATGCTGCTAGCTGTTCTTTGTCACTCCTTTGCCTTTTCTAGAATTGGGTTGAGCTTATTTGATCCATTCCTACAACAGCTGGAGTTTACCTCAATGTGTCTTAACTTGCCTCACATGAACAAAATGCCTAGAAACAAGAATATTTTTATTAACACATTTTGTGTGCTCAGATTAGACTACCAACGCATGTATAAGTCGAGACTCGTAATTTTGGTTTTCTTGGATGATGCATGTTTTGGACCAAATTTTTATGCTAGATGTCATGGACATCAACTAGATAATACCCTTGCATTTTAAGACAAAATGATGCAACACTATTATTTTGGGAAATTTTGATATATACCATTGCTTAGTGTGTGTGTTAGAAATGTGCCAAAGTTTTTCTTCCAAATATTATTTGGAAGAAAAAACTTTCGAGTGGCACATTTCTAACACACGCACTAAGCAATGGTATATATCAAAATTTTCCATTATTTTGAGGGCATGAACCAACAACTCAAGAAAGCAACTGAAGATATAGCTCTTGGTCGTAGTTTTTCTCTTGGGTTGGGCAAAGTCTGTACTTAATTAGAATATAACTCGTTTCTTTTACATTCGAAAATGGTTGGTTGTTCTTTCTTGCAATAGTGATTTGGTGCACCAGAATACTTTGATGACATTAATTGATGAGTTTATTTCTGGTGTAGAGAGGTGCATGTTTGGTATCTTTGCCCTGATGAATTGAATGATTACTCCCAATTGAAGATGTACGAGGAACTCATTTCTCCTTCTGAAAGAAAGAATGCTTTGTCTATGAACGGAGAAAGGTTGCAGAAAGATGCTATGTTGTCTCGTGTGTGTTTTTGCGCACCACCCTCTAAAGATGTATGTAAACATCAACTGCCTATTGAACTATAGATCACATTTTATTTAATGCCATGCATGCTACTATCATTCAATGAAGTTTGTTGTTTGTATTCTAGTTATTAAGAGTTCTTTAATTGGGAAATAGACTGAACATGTTAGAATTATTAGTGCTTTAGTGTACATTGATTAGGGCCGACCGCACATATAATACTACCAATGGGTGGTGGTAACCCTATATTCGCTTACACTCTCGTAATTTTTAGTAATGATGAGGAAAAGTAGGTGTCTTTTATAGAAAAATAGTTTAATATTGTTTATGGAGAGATTGAGCTGCTTGATGCAATTATTAGTTTTTAGATGCGATAAATTATTTCATGTAAACTTTACTTCTATAAGGTGTGCATTCATATGTCTTGTATATACATATACACAAATATATAATTCATGAATCATGATCAATCATGTAGCTTTCAACCTCTTGTATCATATCCCATACTATAATGGTTTTCCGATGCATATGCAATTTTCCAAATAATGTAAATATGATAAACGGATAATAACTAGTCTTAAAGCATAAGAATGACACTACACTATGAACACCCCTTTCGCAAAGCATGTATGCGTTGCTATATGTCCAAATAACCGTTTCTATGATCTATACCAACGCATTTCGTATGCGTTGCCATTGAGGCCGTTGCAAAGGTCTATCACAATACATATAAAAGCGTTGGTAACTAGTACAAAAAGCGTTGCAAGGTAGCAACGGATATATCTAGGCATGGCCAACACTTTTATGCGTTGCTATTTTGGACAACAAATTATTTTTATAATTGTTTACGACCCATATTAGTATTCTAAAAGATTCATCATTTTAAAGTTTTGCAGAAAGTAATAATTAAGCTAGGTCTACAAGGCTAAACACATTTTTGACAATAAATTGTACTCGTATAAAGAAGAAAGTAAATAGATGTATTTATTGAGAGAATGATACACTGGCGAACGTGATATGTACAAACTGGAGTACAAAAATTCTATGAATTATTCTTAAATTATAATACACGATAGCTAACATAATCTAGCTCGTGACATGTACAAACTGGAGTACAAGAATTCTATGAATTATTCTTAAATTATAATACACGATATCTAACATAATCTAGCTCTTTTGTCTTTGTTGTCCATCACTGTTCCGTTGTCAATGTGAAGAACTATCAACTTGTCTTGTTGACCTGCATGAAAAATGATAACATATAAGTAAAACTTTTATACTTTAACATCAGATGATTTAACAAAAGATATACCGCAATAATTTTGCAATGTGTGATACATGTCATAGCATGGATGTGCAAAGGCTTACTTAGCACTACATTGACATTACCAATGGCTTCATTTTTCAATCCGCTTGACACACCTCTATAAGTAACATTATCTTTCAAGTTTTTTGAAGAGGGAAAACCGCTTTTAATAGAAAGCATATAACCGTTTACAAAAGAGAAACCCATAATGTAAAGCAAACTGGAACTCTAGTTTGCAAATCACGCACAACAAAAGAAGCATTTCAATTTGCCGACGAGCTAAAACAAACCACAAATCCAACAAACCAAAGATCAATCTCACTACCATTTGGACATTACACAAACTATCGGAAGAGACATATCTTCTATTACAAAAAATTTCACCCAAGCTTCAAGACATTATCTTTCAAGTAGTATGCTAAAAATATCCAAGCACACGCCTTTCACTATACAAATGATATATTGAGAGGCAAATGCACAGTGACAAGAAGATCATTGTCGAAATGCACGTGTTGTTGAAAATCTAACCCGAGTACACAGATGCATGATAAATAGATGAACTTCATGACATAATTTGAACTGCAGGTAGATTGGAGTGAAAAAATTAGTATGCAAAAGAAAGAGTTCCTAAAAGCTAAGATGTTTTACTAAACTGAAATACATAGACTTGGAAGCATAATTGATATTAGCGGTTTGTCTTAAATAACTAGTCAAGCCTTTGGGTGATAAAAATTTCCATGCTACACACAAGTACAAATAAGATACCATAAGGCATAGAAATGCATCTCAATCAAGTCAAAAGCTTCTAAGAGAATACATCGAAATAAAAAGGAGGACATGTTCCTAGAAAGCATAAAATTCTCTTGAAATAAACTATCAAACTGTCATCTACAGCCTAATTCTCACCCCCAAAACACCGAAGTCCACAAGACCACAACACTTTCAAATATAATCAATCACCTAAACCATCAAGTACTATCATTCTTTAAAGAATGTTTTCGATGTATCACTAGCTTTTGTTAGGAGGATATCATCCAAGCTACAACATTAGTGTATTACGCTGTAGCAATTCAATAGGTAATTTACACTCTTTGATCCCGCATCAATGTTTCTTCAAGAACTACTTTCTACTCTAGAATTAACTATGAATGTGCTCTCCTCGAATGGCACCCAATAGCAATGCAAATGCCAAGTAGAAGTAGCATCCTTTCTAGTAGTGTTCGATGATGATAGAAGATCCTCTAGTGGTGTACTGAAATCATTCAAGCCTTGGTTAAATAAATAAATTAGTGCATCAGATAACCCGTGTTCATGACACCGACTACCGCATACAACACAAGCATAGAGAAATCATGTCGTGCAAGCATGATTGTCCAAACTACAAAAATGGAACCGTAAGAAACTGAAATGTAGGCAATGAAACATGTATGAGAAGGCAATACAGATGCATTTCTTACACCACTTAGATGCAAATCATTATGTATACCTGATTAAAATCCAGTGAAGAAATATCCATATGAAGAATGCATTACTCAACTCACTGCAACCATCCTTTGCCACTATAATTCTCTACTAGTTCTTGCATAATCCTACTAAATCCTTGATGTTACTCACCCCAAGGGGCAAAGAACCAAGCATATCCTTCAATATATAGGGCTATAGTACCTCCAGAAACATACCTGTTGTCCATGTCATGTCAGCATTTCCAAGTTATAGCAGCAAATTAACAACAGAAATGTGTACATGCATCATCTTATCGGCCAACACATAACTTGACATATGCATCATCTTAGGAAGAGGAGTAGAATAAAAAGTTGCAAGTAGACATCGGGTCGGGTCTATCTCCCTAATTGCGTGCGACCTTTGCCGCTTTAGCGTGAGGGCAACCTCGAGCTAAAAGGAGAGGTAGATCTTGGCTCTTTGCCGCGACGATGACGGTGTGGTCGTGGTCGTTGGAGATGAGGAACCCCGGTCGGCGGCGACGGTGAGGGGGCCTTGCCCTTGACGTGGGCAAGCTCTATCTTGGCGACCCACCCCACCATCTGGAGGGCAAGCGGAGCAAGGGCGACGCCAACTAGGCGTCTTGGCGATGGCGTTGGTGGAGACGAAGCACCAAGACGGCCAGATCTGGGCATGATGGGCGAGGGGAATGGAGCACTGGCAGGGGGGGGGGGAGAAGGAAGGTTAGGGAGGAGGGACCCAACGCGTCGGCCCGCCCTCCTCGGCTCGCCCTATGGCTTGGGCGCGAGCGCCGCCTCCTTTGTTGGCCCCTTGTTCGCCCATGCTCGCCATGGAGAGGACGCGAGACGGTGAGAGCAAGCGGCGGGGACGAACCAGGAGCAAAGGTGTCTGCGGCCGAGCCATGAAGCAGGGGGGAGGTGCTCCATTAATTGAAAAGCTCAGGAGAAAGGAGCAAAAATGGGGAATGGAAAGACCGAGCGCCAAAGGCGAGTGAAATGGAAAATCGGAGGAAGTTAAGGGGTGGGGCGGTTCAAGGGGTGGGGGTGGGGTTCGCAGTTCGGGGCTTTTTTGCACTCGACGTGGGAGAGGTAGAATATCTTAATCACACCTTATAAGTCCATTTGCAATGGTTGTTAATTTCATTGCTAGCTATCCGTTGGTATGAGTGTTCTTGTAGTAGTGTGAGAACTATTAATGATTCAACGACACATGTAGTTTGGGCATACTGCTCCATGTGCAAGCTATATTGTCAACAAATCCATGGAGATAGGCAACTTTCATTTCTCTGTTAAAGCATACAATTTGCAACTTACTGATTCATAAAATTTCTTTTGCATTTTATATGTGACTAGACTAATATTTTACAAAGTAAATCAGTTTCTTTATATTTTGAAATGTTCCTTAGTGTCTTGATATACTTGTTCTTTTGAGTTAGGGAAATCAAAGATCCCCAGGGATAATACCTTTGACTGTCAAAGATGCATTTAGCATTATACAAGAGGTACTCTTTATATATAGACCCATCTTGTATCATGATATGATGAAACATTCTTGCAAATGATTTAGCCAATGTATTGTACACTTATATCACTTCTTGATTTTTCTTTGTAGACGCCAAATCGCTAGTTTCTCCTTCACGTGTCATACTTGGAAATTTATAATGAGGTTTGTCACTGCAATCATATTTTTTATCATCATAATAGTTGTAATTTGAGTGACTTATGCCTAGACTATTTTGTTGCTTTTACTTGTTTATGTTATACACACATGTAACCAGAGTTCATGTTCCAAAATAAATTAAGTTGAAAAAATGATTCCTTTTTTATACGCATATAACTGTGTCCCAATGTGTGCACCATGTCATATCAGAGTCCCATGTTAGTACAACCTAGCACACATCTTTGTTGTTTTTTCCTGCCTTTTTTTCTTTCTTGCAATTTCCCCCCAATGGTGCGAGTCGCATATTTTTCTGAGTTCTGTTCACGATTTTCAATACACTAAGTCACTAATGAGATCACCAGTTGATCATCATATCACTTGCATATTATTTTGTTGCACTTGGCATTGTTGTCCCGATGGAGGCTCATTGATTTTATGTTGTCAATGATCTACTCAATCTGCGAGGGCGTAGCTTACAATTAGTGAGGATCCCCATGTGCTAATATCTCCGTTCTTCATTAAGTGCTCTTTTCTATAAAACGTTAAAGAAGCTGCGATATTTTCGTATCAACTACTAACAAACTAATGATTTTTCTAGAGGATGATTCTTTGTCATTTGTATCCGTGAATTTCCTCGAGGATAATATAGTGTCCTCTGATGGTTCATAATATCCATGTTCCAAGTAAAGTTACATTTTGTCCTCAAAGGTTACTAATGGTGTGTAGTTTGTAGTGTCAAAAAGTTTATTCACTATAAAGTTAACTGTAAACATTGTCATGTGTGCGGTTAATCGATGGAGTGGTCTCATACATTGTTATCCTATGTAGAGCTGGATCTTTCGAGATATGATTACTTGTGGAGAAATTCATAATCTTATGACAACATGCATAGAAGTTCACTCCTAAACTTGCTAGCTCTTATGATGAACTTTTCTTAGGGAACATTTGTTGAGGGTATCAAAGAAGAAGTAGTATTATCTCCTGCACATGCTTTGTCCCTTATTGCACTGGAGAAGGTCATTTTTGTAATGATATAATCTTCGCTTGTTTTAATCTACTTGTGGACTAGTGGACTTAATATTCATTGGCTATGGTTAGCATTTAGTTGTTTAGGAATAGCAACATATCAGGATGACAAGTAATCATTTATTAAAGAGAACCATTATCTCATAGAATGTTGTCTTACAAAGTTTGAAAATTGATGATAAACAAATTGAAAAACTAGATATATGTCGATGCAAAATAGTGTAATTAGAGAAACACCACTCCAAGCGGCCCACTCTACCGAGGATGACCTCTACTCTGCTACTCCCTACTAGGCGCTGGTGGCAATCTGCATGCACCGGTATATTGCAAGGCCATCAATTGAAAAAACACTGCAAATCATACTTTTGTTAGTGAAGGATACTAACATAGTCCTTTATGCCTTTTCTTTTGTTATCCGACAGGACTATAGAGAGCATCCTTCTAGTGAGTCTTTGCGCTTGAGCATTAGGAGCGACAAGTTGAAGGTTAACTCATGCACCTCGACAATTGGTGTACCAAGCATTCACTCGATGAACTACTTGGAACTGTTATATGTATCATGCCTTATGCCTAGCTTTTTGAATTTGAACTCAAATATGTTGTGGATGTTCGATCTATATATGTGAATGTTGTATTATGAACTCGAACATTATGTTAATGTTGTAGAATCTATATACACTACTCTGAGCAGACCTTTGGTCCCGGCCTAAGGGCCTCTAGTCCGATTATAGAGCCGGACTAGGAAATCGGACTAAATGTCTCACCTTTAGTCCCGGTCCCGTGCCGGGACTAAAACGACAATTCGGTTAGTAATGCTGGTAATACTAAATCGACTAAAGGTGAGCCACTGGGCTGGCCCTTTTAATCCGGTTGGTATTACCAACCGACTAAAGGTGTTTTTTTCTTTTTTGTTTCCATTTCAATTCATTATTGATTTTGGTTTTACAATTACATTAGGTTTTCAAATCGTATTCTTATTTGCTAATATATGTATACGCCCACATATAATTTAGTTTGGAACATTATTACACACAAATAAAGTATGAAACTATATATATTATGGAGCTATATATATGTATAATATATATATATATATGCACATAAAATTTACAACATTATTCATGCATCCTTGGTATTTACAACACAAATGTTGTCCTCCACTTAAATGTCATACAAATGTTAGTCTGGTTTGGCTTTAATTGTTCATCTGGTTAAAGTAGAACTCGGTGCGGGCTTGAGGACATGCTCATTAAGAAATCTGCGATTGTCTCTTGAATTCCTTTGAGGCGGTCCATATCCAACACTGCTCCTTCAACCATATCTCCTTCAATTTGCATTAAACGAAAAGAAGTATTAATATACATAAGATTTATTTAATAGCAACAAATAAATAAAATGGATTTATTATATATATACTTATTACGTATTTTACGCATCAGTAGATGGGTTCTTTTGCATACACCATGAGGAACTCGCATAAGCGTAGTATCCACACAAATTGTTGCTGGTGGTCAGCCAGTAGAACCCATCATGCGATATAAAAAGATTACTCTCGTCATCCCGCGTGAGTGAAGCATGATAAGGTAAAGATGCGGGAGCTAGTACAACTTACATCCGATCGGTGTGGATCGAGAAGTGGCGCTTTCAGATCCGGACGGTGTAGGTGATCTAACCAAGCCCAAACCACCCTAATAATTGGATCGTTAATTAACTATTGCGAGTTAAAGAGCAGGAATAAATATTTAAAGATCGAAGTTACCCTGGATAATGTCTATCATATCTTGGTAATCTTCTGCGGTTTTCTCAACGAGTCATAGATTAGCAAATGACCGTCGGAGAGATCGAAGACAATCGATCCATCGATGAAAGTTGCATTTGTTTATAGAGTCAACATATATATCTTTATGTTGGATTGAGTAAGTAAAGTAAAATGTGCACACGATAACAACACTCACCCAAAGTTGTAGGGAAGAGTATAAATCTTTTGTTCTTTTGGTTGATCAAGAACCTCCGGAAATTCCTCTCCGTTTGAGGTCTCCATTGATCGTAGGGAGTGTTTGGGTCCTTGAATACGATATATGGATCATGAAACCAATGTTCTTGTCCTTTCTACGTGTGAGGTCTCTCATCATGTCTCTGCATATGTATAGACATGCTAGCTAGTGTGAGGATAATTACTTATACATATACATATGCTAGAGTGAGATTATTAAAAGAAAGAATCACGTCTGCACAAAAGCGGTGATGAGAGATTTGTCTAGAGCGTTCATGTGGCATAGCTGGTGTAACTCATTAAACCGAACCATTATAATGTCATCGCCACGGAAGTAATGATGGTTTCTAATTTTGACGCAAATATAGTCATCCGCTTTTACTGCGACACGCCGCCATGTACCACTTGTTTAACAAGTACATTTCGTCTGAAGTTCCATGAGCTTCTCGGGGTTGTATAGACTCTTGCCATATACATATTCCTTCTTCCAATGATCAACTTCCGAGCACTTTTGATGTGTGCTCACGAGCATTGGGAAATGCTTAGACCGCTTTCATGAAAAATTCATCAAGTTGATCCAAATGCACATTTCGGATATCTGTTCTATGCGTTAGTGTTTGAACCATATTCATTCCCAATAACTAGCGGGGGCACTGATTGTTGTGATTGTTCCCCGAGCTGTGCAACACCCTTCCGTGCTCTCTTCTCTTTCTTCTTCGCCTCCTCAATTGACTTGGTGAGAGTGCGGTCATAGTCCGATAGTGGCGAATCCTTACGAGCATGACGTAACTTTTTCTCGTGGCGTCCACCCTTTGCCTTAGAACTTCGGGCGTCTGAAGAAGCACTTCTCGAGGTTTCGCCGCTTCACTTTTAGCCTTGACTTTCGCGAAGAAACTGTCCACATCTGTTTTCACTGAAGCATCTATTTCCTCGGCAGTCTTCTCATAGGAAAGTTTCGTCGTCTTAGAAATAGCTGGTGTTCTCCCTGAGGCTTTCTTCTTCGGCGGTGGGGCCGCCATTGTTTGTGGGTGCGCCTCTTCTTTGGCGATGGGGCGGTGGCGGCGTTGGAGCCCACCGTGGAAGCGATCGATGGCGGATGTCGGCGTTGGAGCCCGCCGTGGAAGCGATGGGGCGGTGGGGATGCAGCCGTGTCTTCCACTTCATTGTCATCGCCCGCAACACCGTGACCGGTGGTGAATGGATAATTGGACTTAGGTTGGGGAGGTTCTGCTGTGAAAACAACGTGGTATGAGTAAACCGTTATTTAAGCCAATACATAATTAGTGAAAAAATGTTTCGTTCACTTTCATCCGCACCTAGGGTTAGGTTGTTGAGGAGGAGGAGGTGGCGCCCTAGGAATAATGATATAGCGCTTGCGCCAACATATGAATGTCTTCTCCGCTTCTCCTAAAGTCTTCTCCCATCACCTCCTTCAATGTCAAGAGGCACATTGCTATTACCTTTCACAACTCTATCCACCGAGACGCTAGCATATCCGGAGGTATTAATGCCCCATGGCATCTTGGTGTCTTCGTGAGGGTCGTCGAGATACAACACCGATAGCCACCATGGTGTGGCATTCCCCTCTGAATGTGCAGCTCACATGTCGTGAGAGGATCGGTGATGTCATCCAGGGAAGCGCAGACCTGCGTCATCTTGAATCCTTGGCACCTCCGGTGGAAGCAAGCGCTTTTCAACCGATTAGGGGTGATGTTGACTCCGGCTCGATGCGGTTTGCCTTTGGATGGAACTTCTTGCTATCTGCACTTGCCTTTTGATTTCCTCATTCATTTTGGCTTCAAGTGCTTTTCTCGCTCTCTTGCTTCACGAGCCACTTCCGTGACTCAAGAACCATTTCCTCCATCCTGCGCATCCGCTCTGCCTCCTCGTACTTCTTTCTCTGGCGGCTTCTATAGGTGGCTTTGTCTTTAGGGAAGGCATGCTCCCGACACACTCCCATAGCCTCTTGTTAGCCCATCGTGTTGATACTCTCCGGGCGTATGTCGGCTCATCCTTATCTCGTTAGGGCTGCCACCGCCACTCTCGGCCAAGCCTCGAGCATAAGCAAATCTTTTTCTTTGCTCTTTGGAGTTTTCGCCATACACTATCTTTCGGTCTCTAGGTCGAGCTTCCCCATGACCAAAAACCAATACTTGGCGCTTCGGGCGGTTGATTGATTCTGTTCGATCCTTGGCAAGAATCTCCGTTCCATTCTTTCCCACTTAGGAATGGCACTCCTGTAGCCACGATCCCAAGTGATGGTGGTATTGCTTTTGTCGGGCATTCATTGGTTCCTTCTCACCGTGCCTCACCCTCTTCCGATGTCTTGAACTGCACAAACTCATCCCAAAACGGCCTCAACTTGAGCGTAGGCCTTAGTGTTGAAATCTGGCGTCGGGTTCTTCTTGATAAATGTGTTGTACAATTTCTTCTTCCAACACTTTGGAATTGTGTGGCCATCTTCTTCATAGCCAGTTCCTAACTCTCTCCTTCAAAGCTTCATCTTACGTATCGAGCGAAATGTTGAAGGACATCTTGCCAAACTAGTGCCTTGTCACGATCGAGAGACAAAACTAATATGAGGAGCAACTTTCTTTTGCTTCCATTCACGAGCATTGATCGGGATCTGTCCCTTACAAGGTACCCACGATGGTTGACAAATTTACGTGCATGTGGTCCAAGTACTTTGCTGTATCCTCCTCGAATTCGAGAGAATGAACCGACCCTCAACGGCTTCTTGGACCTCGTACATTTCTACTCTTCCCGTTGTTGTCGTCGATCCGGAGGGCTACTGAATGTAGAAACACAAAGATTTAAATAAATATATTTATCGACAAATGAAATTATTCTGAATTTCATGTATACATAAGAGATTGTAGATAGACCTCGCCAGCATTGTCTTGCTCATCTTCATAATCGGCAAAGTACTGACTCTCGTCATCTACTTCTTGATTGTTGTCATCACCTTCGAATTGGGCACCTTGTAAGGCGTCATTGTTGATAATATCCATCATGGCATCGTCCATGTTGTCATTCGGGTCGGCCATTTCGCAAATATATGTGTAGGGCGTTAGAGCGGTTAAATGATCGGTAGGGGTGGATAACGAGTGACTCGGCTCGGCTCGCCTCGACTTCGTTAAGGCTCGTTAAGAAAACGAGCTCGGCTCGGCTTTCGTTAAGATAACGAGCAAAAACCGAGCTTCGGCTCGGCTCGTTAAAAACTTCGAACTCGACTCGTTAGGCTCGTTAGGCTCGTTAGCGATAAACATGGTGAACATCTTAAAATTTCATGAAATTTTCGTAAAGCGAATGTAAAGAACAATCATTGACCACCCAAACATGCCTTATTCAACCAAACACATGCATGGCAATTCATGAGAGCAAGTGTTCTTTGAACTAAACCCAAAAATAAATGATTATAGATGCCATGAACATCCATGCGGTGTCCATATCACAAATCATCATCACAAGTTCACAAATCACAATCATCGATAAACATTTATAGCATTCATAAATCATATCCATGCAGATCCATATCACAAATCATGCAACATGCATGCGAGATCCATACATAACCATTGCCATTTTGAGTACTATTTTTTATCAATGATCTCAACCCTTTCTCACGGAGATATCGGATATGGTTGATAACCATCGGCTTCAAGACAATCTAGAATGTCAAGAGAATACCGTTCATAAAAGGTGGCAAGCGCCCACTAGAGCTTAATCTTAGAAGTGAATCGAAGCGAAGCTTAACGAGTTAACAGAGTTACTCGCGAGCCCTTCGGCTTCGGCTCGTTAACAAAAGCGAGTTTTTCTTTGGCTCGGCTCGGCTCGTTAAGGGACCGAGTTCGAGCCGAAGTCGAGCCGAGCCCTTAACGAGCCGAGGCTGCTCGCGAGTTTCGGGCTTTTTCCACTCCTAGTGATCGGGTTATGATTTACGCATCAAGTGGCGTGCGGTTCGTGACATGCATCGACAAAGAAAAAACAACATATACATTCAATTCGCCACTCCCGCAAAAATGATTTCTCGGCTCGATGGCCGGTCACAAAAAAGAGGGCTCGCCACGGGGTTAGTCTTTGTGTAATGCGCGTCTATACCACATTGCCACCGAGGCACCGGCTAACGATGGCGGCTAGCTAATCTCGTTTGCCTCCTCTGTGAACCCAGATATTTTCTCTCTCTCGATCTCCTTTTACGCTCCTGCCGTCGACAAAGAGATAGTAGGAGCTCACCGGCGTGGAGTCTGCGGCTCGGTAGCGTGTATGGCGGCCTTCGGGCGGAGTGGCCCGGATCCGGTGAAGGAGGAGGAGCCGGGCGGGCCGAGCGGAGGGAGGAGGAGCCAGTGGAGGTGGTGGCGGGTGGGGCGCCACGGGAGGAAGGAGGCCGGGGCGAGTAAACTGGAGCCGATAAATTAAGCCTTGAGAGACGGCGAGGAGGAAGGGGTGGAAGAAGGAAGAAGCCCTTGTTGCTTAAAATCTTGAGGGGACCTTTAGTCGGGTGGTATTATCCTGCAGGGACTAAAGACCTTCTAGTCCCGGGTGTATCTGGACCGGACTAAAGGCTGGACCTTTAGTCCCGGTTTGTGTGACCTTTAGTCCCGGGGCGATGTCTGAGATCACTGGGGCAAGGTTTGGACCTTTAGTCCCGGGCCATGTGACCTTTAGTCCCGAGGCGGTAATGAAGTCAACCACGAAACTCAATGACCTCCTCTGTCCCGTAGCCCTTGGCGATGCTTCCTTCGGCGAAACCTTATTGGTGAACATATTTCTTGAGACTCCATGAACCTCTCAAAGGGAACATGTTGTGTAGGAACACAGACCGAGAATATTAATCTCCTTGACCAGTGAACTAGGAGGTGTGTCATGATATTAAAGAAGGATGGAGGAACACCAACTCAAAGTGACAAGACATTGAACCACATCATTCAGCAGAGTAGCTAGTTCCATTGGATTGATTGCCTTCGAGAAATTGCATTGAGGAATGCACATAGCTTCACGGTGGCGGACATACATGTGGAGGTAGAATTCCTCTTAAAACAACCGGAAGCAATTGCGTCATAAGCACGTGGCGATCATGGGACTTTAAGTGTAGGAATTTCTTCTCGGCACATTTATTATCGCTTTATATTGGAGGAGAATCCAGATGGGACCTTGATCTTTGTTTAGGCATTCAAACATGCTTTCCTTCTCTTCTTTGCTAAGAGTGAAGCTAGCGTGGTCTTAAGTAATGGCGTCCATCGTCTGTCTTCTCTGGATGCGAGTTGTCTCGTTCTTTCATGCTTGTTGCAAGTCTGTCGTGCGTTCGAGTGAATCCTTAGACTTTCCATACACATCCATGAATCCTAGCGAGTTCACACAAAGATTCTTTGTCGGTGCATCACGTCGATCGCGTTGCGGACCTCTAGGACTTGCCAATAGGGTAGCTCCCAAAATATGGACTTCTTCTTCCACATGGGTGCGTGTCCCTTAGCATCTTCGAAGCAGGTTATTTGCCTTGTCCCTTTCAAAGACTACTTGCACATCCTTGACCATATCAAGTACATCCTCCCGATTAGGTTCGCGAGGCTTGGTTCGATGTTACGCCTTCTGTTAAAATGCTTGCCTTTCTTTCTTAGTTGGTGATTCATAGGAAGAAAACGAGCGATGGCCAAGGTACCACGACCTTTCGACATTTTTCAAATATATCTTGTCAATGTCATCAAAACATTGTGTGCATGCATTGTATCCCTTGTTTATGCATCTGAAGATTACTTAGAGCGAGACCAATCATTGATTATTCTGAACAACAATGCTCGCATGGTCGAAGTGTTCTGTTTGTACTCATCCCACACACGTACACTGGTTTGCTCCATAAGCGGAGTTCCTCAACTAATGGCCTCGGTAGACATCGATGTCGTTGCCGGGTTGCCTCGGGCCTTGGATGAGCACCGCATCATAATGAACTTCCGCTTCATGCATAACCATGGAGGAAGGTTGTAGATACATAGAGTAACGTGAGGCCAAGTGCTATGACTAGTGCTCGGTCCCCAAAAGGATTCATACCATCCGTGCTTAAAGCGAACCTTAGGTTTCTTCGTCATCTGCAAACTCAAAATTCTCTGTCTATTGCTCTCCACTTTGGGACCCATCGCGAGGTGTCTCAACATGTTGTCTACCTTACGGTCTTCTTTGTGCCATCGCGACAACTTTGCATGGTCCTTGTTTATGAGCAGAGCGTTTGGCGTGGTATTATAGGAGCATACCACATAACCTTGGCGAGGATTTTCTTCTGGGGCGTTCTTCGCCCTCAACATCGCCGAGGTCATCTCGCTTTGATCTTATACGCGGCGCTTTGCATACGGGGCATTCATCCAAATTCTCGTAGTCCTTGCCACGATCTGAGGATGCGATCATTAGGACATGCATGTATCTTACGGATTTCTAATCCCAAAGGCGACGACTGTTTTGCTTCGTGCGTAGTGGCGAGCAATTCGTTAAGGCGGAAGCATCTTTTTGGATCTTGATAATTGCCCAAATGCCTTGTCGGATACACCATTACATGCCTTCCATTGTAGCAACTCGATGTTGTACCCAACTTTTTGCCCATCTTGGCGGACGGGTATAGTAATTTCTTGTGATCCTCTAGCATGCGGTCAAACTTAGCCTTCTCCTTTTCACTTTACGCAATCTCTTTGTGCATCACGAATGACATCACCAAGAGCATCATCTTCAGCGAGTGTGTCTTACCTTTGCCTCTTCTTGACTTAGCCCATTGCGGTATCATCGAAGTCACCGTATTGAGCAATAATGTCGTTAGGGTCCAATTGTTCTTCTTCACCTTCTTCCATTATAACCTGGTTTCTCCGTGCTTGGTCCAACAAATATAGTTTGGCATGAAACCCGACTTCAACAAGTGTGAGTGAAGACTCCTTGAGCGAATATATTCCTTCAAATTCTTACAGGGGCACATGGACAACACATGAAACCATCAGCTTGTTTGCCTCGGCCACTCTTAAGAAATAATGCACGCCATCAATGAACTCTTTGGGCGGCGATCGGCATTGTACATCCAATGGCGTGTCATAAATGCATTATATGACATATCACATAATTAAATTTCAAGTTTCAAATTTTTCCCAGATAGTACACATGATAGAGAGGCTACCCAAAATTTTTTAGAATTTTTGAAATTAAGATGAATTTATTTTGAATTTTCAAAGAATCAACACTATTTGACAGCGTTTGCACTAGGAGCTTCGCCTTGCCCGGCAGCGCGGAGTGTCCCGGCGGCGACGACGGCGTTCCCGACTCTGTGTGACGCAAAAGCAGCAAGCAAGGAGAAGGGACATCAAGTTAAATGATAATTAATAATTAACTAAATTGCCCAAAGTCATTAAGGGTGAATGACCCTAGGTCAACAATCAATCCAAAAGGCAAACAATAACTAAGTGATTAAGCTAATTAAGAGATTAACTAATTACTTAATAATTAAATATTAAACTTATTTATTAAAACAAAATTAATATTTATTATTTTTACCCAAGAGGTTGGATCTGATAAGATAAGACTTATCTCATCAAACACCCTCAAAGCTTAACCTAACTAACACATGTAAAAGTCATTTTTCATTTATTTAAATAATTATTAAATAAGGTGAAAAATAAAAGTCTTCAGATTGATCCCAAAATTTTTGTACAGATAGTTCATAGCCTAATTAGATGGCAAAACAATTTTCAGAATTTTTGGATCATTAATTTAGCCTACAAAATTCATGGAATAATAATTAAATAAATAAGCATAAAATAGGTATAAATTCAACTTTGTCCAAATAGTCTTAAAATTTTTATATGGACTGTTCACAGTGTAACTTAGTGGAAAAACAAATTTCATGATTTTTGGAAATTTATTGTGGCCTACAAAAATCATGAAAGTTCCATTTATGAATTAATTGGCAATTTTATAACATATAAAAATTATTCAAATTTCACATTTCATATTTTTCATAATGGACGGCAGGGTTAGCATCAGGAGCTTACATGAACACGCCGGTGAATACGGTTGAGTGAATGAGCAGCTCGGCGGTGGTGACAACAGCACGGCGTGTCGTGTCCTACGGCAGCCAGGCGTTCGGCTCTGTGCAAGCGCAAAGCAGAGTTTAAATAGAAGGACATTTAGTCGGTTGGTGTTACCAACCGGGACTAAATCTAACAACTAGTCGGTTGGTACTACAATCCGGACTAAAGATTTAGTCGGATTGTAGTACCAACCGACTAAGGTTGACATTTAGTCGGTTGGTAACACCAACCGACTAAATCCCTCTAAAAGCTTGCCACCAGCCGTTGGGCGGGGACTTTTAGTCGGTTGGTGTTACCAACCGACTAAAGATCTTTGGTCCCGAACGCAATTTTCTCCGGACTATTGCCCATTTGGCGATTCGACCAAAGGTGCGTTACGTAGTAGTGATATGTAATGATTTGTGGCTAATTGGTGGTATTTTGAACTCAAATATGTTGTGGATGTTTGATCACTGGCTAACACTTCACATATCGGCAAGCCATGCATCTCCTGCACCCGGCGATCGAGAAAGGCGAAGGACTGGTCAGCGGACACGCAACAATTGAACAAAGCGATCGATCGATCGAGCAGGTAAAAGCAGATGTCGATGGATGGATGCATTAGTGCGATCTGAAATCCCGGAGAGCTGGACCGATGGATCATTGCACGTTGATCGATCGGTAGTGCGGTGAGGAAAGGGACGCCCGCGCGTACCAACTTACTTCCTCGACGAGCCATCTGCATAGCCATCAATACGCAATCATCCGTCGTCTAGAATTATACGCGCCGCGTCTGGCGAGGTGTTTGGTTCGAGGAACGGAGCGACGAGATGAGAGAATCGTCTGGTCCTAACTTCGAACCCAATTATACCCACGACGAAGACGAGACCACTGACGACAACGGCGACGACGAACAGTGGCTAGAGCTATAGCTAGCTAGCTGCCGCTGCATGCAAGGACAGAATGCATGGGTCCGGACCTGTCTGCTGCATGCATGGCCGTTGGCCGGGGTGGTTATGTGAGGTGGACGGGTTGGGTGGGTGGTTGCCATCACTCCCGTCAGAACAAGGCAAAGCAGATGAGAATGGAATGGTTGGCCGCAGCTAGGTAGCCGGAGTAGTACGGGAGGCTGAATTCAGATCAAAATTTGAATTTTTCGGATTTTAAATTAAAAAAGATCAAATTCAAGTAAATTCGATTTTTTTTCAACTGATTTTGGCGGTTTAAAGTCTTACGGGGTTGTAAGACCGATATTGCCAATTTTGGCCGTAAACCAGACCATGGTGCGTACCAGACGTACAGTACCAGCGATGTATATGTCTTTACTGCTACTCGGAGTAGCCTTCCTTTCATCGATCGTCCTGGGTGACACCAATTAATTTCACCAATTGTTAACCTTTGCTTTCGGAAGGCTTCTTCTTCTTCTTCTTTTCATCTTTGTTTCAAAGAAATCATCAACATGAACTAGCCATACGAGACAGTCCCTCAGTTTCATAATACAGGTCATATTCCCCTCTTCCCTTGTTTCAAAGCCTAAGGGCCTGCTTGGATCGCTACTGGTAGCGATCTGCTGGCTGGGAACCCTCTGGCGTTGCTGCTCACTGCGTGGTTCCATGCTTGGGAGCCAGTGTAGCGTCTGGCTCCTAGGCCTCTCGAGCAGCTCGATCTCCGTTAATGTTTGATCCAACGTCTATTTTTTATTCACCAACTCGGGCATATCTTGAACCAAACAACTCATCTTCAAGTTTGCACGCCAAGCAAAAACTATCTACTTTCAGAAATTCTGCCTCGAGGCATCACTTTTTCACAGATATGAAATCCGGTATCAACCAAACAAGCCCTAAGTCCTCACAGATATCAAAGCTGTAGTTAATAAGCCACCTTATATAGTTATACCCTGCTAAAGGCACACTACCCATTCTTCCAACCTTCTACATATAGCAGTAGACAGTGCATTGGGGCCTACATTATGGCTACGGAGGGAGCACCGAACTAAAGAGAGGTATCAAACCATGCATTAGTAATATCTACATGTACTTCGGAATCTTTAGTTTTATTGCGCGACAGCATAAAGTGCTCCTTGAGCCAATTTGTTATCTAGAAGCTAATTTAAGAAGAAGATGGCTCAATGATCCCAAAAATTTAGGCCGCTTGGCCCAAATTTCAGCTCCAAATTAGTGCAATAATACGTCGAAGGTTTTATCCCTAAAATATTATTTGTTCTCTTAATATTTCCCCCTCTCCTAATCGAATCAGCCCCAAATCACTCACAATACCCAAATCCTCTCCGTCAGAGCAACTATGGCAACGGAAGACGGCAGCGGTGGCTCTCGTACCTGGGCGGCCTGAATTTTTGTGGCGATTTTCCAAAACATGGTTTCTATTTTTGAATACAACGATTAGTTGAAAGCATTTTTTTACAAGAGTTAGTAAATATTTTTGTAACCTACTATATTCAACGGTGTAATACAACACAACTGTAAATCGGCCTGACTCAATAAATCTTCGTAGAAAGCTTGACAACAGTTATTAAAAAAGAAAAACTTGACTAAGTGCACATTACAGCATTACTCAAAATCTAAAGAATGATCACTAGATTTTGCCAATATTTCTTCTGGATTTTCAGCACCACACATTTCTTTTAATTCAGATGCCATGAGTTATAACTTGTAAGATGTGTAGAGAGGGAAACAGATGGCTCCCTTTTCAGAAAGCATCAACCTTTTTTTTTGTGTTTCTACTTTCTTGCCAACTTATACTTGTTCACAAGTCGTCCGCCGGCCAAACACTTTGCCCCGACCCAAATTATTTCCAATAAAAAGCGGCACTATTCGATCTTTCCCTCTCATGTACTTTCGATTGAACCGAGCAAATTGCAATTGCAATTGCAGTTTGCAGTACGTGTGGGACTCCTCCCCCATTTAGGTCTCCACCTATGCATCCCCTGTAAAGATAGAATGCTCGTTCACATGATCACATCGTTCCATGTGCATGCTTTCTTTCTTGCTTGTTTTCTTTCTTTGCTTCTTTCTTTGCTCACGCTGAATTTTAGTGGTTGCTAGGAAAGGCAGACAAAAATGTCTTGTACGCATGCACCATGTATCCATCCTGGCCCCACATGTATTGAATTGATTATACTTGTACATGTACTCCTCTTCTCTGTACTTTGTCCTTTCTCTTGCAAGGCATTGTGTACATTTGTGGCTGGTGACTGATTATAATACTATGCTTAATTGCATTGTGTTCCCCATTTAGCATGAGAATATTTTCTTGGTAATCAAAGACCAATAGTTTGGTTAAGATAGTAGTACTACGGTACTGCCCCTACCGGAGAATAGGGTTTGTGTTATTCTCTTGTAGGTTTGCTTGATTGGTTATTCCAACAATAATGTTGAGCTTTGAGCATCTTGTTTCTGTCTTATGTGCTGCGTGGGATTATTACTGGCTAAACTAGTGCATGTTAGGTCCATCACATCCCTAAGCATATACTTTTCCTGTTAAAAAAAACCATATATAGTTTTCTTTGATTAACAAAACTCTCATAAACAAATATTCCAGTCAATTAGTAGTTCGGCAAATCTCTCCTTCCGGAGTGGGGAGGCCCAAATACTTTTCTTCGAAAGTCGATTGCTCAACCTGCAGAATACCCTTGACCTCCGCTTGAGCATTCTCTGGACAAAAATTACTAAAGAGGATGGAGCATTTCGAAGGACTTATCAGTTGCCTTGTACTTCTTTTGTAGACTGCAAGTGCCTCTGCTGCGTATGGCTCGTATACAACAAGGTAAAAGAACGGACTATGGATCGAGTCGAACATGTAACAGTCGACCTCTTGTAACCCGAATTATACATTAAAAAAGACTCTCATACGGACGGAGCTACCATGATTAAACGCTTCGGGGGCGTAGGCTAGGTCGAACCTCGTAAACAAATCATCGTATCTGTTGTGTGTTTGTTGTGATTGTTCTCTCACGCTAAAGGTTGTCGCCGGTTCCAACAATTGGTATCGAGGAAGGTTGAGATGGTGGCGCCGGTTGCTAGGTTCAAAGTGGTGAAGTTCGACGGGACTAGTAACTTCGGATTGTTGTAGACAAGGGTGAATGATCTATTTGCGTTGTAGGGATGTTCCAAGGGGCTATGCAAAGCAAAGCTGAAGACAATGGAGGATGACGATTGGGAGGAGTTGAAGGCGTAGGCTACCGTGATCATATGGCTGCGTCTTTCGGATCAGGTCATGTATCATGTGATAGATATGACCTTGCTGAAAGAAATCTAAGACAAGTTGTAGACTCAGTTTATGTCCAAATCCCTAATGAACAACCTGTATCTGAAGCAGAGGTTGTATGGGCTGAAGATACATGAGGGTTTTAATTTTGCACAACATGTGAATGTCTTCGATCAGGTGATCACTAATCTAAGGCGTCAGAGGTGAAGATCGCAGATGAAGACAAGGTGATTATTCTGCTGTGTTCATTGTTGTCTTCCTATGAACACTTAGTCACCACTCTAACATACGGGAAATATACTATCAATGTTGATGAGATTATTGTGGCTCTGTTAGCACATAATCAACAGAGATAGAACAATTGGGAGAGCTCTCACGGTGATAGTTTGTATACAAAGGGTTATTGTGGAAGGAAGCTAGACAAGGAGAAATCTGGAATATGTAAATCCAGATCAAAGTCAATGAGTAGAAAGAATATCGAGTGCTACAAGTGCAAGGAGGTGGGGCATATGAAGAGATTGTTCAAAATTGAAAGAAACGAGAATGGTGGAAAGCGTGATGGGAAGGCGTGAATGTGTCAATGAAAATGACTCGGATAGTAGTGATGCAGATGTTCTATCAGTTTCAGACAGTCGGCTGATAGATGCATGGATTCTTGATTCAGGATACTCGTATCATATCGCGCCTAAGAGGGAGTGGTTCACTTCATATAGGTCAGGTAATTTTGGTTCCGTTTACCTTGGTGATGATACATGTCACAGTATTTGTCGAGATATGTGAAGTTAAAATTAAAATGTATGATGATATTGTTAAAATAATGTGTGATGTCGGACACATACCGGGGTTGAAAAAGAATGTGAGCTCTCTAGGCTCCTTACATGATAGTGGTCTTACTTATAAAGCTTATAACGATAAGGAAACCATGAAAATTTGTAAGGGTGCATTGGTGTGATGAAGGGTAGGAGAACTACTAGAAATATTTACATATTGCTAGGGAGCACAGTTGTAGGTGGAGTCAGATAATGATATGACAAAACCTTGGCATATGCGGCTGTGTAATCTTAGTGTTCGTGGGATGGCAGAATTGCATAAGAGAAACCCACAGCTTCCGTCAGTTGTGTTCTTGGAAAAACAGTCTAAGGTTTGCTTCTCAAGTGACAAACATGAAACAGAAGGAATACTTGATTATGTCCACAGTGATGTGTGGGGCCTACTAGAAAACTGTCAATGGGTGAAGCTCAATATTTTGTTACTTTTTTTGAAGATTTTCCCCACAAGGTGTGGGCGTATTTCATGAAGCAGAAATCTAAAATATTTGTCAAGTTCAAGGTGTGGAAAGCTGAGGTGGAGAACTAAACAGACATGAAGATAAACTATCTGAGATCTGATAATGGTACTGAATATACTGATTCACAGATTCAAAGATATTGTGAGGAGCATGGTATTCAACGGCATTTCACACTCATAAAACACCGCATGACAAAATGGTTTAGCGAAAGGATGAACATGACTATCGTGAAGGAGCAAGGTGCTTGAGGTTGAATGCAAGGCTTCATAAATGTTTCTCGGCTGAGGATGTGAACATGGCGTGATATCTCATAAGCGTATCACCATGAGCATCTTTGAGTGGTAAGGTTGTAGATGAGGTATGGTGGTAATTGAGTTGATTTTACTAATCTAAGAATTTTTGTTGTCAACCTATATGCATATACCAGTTGATGAAAGGTCGAATCTTGATGTGAAATCAACGAAGTACATTTTTTTGGGTTTCAAGAGAGGTGTTAAAGGGTACAAGCTTTGGGATCCGACAACGAAGAAGATGGTGATGAGTAGGGATGTTGTCTTTGATAAGAAATCAATGTTACAGCAAAAGAAAGAGGTGGCATAGGTGATTGGAGGATCAGATACGGTGCAGGTAGAGTTGGAACATAGTTCAAGGACTTAGAAATCACACACGCTACCTCCAGATTCCACTTCAGAGTATTTGCAGAATTTTCAATTGGCAAGAGATAGACATCGACACACCAATGTGAAAGCTCCAAAGATATTAGGGTATGAATACCGGGTTTCATTTGCTCTTCTTATTAGTCTTGATGATCCAACTAATTTTCAAGAGGCTTACAAGCCGGAGAAAGATATGTGGATGACCTGCAATGACAAAAGAAAGTTCATCTTTTTAGGATAAGAAGGCAATTGGGTGCAAATGAGTCTATAAGAAAAGCTGCGATGTCGAGAAAAAGAAGGAGAAAAGTTCAAGGCTTGATTAGTTGCAAAAGGGTACTTTCGGAAAAAGGGATTGATTATGATGAGGTATTATCCTAGATTGTGAGGCATACTTCTATCGGTCGACTCTTGTATTGGTAGCCAATTGGGATTTGCACTTGGAGCAGATGGATGTGGAAATGACATTTTGCATGGTGATCTTGATGAGCAAATATCCATGGAGTAGCGAAGGGTTCATTGAACCAAAAATCAGCACACTGGTTTGCAAGTCAAAGGAGTCATTGTATGGGTTAAAACAGTCTCTAAGGCAATGGTACAAACGTTTTGACTCTTACATGTTGCTTGATTAGCTACGAGCTATGTGAGTATATTGTTGTGTTTATGTTCGACACCTCGATGATGGTTCATTTATTTTTCGCTACTATATGTAGATGCTATGCTAATTGTTGCAAAGTGCATGTATGGTGTGACTAGTTTGAAGGGTTTTCTAAGTCAAAAATTTGATATTAAAGACTTAGATGTAGCAAAGAAAATTTTGGGCATGGAGATACATAAGGATAGA
The DNA here is from genome assembly GCA_036346405.1 of Phyllostachys edulis. Lineage (NCBI taxonomy): Eukaryota > Viridiplantae > Streptophyta > Magnoliopsida > Poales > Poaceae > Phyllostachys > Phyllostachys edulis. The sequence goes on along the minus strand of JAYEVD010000279.1, from coordinate 9,159 downwards.
AGCTCGAGGAGACTATGGTTGTCTCGGCGAGGAGTATGTTAAGAAAGTCTTGGAGTAGTTTGATCTGAGCAAGGCCAAACCAGAAGTACTCCATTGGCACAACACTTTAAATTTTGTTCTAAATTTTGTCTGAATTAGACAAGGAATTTGAAGAGATGTTGGAAATTCCATATGCTAGTGCGAGTTGATTGTTTAATGTATGCTATTGTAACACCCCGGACCGACAAAGGCACGGATCGCTACTAAACTAACAATATAAAAAATTAAACTAAAAATATCTTACTAGATTTGTGAGAACCTCCTTTGTATAGTTAACTATACTAGAGGTCCCAACAAACAGATATAACATAAATGAATAATCCAACATCTAATATGATCAAGACATATCCGAAATTGAGCTAATCATTATTTTAACATCCATAGCAAGCTAAACAACTAGGATATAGACCAAAGAGCATCCAAAGTCATCTAATCCATTTATTACAGTTTATGCCAAGTAAAGAAGTAATCATAAAGAATACTTTAAGCAATTCATTCAACTAATTAATTAATTTTCTATCGAATCCAGTGGGTAGATCATGCTATGGTGCAACAATTCTAATCTTTCCTTCCCCCCATGCATGCCGATCTTGTAAGGGTACCTAAAAAACACAACAACAGCAAGATGTGAGTCCAAAGACTCAGCAAATACAATAAATGGCATCAACAACATACATAATTGTAATTCATCAACCATTATCCACAAAACTATACACCAAATATATTACATACTCATGCTATGCAATATGCTCAAAATGCTCTTTATCTTTCTCTTTCTCTTTTGCATTTTACGGTGTCTGGGCGTGCATCCATCGATGCACACCATGCTGTGCCATCACGCACGAGGGACCATGCCCATACTCCACACGTATGGGGACCTAAGCCCATGCTCCACGAGCATGGGGACCTTTAGCCCGTCATAATCATGACGGGGACCTCAACAATTGCTTGGTCATCACATGACCAAGCTTCAATATGTCATCATGATGCATATGAATGAAATCTTAAATCACCATAAACAAGCATTACGCAACAACATTGCATATGAATAAACCTATTCGACTACAAGCATTCATGAATAGCACATAATTCATTATACTAGAAAATATGAATATTAACATTCATAATAATCTTAGCAACCATGAACAGCACATATGCCCATAGTATTAGCAAACAAAGCCATTCAATCACATTAATTCTATCCATCATGGTACTTGCCTTAACTGTGAGAGCGGAGGATGTGAAGAGGTCTGCCAGGACCAATCCCTGAATATATATATATATAGGAAGCCTTTTCCTACTCCGGTGTAGTTACTCCTATTCCGTATCTCACAACATAGGGAGTATTTTATGCATAACCGAGTATGTATGTGTAGTATCACAGTATATAAGACCACCTAGGTGGTATTCACACCTTTTCAATTGGTATGTACAATTTTAGACATACTCCTTTTATGTGACATACTCCTTTTTATGTGCGAATATAAAGGTATTTACAAAATATGCTAAAACTATAGACTCTCTTGCAATTTTTTAGTGTGGTTCACATTGGAGTATCTTATAATTAGTATATGAGTATATCTAAAGTGATAAAGGAGTATGTCAAGTTCTTTTAGGTGGTATATCAAAAGTGGGAGTAACTACACAGGGAGTAGAAAGTATTTTTCCTATATATATATATATGTATGTATGTATGTATGTATGTATGTATGTATGTATGTATGTATGTATGTATGTATGTATGTATGTATGTATGTATGTATGTATATATATATATATATATATATATATGTATGTATATATATATATATATATATATATATATATATATATATATAAAAGCATACTACGACAACAGTAATGGACCAAACAAACTATATAAGCAAACACGAACTACTTAATAGTTTCTAATGCGATCCCAACTCCAATTCCTAAATGTCGATCTGTCCCCTCTGTAGACAGTCACATTCTAAAAATCATATCTTTTAGTACATGAGTCCAAATGAGGTGTTTTTGTACTTTCTGGAAAGGTTATCAATTTCTCCAACTAAACCTAGTTGATGAGCCTTTCTGAATCGGCCATCTAATAGCTCTACCAAGCTAATTAACAAAACATGCTAGCTCCTTACTCTCCTTCAATATTCCAGAGAAACACATAAATACGAAGCATGCAGCACTAACTAGCTCTTTACTATTTAAACATGCATACATGCATCCAAACCAAACAAAGTTACACTACTAATTAATTTCTAGTGCTAGCAGCCAACACTAATTAACTATTAAAAAAATATGGATGCATGTGTACTAGTTAATGCATCCCTCTCCCTTAACTAATTAGTCCTAGGAGCTACTAGAACACACATACGTGAAAAGCAGAGCAATTAAATATTCAAGATAGTCCATACATGCATCTCTAATTAATTATTCTACCAGCACATATATCTCCAATTAATTATTCTAGCAGTGCATCACCTCCAACTAAATATTCTCCATTAACTAGTAGTACTAACCAGCGCTATCTAATTCATCTCTAAAGCAACGTTGCCCACATCTACTATCGCCACCGCAAGCGATACCATCATTTCTTCTTGCCAATAAATGCATACCGCGCAAAAGACAAAACCAAATAAATTACTCGCATCCATTACCTCTCGCAAGAACGCAGCAGTGATAAAATTACAAATGCTTCCACGCTGCTCCTTTGGATCGGTTGGGAACTCATGGTGGCGGCACAACCATGTAGCGGCACACAAAAAACCACGCGGCTACGTGGTGGCGCCTTGTAAATGGACTTCACGACAGGCGTGTTTCCTGGATCGAGTGGTGGTAGCGATCGGGATAGGAACAAAAGTGGCGGCGGAAAGAAGAAAAAAAAGGCTAGGGTTTTGGATTCCTTGCCCTAACAAGTCTTTTAGATCCTTTTAACCCAATTTCCACTCTAGAGTATTACTGACTATGGTGTACAAGGACTGATTTGGCGCATCTTTGTTAGTTGAGTCAATAAGTTTATGGCAAAACGAGCGACATTAGGAGATAGTCAAGTGGATATTCAGTCTGATAAGCCATTGTAATATTTTTGGCGAACGACAAGGTAATCCTTTGGTTGTCAAATATGTAGATTCGATTATGCGATGATTTGGATAATAGGAGTTCTACTATATGTCATGTTTTACTCTAGGTAGAGGGCCTATATGTTGGAAGTCATCAATTAGGTCTATTGTTGCATTTTCTACAAGCGAGGCAAAGTACATGGTTGTAGTTGAAGTTGCAAAGGAAGCATTATGGCTTCGAGGATTAGTGAAGGAACTATGTGTTGAGAAATGTAGAGTTTAGGTGCATTGTGATAGTCAAAGTGCAATTTGTTTGTCCAAAAAATCAAGTGTATCATGCTAGGATGAAGCACATTCATGCAAGGTATTACAAGATCAGGGAGTTGATTAACTCTGGAGAGATTAATTTGATGAAGGTGCACACTGATGATAATGTTGTGGATATGTTAAGCAAGCCCATCACCACCAACAAGTTTGAGCATTGCCTCAACTTGTTGGGACTCTAAGTTCTTGAGCAAGAAGGTAACCCCGACCCACGATGTGCAAGGAATGTCAAAACGTTCTCTTATATTTCTTTTAGGTGGTGTATTACATAAGGTGGAGATTTGTTGTGTATAGCTCATATATAACAACGTAAAAGAAAGGGCACATGTATCCGGGTATAAATATGTCTTGCAAACCTCTTGTAACCCTAATTATGAAAAAAAACTCCTCATACTAACGAAGTCTTCGTGATTCGGCTCGAGGGCGTAAGCTTTCTTGAACCTTGTAAACAAATCCTCGTGTCTCTTGTGTGCATCTTGTGATTATTCTCTTGCGCTATGGGCTGTTGTCGGTTCCAACATCCTCTTTCACCACCGTTGCTTGAGCAGCATTGGCTTTGAAAAATAGCAAACTGTCATCTGCGAATAGAATATGGGATATACCTGGAGCACGTCGGCAGACTTTTAGCTCTTGCATATCGCCTCACTGAACCGTTGTATTCGGGATCTTTGACAATCATCGACAAGAAACATGAATAAATCGATGAGAAAGGATCACCTTGGTGAAGCCCGCGAGATGGTTCGAGAGGAATCTAGAATAATGCCACTGAAGTGGACAACATAATGCCACGATGCACCTGCTTGATTCCCAAATGCCTGAGGGTTGCTATTCACAGAATTGTCATCTTGCTGACTTGGAGCATTAGTCGTGTTTACGCTTTGCCCTTCATCTTCTTCCATCCCATCCGGTTCCTCGTCCTTTTATCTTGGCTTTGGGCTTGTGACTCATCATCGGCGATTGACAACCAAGATCAAAGTAATTTGATTTTATGTAAAGTATTTTGATCTTATGTGTTGTTACAAGCTCCTTGTTTCCCTCATCTCTGCTATTCCTCTTTTCTTTTGCTAAGCCCAATTACCACTTCGGATGGTCGGCAACAACATTAACCGCAGATAGTGAAGCCGAGGCATCCAATGCCAAAGTTGGTCTCAACACCAATACCAATGTCAATGTTAGTCTTTGAAGGTAACCGACAGCTGATTAGCAACAACACTTGAGAATCTGAATCGGTTTCGTCACCCGACTTACTCATGCAAGCGGTAATGCAACGGATGAACAACAACAACATTTCCTCGTACTTTGCTCCTACAACTCATCAACGGTGTCCCTCGACGAGTTACCAAGGATCAAGCCACGAAGTATCTTACTATGATGATCTGAGCCACTTTCTTCTGAAAGTCATCATCTATGGAAATCGTTATCGCTATACATGTGGTGAACAAGGACACTTTGTCTCTGAGATGTCCTCAAAAGGGTAAGCGAACAAGATATCCATCGTGTTAACCACGGCGGGATCGGTCACAATTTCACCAAGTGTTCTAAGAGGAAGATGATTGATATAAAGTCGCAACCATTGTGGCAAGGAAGGGCACTTTGTCAGACAATGTCCCTTAGAGAAACAAACCTTTATGGCATCACGAGCAACTTCAGCACTAGAAGCTAAACCAGGAGCACCTCAGACGCCACACCAGGCAGCAAGGGTTTCCTAACCCATCTTGAGAAGTTGAGTGAGCCATGTTATTGCAGAAGAAGCTCAAGTTGAGCACAAGCAGTTGTGGTGTTGCCCACTGAATAAGTCTAAGAATTGTGCATGTATTCGTTGTGGAGAGATACGATACAGTGCTTTTGAGCACCAAATCAATTGCTCTAGCTATGAAGGAAATCATCCCCTCGAAGAATGCCCCATGAGCAACATTACTTGTTACCTATGTGAAGGCCAGGATCATTACCCAAATCAATGTTCTTTGGATCCATTATTGACCTCTGTAATACAACATCAGCGAGAGAGTTATCGAGGCTGTTTCATTCATGCATCAACAAAACAAGGCAGGACCATAGCTACATCTACCAAGTTACCCCAAGAATCAGAGGAACAAAATTTCGACAGGGTCAATCACAAGACACTCAATCTAGAGTACACCTGCCGTTAGCTAGATAATTCCCACAAGAGGAAGATGGTATATCAAGGACAATATGTTGTAAGCAATTCCAAGGCTCATGTGAACCAACCTCAACCTAACCAAGTACAAACAACAACCGCTGTCATGATTCTGGATTAGCACCACGTCCATCGATCACGAGATATTCAAATGACAACAATGATGGCCAACCTTAAAAGAATAAGACATCAAAGACAAGTGTGGATATCATGGGGATATGCACGAGATCTTAGGATGATGTTATAATTGGCAATGTCTTGACGGTTTGTCGAATCACGTGTTTTCGGTAAAGTTCCAAGTCTGTCGAGGCCTCTGGCGATCGGCCGACCGCAGTGGCGGTCGACCCGGCCGATGGAGCGATCTGGCCGGCTTTACTGGCGGTCAGACCGGCCATTGCAATGTTTTGGATTTTGGAGCTGGGCCAAAAATAGAAGGTGTAGGCAAGTGAGAGGGTTCTTCTGCACTTGGTCTCATAATTTTTGGAACCTCAAGGTAAAAGTTCTATTGGTTTAAAAATTCCAGTAGGTTTTGGATTTCGGGATGGAAATTTGGTTAAGTCAGTGGGCGGTCGACCCAACCAACAGTGGCGATCGGGCCGGCGGGGCGGTCGAGGCGCCATGGTGGCGGTCGACCGGATTTTCACTGTTTAAATCGTCCTTTGTGGCGGCGATGTTTTAGAAGTTAGGCCAAGTTCATGGGTTTCATGGCATATGTGTTGCATGATGCATGTTTTGACTAACGTGGGTCAAGTTATGAAGAACTTGTTCCGAGCGATTTCTTGGTCTATGTTTGTGCGAGGTTGCTTGGAGGTCAACGGCGGTCAGCAGAGGATGATCGGGACTAGGCTTGGAGAGCCGAGGTCCGAACGATCGAGGATGCGGGTGAGGTCAACGGGTTCAAGCATGGCATGAATGGACAAGGATGACCGAGCAGACGATTCGGTGCGACGGAGTTGTCTCAAGCGGCGGGGGGTCGGTGCAAGTGCCATGGTGGTTTGGTGGGAGCCGGATGGGAGAACTTGCCGACATGAAGAGAGCGCAGGATCAACCTACGTGGTGAAGCATGGATGTGTTTCCGCGGTTGGGACTCGGTCTTTGCAAAAGATCGAGGAGGATATTTTGGTAATTCTACCAAATACCGTCTTGGTGACCTTTTGCCAAGTCCGCAGCAAGATGGCGCAAGGTGAAGTGAATTAGGTCAAGAGATGAAGAAGGCGCTTTAAAACGCGTGCGTATGTGACCCGTTTGTGTGTGGGCCTTAACGGAGCCCATTAGGGTTCAATCTTCTAGAAGGTCTAAGCCTCCACTATAAATAGAGGAGGGAGGTGGCTGCACCCCCTTCAACCCTTTCATTGTTTTGAAACCCTATTTGCTTAGGGAGAGGATTAGTGGAGGTTAGGGTACTAGGCGTTGGATTGGATTTTGTGCTCATGTATTGAGTCTTTGTCCTCCATTGGTGGAGTGGCTGTAAACCAATACTCATCAAATTAATCCAAAGAGAATTCTCTCAAGATGAATCTATTCTCTCTTTCTCTCTCTATTTGGTGATTTGGTGCCTTTCTTTGATTCTCGAGTTTTTGCTTGGTTTCTTGGCTTGATCTAACTTCTCGTGAGTTGTGGGAATCCATCTAGGATCATCTTGATCATCAATCTCCCACGAGCAAGTCTCTAGATCATATTTTGATTTTTACTCGGTTTTGACCTAGCTTTGCTCAAACTACAAAGATAGGAACCTTGGCTTGGATTTCTGCGATCCTTGATTGGAATAGGTTCACAATATCTTTGAGAAGGTGTGTGTCAAGTTTAAGTGGAGTTTGGCGCATAGATCAAAAGTTAGATCGATTTGAGTTTAGGTTTTGGTCATTCATCTTTATTCGAACAAAATCGGTCGAGACCGATTTTAGAATGCCGGTCGAACCGCTCACATAACGCCGGTCGAGACCTCGCGAAGAACCGGTCGAACCGCCCGTACAAAAACCGGTCGACCGCTCGACCTCGATTTGATTTTCCTTTGATCTATTGTTTTGGGGTTCTTAGTGTGAATTCAATACAAGTCTTCCACTGTACTTGTAGATTGATCTTCATAGCTTTCATAGCTCTGAGTAAAATTGGTGTTGAATTCATACTTTGTGAAAAAGTGGCGTGCTCTATTCACCCCCTCTAGTCGCCTTTTCGGTCCAACAAGTGGTATCAGAGCCCGGTTAGTTCAATCTTGACCTTAACCGGTCACTGAACTTGGCGATGGATAAGTACTCGACCAAGCCGCATGTCTTCGATGGGCTCGACTATGCCTATTGGAAGAATCGCATGTGAGTCTTCCTTGAGAACGAAGGACAAGCTATATGGGAGGTTGTTCGAGCCCCGCTTGTTTTGCCCGAAGTTGCTACTACGGCCAAGTGACCCTCTTGGCTAACAACAACAAGGCAAAGAACCTTCTATATCTTTGGGCTTGGTAGGCAAGAGTACGATAGGATTTGCAATCTTGCGATCGACATGAGATTTGGCACACCCTCGAAACTTACCATGAGGGATCGTCCCAGATCAAGCAAGTGCATCAAAATGTCTACAAGCGAGAGTACAACAAATTCGAGATGCATCCTGATAAGAGCATCGATGACGTCTTTACTCGCTTTAACAAGATGATCAATCAGATGAGAGCTGTTGACGTTGAGTTCTCTCAATCTGAGAATGCCACCCACCTCTTGGCTGCAATCAACACCAAGGAGTGGGAGATAAAGGCAACTGCCATAGAGGAGAACGTCGAACTCTCTAATCTCACTTTGGAGCTACTTTATAGCAAGCTAAAACTCATGAGATCAAGAGGCGGTAATCCTAAGAAGGATAACATGGCTTTGGTGGCTGATCCTCTCAAAGGATTTCGATGGTTCTTCGAGTCTTCTTACGGTTTTTCTCTTGCATGTTTATCTGCTATTCAAGAAGAAGAGTTTGAGAGTCTTCTGAGGCTGATTTAGCTCTTTTAACCAAGAAAGTCACACGGGCATATAACAATGTCGAAGCGAGAAAGAGAGTGGCCTGTGACATGCTATGAGTGTGGAAGCTATATCACATCAGACCAAGCCCCAAGCTGAAAGGTAAGGGCAACCACAAGAATGAGAAGCCTGCCTGGAAGAAGCCTAAAGGGGGCAAGCCCAAGTATGATGCTGCCAAGCTCATGAAGGCTGCTCACCAAGTCCTTGCCGCTTTTGGAGATCAATCCATGAGCGATGTGGACTCCGGGAGCGAGGAGGACAAGGAGGAGGAGATTCCTCAAGACAAGAAGGGGAAGGCCAAGGATTTCACCGGCATGTGCTTCATGGCCGACTCCGTCGACGCCGATGACGATGATGAGGTACCTCTCTCCTATGATGTTCTTTCTGCTAGATGCGATAACATGTATGAGCAATTGCTTAGTCAGGATAAGGCTTTAGAGTTTACCATGGCTAGGAACAAGAATCTAGAGTCACAAGTCGAGAATTTGACATTAGAGCTTGTGAATGCTAAGAGTCTAGATGTTGATGAATGTTCATCTTGCCATGCTTTGCACTCCGAACTGTCTAAACTACAATCTGCTCATGATATTGCTTTGCA